>JAJIZN010000014.1:0-600000 GCA_028637585.1 Xylariaceae sp. X187 | reverse complement strand
GCGATTAATATGGCCAATCAACAATGTCATGAATAACCGTAATATTGGGGGGCGGCCCTACTACGGAAAGAGTCTGATTTCGTGATCAATTACATCTCGAAAAAAAGAACCCGAGATTGATATCGTTTCCATCTGTAATTTTGCTTGGACAGTGGATCATTGCCGTTCCTGACGGCACTGCTATATAGTTCTGACGTTCTCTCGTACATAGCTAATTCTCCTTGCTCATACAAATTTGCAAGTGAATTCGTTGAGCTTCAGGAGGCTGCCTCGACATCGCCCGTCCTTATGAAATGGCCTGGGATTATTCGTCTTATGAACCACTTCGTCCTGACAGCATGGTCAGGTTGCCGAAAGGCGCTTGGAAAACGTGCAATTCTCACCATATGCGGTATACAAGTCAGCGACGTGGATGGTACCGAGTATTTTACGGTTGCCAGCCCAGCAATGGATCTCCAGAAGGTCGAGGAATTATTTACCATCCCAGCCTCGGTCGGCGAACCTATCGGCCACATCGTCCTTAGGGTACCCGATATGGATGTCGTCCTATGTAAACTAGTTACGACCCGGAATGTGATTCGAGAATCAAAACATTGCTGGGGTCGTATCCGATGGCATCGTCGACTGTATGGCGGTGAAGAGGATCGGGACCGAACCGCCCCAAGCAATACGACCTACTGTCAATGAATAGTCCGTTCGGCGGATACCGGGATGTTGTGTTCATGGGCATCTAGCTAACAAGGGCACCAGAGAACGAGGCAGAGGACGCCCGGCCGTGAGTCGAGGTCCAGTGGATGTGGATGAGGAATGAAATAGAATGCTCAAATGGGTTCTTCAACTCTATCATCCTCGACAAGGATGGCAATGTGGTCTCTTATATTTTTTTCCGCTTCGGAGCGGGCAAGTATCCAGGATGTGCAGTGGGCATTGCTGCCTCTACACTTTTGGATCTGGGTTACCGTGTTTGAGTGTTGGCTAATATGTTCATAGAGGTTGTCGAGGCCCTCGTTCAGTATGTTGTTTTGATACCAACCCAACAGCCATTGGTATGAATATTAATCCGCAATTAAGCAGCCACGAACAAACATGCATGAACCGCGCAGTCACAGGAGAGAAAAGAATACCCGAGTGACGAAAGGAGGTTGGTTATGATGAGAGAACTCGGTGATGTGGCTCTACGGGCAGGCAACTTCGAGTGCTTGAATACGGATTCTGTACGGATACCTAGATAACTAGATATGGACGTTTAATTGGATCCAACCGTTTTGAACCAGATCTATCGAGAAAGACGGTCGAGTCGCCTCAGCAAAAAGCAGCGAACGCACTAAGCCTGATCCTTCATCAATCGATACCACTAACTACCTAAGGTTAGATAGTCCTGACATCTGACAAGTCAGGTTTATCGATCCTATTCATCACGGGCTACATATTTATATTGCATCATACATACGATATTTCTCTGGGGATACCTGCAGCTGTGCCAATCAGTCGGCCGTTACCACGAACTACATACATGTGGCCAGTCTCAGCCAGGTAGGTACATATTACATATTACATGGACATGCCCCTTTCGTGCTCTTCATTGACTTGAACGGGCAGAAACGGGACTGCCTGTGCTTCTGCCTGTGTAAAAAGGTACAGTCAACGTCGCACGATAAGAAGTTCGATTTATCGATCTGAGTTACGATGTTTAGCGGGAGACGAACATCCTTCCCGTTCCCGTCTATAGTGTATCTAATTACTGAAGCACATACGTAGATACAGTAAGTAGAAAGGTTGGCGGTTGAGTTCTCCAGGCTTAATCTAGCTCACACTAACTAAAACTTATCTGGTAGTAGTTCTAAATACCTAGTTAACCGCATAACTTGGCAGAGGACCTGGACCCCTCGGATAGGTAGGTACTTGAAACTCTACGTGAACGCCACCCAACCCAATTGTCACTCGTCTTTGGGGCTAGAATATTTACTAGGTAGGTAGTAATACTTGGCACGGGCGGGAACTTCACGTCACAGGGGCCTCGACTCTCACGATCTTGATCTTGGTTTACCAGTGTACAAGGGAGGACATTTTGAATGCTGCGGGACGAGGCACAAGTGTCTTTCCCTTGCCTTGTTTGTTGGTTTGTTTGTATGATGGACAATAACTTACACGATCTGGTTGGCGACAAATTCATAGGGGGGCTTCTGTAAAAATCAGTTATCGGGTGTTCGGTGAATAATTGACCCTGGCTTGAGGGCCAAGCCCCACGACTAAACTAGGTAGATATCTACTGATAGATGTGATGAGAGAGGGGGAGGGGGGGTTTGTTTCCATGGTGTTGATAGAAGTTTGTGGATCAGCAGGATACAATTATGGCTTTCATTTCTCCGCCAGATAAAACGCACAGAACACATATGTAGTATTTCTTTACTAGGTATAGTTAGTTAACGGTGTGCTGTAAACAGTAGGTAGGTTCCATGGTTGGGGATAAGTTTTGAGGTGAGCTGACCGGTACGACATACCTAAGGTAGGAATTCAAAGTCCGCAGCAAGCTGAAGCAAGACCCTAAAAGCTGCCCGGTGAGGGGCCCCTGATTGTGTTTAGGTACCTAACCTAGGTAGGTAGTGACAAAGTCTCATGCGTATGTACAGTCCGTACCGGCGGGCTAGGTAGGAATCAACAATCGGTATGTCACTGATAAGGGAAATAACTTCAGATCGAAGACGATACGGAGAAGAGGCGATATTGTAGCTCGAATGAGTATTTTTTTTTTCTGGGATTGCGCGTGGATAACTACCTAGATAGATGTGATGGTCAGACAAGTTGTGCTCGGGAAAGCCCCTTACTTATGTACTAGAAATGACGTCAGTGATGGCTGACGCGATGATCGAGGGCGGAATATTTACCTGCCAGGTAGAAGGTCTTCCACCTTAGTGTGGCTATGTGCGTATCTATCTATCTCCCGTCCTTGGATAAAGTATGTTCCCCAAAAAAATATGTGATAGGGATGGCGACGGCGTTGAGAGCAGCGGCTTCAATTCCGAATGGCATGGAAGATTCGCCCGGTCAAGTCACTAACAAGAGCGCCTAGTAAACTAGCGTTTGGATAGTGGCACTGCCGTTGTCAAACGCGCTACCCGCCAAGCATACTAACCTAGTACAGTAAGTAGTACCTAGGGTTATTGCCAAGATCTAAAAGCGATTTTGGCTAATTTTCGGTTCTGCGCGCCTGCGCCGAAATATTACCCGTGCCGTAGCCAAAAACAACCCGATTTTAGGACTTGGCGAATAGGTAAATATTTGGAATTATGGATTTGTCTTTAACGAAGGGAGATAGTTAATACCTACCTATCTATCTTGCTTCGTTATGTAATCTGCTTACAATCATATAGCGCAGATGATATTTGATCGCTGGTTGCACCGCGTCTTACGAGAAGATGAAGGATCGCGAACAGTCTGTACATCTCTCCCAACATGTTGGTGTCGATATTACCTAGGAGGTAGGAGGTACCGGCATAACAACAAATTTGCGCACTCTCGGTTAGATGGGTATCAGATGAGTCTCGTGAGACGCAACGAGCGGGGTAATGAATAGGAGGAGAGGATTCAAGCATGAACCTAACAAATCATTTTTGTTTCGTCGCCGATCCATCCGCGAATAAACTGTGGATAGGTATGTAGGTATAGGTAGCGTGCACAGAAGCGGGCTGTCCCGGACTTCCAAGACAAGCGGTACGGAGCCGGTCGTTGACACGACCGGACGATCGCAACGGAGCCGTCACCCTACCTATGCTGATATGCCTGTAATGTGGACCTGCTTGGGATTCCGGAGTTACCTACCTTCGTTGGCACGTCATACGCGTCAACGTCGGATCCCGACAAATTACTCCATGGCATGGAATGGAGACAAAAAGGTAGTAAGTAAGTGAGCCTTGGCAGCGATCATAGACCAGAAGGCCAAGATGAAGAATACAGACTGTTCTGTAAACTTCACCTAATCTGGAATGAACTCGGGTATTCCGTCCTCTAACTGCTTAGACTTGCGTAAGATACCTACCGATACCCACCGTTACCTAGATCTCACTACTTACAGATGTACTTAAGTATGCACATGTATGGGCCGACAAGGGTGGGCGGTCAGTTGATCCACCTATACCCGGTAGTCTCGATTCTCGATGGAGAAGGAGTGTGGCAATGCGATCAGGCATGTGGTACGGTGGTCAATAGCGACGGCAGGCTCTCGAGGTTCTGGCCTGACCGGGCGGGACGATCATAAGCCGTGCAATGTCTATGTCCGATGTATGCTAGAAATCATAAATGGTGCAACGGGTCCTGAGACAGGAGAAATGAGGAGATTCAACACAGGTTGTATCGGCATCTGCCTTGAGTATCGTGACCATGGGATCCATATGGCGTACCGAAGGGTAAAAGATGTTACTAATAATAACTCAGCACATAACAGCGATAGGTATGTAGGTAGGTATGTATAGTCCGTACTTACACTATCTAGATAGTAGATAGAAACGAACGTCTAGAAATACCTCATCACTTAGAGTACGCAGTATCCAAGGTTGGTATAACTATGTAGTTAAAAAAGAGGGCCGTGCTGTGTGTTTGTGGTGTAGAAGATCACCTATAGAAGATGGAAAATCTCTGCGCCTCATGATGACTGCTACCTTGTACCCTGTGTGCAATTAGGTAAGATCTCAGCATGGTGATACTCTCTGCGCAGAGCCAGTAGATAAGAGGCCCAGAGGTAGATAGGACGGCATGTGGAAAACATTTGAAGGAGCTCGTCACGGGATGTTGTCCCACTCCCCTCGATAAGTGTGCTACGGACCACACCTTGAGGGGATTGGATGGCTGTCTTCCGCTATCATCCTATCAGCTGGCCTACCTAAACAACTAATTTAGTTGCATTAAGTACCTGACGCGGTTAATTATAGGCCTCCAAGACTTTGGTCGACCTACCTAAATGGATAGTGCGCCTGCGCTAGACTGGCTGCTTCGACTTATACCACCATCCAATTGATATGAAGCGATAAGTCGAGTTGTAGCTCGTGCCTACTGCTTGATTCTCGACTTCTCCTGCCCTGTTTCACGCTCTCTAATTTCTCCCACTTCCTAGCCTACTCCGGCTTGGTATCCTGTTTTTCTCCGCCAACTTCCTCCTTGCCTTCATGCCATTGCAACTGTTTCCCTGCGTTTTTTCGTAGTGGTAGGGGGGAGGTTTGGTTAGGCTTGGCTCGGCTTGGCCTTGACGCGATCCGATCTCGACCTGCACCGCGATCTCGTCCCCGCCAGAGTTTGGGCGATCCGAACTGCTATTGTCGCCATGGCGCTGACGGCGAAGGACATGCTTGCGTCGTTGCTGCAGACCGACTCTACACCTCGTCGTGCCGATTCCAACCCCCAGACATCGTCTTCCGGCCCTACGATTCGCCAGTATCCCGAACCCACAGCCGACTTTACTGAGGACGACGAGGAAGAGGAGGAGGACGAGGAGGACGATGCGAACGAGCATGGAAATTACAACAGAAACGGCAATGGAAACGGGAATGGCTTTGGCCCCGATCAACCGTCTATACGCTTCGCTGAACAAGTTCCCTTCCGAAGAAACCAGAGCCCTGCCATACCCCTGTTCTCTGCCAGCCATCTAGGTCCGAACTCGAATCCCCGCACGCCTACCTAGGTCCAACGAACGCTAACTGTGAGAGCAGATACCCTTCCCGTTTACTACGCCGTCCACGCGATTCGAATCATTGTTCAGACGAGGACCGAAACCTCGCTCACATGGGAACAACTACGCTCGCCCCAAGTGTCGCAGTTTTTGGTGAAGCCATTACAGCAACAGATACGAAGTCAGCACTTCAGCCCGGCGACTCTGTTTGCCTTGATGGCAAATTGCCTTCAATTTGTCAAGGAGGGTCAGCTTTATCCGGGTAACTCTGGCGTTAGTACTACTAGAGCCAGAGTTTGTGAGCTACTTGCTGTGAAACTGTTGAAAGAATACAGCACGAGAGAACTCATCGATGTCCTATCTTACGATTTCGATCCTCTACAAGGTTCCCCTCACGCGCCTCCTGCGCCGAGGGGGGGTTCCTCCATGGCCATGGGAGAGACACCATTTGGTAGATCATCAACTCTCGAGGTCGCCATTCGCGCCTCTGCCAAGCATTTCATTTCACATCCACTTGTCGTCCAGCAGCTTGAGGCCATATGGAGCGGCGCCATCACTTTTTACTCCTGGCACGACAATCTCCACCGCATTCAGACAGCAAAGGGAAGCACCACGAGGTCAGATCAGAATGGTGGCGCTAATGCTCGAACTCCATTGCTTGGTCGACAGTTCCTCAAAGAGCAACCTGCGCAGCTCCCATTACATGCCGTTCCTGCTCGACGAACTGTAGCCCTGTACAATCCGTGCAATGCTTCCCCGTTCAAGTTGTCTCGTCTGCGCGTCCCACGCTACCGCTACTACCTGTCGACGTGTTCGTTGTTTGTCATGATTTGCTTGTTTCTCGCAGTTCTCATCGAGCACTCTAATCTGATAACTTCCCTGGAGCTGCTCTTTTGGTTCTGGAGCGCCGGATTTATGCTAGATGAGGTCGTCGGTTTCAACGAACAAGGCTTTTCACTTTATATCATGAGCTACTGGAACATCATTGACCTCGGAATTCTGTTGCTCTTGATCATCTACTACGGCATGCGACTCTGTGGCGTCTTCCTCGTTGACTCTGGAAACGAACTAGCTTACGAAGTTCTCGCGGCAAATGCCATCCTTCTTTTGCCTCGCATATTCAGTGTTCTAGATCACTACCCATACTTCTCGCAACTCTTGATCGCTTTCCGATTCATGGCTGGAGATCTCATGGCTGTATTTTTGGTGATACTGATCACCTGCTCTGGATTCTTCGTCTTTTTCACATTTTCGAAAAGCAATGGGAATGCTGCAGATGTGGCTTATGAGTTCTTTCAGATTCTGATGGGATTTACGCCTGCTGCATGGGACGTGTAAGTTTAACATATCAAGAGCAATGGTGAGTGGTAACTGACGTTGAAATTAGGTGGCCCAAGTATACTTTTCTGGGGCGGTTGCTTTTGATCGGCTTCCTGGTCATCTGTCACTACCTCATCACGTAGGTCACTTACAAACAAGACTTGAGATGAGATTTCTAACAGGCACATAGCACCATTCTGATCACCGTTCTAACCAACTCCTTCATGGCCGTTACGTCTAATGCCAAAGAGGAGCACCAGTAAGGAACTTACCCCATGCCATTACCAACTCATTTAACACGGTCAATAGATTTCTGTTCGCCATCAACACGATATCGATGGTCAAGAATGATGCGCTATTCTCGTACGTTGCACCCACGAATATAATTGGTTGGGCTCTCAGTCCTTTACGGTATGTCATTCCGATGAGGCAGTTCGTCATGCTCAACAGAACCGTCATCAAGTTGACGCACTGGCCAATTTTATTCTTCATATTCATTTATGAGAAATACTACGTCGCTTCCTCAATATTTGAACCTACAGACTTGGTCGAGGGCTCCAGGCGCCGAAAAAGCCACGCGCTGTCCTTGGCCAATTTCAACAGCAGAGCCAGCTTTTTCAGTGGGAATGCCAGAACCCGTGAAGAATCAATCGCTGGCTTTCAGCAGGATCAGGCGTTAGAAGAGGTTTTCCGACGACAGCCTGATGTCAATGCGATACGTACTCAGCGGCGGCACGAACGGAGAAAAACTCAAACTGCGATACGTAACTGGATGGATCAAAGTGATGAGATAGGAGAGCACTTATCCCGCTGGCCAACCATCGAGAGCCGCAATAGTTACTCGCGGCGATTGAGCGCGAGTCGGGACCTACCAAGGCGATTCAGGACCCTTTCTGATGTTCGCTCTGCTGCAAGTGATCCTGCCGATCTCATGTCAAACAGGGGTTTCCATTCCCCGAGAGCTAGCAGACTCGACACTCACCCAACCGAGCATCAGCCTAAAGACTTGACTGATGCCGACGGTGATGACGAATTAGTAACAAACGACGATGATGAAGATGATGAAATTGCTGGCGAGAGCCGGCAAGAGGACCCGTCAGTTGCCGAGAGTTACTTCACAACTTCCATGAACTCAGGCCAAGGTTCAGTTGTCCATCCATTGGTCGATCAAGTCAACCACAACACGGAAACTCTATCACCAAGGACGATCGGTTCTGTTCGCCGCCAACGTTTGCATAACCGTACGCTATCAACGAATACGATACTATACAACCCCTCAGAAAATCAGTCCGATGCGAACCAGGATGAGCCCAGTTCATCCTCGGTCCCAGCAGACATATTCGAACCGCGATCTCGACCGAGGACCAGCCGGCTAACGGCGGCGTTTGAACCTACTGGCATACGCTCACCTCGGCGATCAATACAACATGCCAGCGAAAGCATGGCACGGCCTCGGCCCATCCCCAAATCGACGCTCAACCAAGCGGCCCTCCTGACCATTGAGCAAAGTCGTCAACAACGGAGGAAGATTCCATCTTCTCCCACATCGCGTGCTACGGACCCCATAGCAGACAGTAAGACTGAGCTTGGAGGCGTGCCCGCGTCTTTCGCAACACAGATGGCGATAGCCACTGGCCATCTACGGGAGCGCGACAATGCAGATCGTATGGGAAGACTTGTGCTCGCGCGCATGAAAACTCTGGAGGAGAGCTTTGCGGAAGTAATTCGTGAGGTTCAGTTGATGCGTTCTGCTGTCCCAACCGCTCAGAATTCGGCTGATGGTTCTGACGGGGATTTGACCGAGACTGATATTAGCCCGACCAACCAGACCGGCGGAAAGGCGAACGGGCGAAGAAAAAGCAGACCCGTGAGCAACGAGGAAGACAAGATGGGCAGATGGGGAGCGGCTCCGCAGGCGACGCAGAGATCGAAGGGGAAGGGAAAAGAAGTTGTACGGCCTGGCGATGGCAATGGTGAAAGATTAGCCGGCAAGGGAAGCTCTTGGTGAAAAGAACAAGCTCTCTCTCCGAAGAACGAAACGGTCTACGGTGTGGTTTCTTTGTTCCTTTGCTCTTTTTTTCCTTTTGTTGGCTGGTATCAGCGCTCCTGGGCGCGTATTTGCAGCTATTGTATGATATTAGGAATGGGCGCCGAGTCGGTTACTTCGTAAACCACACACACGCACACACACACACACATCGCGGACCGGTGATTGCATATGCATTTCGGAAGGCGTTTTGAGGAGAAAGGGGGGGTGCGTGGCTTTTTCCTTCAATGGCTATTCGGCAACACAGCACAGCACATGGCATAACGGCGCTTAGCATCATTCATCTTTCTTTTATTCAATTGCTTCTGGAGAGGGGGGAAGGAATAGGGGGAGAGGCGGGTGGCTTCGAGTCTTCCTCATATGCATATTGCAAGGGTTCGTCATTTGCTTTTATCTCAAGAGAGAGAGAGAGAGAGAGAGAGAATTGGAAGAAAGAAAGGAGGAAGGAATGAACGAACGAACCGGAAGTCGAAGAGAGGGTCAAACGTGGCAATGTCCAAGTTGCTATACACACGATTTGCTTGTTCTTTGTTTTTGTTTTTTTTCTTCATGTCCGCATCGCGCGTGGTGTTGATGCATGGGCTACTAGGTGCTGACAACTGTATACTAAAAACTTGCATTTTCTTCTCGCCAGCTACCGTGTTTAAAATGAAAACTCATCTTGAGCTGCTCAAGGGGGAGGGGTTGGTAAGCGACCCTGGTCCCTCGCTCCGTTTCCGAGACTTCGTCGTGTGATTGACTTCAGTATGCTGGTTTTCTTTTTTTCATTAATGCTGCCCATTCATTAATTCGTCTAGGCTCGCTATCCTCTGTTCCAGATTCTTCTCATCTCTCCCCCATCTTGCGGTCTCCACCACTTGTTCCCACCCCCTTCCTTGCAAGGATCCCTCGGCAGACAAATACAACCGTTTCCGTAATACCCATGAGTAGTCCGCTTGAAACATTTGTCTTCCAGCTTCAATTACCGCTTAGATTTCCCCAATTCCACGAGACGCTCTATATACCTTGAGCTGACTTCCCTGTGGTCCTTGCAGTTACCACATTCTTCTGACAAAGTTGCCTGAATTCTGTCGAGGTGTTCCAATCTCCCCCAAAAGGGGTGCATTCCGAATATGGTAACTTTGAGGGTTTAGCTCAACCGACTTATAATGGGGCCTGCAAGCAAGTAAGTTGTCAGCTTTGCCGTGCTTTATTCCATCAGTGGCCTAAGTCCTACCTATCGAGGTGTTGGTGATTCCCTATAGGGAGGTATCACAACCGATATAGTTCCATCATAGACAATGCAGGTTTTTTTCCCCGGGATTGCTCAAATTTGACTGCATTGATGACGCTGAGTCTAGGTCATAGATTGGACGGGGCACGGTCCGGGCTTTATGTTATGGACATGAATGTCAACGCCAGTTTCGCTGGAGTTAAGTTAGGCCACCTGGCTTTGCTGCTTCGCCCAAAGGAAAAAAAAACAAAAAAAAAAAAAAACAAATGATAGAATTCGCAAAAGTGTGTAGTTATTCATACGAGAAGAAAACAGCGAGTATGAAGGGGTTGAGATAGCTATCATTATATACCTCGTGTCTCGTCGGCAGGTTATGCACATACTTTGGTAAAAAAAAAATCATCTAATACATAATGTAGATTTTTTGAAGAAAAAACACCGGAAGCCGGGCTTCAGATCCCACCGCCGCTTCGGTCGACGCTGACGTAGAGATTGGGCTGCTGGCCCTCACGTTGGGCGCGCTCGTTGCGGGCGATCGCTTGCCGCTTGTACTGGATGCCGGCAGCGAAGAGGCCGGCGCTTAGGATGCTGGCTAGGAAGAAGGGGTGTTGACGGCTGTGTTTTTTCGGATTGTTAGCTTTTCTCGTGAGACTGATGTTTTGTTTTGGGGTGATGGTAAAGTGTGTAAATGAAGTACGCGGGCTACTAACAGCATGATCAGGTGATGGATATTGGGCTGTCTTGTTATTGAACTGAATATGACACAAGCAGTCGATGCTTAGAGTGAGTTGGCTGAGTGGAATCTAAGATTTTGAACTGTATGTTCCGGTGCCCGCTGTCTTTATGATGGAGGATCAATTGGCGGTCGTGTTCGTTATTACGGGTTAGAATAGGGCAAGTACTCGAATCAAACAAATATGGTACAAACTGCTACCTGTCTTCTGGGAAAGCATGAAGGAGAATTTGCAAGGCAAGGAAAGGCAAGGGAAGGATCACCTGGGTATGCACAGGTCCGAGGCAGGTCCGTTACGTATTATATCCAGAACACACGACACGCAACCTGAATTCTAGATCAATCAAGTAAGAGGTACGTAATTATTAGTTGTCGTAGATCGGTCGGGACCGCTGCAACGCAACCATGCATTAGCTTAACTCTTACCCCGGTTTCATGTCATGAGCACAGCAGGAATGCATTCATGGACCTTTTGAGGAGTGAAGGTCCGATTATAGGAGTTTCGTATCACGCCTGACTTTATTGCCTTGATGACCATACGTCTGTACAGTCTATAACGGGATGTGTAGGTGCTTTCCGGTTTACTGTGCGATGACTACGCAAGTCCAGCGCAACATGACGAACAATGCTATGGCTCGACACCGAAAGGGCCTTCTCACGGGAGCCACACACGTAGGTATTGCGTTACCATAAGCAACAATTTGTAGATGGGTCATTACCTATAAATCATGACAGGCGCTGCTGCAGTCTGCTTTGGAAAGCTCGAAGTGATAAGGGTAGGTCTTACAACCACCTGCGCATCCGTCCGAAAAGACTCTGCCGAGTGATCACTGATACATTGAATCAACGACCTGGATTTGCCACTTCCTGTACAGATATCGTACCGGGGACATCGCCGAAGCGTGACTCGGTTGCCCCGGTTGCCCCGGTTGCCCCGATATCCCAGGTGTAATCTGTACGGAATATACAGTATCCTTATACTGTTTTAATCGCTTCAGATCCCGAGACAGAAGACCCTTACCATGAGAGCGACAAGTTTGCTCCTAAGCAAATCACTTAGCAGGACAGATGAATAAAAGGCCCCGTGAGGAACACCTTTCTTTCCTCCGTTACCTGGGTAGCTTACTTTCCTTGGACGGCGTCCGGCAGTATCCGAACCTCCGTACTGGACCGGAGTTTACGGATACGTTGGAGCGGGGCCTATAGAGGTGGTCTGAGCGCGCAAAAAGGTTAACCGCGCAGGTTTGCAGTTTATAAGGATGTGTAACAACGACTTTGCGAGATAGTTGTAGATATTACAGACGTACATCTGCGACAAACACGGCAAAGAAGGAGAAAGAAAAAATATTCTCTTCACGTTGATTCATTCAAGGACCTGGATTTGGATTGAGATAATTCAAGCCATCGTCTAATAATTAGTGATCATATCATTCTACAATTTCTGATTGGGCGCCATGGAGAGGAATCTAAGCAATCTCGAAATTGTCAAAGTGGCAGATGCGTAAGACACCTTTTGTCTTTCCTTTTGAGTTCTTGAATACATCTGCAGTGAAGATATTACAAACGGACATATATCCTTAGACATTCTCTCACTTTCACTCTCACTTTCGCAATTCTTTCATCGCAGTCACGGGCTCAGCACAAACCTTCTATCACAGCGCCTCTGCTTTATCCTCCGAACAAATCGTCGTATTTACTAACGACCCAACCCCCCTAGCTTCCCCTATGAAAACCAAGAGCCTGAAGCCTACCATGCCCTCAAAAAGACCATATACAAACTCGTCTACGGCGACAACGCCGGTCCAGTCCTAGGCTACATGCTAGCATCCACACTGGAAAAGCTGCTCGCCGTGCCCGAAGACATCCGGGGCCCTGTGGTCGTAGACCACGAGGCGCAGACCGTTCGTGCCTTCGAGCAGGCGACGGAGCCGGAGCGCACCGCTACCGTGGACGCCGTCATGCGGTACTGGCGCGACCACGGAGTCTTCGATATCCTGCGCGGTTGGCGCGATGAGCGGTGGCCTGTGTATGTCAGCGACACCGAGGTCCTGTATAGCGCCGAGCGCAGCGGCACCGGAATGCTGGGCGTCATGCGCTACGGCGTACACATGACCGGCTACGTCCGGGACGCAACGGCGCCGCACGGCATTCGCATATGGGTACCGCGGCGCGCGCCAAACAAGTCTACATACCCGGGCATGCTAGACAATACGGTGGCGGGCGGACTAATGACGGGCGAGGACCCGTTCGAGTGCATGGTGCGAGAAGCGGACGAGGAAGCATCGCTCCCCGAGCAAGTGATGCGCGAACAGGCCGAATTCACGGGCATGGTCACGTACATCTACATCACGAACGAGCAGGCAGGAGGCGAGGTGGGTCAGATTTATCCGGAGACTCAATGGGTTTACGATATCGAACTACCAAAGGACGTGCGGCCGACGCCCAAGGACGGCGAAGTGGCCGAGTTCTATCTCTGGACAGTGGACGAGGTGCACACGGAGCTCGCCAAGGCCCATTTCAAACCCAACTGCGCCCTCATCTTGATAGATTTCTTCGTCCGCCACGGCATCATCAACCCCGCGAGCGAACCAGACTATGCCGAGATCTGCCAACGTCTGCACCGAAAACTGCCTTTCCCGGGACCTCATCAAGCTCATGCGGCCACTTTGGAGAAGTCTGCCGCGATAACCGCTCCCGCTTCCTAGCCGACTTCTCACGTCCTTCCTCTCTTGATTCCACCTGGCGCAGCCCCGTTTTCGCATGGATAACATTGGCAAATGACGCTGGGCAGCGAGATAGATGGCGATCCCCATTGAAAGACGAGGGGAACCTCAGGTTCGGATATAGATTGGCCTGCATTAGACTAGCATAGAGGCAGAACTACTATCTTTCCCGAGTGCACAATATCCCCTTGATTGACGTCTTGGTACTGAAGCTTCTCTATTCATCTCTCAAGGATGAGGCTCGTAATCATTGCAAATCCGTATTAGTATTTAATTGATCCTCGTAACGCGAGTATTTCAGAGGCGTGTTGATTATTTCTTGACGAGTAGGTAGGTGTTGTCGACACGAAGGGGGGTCAGCTTCGCATATGGGCCCTCGAGCATCATTAAAAGACCGCCGAACGATATGTATGCGCGACTAGTTTGGCTTCGTTAGCATTTCAAATGCGACCGAGGAAATAAAAGGGGACGAAGTGATTGTTTCTCAGCAAGGCCCAGTCGTAGCACCCAATGGATACCGTAGACAGAGAGGAAGTGCGAGATCAATCGGGGGAATTCAACTCACAGAGTTTGGCCCTCGACGCCATCTTCAAACTTATAGATCTTTCCGTGGCACACGTAGTCATACATATCGGCGAGCGTAGACTCGCCGCGGACATCGCGCCAGCCCCGCTCATCGTTCTCCCGGTTACCGTCAAGCGAGAGTGTCGTCGCAAGCACTACCTGGATGTTCTCGCCGACCAGGCAGGGGAACAACTCGATGTTGATGTCGAGCTTTATCTGGGTTTGGTTATCCGTCGAGTTTGCGGTGATACGAGCGACGCGGTCGTATTTGGACTGGTCATACTCTGTCACCGTGAAGGTGTCCTCGAAGAGTTGCGCGTCGCCTGTCGCCATTTTCTAGGATTGAAATGCCTGATGTCGGTTGAGTTTCTTTCTTTCGGGTGGAGATTGTGGTCGACAATAAAGTGCGTATCAATGGCGTTATGGTAGAGATAACGCGTTGAGAGAAAACCAAATCGCCTAGGCGTATGACGTTCGTCGTGAAAGTCGAAATCGCAATGCCCCGACGTGCCAATCGGTGACGGATGAAGGATGAAGGATGAAAACGGGGAATCAAAGAAGATGGAGGCTGAAAGCCGAAAGGTCCTCGAATAAAATTTACTGGGGCTTTCCGACGTCCCAAGCAAGCTCTACCCCACTAAACGGGTCGCTACAGGTGCCCATCAGGTACCTGAAGCTGCCTGGATTGCTTAGATCTTATCGTAATCGCACCCTGTGCGGCGGCATCATGTACTTACCAGGTCAACTTATTTAAATAAGGTACCTATCTACGTAAAGGTAACTTAGGTTATCTAGTTATGCGATGCGCGGGGGTTGTGCGAACCCGGGCAGGTACGTACATTCAAGTTGTTCCTGAACATTTTCATGGAATCATATCTCAAACACCTCGAATTAACATCTCGATTCTTTTTATATTAGACCGCATCCTCCTATTCTCCTAATAGGCTTGATACTTTTGCCATGTCTTTCAGAAAAAGGAACTCTGTGATCAGTAGCTCTGGCTCATCCCAGGTCTCGCAAACCAAAACTGATACTACACCTATTCCCGGTGTCCGCCCATCGCCTTTGGATGGAAGGCCAACGACTTCTTCAGGGACCGCGTCCTTAGACGGTCTCTTAGCTGGTCACTCAGGAATACCTCTCGGCACTTCGCTTCTCATTGGGGAACATGGCACTACCGACTTCGCCGGCATGCTGCTCCGCTACTATGTAGCTGAGGGTTTAGTCCAGGGACATCAGATTCATGCTCTCGGCCTATATGAAGGTTGGCGAGCGGAGCTACCCGGATTATCAACCGACGACAAGTCTTCTAGCAAAGTGGAGTCTTCTTCGGGGGATAAAATGAAGATTGCTTGGAGATATGAGAGTTTAGGTTCCGCGGGGGCGGCAAGAGGTATGCTGAGAGCCAATCTCCGTAAACCGAGTCGTTTCATCATCAACTCACACGCTTATTAGATAGAGAAGCACAGAGGGCCCAGGGTGCGCCCAACGCCAGCACTACTACGCCCTTTTGCCACTCGTTTGATCTTACAAAAAGGTTATCCCCTGGCGACGTGAAGGGCCAGGTTGGATTCCATCAATCCATGACCTTTCCCGTGTCACAACAAACCTCTCCGCTCAAGCTCTTCATCAAAGACTTGTCATCAAAGCTGACGAATTCCCCGCCGGCAACTGTTCATCGTGTAATAGTTCCTAGTCTCTTGTCCCCAACGATGTACGCGAGTTCGTCTTCACATCCCCAGGAAGTGTTACAATTCTTGCACGCGTTGAGGGCACTTCTGAGACAGTACCCCAAGAGTTTGACCGCTATCATAACTCTACCTCTCTCGCTTTACCCCCGGACAACGGGCCTTACTCGATGGATGGAATTGTTATGTGACGGCGTACTCGAGTTTATACCGTTACAGTCGACAACCATTCATAAGCCGCCACCATCGTCAAAGGGCAATGATAAGGACGATGAGAAGATTCAGGGTCTGATTAAAATCCACAGTCTGCCCATTTTCCATGAAAAGGGAGGCGGCGGTTCACACTCAGCGTTGGATGATCAGTCTTTTAGCCTTAGCCGGTCAAAGGGGCTGATTATCAAACCGTTTTCTCTCCCCCCGGCTGATAGCGATGAACCTGATACCAAAGCAGGAGATGGGAAGCCGAAAAACATGGATTTTTAAGACTAATAGCTGCCACTTAATAAAAATGATCACTTGGAAGCCTTCGAGATGAGATGCCTTGAACAACAAACCCATGGAACTATATCCATGACTGTCGTCGCACGAGCGAAATGTATACCGAGTCGATTATTAACTAGTGAAGCTATGCACATAGTGAGGGCCACGGGTTGCTGCATATCTAATCAAGCTAAAAGATATTGGGCCGAGGTGCGGAGGAGCTTCCCCAACTCCAAGCTTTTCGAAAAATTTGACGAACTCGAAAACCTTCCCAACTCCCATTCCCACCACATCCAAACCACCAGCAGGTAAGTCAACAAAAGACTTTTTTTTTCTCTCCCACTCTCCCTACAATGATTATACCAATTAATATCTGTCAATCCACTGAACAAACATATTATGTTGATAAAATCTATATCTGGTTTTTTTATGACTGTACATTCATCTTGCTCTACTGCATCAGGAAACTCAGAGAGACTGTGTCGACTAACTCGTCTCCTAGGCAGCAGAGTTGCCGATAACCATGAGAATGGCCTCTACATCACCTCATGATCGCCCTCTACTGAGGATAGCTAAAGTCGCCGGAAGGTACTTGCTTTTCGACATAGACGACGTGATGTACGTGCGCAGGCACTACAACATCTGCTCCGTCTTCGTAGGCACGTTACCGCAGAATCCCGAGCAGAACATTCTCATGGGACTGCCTCTCGAGCTTATGCCCGAAGAAGCCCAGGTTCTGGTCGAGAGGAAGGTAGCTTACATTGCTGACGACACGGCGTTCCATCCATCTCGGCTAGCGGCGTTCGATGAGTCTTCCCGACGGGCGTACCTACGATTGCTCAAGAACCAGGGTAAGAAGTTACAAATTGCTGCGATTGAGAACAGCAATCGTCATAAGCCTTTGCGATATCAAGGAAAGCCTAAAAAGACCAAGGGCAAGGACACGAAGGACTCGGAAGGCCCATCTGTCAGTGATATTCCCAACGGGAATGCTGGGGCAGATGAAAGCACGAGTCTCTTTGACTCTGCACCTATACCACATAAAAATACCGAAACATCGCCCGTTGAGGTGGAAGGTTATGCACTCACGCCCACTACTAGCAGCTTTCTCTTGTTGCCGGACTCCGGGCCGGAGCCGTCTGCCTGTGTAGATGTCCCTGCTTCCTATCCCTTGTTTGCGCATCTGCACGACAAGGGATACTACATGATGCCAGGTCTTCGATTTGGCTGTGACTACAATGTGTATCCGGGCGATCCCCTACGCTTCCATAGTCACTTCGCTGGTGTTCATTTCGGTTGGGAGGAAGAAATCACTATGTTGGACCTCGTGGGAGGCGGGCGTCTTGCTACTTCTGTCAAGAAGGGATACCTCTTCGGCGGTGCTATAACTGATAACGCCGGTACCAAACAGGCTCGTGACAGCGACCGTGTCCTACAAGATAACAGCGACGGGCTGTCTAAAACCGATGGTGGACAGGTGGCGCCGCCAGTCAGGGCATTTTGTCTGGAATGGGCTGGCATGTAACGACGAACCAGAATACAGATGGTAAAATAGAAATAAAATAGAAGTTTAACATGAAGGATCTGACCGGGAGGGGAGCAGGTTGGCCATACTGGTATGGGAGGTACGTAGTTTTATCCGTTGGCGTGGTTCCCCACCCCCATTCCGCTGCTTGCGCGTGTGGCAAATAAGCATCAAGGTTTTCTAGATATTCTAAATACTGCCTGGTGTAGGATCTACCGTCCCAGCCTCCCAGGAACATCTATTCCCCTAATAAAGAACAAATCCGAACACGAGGGTAATACAGATCTGATCTGGGTTCTCTATCTAGTTAGTGTGCATCCAGCAAACCGATAGGTAGTTAGGTATTATGATGTGGAATCACGGGAAGTGGCTTCACTAATAAACGTCAATTGTGCCAAGCACAGTATTCAGTATTCAGTATTGTACGTGACTGACGACGTCATCGCATAGCCAAGCCCCCGAGTTTCTGCCATTCTCTCTCTCTCCTGCCCCTTCCACGTCTTCCTTCAATTATTTTGTTTCACTCCCAACCTTATCATTTTCCCACAATCAATGACATCTCTTCGAGAACCAGCCCGCCCATCAAATAGATTGATAAATGATGGGCGCCGAAATATCTACAAAAATGTCACATTATATTAAGGGGTTGACAGAAGTCGACGCCGACGAGGTCGAATCTATCCACGACATTGGACCCCCGCCTTTAGACGAAGACTACGTGAACCCAGCAAACAAGAGTCCGCGCTGGCTCCTCAGCTTCCACGCCTTCGCCCTGCGTCTAGCTGCGTACATCGGCTTCAAGCTCGGCAACCGCGGCGTGTCGTCTCCCACGGAAAGAATCTGGCTAGACTCGACGCTGGGCCGGTGGAAAGGCAAGCGGGTGATCAGCGCAGACATATGGCTCCCAGCCGACACGCCCCATGCTGCGAAGAGACCGGCCGTCATCAACTTCCACGGCGGCGGGTTTATCCTCGGGTCGGGTACCGACGATTCCCCGTGGGCTGAGACACTCGTCAGCGAGCTGGGCGTCGTCGTCTTCTCCGTTAACTACCGTCTCGCGCCCGGCTACCCGTTCCCGACCCCAGTCGAGGACTGCGTCGATGCAATCATCCAGATCCACGCGCTCGCGGACCGGTATAACGTCGACAGAGATCGCATCGTGCTATCAGGTTTTTCCGCAGGCGGAAACCTAGCCATGAGCAGCTGGCTCGTCTTACAAGATCCAGGACGATGGAACTACGACATCTCCTCGTCTTTATCTTCCTCTACGACCTCGACCTCGACCTCGACCTCGACTTCTTCTCCATCGACGTCTTCGTCTGTATTCCCGTCAACTTGCGGAGCATCTTTACCACTGCCTAGAATCGCCGGACTCGTCCTTTTTTACCCCATGCTCGACTGGACGTTAGATAGACCGCAGAAGCGCAAGGTCTGCCAACGTCCGGATCTGACACTCCCTGCGGGTCTGACTGACCTCATCGACGCATCCTATCTATACCCGCCTCGCCCGCGACGCGAGCGTGATGATGTGCGCCTCTCGCCGGGCTTGATGCCGGATGACATGATCGACCGACTTCCGCCCGTCCACCTCTGCCTCTGCGAGCACGACATGTTGCTTGCCGAGGGCAAGCTGTTTGCAGAGAGGATCGAACAACGTGGTCGACGTGTAGATGTCCGCGTCGTCGAGGGCGAGAGACACGCTTGGGATAAACCACTGCCGTTTCGTCCAAAGGATACCGCTGTGTTCGAGTACGACGTGGCGATTTCGGCTTTACGGGGCTGGTTTGAGGGGGTGGTGTAGACTCCTCTTCCTATAGATTGCTGTCTTCTTTCTTCTTTCTTCTCTTTTCTTTCTCCTTTCTCCTTATCGCTCGTTTATTTGTTTGTGCTTTTGATACATCATGGAGTCTGGCATGGCGGGTTCGGGGACAAGAGGAGGTGTAGGATAAGGGAATTCACGATGGATGACAGATGGGTCTATGCTACTAGGCTACAGGAAGACCAGGTCCGCGACGGTTCACCATCATCTCGATCTAGAACAGAAACAAGCTATCGCTATCGAGTTCACGACAGCCTGCTAGACAGGCCGTGGACACAACTTCTTCACCTCAACATCGAAAGACGATGTTTACCTTTTATGGTAAATAATCTGAGTTTCAGGAGTCTGGTTGCATATCATTTGCGATTATTTTCCCCTGGGTAATTCAGTTCTCAACTCTGCTGATGGTAAGCTGGCAAAATAGAGCACATAAATAGAGCTGGCCCCTTTGCAGAGCTGATGATGATGGGAGGGAAGAGAAAGAGTGTTTGAAATGGAATCAAATGTCAAGGTAGACATTATACAATATACACTTCAAGTGCTTTTATTGTCAGGTCCGTTTACCTAGTGTGTCTAATGACGCCATCGAGATCGGTGCTATGCGATTCTTCACCTGTTCGTGTGTCGTTCGTTATGTTAACTTTTGGCATCATGGCGTTTTGACGTGCGCCAGTGAGTGAGTCTAAGCACAATGAGTGGCACAAAACAGCCAGAGTTTATGCAGCATTGTGTTAACAGATGCCAAAAAAAAAAAAGATAAAAAGATGAAAAAAATTCAAACAAAAAAGCTCTGGCCCGGGTTCGAACCGGGGATTAGAGAAGTTTGAAATTGGTGTGGATGGTAATCCAGCCTCAAAATCTCTCGTGCTAACCACTACACTACCTGAGCTTGGGGTTTTATGGTGTGTGTTGTTCTTTTTTTGAGTTGTGAAATCTTGCATGTGTAAACTCGTATATGTAGTGGGTGGGGGAGGAATAACGTTTTTTTTTTTTTTTTTGGAACTTTTTTCTCCTGGGTTTGGGATTGGGAGGGGATTGGATTCTTGTAGGATGGATCGGTCGGTCGGTCCTCTTTAGATGGAAAGAGAGTTTTTTTTTTTTTTTTTTTTCCCATCTGGTTCCGGTTCCAGGTTCCAGGTTCCGTTTCCATGGTGATGATGTGTGAAGGTGGACTTGGTGTGTGTATCTCTGTGTCCGTACACGTGTGGGAGATTGTCTTATAGGTAGTCGCATTGCGTGGGGGGGGGATAACCAAGTCATTTATACCTATCGACATTCCGCTCTATTATCTATCTACTAGGATTGCCTATTGACTACCTACCTAGGTTAGGTAGGTACAAATAATCTATCTATTCTCTCTCTCAATGAAATATGGCATACCCGGTCCTAAGCATGAATATGAACAGTGAACTAGGTAATGATGAGTAATACGGGTAAAAAATAAAATAAAAAGGGAACGAACAACTGTTTGGATAAAAACGAGCTTATCAAGAAGTGGGGAAGGCTCGTTATCACTCTCTTAAGCACATATGGGCCAGTGGAACCCGGTAATAGCATACGCTAGCGATGATGGTGAGGATATTCAGATATCCAGATGAGGGATTTACGTTATAACGATTATGTACATAAACCGTATAGTAGCCACCCAAAATTCTCTCCAGGAAGACGAGTTTCTGGGGAAGAGGGAACAAGAGCACACAATACAATCACGGTTAAATCCAACAATTAAGAGTCTCATTTGACTGTACCAGAAAAACATATATTGAGCTGATCAATAGAAGCTGAAAAGCTCGTTTAACTTATACAAGATGACAACTCCACGAGCTTCCGAGGGCCAGCCAGCCAGTTCTACCAGGGTGATCCTGCATTCCCCAGGGGACTTCTCCAAGTGGGAGGTCGTACTGAAGGGCAAGGCCGGCCTCAGCCAAATCTGGGAACATCTCAGGCCTGAGCAGAGGGAGCCCTGGCCTCCGCGACCAGAGGCTCCCCGATTTGCAGACTTCCCGCACAATCAGGCAAATCGACGCCGCGAGATTGGGCTTCAAGACCTCACGGAGGAAGGACATCGCCTATACGCCTCCGCCAACAGTGCCTATCAGGTACAACTCAACGGATACAACAGTCACCGCAAGGCTGTGAAGGAAGTAGGCGATTGGATGCTTATGTCGATTGCTGACGATTACCGTGAAGCCTACATTGATCAGGGTGAAACCATCGACGTGTGGTACGACAAGATAAGGGCACTCGGCGAAACGGCCCGACGGGCTCTCATGTTTCAGTACAAAATCGAGTACGAGGCCTATATCAACGCTGCCGTTGGAAAGGTGATCAAGGATTTCCCGAAATGGATTGACGAGTGGGCCAAGAAGGTCGCAAGAGCTCAGACTGCGGGCGCCGACCTCCAAGACAGCTTCAGACTGGTCACCGATCTTGAACGGGCCTTGCTAGCTACTGCGCCATCGAGCGTAAGCTCGTTTCGAGCGGCCCATAGCACCGAGATTGGCAACAATACCCTCTCCCTAGACACCATCTCTTCCGAACTGCGTCAAGAAGCGGTGGTCATACAATCGGCCCGTAAAACCACCAGGACCGTAAGAGGAGGTGCGTTTAACACTTTCGAGCCCGGAGAACAAGAGGAGGAAGCGCCTGCGTCGAGTGGTGGCTACCAAGGAAGCCATCACCAACGACGTATGAGAGGAGGACGAGCGAGCTCGTCCATACCCCGGAAGCGCTCTCATTCCGACACTCGAACCGAGTCAGAGAGAGATAACCCGAACGTAAGAGACTGCATCGTGTGCTTCGGACGGCACCCAATCAGGCGCTGTTGGTACGTGTTCCCAAAGATCGCACCACACTACTGGTATGGCGGCAATAAGAGAGAAGCAACACTTGTGGAGGATAGAATGAAGAACAACGAAGAAGTCAAGAAAGCCGTCGAACAAGCTCGTCAGCGGTTCGGAGAGGCTCAAGAGAAGATCGAAGAAAAGACCCCCGAAAAAGAAGCCAATTGACAACCAAAAGAGCCGCTCACCCGTACTACGACAAGCTTCGCAATTGACCCAGATATGAAAGACAACTACCCCCTAAGAAACAGCGCAATACTCGATTCCGGAACGAGCTTACACATCTTCAATGAGAAGAGCCGTTTCCTTAACTTCAGGGAAGCAAAGGAAGAGGACGCTGTACTGGCAGGAGATAGTATCATCAAAATAGAGGGTTATGGAGATGTCGACATGAGGGTGAAAGGCTCGGATGGGACAACGGTATATAGACTACACAATGTTGCCCTCTGCCCTGCGATGGCTACAAATCTTGTTTCGCTACAGGTATTGAATCGTCATGGGGTATACTGGGACAATCAGCCAGAGTCCGATCTGTTGCGCTACGCTTGGGGAAAGCCTCTATGTTCATTAAAGAGGCAACACGGCCAGTACGTCATAGAATCTATCCCGAAGAGACTGACAAGTTACACCTTTTACGTTAGAAGGAACCTATTGAATTCGTACACGGGGCGCCCCAAAGCGCGAGCCTCTGCCTTCCGGTGGCATCAGCGCCTAGGGCACATAGGACCTGAACCTCTTCGACGCCTACTCAAACACACCGAAGGAGTGACGATCTCGAGTCACCCAGATGACGAGATTTGCACTACGGGGTGCGTAGCTTGCGCAGAGTCGAAGGCGCATAGACATATATAGTAAGAGAAGCCAGATCAGAGGTCACCGCCGCGGGCGTCCGAGTGGCAATCGATTTTCACGAGTTCGACACCCCAGGCGAGGGGCGCCTCTATCGAGTGATGATGATCACCGACCGATACTCGGGATACACATGGGAGTACTACTTCGATAACAAGCGCGCCGAGACCATTCTATCAGCTCTCAACGACTTCCTACGTCACATGCAGATTCACCACAACACCAATGTGCTAGTGATAGAGTGCGATGGCGAGCTTGCAGGCAGTGCTGAGGAGACTTCTCGGATAAGTGTTACCCTTCACAATAACTTTGGAGTCAAACTTGAAATTGCTCCCCCTCATACACAGGATCTGAATGGCGGTGCCGAGCGTATGGGAGCACTAATCAAGCTCAAATCGCGCGCAATGCGCAACGATAGCAAGCTCCCTACCTTCTTATGGAGGGAGATAGTTCGCACGGCAATTTACCTACACAACAGAACACCTCGTCGAGTCAATGGCTGGAGATCGCCATACGAGAAGCTACACACCTACTTCGACGAGCTCCGTGGGGGTGTCGCAAACGATCGAACCCCGTATGTGGGACACCTGAAGGCCTATGGGTGCATGGCCTATGCTATGACTACGAGCGCGAAACTCAAGCGCGAGAAGCGCCGCAAGTTAGATCCGAACGCGTGGATCGGCTATTTGGTGGGCTACCAATCTACCAATACCTATCGAATATGGTTACCCAGAGAAAATCGAGTTATAGTAACAAGAGATGTTATATTCAACGAGGATGAATTCTTTAGTGGTCATATGGACGAATTCAAGGACGATCTCCTCCGGATCACCACGGAGCAGTACCAGGAGCTCCTACAGAGTATAGACTATCAAAGGGCTACCGATTTAGATCACGAAGTAAGACCCGACGAAGAAGACGAGCCTGCGAACATCATCCCAGACGATGCCCTGCTAGGGGTGGATGGAAACGAAGATGCAGACACAGAGATGACCGGGACTGACGATCAAACCACACTGGTCGGAGAGGATCCAAAAGGGGACGAGCTCATCATGATGGATACCGAGAGCGACTCAACCTCAGTTGCAGCCACACTATGTACCCTTACAATCAGGGATGGCGAGCCAGAGGGCGCGGGACCAGAGCCTCCCGTAGGGGAGATCAATGACCCATGGATCTCAGCTTTTCAAGCGGGACGATTAAACGGTCCGAAGACGATCGAATCAAGAGTTACGAGAGGATCGTTAAGACCTACTCTATATCAGTCACAGGCCTTCAGCACTGTGCCCGACGAAGGAGAGAGGGTTGACGATATGGAGGAAGCTCCTGATCACCCACCACTTCGCTCGGAAGACCGATCACCGGCTATTATGACCAGGGACGGCTCAAAAAATTCAGAAAAAGAGACGAGTACGTCCGCACGAGACGCTCGGATATCCAAACTCATCGCGACGAGGCAAAAGATCCATCGCAACGAGCTTCCACCTCCGCCCAAGTGGCATTCAAAATTAGACTCCCATCCTCTTGGCGAGCATTTCCGACAGGCTGAGAGAGCTCACCTGCAAAGTCATAAAGAGATGCACACATGGGCCGAAGTGCCTAGGATCACTGCACGAGGAAAATTACTCCTAGACTGTATGTGGGTGTACGTATACAAATTCAATAAACACGGCTATTACCTAAAGTGTAAGGCTCGTTTAGTGGTACGGGGTGATCAACAGCCCAATAACCGCCTGGAAGACACATATGCGAGTACGCTGGCAGGGCGATCTTTTCGCACCCTCATGGCAATCGCAGTAAGATTCGACCTTGAACTCAAGCAGTACGATGCGGTGAACGCCTTCGTCAACGCCAAAATAAATGAGGAAATATATATGAGGATGCCGCCCGGTTATAGGCGACCCGAAACCGTTGTGCGACTAGAACGAGCCTTATACGGGCTGCGGCAATCGCCCCTACTGTGGCAGAAGGAGCTCACCGGTACACTGAGAGAGATCGGGTTTAAACCCGTCCCCCATGAACCTTGCTGCTTCAGCCGAAAAGGCATGTTACTATTCGTCTATGTCGACGATATGGTTATTGCCTACAAGAAAGAGAGCCAGATAGAGGCTACTAAAGCGATCGAGACCCTGAAGAGCCGCTACAACATGACTGGTGGTGATGACCTACAGTGGTTCCTAGGGGTTGAGGTAATCAGAGATCGCCCTAACCGCCGGCTGTGGCTATCCCAATCCTCATATATTGAAAAGATCGCCAGGTTAAGGGAGAGTTACAAAACCAAGTTCGCGAGCACGCCAATGAAGGCCCAAGAGCTGTTTCCATACGATCAACAAGCCACACCCAAAAGCATCTTTCAGTACCAACAGAAGATCGGGTCGATCTTATACGCTGCAGTCATTACTCGACCAGATATAGCTTTTGGCGCGTCACGGCTAGCTCGCTTCAATCAGAACCCCGGTCCAGAGCATCACAAAGCTGCCGACAGGCTCCTTTCGTACTTACTCTTAACCAAAGAGCTATCCTTACAATATGGGGATGGTGAGGACTTCGTGGTGTCTAGCGACGCCTCGTTTGCTGATAACACCCTCGATCGGAAGAGCTCTCAAGCACACACTATGACGCTCTTTGGAGGGCTGATCGGTTGGCGTGCCAGTAAGCAAGATACAGTGACTACCTCGACCACCGAAGCCGAGCTCCTCGCTCTCGCTCAGGCAGTTAAGGAGGCCCTATTTATAGGCAGACTGCTTATTGAGCTGGGGGTGAAGCTGGAAAATCAACGCATACAGATTCAATGTGATAACCAACAAACCATTGGACTCGTCACCAAGGAGATCGCAGTACTGCACACCAAATTGAAGCATGTAGACATTCACAACCACTGGCTACGGCAAGAGGTTGAAAAGGGCACGATTCAAGTGAAATATACGCCCACTGGAGAGATGGTTGCAGATGGACTCACCAAGTCATTGCCTGCGCAACAGTGGGAAGCCTTCCTACAGAAAATCAGATTGTGCGAGCCCCTCAGGGCTGAGTCAATGAACCAGTCTGGAGAAGAGGAGAAGCTCGTTAACAGCCTAGACGCTACCGAGGAATCACTGATAGGAGGAGAATCCGAGGAATGGATTAATTAAAGACGAGCATGTCACCAACACTCGAGGAGTGGAGAAGTAAGCAATTGAAATGATAACAGCAAATTAACTAGCAAGCCCATGTCAAACTCCCCAAAAGCTCCCCAAAAAGGGACCATTAACGCCACCAATACCCTCGAATTCCAAGCAAATCAATCTTCCTCCTCTATCCCAGCGAGGGACAGCATCGTGCGGACGGTAGTCCGAAGCTTGTCGACGGTACCTTGAGAAGCTCCACGGAGCAGGGCGTCTCGGAGAGCCGAGGCAGCGGGGGCCACCACCGGAGGGCTAGAGTAAATGATTAGCTGACGCCCAAATCAGAAGGATAAAAGAGGCTATTCATACGTCGCCTCGCACTTATGCCCATGGGCACAACGGAAGCAACGGGCACCTCGCCCAACCGTCTCTTCACACACGCCGTTGGAGCGACCCCGAAGGGCGCTCCGAACGCAACGAAGGCAAGGAGGGTCCCTGACTTCTCCAGACACACGCGGAGGCGGTGCACGCCGACGAGGACGGGGAGGCTCAGGCTGAGCCTCACCCGAGCGAGCATTTAGATCAGGCCGGGGAGGTGCCCGGTCACCGAAGTTGGGCTGTGGGATCCCACCCACAATACTGTACGAGCCAGGGCCCAGTGTGGCTCGCGCGACGGAGGGCGTGAGCCCGGTCGACCGAGCCGGAGGAGCACTGGGGGCGACCTCTCGGTCAGGGGTGACCACCCGCAGAGGGGAGGCCGAAGAAGAAGGGGTGCGCTCGTCACGAGCCTTTGTCATGCTTCGGGTGTTGGCAGGCATGGTGATCTTCTAATACCAAGATGACGGGCTGTTAGCCACGCAACATTGACAACTAAAGGGCAGCAATTACCTTGTTGATATGGAGGTTATAGCTGTAGGTGATTTGAAGTCTGTCGATTTCCTAGGAAACACGGTTAGAGAGGAAACCGAGCACGCCAGCTTACGAAGAAACGAGCGACTCACGGGTGCTTAAAAAATGTGTCTGAAGAATAAAAAGAAAGGAAGAAACTGAGCACCCGAGAAGAAGAGGATATGCTCGCAAAATTCTGGTGGATTGAATATGCCATGAGGAAGGCACCATCAGAGATGATTCAAGAGATGATTCACTCCTTCCTTACCTACAGGGAATTACTATACAAAACGGTCATCCGACGCCTCACACCTTCCCAAAAGATCACGATAATACTCATATTCGAACCGCTTCGAGAAGGCGCACCTTCTAAATCAAAGAATCATTACCAACGCACCTACCCCACGATACGTCGCAGTTTCCAAAAGAAAGCGGCATACATCGAGCAAGCAGGATAGATGGGGGTGACCAGCTCGTTTTCCTTCAATGACTTAGGCCAGTCTTCTACCCGAATACTAACCTAAGGGGGTGTGTTGGATAAAAACGAGCTTATCAAGAAGTGGGGAAGGCTCGTTATCACTCTCTTAAGCACATATGGGCCAGTGGAACCCGGTAATAGCATACGCTAGCGATGATGGTGAGGATATTCAGATATCCAGATGAGGGATTTACGTTATAACGATTATGTACATAAACCGTATAGTAGCCACCCAAAATTCTCTCCAGGAAGACGAGCTTCTGGGGAAGAGGGAACAAGAGCACACAATACAATCACGGTTAAATCCAACACAACGACAAGACAACGACTCGGATTCGGCGGATTCGGCATTTCCTGCGGGGGAAAGAGAAAAGGCCGTGGCGGGGATGGTTGCTTCCGGGATTAGTTTTCCCCCGCTTCGCCTCTCTTAAGTTATAACTAGAATACATAATACCTCCAGGCGATGGCGACATTGACTTTGACATTCCCCGGGATAGGTATACCTACCTGGGAAGCCACCACTACCAGGCACAATTCTCTAGATCCAGAAAAAAAAGGCTTAATACCTCCATTTACTTTATCCGCCCACTTTATAATTGCCGGTAATATTCTAACCTTACAGATCTGGGTTGTAATTTACTAATTATTTACCCTCCTCTACCCCACCCCCGGTTTTCTTTTTCTTTTAATACTTTTTACTTTCCCCTCCCCACTCTCTATTGATAGACATAGATTATAGATTATAGATTTCATCTCAAAAGACCTCATATATGTCCTTCCCTCACACCACATCCGTATTCCGGCATACGCTTCGCACCCTCTTCCGCCACCGTCCAACTATCCCCGGTCCCCATCTCCTACTACCAAAGTCCCCCCTCACGCCCGGCATAATCGCATCGCGCACCATGTCCTCCGCAGTAGCCAAGCGCCTCGCCGGCAAGACCGTCGTCATCACCGGCGCGTCATCCGGCATCGGGCGCAGCACGGCCTTCGAATTCGCGCGGACCGCCGCCCCCGCCGGCGGTCTGAAACTCGTGCTCACGGCGCGCCGTATCGACGCTCTGAAGCAAATCGCGGCTGATATCCAGGCCGAGGTCGGCGGTGGTGATTCCGTGGTTAAAGTGCTACCCGTCCAGCTTGATGTCAGTAAGCCGGAGGAGGTGCGCGCTTTTGTGGGGAAATTGCCGGAGGAGTTTAGGGAGATTGATGTCTTGGTGAATAACGCGTGAGTCTTGGAAAAAAAAAAAAAAAACCCCTTTTTTTCTGGTTTTGGTCTGATTTTGTTGGGGTCGGGTGTGGTTCTTGGTGCTGTTATATGTTACCCCGCAATGGCGTGATCTCGAAAGAATCGAGTGAGCGCTCGTTTCTTATGAGACGATCGCATACGAAACATTATGAGTTATAACTAACACACACATTGGCACAGCGGCCTGGTCAAGGGCGTAGCCAAGGCCCCCGAGATCGCGGAGGAGGACATGGGCATCATGTTCAACACTAACGTCACGGGTCTCATCAACATGACACAGGCCGTCATGCCCGTCTTCCTGCGCCGTCCTAACGGCGGTGCCGGTGACATCATCAACATCGGCAGTATTGCCGGCCGCGAGCCCTACGCTGGCGGCAGCATCTACTGCGCCACCAAGGCCGCTATCCGCAGCTTCACTGACTCCCTGCGCAAGGAGCTCATCGCTACGCGTATCCGGGTCATGGAGATTGACCCTGGTCAAGTTGAGACGGTATGTCTTCGTTCGCATTCGTTCACGCCGGTAGAGGAATCGTTGTTAACTGATTGATGCTGGGATAGGAGTTTTCCATTGTTCGGTATTACGGTGATAAGGCTAAGGCTGATGCTGTTTACGCGTGAGTACTGCCCATTGCTCCGTCTCTGCTGTCTCTCTCTGCTGTCTCTCTCTCTGTCTCTTTCTTCTGGCTAATGACGATAATCATAGCGGATGCGACCCTCTAACACCTGATGACGTTGCCGAGGTGGTTGTTTTCGCGGCTGGACGAAGAGAGAACGTCGTTGTTGCTGATACATTGATCTTCCCCAACCACCAGGCCGGCGCTGGTGTTATGCACCGGAGGACGTAAGAGGCTGAGCCATTGTATAACTACCATCCACTTGATAAGACATTCAATAAGCAAGACTTTGCGTTACTACGAAGCATTATTGACGGTGGTCGCCTTGCCGGAGTCTACAAACAGAACGCGTTGCGGCTGGCGCTTGGTCGGCCGTCCAGGGGCGTGCCAGTTGCCTACAATACCTCCCCGATGCTCTGAGTATGTCGGTTACGTGACTGATGAATATGGTGGGCCGAACTGAGGTAGAAGAAAGTTTTACGTGTAAAGGGCGAGAGGGAAGGAATCTAATCATCAAAACATGTTAGCATATTTACATAATTAGGCCAGTGGCATCGTAATGTGAAATTGCTCCGTTCAGCAAACCAGTTTACTCATTCACTGTGTCGGCTTTCTATTTCTGACGCCTCAAAACGAGCCGCCAGGATGGAAAACACGGAAGCCAGCATGACACCCACCACAGCTCCAGCACGAGGCCAAAGCTGTTTAGAGGTAACTCCACAACCAATCGTCGCCGGGCCCGTGAGAGCCTGCTCCGGTAAGGAAGGGTGGCTCGACACGTTGTGAGATAGTTGAATGGATAAACAAGTTTTCATCATGACAACAAAAGATACAGGCAAAGAGAGGGGCCGATAGAGCTTACCATTACAAAATATAATACGCGAATTGTTGATGTTGCGGATTACTGGGCTGTCTACGTGAACCTGAGATATTGTCAGCTGATTGTTGGCGACAAAATGTGAAAAGCGCGTTTGGGAGGGTGTTGGCTCAGAGTAAGTTTTTGGTATATGGGTATCTTCATTTTTGTTCAGAAGCAGAACTGAATGATTTAGGTCTCATCACAGACAACAACATGAAAGGCACGCTCCAAGGTACAAAGAAGCAAATGATAGCTTACCTGCTGATACTACAATATCTCAAAGGAGAAAGGGCAAGAAAGTGTCGAATCGCGTACATCGCCTATATGGTGCCTAGCAAATATATGGTCAGCCGTGGGCTCGCAATGAATTTTCAGCAAGACGCAGGGTAGATGGTGCTTCAGATGGTAGTGCATGTTTAGTTCAGTTCGCTCAGGATATCGCGAGAACAGTGGATAAAGATTTCGTCAGAAGCGAGAGGCAGGGAGAGACTCGGAGAGCCTATTCGGACTTACATTTGATGTATGGCATCCTCGGGATCGGAGCCCAAGGGCCAGAGGCAGGAATCAGCATAGCCCAAACAAAGGAATGGCGCTGTATTCAGCTGTATTCAGTTGTATTCATCCATGCTACCGCTTCCACCATTTCGCAACTCGAGCGCGCAACATCGAGAAATGCGACTGGAAGATCAAGACCTTAGCGGTAGGCAGGTTAGGTCACGGTGGTGAGGAAAGGCGAAGAGAAAGAGGAAAGGGAACGAAACCACAAATTTGTGTTCCATGAAATTTAAGCAAAGCTTTAGCTCGCCCCGTGGCGCCTTATCTAGATTGGAGTGGGGCCCATATCTACACTACTTACATAAGTAGGTATCATTTATTCTAGATACTCTGTACGCCAAACAGATAGCGGGGCAATCGATAAGCCACGTTAGTGTGACCTTTAGATAAGTAAGGACCCATTATGATTCTCAGGATGCTGCGTCTTGCTGCTGCGACCTCCTAGTTTCCACCCCAAGAAACTGCTAGGCCTGCCCTGCTACCGCTCTTCAGCCCCGGCAGTCTAATTGCAGTACTGATCTTGGTCACAATGGCTGATAGAAGGCGCATTAATGGCCCTGTGGGAGATACCCTTCCTCCGGTCTATGACGCTGCTTCTCCACCTCAGCGACTCGCCGAGAAGCCAGAGAATGCTATTCGCAAGGTTTGTACGTGGTGAGCGACGGCGTGATGACTCCTTGTGTCCTGCCACTTGCTAAACTCAAGAATTCATAGACTTGAAAACTGGCGTAACCCCTTCCGCGTCCGGCTCGGCCTACCTTGAGTTGAGACATCCCAATGCGACGGAGGGTCAAAACAATACAAGCCTCAAGTTAACCTGCACCGTCCATGGACCACGAGCTCTACCGCGATCCGCCCCTTTCTCCCCTCACATCATCCTCACGACTCACGTTAAATACGCGCCGTTCGCTACGAAACATCGGCGCGGATACTTGCGAGATTCGACCGAGAGGGACCTCGGAGTCCATCTAGAGACAGCCCTGCGAGGGGCTATCATCGCCGACCGCTGGCCTAAGAGTGGTGTCGATGTTATCGTTACCGTGGTTGAGGGAGACCAAGATCGTCATGCGCCCGAGAATCACCAAGATGACGGCTGGGATACGATGAACGTGCTGAGCGGCTGCATAACGGTGGCTTCGGCCGCAATAGCTGATGCGGGTATTGACTGCGTTGATACCGTGGCCGGAGGCGTTGCAGCGCTTGTCGCTAAAGACGCTACAAGTCCACCCTTTGTCGTTTTGGACCCGGCTATTGGTGACTACTCCAAGATCTTCGCGGCTTGCTGCATTGCGTATCTGCCTACGCGAGATGAGGTTACGAACATGTGGTTCAAGGGTCAACTACCTGGGGCCGATCTTGTTGTCTACAATAGCATGGTAGAGCGATGCTTGGCAGCATGTCGCAATGCGAATCGTGTTATCGTCACGGCTTTGAAGGACACCGTCGGCCATGAGCAACAGGTATCATGATCCAGTTAATTTGGGCGCATAAGATTACAGACGCACCAGAATTTATCGCGAACCCAAACCCCCTTAACCACACGCGAGCCAACCCAGGACTACAAGAGTAAGGTGCAGCCAAAGCCTGGCACCGATACTACTGCTATCGGTCATGACGCATAGAGCGCCTTCAGTACAGACTGTAGCAGGTGAAGAATTAATGTTTATTCATGGCCATGCTCCTTCGCTGAGGGCGAGTCATAGACGGGTCGGCTTGGGCACGGAATGACAGAACGAGTCATCGGATTTCCGTTAGATTTAAGACGATGTTATGGCATGAACCGAACGATGCATCGGTGTCGGCTAGTTCGGCGAGGAAGTTGCTGGAGCTAAGGGTGTGACTGCAAGAGGCAACAGGCCCAAGCCAATCGACGGGCTGAGACGACTCAGACATGTTCTTCATGAGTTGACATTGATAACAAAAGTCAGCCCGAAACCCAAATGTCAACTTAAAAGATTGTGTGTGAGTGTGTGCAACTGAAACACCCTGGAAATAATACAGCGCACCTCGAAATGACATTATGTGTGTCGGAATCTCAAACCTTTTTGAGTTCAGCCGAACTTTTTGTCTCATGCAGGGTGTATAAGGGATATTATATACCCCATTTCAGATGAGCAAACGTTTCAACAATACAGACTGTAAAGGGTCATCTACCATGTAAATGTGACGTTGGTTTATCATATCTTTATGGTGCACCTGGTTATGTGCTGCAGAGCTCCTTACATATGAGGCTGTTGTCATCGGGTGTAAATACAGTCCGTATCCAGGTCGCGTTTTTTGTTTGTAGAACCCGTCGGCCGGGGCAACCGGCGTGGCGGCGCTGGCTAGGTTCCTAGTTGTGCCCAATTATGTATATAGTGGGTATTATGCAATTAGAAAGTACGGAGCTCCTAGATACGTGCCCGGTAGTTACCCATCCAGTCCAATTGCCCGACCCTCTTACGAAGTCCATGGATTTGATTATCTTGCGTACAACTACAGATTAGTTACCCAGCTTCGACATTTGAAAATTAATGATAACACAAACGTTACGGTCAGTATGAGGCAACTGCTACGTGTCTGAGATAATCTCCTGACACAACTCTGTCTCAGTAGGTATTTTGTCAAATATCGGCCATGCGCTATCCAGCCTGAGATCGCGTTGTTCTTTTGCTGGCTTCTTTCTCTTCCGCCACTCCGTCCTTCACAACACCGGACCGCATGCTGGAACGCTCGGCGAGGCTCCGAGATCTGTGATGCCCGCCAGGGAAACACGACGTCGAGAGAAGATCGTCCGTCTCTGAGATGGCATCGTCGGATGCAGTCGTCACACCCACCTCGACCGCCATATTCGACAACGCGACCGACTGGACGAACCTCACATCCACATGGACGCGTTATGCCCCTACGCTCGAAGATCTCATGCTTGCTGGTCCCAGGTTCCTCACACGTATCAGCTCTCTTCTTTCCCTTCCTGAGGCCGTTGACAACTTCGGCCAGCACGTTATCCCCGATCCCACCGGCTCCAACTACTTTGTCGCAGCCACAGCCACCGAGCTGGCTGCCGATATATCCGGTGCCGTTGCTAGCACTGCGACCGTGATGGAGGAGCGACGGGACACTTCCGCCCTGGTATCCCAATTTACCATGGAGGGCAGCGCCAAGGGTCTGGGGAGCGTGTTCAGCTATGCGACAAGCAAGTGGGCGCTTTCTTGTGTCATAATGGTTCGTCTACCTACTTCTCCCTGTCTGCCCCGCCGGCCCCTCGAACCCCTCGAGCCCCTCGAGCCCCTCGAGATCCTGCTAACGCGAAGGAATGACAGGCCATCGTTCTAAACCGCACCCACATATTCGCTGCCTCTAGGAGACGCTTGCGCATGACATGGCCTCTCCGCCTTTTTCTTCGTTCCATACCCATCCTACTCCTCGCCTATCAGTCGCCCCGGTTGCTGCGAGCAATTCAATGCCAAACATCACCCGATTTTGCCGAGATGCGATGGGGCAACGCTAGTAAATCATCCGAGTTGATGTTCGCCGAGCCGCATGGATATCTACACGGACTCAGCTCCACGTTATTGTTCAACCCTACCGACTACGACAGCTGCCGTGCCATTGACATGATACCCGCGAATAGTCAAGAGTTCTCTACCGAACTACGAGGCTCGCTCTCGCAGTTATGGCCCCTCTTTCAAGTAGTCTGTCTCAGCCACTTCCTAGAGACGGTATCTTGCGCCTTACAGGGCCGACAGATTGCGATGTCTACAAGCATCAGTTTATTCGAGCAATCTTTGGCCTTTGCTGAGGCCGACGTTGCCGTGGGTAATCAACTTGGTTGGGGCCTGTTTTCGACTGGAAACACTTCAAGTGTTACTTTTCAACATGCCTCTGGCGCCAATATCGCCATCTCCAAGTCCATGATTATGAAGCGGGTTAACACTCCACCACAAGTGCTGCTTATTGCCTTCCTCTCCGCAATGAGCCATATTACTAGTCATGGTCTCGCTATTTTCAACGCCCAGACTCGATACCGTCTGCACAGCACGGGCTTCTGGGCCATATGTTTCATGGGAAGTTTACTGGTGGATGCTCTTAAGTTTATGGAGAACCCATCTCATCTTGGTTTCTTTCGATTCCCAACTGTCTGTATTATTGCCCTCGTTCCACACCTCATGGTCTTCGCAGGCATCTTAATATGCTTCGCGATATACGCCTTCGCCTTGATTCTAGTCGCCATAGAACCCCCTGAATCGGCTGTGGATGGCCCTCCGCCCACATTTTTAGAGCGTATCTACCGCGCACACGAGAACATGCAGGCCAACATTTCTCTTGCCGATATACGGATATCACGCGCCATGAATTTCTATACGGCTTTACAACGCACCGGCTTCGCTATCCTTACTATGGCGAGCGAGGCTGTGTATCTTAACGAAGACCGGAATATTAATATCAAACAACGTACATGGCTCGAGGAGGAACGATACCGAGAACTCGAGAGTCTCCGCATGCAATGGACCGACACGGGAATAATAGGCGATCCACGCTACGATTCCGTCGGTACTATTGGCTTGGTTCCGATCAAAGAAGGCCAAGCAGGAGCTCCAAACGGATACGCTAGGGAACGAGCAGCCCAAAATATCCCCAAGGGCCGTGCTGACAGACACTCCCGTGACGGGGTTGGAGCGGCTGAACGGAGTTCACGATGGCTCCTCGCCCTGGAATTCCTCATCAATATCGCTCGTCTGTCGATAAGATGGTCCAACTTAATTTTAATAAAACTCCTTACACGAATGGGACTTGGCCGCCACTCGTGGCTCTTATCTTTTCTATCCCGGTCGGATACGCGACGGAAACCGGAAGAAAAGCAGTCCGCCGCCGCAACTAAGAAACGAATCAAGTTTGACAAAAATAAAAATAACATCTTCGTCGTTAGCGATGAGTCGATTGATATCGAGGCGGAAGTGCGCAATATATTGGTACGGTCACCAGAGACGGCGAATTTCCCCGAGGAAGAACTCGATTCAAGACTTTACGACTCGTGGAAATACGGTGCGCTTTGGGGCTCAGTGGATGCAAGTGGTGACTGGAATCCTAAAGACGAAGAAGACGATTGGGACGCGACCAGCGTCATCTCCGATGTCAGCGAGTACGAACAGGACACGGATGACCAGTGGGAAGACGAGGAAGACGAGGATGACGAGGCGAATGAAAGTGAGGCCGAAGGGCAGCGAACACCTACGCAGAATGACTTTATATTCACGCGGGAAACCACGCCTTCGGATCAGTTGATTTGCATGGCTGATTTAGCCCGGCTCTTGCATCCGCAAAGTTTGGATGAGAGACGGGAAGCGCATACACTTGCTGCTCATCTTAACAGTACTAGAATTCTCACAAGATCGCAGTACGCTCGTTTACAGCGCACACAGAAGGGAATGCTTCTCCTGTCTAGCATGGCCGACAGACGGCGTTTACAACTAGGACGCATGACGGAAGAGGAACAAGCTGATTTATTAGAGCAGCTAATCCTCTCCCGGCGGGCTAGGAGTCAACAAGACCATAACACCGATCCACCACAACAACAACATGACGAAGACAAGGGACCACTGTGCGTGGTATGTCAGACGGCACCTCGCAAGATTATCGTCTGGCCTTGTCGATGTTTGAGTCTGTGTGATGAGTGTCGGGTTTCGCTGGCCATGAATAACTTTGATAAATGCGTTTGTTGTCGGCGGGAGGTCATTAGTTTCAGTCGCATTTACGTGCCTTGATACACATGCGCGCGCGCGCGTGCGTGGGGTTTTTAAACGATGAACCCGGTTTTGTTTGTTTACTGGCGTTCATCATGGAAAGGAGACATGCCTCAGCTTACTTTGGGGAGGGTTTAGTTCATGCGCCTCGAGAATATGTAGGTAGGTAACCTTACCTTTACCCTTACCCCTTACCTTAGGTATCATGATAATCATATTGATTGATTGCTATTATTCTTGGAGCTTTTTAGGCGTTCCTGGCGAAACACACATACATATAAGGATTCTTAAGATGGTACGGAAAGAGAGAGTTAGGAAGGGGAGGGGAGGGGGAGGGGGAGGGAGAAGCGTGTATCCATCCATACCATACATATGTTTTGCTCCTTTTTTTTATTTTTTATATTTGCATCTTCTTTTCATCTTTCTCGAGTCCTGGGTGTTTGCTGTTTGCTGTTTACGTGTGTGAGCGAGCAAGAAGTGAAAACGAAAGAGAGAGAAATAAATAGGAGAGAGGTGGGTGTGGTGTGGGCATGATTGTGTCATTTATCATTTTTTTTTTTTTTGTTGTTGTTGTTGTTGTTGTTGTTGTTGTTGTTGTTGTTGTTGTTGTCGTGGTGGTTTGAATGAGATGAAATGAAGAACGAGGCACTGTGGCATATTTACGTTTAAACTTATTCCTGTTCTGTTCTGTTCTGTTCTGTTCCCTCCTTCTCTTCTCTTTCATGGTTGCGAGATGAAGCTTGACTCGACGACCTAACCCATCGTACCTATCTGCTAAAACACACCTACCTACATAGATACCCTACCCTACCATACCCTACCCAGAGCACCCCAAAATATCCGCTTTAACTCTCAACTACCTAGCCTAACCTATCTACTTAGACTCCCTTCCCTCTGAAAAAAAAAAAAAAAAAAAACGTTTTACCTTTTACGAGTAAAGTTGCATGCCTGCCAAGTACCCTAGGCATTTGCGCAGTTCGAGATCTACTTACTCTCTAGTTCTCGAGTGTAAAACCCGTATCACTGGTTTCTATTTCTCTTGTGAGTTTTACCCATGTATATCTCATACACAAGATCATTCACTCCGACGTCGAGTTGTAAGTCAGAGGAACGTTCTATTAGTCAACCAAAGCTGCCTGCCGGGCATAGGTCAAGACATCGATTGGTGAGAGCAACATATTTTGGGCATAAACACGTGTGGGTTTGATGAGTTCAGGATTGTTGAGTTAATTACATGAAGCTTAAAAGGGGCTCACTAGCGATGCCTGCTCGATTGTCGTATGAAAACCACAAGTATTACATGCTAGGTGCGGATAACAGGATGATGACCTGCTTAATGGCTGGTTTTCCATGTATTCATAATGGGCTTGCGATATCCCAGAAACTTATAGCACTACTCCATCGTCATGTCCGAGAATTTCTCTTGCCAAACACCCACTTGTCCCGAAGGACATGATCATACAAGTATGTAGATCTGGATACCCGGCCTTCTATAATCGTGATGTCCAGAAGAACAGTCCAATCTTCCAACGTTCCGTTCAGGACCGATCCTAGAGGGATACAGGCCCAGGCTATCCGAAGATAGCACCGTTGGATGTGATGATCAATTGGCGATGGTAATTGCCTTAATTCACGTTGTCACAACGAGGTAAAATCACAGCAAGAAGAGAGAAACGTACCTCTGACAGGTGCCAACAAGAAGCACCTGGGCGTGGTCTCTGTCTGTTCTATTTCCGTTCTGCAATGCGGAAGCTGCGAAGCTTTTGCCATATCGTCCCGAAACGCCGTGCTAATTCATAATCACAAGAAACCCGTCGTCATGTCTCATAATGTACATAAGAAGCCGTGAGGAAACACCTGGGTGTTATCGTCTAGGGAACGCCTCCTGGCTGCTTAGTCCAGCAGATGCTGGAACAGAGGCGAAATGGATTCGCCGTAATGGTTGCGTCGAATAGCTTCGGAAAGTAGATAAGACAGGTCTATGATCACCAACTTACTTGCGTTCTTGGCTCGTTGATCCGGGATAGGGAAGCTGTTGGTCACGATAATCTGGTCGATGCAGTCACAGGCTTGCAACTGCTCCAAGCAGTCCGCGCCAAAGACGCCGTGCGTAGCCATACAGTAGACTTTCTTGGCTTGGCCCCTTTTGACGACCGTCTCAGCGGCAGCAATCCAGGATCCAGCCTTGTCAATCATATCGTCCACGATCAAGACGGGGCGGTCCTTAACATTGCCCACCAACGTAATCATGTGTTCGACTTTGGGGTCCTGGAGCTTTTCGTCTTCCTCTTCAGAGTCGTCTCCGCCCTCGCCTGATCCACCAAGAGCATGTGGCTCGGGAACGAAGAAAGAGGACGCGTGTGACATTGTCATAGGATCTTCATCCCCTCCGTGATATGATTGACTTCCGTCAACATCCGACTGGGCTGGTGAGATGAAGTCGTCCGGAACAACATGGCCCTGGACAAGACGTCCGTGTGTTACTTCGCGGGCACGCTCGTCATTATACTCCTGTGCCTCTCGCTCCTCCTCATCACGGAGTTCCTCAATAGGGGACGCCTGAGACGAGGGTAATCCACGGGCGTGCGCAGAGCGCGCCGAGCTCGGCCGTACGGGGAGATTAGTGACTCTTCTTGGAGAGCCCAGCGAGTCCGCCACAATACGGGATGGGGGTGTCGACGGTTCGGCATTGACAGTGGCGTAGTCAATTGGACTGCCATTCACTTTCTGCTCTTCCGAGTCGACAGAAGTAGTAGCAGCAGTAGGTTGACGCACGCCGCTCACATAGGTAGTTCCCTGGTCCCACTTGTCGAGCTCCCTCATGATCATGCTAGCAGACATATTGGATCGTTTTCGGTCAGTGGTAACCAAACCAAAGTTGAGCTTCAAGACGTCTGCAAGAGAAGTAACTCTCTTGGTTCCTCCTGCGTTCTTGGATACGACAACCGCCTCCTTCCAATTCGGAATGTTAAGTCGTACCCATCTGGCGATCAGAGGCTCTGCATGCAGATTGTCGACCGGGCACTGGAAGAAACCCTGCATCTGTGATGCGTGAAGGTCGACCGTAATGACATGCTTGACCCCAGCGACATGCAGAAGGTTAGCTAGCATGCGTGCCGTGATCGCTCCCCGGTGTGACTTTTTCTTAGACTGACGACTGTAAGGGAAGTATGGGAGCACGGCTGAAGACGGGCGAAGCTGAGAGTTAGCGACCATTCTGGCCAATGGGATAGAGTCTCTATAGGTATTCAGAGCCTTACCGGTGATTTTGTTTGCGGAACCTCCCTTGCAGGCCGAGATCATAATAAGTAGCTCCATGATAGTGTCATTGATGGTAGGGCTACCGGACTGGACGATGAAGACGTCCTTATCTCGAACGCTAGTCAGGATGCGAACACTGGTTTCGCCCTTGGCAAGATGTCAGCCAGTCTGACATCGCGGTTGATGATGAAAGGAAGGTATTCATGGGACGAGGATGAGGATGGACAGGGAAAGCAAGGCGAGTGGACAAGATGCACTGCAAAAAACCAATTCAATCCGCACAAGTACAAGTACTGGTGGGTTGTAAACGCACATTGGAGAATTGAGACAGGTCGGCCTCAGCTGGAGTCATTCCGAGGTTCTGGCATATCTTGCCCGTGAGGGCGGGACACGAAGTGCCCGAGAATACCAGTGTTCCTCTCATCTTCAGTTGACGAAGTTGAAGGGAGAAGGAAGAAAAGAAAGTTCGGAATGGAGGGGAGAAATTTGAGCGGTTACCTAACGGAGCTCGGCAGGCTAAGCTAGACCAGACTCAGGCTAGCGTTGGGTGGATGTAGGTAAGTATTTTGTGGGTGGAGCATTTTTCGGGCTTTGGCAACTGCAAGTTATCAACATTGCGTGGGTGGCGGCCCGGCGGGCTGGCAAGAACTACCTAGGTACCTATCTCGCTAAGTGGGTTTCGACCGGTGATAACACCAAGTCGAACCCGCCAGATGTAAGACGTACCTACCTACCTAGGTACCCAGGTAGGTACTTCGCGTCTTGTCGGGCAGTTCCATATGACGGGAAGTACATTTCATATGCTAGGTATAGCATTATACCCCGGATAGAGCGATACTGCTTGCCATGAACAAGCATATATACGTATATCAATATATATCTGGATATATATATATATATACACCTTACCTACCTATAAGGTATGCATCCTCCGGATTACATGTGGGACCTTTCCATAAATTGTAGGTACACTTCCTACCTCTACTTTTCTGCTGAGACACTCAAACTCCAAGGGATTGTCCAAAATTCATCGACATTCCCCCCCTTCATCGCAGCCAACACTGGTTAGTGTCGGTTTGCTTCTGGTCGCGACAACGATGGGCATTCCGAGATTTGCTCCGGCTGCCCTAAAATATGGCATACTAACTCCCATCGCCGGCGAAACGGTTGTTATTGATGGCCCGGGTTTGGTTCACCAAATATTCCAAGGCGTATTATCGAGAAGACCAGTGAATAGTGGATTTGTTTGTCCACCTTCATACTCAATACTAGGTCGTATGGTCATAGGATGGCTCGAAGAACTTCAGAGAAATAATGTAACTGTGTAAGATGCGACATGCTGTTTTCCACTTGATTCACGTCTCGGTCCCCCATCTTATTAATGGAATCGTGTAGCCGAAAGATATATTTTGACGGCTACTTGCCCTCAAGCAAGTGGCAAGTTAGACGGGATCGGTTGTCGTCTCAATGTAAAAAAATGACTGATTTATTTCATCTTCATCCGCTTGGATCGATAAAGCCGCCGCAGGACGCATACGAGTCAATAACATTTGAACTCTCTCTGACTCAGTCCGTGAAGAGAGAAATATCCTCGTCCTGGCATCCTAAGCCGCCTTTCTTGGTTCCGGCTGTCATCGACGTGCTTAGAGAGTCCTGCCAATGGGGTCCGCTAGTCGAGATTGTCCCCGGCGAAGCGGACATGTTCTGCGCCGAAAACATCCGACAGCACGGAGGGTTGCTCCTAACGGGCGACTCGGACTTGCTCATCACTGAACTTGGCCCTGATGGCTACGTATCTTTTTTCACCGACGTTATTCCAGCTGCTAGTCTAGGGGTATCTGAAGGATTAGCGACCCGCAAGTTCTCCCTACAGGCTGTCAACGATCGGTTAGGCTTGAACGGAATCGGAGGGCTTGCTTGCATTGCCTTTGATATTGAGAAAACGGGGACCAACCTGGCTGGTTCGTTGAGACGAGCATCTCAAAAGAAGCTGACAGATCTACGTGACGACCCCGAGTTTCAGACTTTCTTGGGAGAGTTTTCCATGAAAGAATACTTACCAGCCGATCACCCTATAAAGAGCATCCTCTCTGATCTGGACCCAAGAATATCCGAGATTGTCATACAGAGCTTGTTGTTGGATATTGACGGTCAGCTAGCAAATGAAGACCAGGATAAGGACTCACGAGGTCCAGAAGCCTTGTCTATGTTCTTACCCATCATGGTCGAGGTTAGAGTCCCCGTCGACTTCCTGCCTTTTCTCCGAAATTTTCAAAGATAACCCCAAACCACGATTGCTGACCACTTTCGCTTTCGAGCAGAGACATGATAGGAAAAGTTGTTGGCTGATGAGTATAATCGTCCGTCAGCTCGCATACGGCATCCTGCAATCCATTCACGTTCAAGATCCAACATTCGTTGTTGAATACCGTGTCCTTGGCGTACGATCCGTGAAGTTTGGCACGAGAGTTGGCATATTACGACCAGAAGAAGTCCCTGAGCAGTGCTCTCTACTCACAAATGCGCTCAAATACTTTGCTGAGCGTCTACCCTCCGGAAATATGCGATGGATAGCATTCGCTATCTACCAGGAGATCGCGTGGTCGAAACTTCGGGAACAACGGCCTTTATCTGCGTCGCTCATGAATCACGCGAAGGCGATGGAGGAGGCCAGGGCCGCGACACCCGTGCATAGCTGGGATGCGATACATCTCGCGGCCCAAATACAGGCTTGCTTTTACTCCTTGAGGATGTTGAAGCAGGTTCTACACGTCGCTGCTTTCGTCGACAAGTTGCAACATCCCTCGATGCCGGGATTACGCGAGCAGCTTAACACCCTGCCCGACTTTGAGGAATGGCCGACCGTGGAGAATTTATACGAGGTCCTTCTTCGTGCTGACGAAGCCAACGTGCTCTCTATCGTGGCAGAAGTGCTTGGTGACTCAGTGACCGATTATACAGCAGAGCCATTGACGACCGGGGCCGATAAAGGGACGGAGAGAATACCCCGTGTAGAGAGATCAAATGACCCCAAGGAGGCAAAAGCTACTAATCGCTTCGCTCTTTTGACGGATGCGGCTCAAGGTTGATGATGCCGAGAATCATCTAAAGATAGGTCTCTACGCGGTGCTATTACTACCTAGACTTGAACACACTACTTATAGATATACCGAGTATATAGATCGCGGCTGGGACATCGGAGATGTGCCCCTAGAATGTGTTATGTATTTGCATAGACCGCAAAACCCCGAGCTCGAAGCCCCCTCAGAAGAAGGAGATGACTTCGTAATGCCTACGATATGCCACGGAAGCCGAGCCTATGCTCATCTCGCCAAATGTGACTTTTACTCACCGAACGTTGGGTCCTCACCAGTGACTTCCGCAACCTCCCTTTTCACCCGGCTACGGAGCGGGTTTCCGAAAGCTCAGACTACCTAGACCGAGTGATTGTCACCTTGAGTGGACATTTCACACGAAATCTACGACACAGAGAAATAATTTAATTTCCACGCCCTTTTTCTAGAATTCAAACGAAACAGCTAGCAACTAAGTAGGATACTTGAAGAAGTCCTATCAGAAACAGAAACAGGGTTTACCACAAGTCTATAGTAAACCCTCATATTCATGTCATACTCTCATATTCTTTCTAATACCCTCGCACCGATTTTTTCTTTGGTTCTTTTGCTTCTGCTTCCACAGAAAACAGCAAATAAGCTATGGAGTGTTCATATTCGTAATTTTCTCCAGGTGTTTTTTTTTTTTTCGAAAAAGAAAGAGAAAGCAAAAAGACACACACACACCACATACCATCAAAATCATCGCGTCGTTACCAGTACCGACAACAGTCATGATTCCTTCGTCTGCTGCCGCGGTTTCAAGTTCCATTAATCCTCAGAGGTTCCGCGTTTCCCCAGACATTTATAACACCAACCCTTACATAGAATTCAATTCCCGCCAGATCGAGTTCAACCAGCGGTTACGATCCTATGGTTCCCTGTAATTCTCAAAGAGCTCATTACCGTGTATCTCTTTCAATAAAGACAGGAACTGCTGTTTCTCGATTTGCTCCTTCTGTAGGTTGACGTCTTCAAACAAGTCATCGGTCGCGTGGCCGTCGCCTGCACTCTTAATGATGGCCCAGGCCCGGCGGAACTCGTTACGAATCGAGACGATGCCGTTGTGTGTCACGGTACGCGCGACATTATGATCAAGCTCAAAGGGGTCCTCGATCGCGAACAGGAACCGGTGGCGCACCTCTTTCACGTCCTTCGGTTTGGCGGTTTGCTGTTCGGCTGCCCATTGCGCTTCTCCATCCGGGGACAGTGCAGCTGAGCGTCCTGACTCAGTGGGCAACGCTCCAGTTTGAGGCTGTACGACGGTTTTGGCACCGGTCCAGCCTTTGTAGGTTTTAGATAATAGTCCTCCGTGAGTACGGAGACTCAACACGTCTCTGCCCCAGTCGAATCCTCTTTTGTTCCTCGATACCACCGTGTTGCCCTGTGCATAGTATTCGAAAAAGCCTCGTAAAAGACTGCCAAGGGAATCACGGTTGTGAGTCAGCTGTCCTAGTTCAGCCAGACGACGGATATCTTGTTCGTCTTTCCAGAACCGAACGTTGTAGCCCTGGCAAGTTGTAATTCCCTCAAGAGCCTCCGGTGGGAGATCCGGATCTGGAGGGGCCAGTTGCTGGAGGTTCGCACAGACGAATGGTTCCACTATATTGACCAGATAGTGTAGAACCATCAAAACGTAGCCGTAGCTGCTTAAGGTACCGCGGTAAGGGGTATTGATACCCCGGGTTTTTGCCCAGTGTTTGACAAAAAGAATCAGAGGCGCCACACGAGGGTCCGTGTAGGAGTAGCATCGTAGAAGCATTGTGTTTTGGAGAGCCAGATGTGCTGAAAAGTTGATATCACATTGGACGCCGACGCCATTCTTGGGGAACTCCAGGCCGTCGCTGTATCTGTCTTTGGACTTATCGGGGCCCAGGCTAGACGGGTCTGAAAGACGACTAACATAATCAAAGATGCTTACTTCGGATCGCTTGAGGGGGACCACGTAGTCGAAGGCTGCCGGCTGCTGTGTTGGAGCAATAGGAGTACGACGGAGAATTGATACGTAGCTTTGAATGATTGGGATATCTTCAGGATGATATAAGTCCTTTTCAATAGCTCTTTCGTACTCGTTGGCGAGGTGGAGCGACTTGTGCTGTCTGGCCACTGTCCTGAGGGCTTGTGTTCCGGTTGAACTTGCAAAGCTGCGCACCTTATTTCTGATGTCCGCCGCCCCGATTCCATCGATATAGTGGTGGATCACCTGGACGCGGGTATCGGCATCGGGGACTGGAGAATCTGGCGACAGCGTGATTGCAATTTTATTAGTTCGTTCATGGTACTGAGTCGGCGATTCGTGTTGCTCCTGTTGAAGCTGCGTGATCTGGAGAGGAGAATACTGGCGGAGAGCTTCCACAGCGAGTAGAAGTTCTTTATTGAACCAGGAAGGATTGGTACCAAAGCTTGCACTATACTGTAAGCCGTGCCATCGCTCAACCAATCCCCGGTACGCTTGGTCTACTGTTGGGTTACGCGCGGATATATCCCGTTTGCTCCATGAAAGCACCAATTGCTCGCCCTCTACCATCGTGTAAACCCCGGAGAGCGAGCGATAATTGGTTAATTGAGTTAGACTGTTAGTCAGATAAGAAGGATAGGACATAATCCGCTCTCTCAACTCTGAGTCGGCAAGGCCGTTGATAAAAGCGCGAGCCACTCTATCAAGCAGAATGTAGTCTGCTTTAGTAAAATCCAGGCAATTGGATGGAGTTACGTCGCGGCCATTCAGACGACGCAAGAGACGTTTGGCAGCACTATAGTAGCTAGCCAGTGACTGGTTCCCAGATTGCCTTAGTGAATATAACTCTTCTGGGGGTAATGAGATAGCTTGGACTCCAGAAGCATGTGGCTCTTGGGGGGTTTGGGGCGCTTGCTGGACGTCGGTGTCATTGGAGAAATGGGAGGCCAGGTGAGGGTCGGATTCGTCCTGTACATCATCATCTGGCTCCCGTTCCTCTTGGTCAATTCCCTTTTCCCATTTCTTCCGGGCTTCTTGCAACTTCTGCTTGAGAATGATATCGGGCTTTTCGCAAAGCTTTATAATAGGGACGCGTGTTCTTGTGAGCAACCGCGCCCCAAACCCAGCAGCTAGGAGGGCCCCTTCAATGAGACGAGGTATAGGCGACTCAGGCGAGCTAGGCGATAATCGCGACATAGGTGACAGGAGACCGAGGTCCATATCGGAGGCCTTCGTTGCGAAGCCCGAGGCCAAACTTCCGAAGCATTTAAGCTGCACTGTTCCGGGCTGGAATTCACGAGCACCATTGACCCGTACTTCATGATGAGCCACGACTTCTCGACAGATGGTTTCGACGTATTTTCGAAAGTCTTCCTTTTCAGAAATCTCGCTGACCGCAATTTCAATATCGGCGTTGATCTGGTAGCAAAGTTGATCGAGAAATTTGCATTGCTTATCAAGCTGCTCAGGGCTAAAACCGGATTTTCGTTGGCCTCCCGTATTGTACAAGTTGGGCTTTACGGCAGACTGGAGTGGATGATGGCCGCCGCGGGGCCCAAAGGCGTCTGGTGAAATGTCGTTAGTGCCCCTGCTTACGCCATCAACGCCGTGCTGTTGACGTTGACGATCGGACTGAGGCGAAAAAGTAGAGGGAGACTGGATAGAATCTCTCTGTATCTGTCCATAGGAGAGACTGGCCTTGGGCACGTGCCGAGATAGAAAGTTGCCCGAATAAGTTGGTGCATATGATGAGATCGGGTTTTGCTGCTGCTGCTGCTGCTGCTGGCCATGTTGAAAGGGATGTGGTTCATTATAGTGTTGTGAAGGCTTGTATTGCTTTGAAGAAGAACGGGAAAGGCCACCGATATCGACAGGAATGGTCAATTCGGCATTCATCTGGCGACGCTGAGCCTGGTTAAGACGCTTCTTACCGGCCCTCGAGACCTGACGGCTAGCGTTGGGGAATGTCTGGTCAGCTTCCAGTTCGTCTCCACCTGCAGAGTAAAGCCCGGGAGGCATATTATTTGTGAAATTCGCTGGGTTAGAGGGAATATTTGGCGAGGCACGGTTAGAATTCGCGTCAGAGCCGGTGAGGATGAGGCTGCGAAGGCGCTCCTCAAGAGGACCACCCTCGAACTGATCTGCTTGCATGGCTCTGTTCTCGATCTGTTCGACCGACGACAAAGCTGAGAGGTAACTAGTCGTATGGCACGACCACACCCGAGGCAAGCGACTTGAATGTAGGCTCTGATGACTATGCGGACGTGATGAGTTGGCAGCACGAAGTTGGGTTGACTTTGAAGCCAAGACTAGGGTTTACCTACTAGTGTCGATCTGATATGACTGCAGTTGTGGAGATAAAAGTAGGTAGGATACGACTGCTACACTATTGTTAGTGTGATCTACTAGGTAGGTAGGTAGGTAGATGCTATGGTGTGTAGGTAGGTAGGTAGTGTAGGTAGTGTGGAGTGGAGGGTAGGTTAGGTAGCTTAGACTTTAGACTTCAGACTTCAGACTTCAGACTTCAGACTTCAGACTTCAGACTCACTACCTACTACAGTCGATACTAGGAGGGGATCCGGATCTCCAGAGAATCTTGATAGCATGTGATACCTACTTAGAGATACGACCGGGAGAGCGTAGTGGAGCACATCAAGGAGTGCCACTATGCTGTGTGCATAATATGGTACTGTCGAGTAATACGATGCGTGCGGTGCGGTAAGGGAGGTAAAGGTGGTGTAAACTGAAGACTGAAGACTGAAGACTGAAGACTAAAGACTAAAGACTGAAGACTAAAGACGAGTGGGATGAGGCTCAAGGTAAGGTACCGGTCGAGTTTGAGAGAAGAGTGAGACAACGTTCCCGCGATGGCTGCACCGAAGGCGTGGCTTTGCTTTGGCTAAACCCAGATTGGCGGAGTTGGGCGCTGTAGCTGTAGGTAAGGTAGGCAGAGGCAGGTCCACGGCTTCTGCACGGCCTGTACCTACCAAGTAAGTCCCGATTTTGAATTTATAGGTTTAATGCGGCGTCATCGGGGCAGGTACTTGCCGCATTGAGTTCGGCATGTACATCGCTTTTCCCCTTCGTTACCCTCATCGTCGTGGTAGCGAGTGAGTTAGGTGGGTGACACGCCGTCACAGTGGCTTCAGGGAGGTACCAGGTAAAGGCCGATCTGCTGTTGGGACCGCGACTTACACGTGGCCCATGTACCTACTGGTAGGTACTGCCTCGAGCCCGCCTACTGCCTTCTGCCCGCCCAAATCCAGAAGCCTGGCAGCGATGACGTTTGTGGACAGCCCCACTTGTGTCTCCGCTTATCTATCCACTCGACACAGCCAGATAAGTGGAGACATTATCCACCCCGACTGCCGACGTTCATCCGACTGCTAACAAGGCTGCAATCAACTCTTCCAAAGCGAACTTGCACGCAACTGCCGCATTCTGACACGCCTTTGTGATTCATCCATTCATTCTCATCCGCCTATCGCTCTGCATTGCCCGGTCCCGCCACCAACCTTCTATTTCCGGTCAATCCATCCATCCATCCATCCATCCATCCATCCATCTATCCATCCATCCGTCCACCACTCTATAAACATCGTTTGCGCGTGGGACTACAACGCGAATACTTCCGTATCCTGCACACCGTATCCAGGCGACGTGTGTCTGCCTTGCCTCGCCTGGTCTCCTATTGGTGATTTGGATCACGCAGCAACAAGACAGCAGTAGACAATAGCCGACGATTCTTAATTACTTGCCTTTACTAGTACTAGTGTCTATATGCCCATACGACTCTGATGCCCATTCACCGCCCATAGAAGTCCGAACCGGCAGCTACATTGTCCTCTGAAGTCACCATCACGCGCCCACTGGAGATTCTGCTATACAGCTTCCATCATGAGCGCATCTCCATCTGGTGGCCCCAATGGCCAGAGGCCCACCCCCCCTCCCGGTGCCCCCCCGCTGCGTCGCCCGCGCAGTAATGCCAATCCCATGGTGGCTCGAAAACGGCCGCCGCCCCGACCACAGCTTCCTCCCAAACCCGCCGTTCCATCTAAAGACGCCGGCGTCTCTAATAAGGTTGCCGGAAAACAAAAGCCTGTACAATCCGAAAAGCCAACCTCGCGATTCGAAAATCTACGAGTGAAGAATGGCGGCTGGTCGACACCTCTTCCCGCTGGGGCCCAGGAGTTTCCTCTCTACATTACCAAGAAGGAACTCAAGGAAGGCTCTCGCTTTCATGTCATGCGATTTGCGCCTCACATACGAGGCATTAAGCAGACCAGCATTGATCCTGCTGATCAAGAACACTTCCCTCGTCCAGTGACCCTACAGCGCCGCGATCCGAGACAACCGCCTGCAGGCCGTGAGGTAAAACCGGAGCCTGTGGAGCAGCCCCCACCCAACGCCGAAGAGGCTGAACGCCAGGCTCAGCTCAAGGCTCAGCGCGAGGCACAGCGTGCGCTGGATGATGCTCAAAAGGCTCCTGTCCTCAAGGACGCTGAACGAAAACGGCAACAGCAGAAGAATAAAGATGAAAGAAAGACGGCGACACAGGTTCATTACCAACCGCGCACTGAGAAGCAGAAGAAGGAAGCCGAAATCAGATATGAAGAAGCTCTGCCCTGGCACTTGGAAGATGCCGACGGAAAGCACGTTTGGGTAGGACAATATGAAGCCCCTTTATCCGATCAAAAGGTCGCCTTGATCCCATATCCACAGGCCGGGGGCTATCGCATGCTACCACTAGAGAAATGGTACAAATTTGCTCCGAAAAGAGGCGCCTTCCAGCACCTTACAATCGAGGAAGCTGAGAAGATCATGGGTAAGAAGGCGGCCCCTACTCGTTGGGCTATAAGAGATTCCGACCGAAACAAGGCCGCGAGCCAAAGAGAAGAATCGCGAAGGCTTGTCCATGGCCCAACCGCTGTCAAGCAAGAAAGCAGTACATTTCAGCAGGCTTCGCGGCGTGAGAAAATGGAGCACGATGATATTGACATGTCTGGTGATGAATTTCAAGATGATGATGAGACTGCTGGCTTCGAGCCTGATAGAGATGAGGATACTAAGGACTCCAAGGATAGGGTTCGTCGTGAGCAACTCGGCGCCAATTTGTTTGGAGACGCAGACGAGAAGCAAATTGAAAAGGAAGAGGCCGAAGTCCAGAAGGAAGAGGAAGCAAGAAAGCTACTGGGAAAACAGCTCAAGAAAGCTTTGCGGAAACGCGACAAACAGTTCCAGTACGACAGTGACTCCTCGGGCCGAGATCCTTTTGCGTCATCATCAGTAAGGTCTACTTTACATCATCTCATCCTTTACACTACTAATCTAGGTGTCAACAGAGCGAGTCCGAGTCTGATTCGGAGAAGGAAAATGAGGAGAACAAGGCAGAGAAAGATAAGAATGGCGGTAGTACATCCGCCAAGGGCGCAAGTACACCCCAGGGCAAGAAAACTGCTGTTGATGCCGCTAAGAAGGGCAAATCCCTCAAACGGCCAGGTTCTCCACTAGGCTCGGATTCCAGTGGAACGGAGTCTACTCGGAACAAAAAGAAAAAGAAACTTGTGTCCACCGATTCGGTCACTGGTAGCCGCAGTGCAACCCCTCTTCCCGGCGGACAATCTGGCCGGGGAGCTGGGTCTACTAGTGATGGGGAGGCTACGGGAGGCGAGATGTCAGATGGGGCCGGACGTAAGATCAAGCGACACCCACACTTGGGCACTGGTGCCAAGGGCACACCTGCCGGATCTCGGTCTGGTAGCCCTAACCCCTCGAAGCCTCGTCCAGTCTCGCCTGAAGCTGGTGCTGGCCAGCCGCCTCTGAAACCAATCACTGCACAGGAGATCCTAGATGCATTGCCGCCTTACCCTAACGGTATCACTATCGGCGCGCTCCTGAAGATGTTTGATAATCGCGTTGACAAAGAGGGACATCTGACCCGGAAGGAATGGCTCGGCCTTGTTAAGGAGAACGCCGTTTTCAACCAGAGCGACAAATTACTCCGTCGCAAGCCTTAATCAAGATTGTCTCGAAAAGTGCCAGAGCAAGCTCAACTTCCTGTTTTCTTTACTAGACGGAACGGCCGGACGGAATGACCGACTGCCAAGACATAATAAGGGGGACTATTTCCCTTCATCGTTAATCACTTCGGGGCTGTACGGCGCGGCCAGCTGCTCTAGAGGACCCCCTCACACAAAATTGCTCTAGATGAGGCGTCTCAGTGGGCGTAAGCTGTCTAGATGGTAATTGTATTCTTTTCCTCAGATAGGTCCGTTTATGAAAGGATTCTTGGGTAATACTGCGGCCTCGCCCAGTATCTCGGCCTTTCATTAGTGGAGGAGGCCCACGGTATAGCGGTGGCAGATAACTACCATATCGTACTATAGAGACAACCGATACATAATCAAAAACCAGTTACGAAAACGGGAAATAGACGACTGATTCATTTTCATATCATCATCGGGACTAGAATTGTCATGATAGTAACTTCCGCAAAATGGGTATTATTTTGTGCCTGGTACCATCTATCACCCGCGTAATGAAGCTATTCGTCCATCTGCCACGTGTAATCCAGATTCCGATTCCTCTTGCGTCGGTTAATGGCCTTGAACCTTTCTGCCTCGAATCCATTACTTCTATCCACGCCATCCCACCGATAACCCGGTGGGATCTGGTACCGATTCGGCGCCCACGCGCCCTTATATACCGGTCGTCCCTTGACCACCCTCCCCTTTCCCATCGCCACTGTCCCTCTACCACTACCACTACCACCATCCCCCTTAGGCTTCACAAACGCAGCCATGGTATCTCCCCAACGCACCTGCGCCTTCATCTCGGCATTCATATCCTCATCGTCAGCATGGCGCGCAATAGCCATGACCTTGGCATCATCAAGCGCCTCTCGTCGCCGTCGCGCGTCCTCGATCTGTACGTCGCCCCGCAGCGCGAGCTCGGCCGCCTCGCGTTTCCGCGCCGCCTCTTCGGCTTCCCGACGTAGTTCCGCTCTCTTCATGCTCACGTCTACCCGCCGCCCTGTCGCGTCACGGTATATTGTTTCTGCTTCTTTGTGTTGCTTGCCGCCTGTTGATTTCTCGTATTCAGCGCGCTCGGCGGCTTTACGCCGGGCTAGTTGGGCGGAGACTGTTGCGCTGCTCTGGAGACCTGCGTAGGTCCCGTCGGACATCATAACAGGGGCTTCGTCGGCGTCGGCGGCGGCAGCGCTTTCAGCGGCTGCGGAGGCGAGGATGGCGTCTGCTTGGCGGGTGGTGTCATCTTGTGCTGTTGTTGTTGGTGGTGTAGATACGGCGGAGGAGGCACTGCCTCCGCCGAGGACTTTCCAACCTGACTTTTTCGCTTTTCGGAACTCGGAACTCGTACCGACTACAGTAGTCATGTCCTCGTCACCGTCTTCGTCGCGGCCGCGGCTGCGGCCCCCTTGGGGATTGGACCAGCCGGTTTCGTCGTCATCGGCGATTATCAGACCTTCGGTGGCTTGTTTGCGCTTGCGCTTTTTGGAGGGCTTGGGGTCGGCTGTTAGGTAGTGGGTTGCTAGGTAGCTGGAGAGGTCGCCCGACATCGTTGACCTGGGACTGGGGGATGGGAGTGATGTGATGGTGGTTTTGATATCGATTTTATCCCCCTCAATTTTTTGATTCTATAGATCTCAGTGTTGGGGGGAGTCTGGTCGCTAAAGATTGAGAAGTTCACACAAGGTTTTTTCGCGGATGAGTTGGGAGATGGAACGCGTTCGCGATGGATGATGTAGGTAGGCAGATAGGGAAGCCGAACTATGGGCACCGATAAGAACTGATAAGGCACATTCTTATAGATGCATATTCAGGGACAGTCCCGATTAATGGATATACTCGCTAACTTTACATGTATCATCCTACGGTACTCCTGCAAAAGTGTGTCGCTATTTCCCCTATTTAGTGGTTACGAAGTATTTTTTCGGAACGTTTCGGACTTCGACGGAGCTATGGCAACTTTTAACGGTTACGAATCGCGATAGGTTCTGCCTGCCGAGGTAAACACGAAAGGAGGATGCCGACCCCACCGGGAATGGGATGTGCAGCGTTCATGAATTCGCGCACCGACGGAGTGCAATAACTCAATCGGGACCCGTAGCTCAGCGGTAGAGCATCTGATTCCAGCTTTACCGGCTTGGAAACAGCATCCAGAAGGTCATCCGTTCAAATCGGGTCGGGTTCAATGCCCAAGGCAGTCCCATCTTTTTTCTCTTTTATTTTTTTTTTTTTTTTTTGCTTTCTTTCCAGTTGCTGGCTCACTTTTTTGTGAATGGTTTTTGTTTACAGACAACTCGTTTTTGCTGTGTGCTGGTTATCCGCTTCGTGGAATCCTGTTGTATTGTGGCATCACCTCAAAAAATTCTCAATGCCGACGGTCATGGTCGGCCAATACCACAAAACACGACCAGAATTTTTCTATGTTCTTGATCTTAAGTTTTGGTTCCATTCTTTGCACCGGAGAGCAAACTCGCAAAAGAAAAAAGATAAATGGCAAAAGAAGAGCAAAACGTACAACACCGGGTATTCGCTGGTCGTCACCGACCCAACTACTAATCCGGCCCTCACCGGCTTATCTATGGGAGAGCGGACGGGATCCCGAGTATTCCAGTGGGTATGGTCGTACGTGTCGATCTTCACGTCTTCTTTAGATTATGTACCCGACAGGACAGAAAAGTTGGAAATTCTTTTCGCACGCGTTGCGTTAATTAACAGTCTGCCGTCGACAGCTTCAACGGCATGCCTATCGATCTTGACCTACTCCCTACTGCAAGCAAGCAAGCGCAAAACGTCAACCAGCGAATGCTCAGTACCTATGAAGAGTTTTATGATACCGCGATAACGGCGGAGGTACTGCGTCTGCGTCAGACCGATTTCGGGAGATATTATCGGGTCGCTCCCTCAGTCGTTGGAACACACAAGATTACATTCCCTGTGGGCAAGGTGCCGTGAGAAGTTACTTGAATAACTTCCCTCTAGGACACCGGATTATCTTTACAGTGCGATGATTCCGTTATATGAGAGGGAAGCTGCCTACCTGGTTTGTCGCGAGATGCGAATACGACGAGGCAAAGACGTGGTACAGGCGTATCATCACGAGAAGGGGAAGGTGCCTCCCAATATCCCCTCACTTAACTTTTCACACAAATTCGTGTAGCGACCAGCTTCCCCTCCTTGGATCATTAGGCATCGCATTCAGAGGCTATCCATCAGTCTAGAGCTTTGTTCAGATTCATTTGAGATCATTCAGTCTTCATGCTTTGTGATCCGTGTGATATGCATCTGCGTGATAGGCTGCCTGTAGTGAAGGCTACTGCACTATCATCGGAATGCTCCAACTCCGACAATGGACATGCACCCTGTCATCCAGCCGAGATCGAGATCGCATTACGATGCTTGGAGGAAGGTAGAAGAAACCCCTATGCTTCGGTCTTCATACTAGCAGTGGTTCTAACGGGTATCATTGTGCTATACTCCAACAGCTTCACGCATATGCACCATATCGCACCATACAACTGGGAACGTTCATATCATGCGCACCACCACGCCTCGAAATTCGAATCCAGGAACAATAACATTGAGGACGAATGAAGCCTTGAGACGATAAATCAACCATGAGATCGGCCGCATCAATCTTATTCAACCGGACTCATCCTCCATAACCGACCGGCACCGTGTGATGGGCCCAGGCGATATGAACAGCGTTGACTGTCAGTTGGCAGTTCCGGTGAGGAAGAATGCCGATCCCTAGTCTAATGACTGTAACCATGACTGGGAGATACATGGCCTGCCGAACAAGAAAATCACACGTAGCACGCAGGATGCCATCTGAACACGAATCAATAGTTCCACGACACCACTGGATGATCAACTTACACGTACCTATCCAAGCCATTTCGGTCCCGTACCGCATATTCGACCTTCTACACATGCGCGTCTGACTTACAGCCATACACTCATGCTGTAGACTCTGGGACCTTGGTAAAAGCTCGCTTCTCAGCCGCATTTTAATAAAAGGCTCAATTGACTACTGGAGAACGACACATCTCATCAACCAGACGACCGTAGGTGATCTCAAAGGTGTAATGAGTCGACGTTATCTCCAGTAACTTCACTTATAGGTTCAATCGCGGATGACTACAGCGCTCCTGAATGAAGTTCGGCATTCAAATATCCGAGGCACTCACCAAAGCGTCATGCGCAACGAATTGCATGGTATAAATGATGCGACGAGTTGTACGACTTTCACGACGGAGCCCGTGCCAATATCATTGGCAACAATGTCCTTCGAGAAGCCCTACTGAGATACATGTCGCCCGGGACGCACTACATGGCAGCAGGTACGAAGCCTAGAATTCTGACAGACCAAAGGGAGAGTAATTGAAGGGTCGTACGGCTGATATATCCCCGTTTGTTCTCGTATTAGCGGCGGCAGTGTTATGTGCCTTTACAGAGAACAAAATGTACGCGGTCAGCGTAGCGTTTTTGCGCCTCCAGTTTTCCGGTAGTTATAGATTGAGCTGTGAGCTGATTTATAGGTAGCTGACACGCCACGTTCGGTAACCGAGTGTCAGCTCTGGCTCTGAAAAGAGGAGATCTGATGGTCGGCTAGCAAGAAAGGGGACGAGATGGAATTAGATCTCTCGATCTGATCAGATGGACGAGAAAGAAGAAAAGAATGGGAGAATAGAAGGGGAGAAAGGAGAGGGGGATGAGTATTGCCAACCCACACACTAATAAGTAAACCATCCCGAATCTCCGCGGGACTTGGGCTCAACTGATTATCGAGGGTGTAACAAACGGGGGAATCGAAACCGGGATCTCTCCTCTTTGCCAAGGCCAGGGCGAAAAGAATCGGTATGCGGGAGTTCAATAAATTTATGCAGCCGCCATGCGGACAAGACTCGACGTGACCAGACAAGACGAGAGAAACCCCGTCCCGAGTTCTCGTAGGCGATAAGCTCCGCTATACTACCTACCACAAGAACCACGAACTTTTGGAGGTTGTGTCGATCACTCGCCTGAAAATCCCCTCACACGTGTACATCTGGTGGCGCTTTGTGGCATTACCTGGTATACCTACCATACACCAGGACGATGGATATTGTAGTTGGAGATCGTTGGTTGTCAACCCAGTCCTTTGGTTGGACTGAGGTACAAAGTTTCGGCACTTCGGCTTTTCGGTATTAAGAAACGGGACGGGAGGCATTTGGCGAGAGAGGGGGTTGTATCGTGCCCGTCTCGGATGATACTCTATGACTCGAGGAAGGTAACACTGGGTTGCAATTATGTACTGACTTGACTTGATTTGACTTGATTTGACTGACTGCCAAGAAACGCACAGTTCAAACTAGCGATAAGTTCATGCATGCGGCTGTTGTTGTTGCTGTTGTCATATCGTCGCTGATGTCTGCCCAGGATTATCACCAACCTCCGGGAGGACATATGGGGCATGCCTGTGGACGGTCCGATCCGGTCTCTCTCTCAATGTACGCGCATTACATTCGCATACGCAAGACGGTCAGCGTGTGAACGTGAGCAACAAATCACAAAGCTCCATTGCCCGGGTATAAAATTTCCGGAGTTGGCAGGGTCAACCATGCCAACACGGCTTACGGCTGGGGAGACAGAAAACAAAAAAGGGCGAAAGCTGAGTGACGCGGAAACCCAGAATTTCTTTCTTACACACGACCCAAGATCACAACTACCCATGGGAATCTTGGCTGGCGCACACTGCGGATGACAGATACACGTACTAAAATTAGTACCTCTGCAAAGAAGAAAAAGCGTCAGGCATTCCGTCGTGTGTTGTAGTTGGACAGAAGCACTGGGAGGGAGTGAAAGCGACTGTCATACGACATTGGATCAAGATTAGGAGGCAGAACGAACACCATAATGTAGGTACAACGCAACTCGAGTAACATTCTGACCCTATGATTGATATCCCCAACAATTCGCACAAATTGAATCTTGGTCGTTTATCTCCCAGGACGTTAGGCTTGTGTGGCGAACCATGTCGACATACAAGATGGACTCGGCAACCCGGCCGGACCGAAGGGCATCCGTCGTATCTGTCACGTAACCCAGCGAAAGGGGTAGCACGATGATGGTCTGGCCCTGAGAAAGAAGATCAGCGCGGCTGGACTTACCAAGGGGAAGCTGAAAGGTGGCAAGGAAACACTAAGTGCACTTGGTCAGGTATAATAACGGGTTAAACCGCTCCCTCGAGGCACTTCGACTTATTCCTTTGATCTTGTTCTGCCTTACTATCTGTCCGGCATCTACTGGCAGCTTTGCCACCAACGACAGACATGCTGCTACGTCCCATAGTCGGCGGCATTGCCACGGCCTTGCTCGTCGGTGGCGTATCCGCAGTGGCATGCACAGCTAATTATCTGATCGACAACTTCAATTCGTGGTCGAGTGGTAAGAATACACTCGGGGGTACCACGGGTGGTAAGAACGTCTCTTCTCAACCAAATATACCTACTTGTTAACCAAAAATTAACAAGACCAATGCAGATGACTCTACCTTGGCGGAAACCAACACCACCGGCGGTATACTGACCTTCACGCCCGAGCCCACCTCGTATATTTACGAGTCGTTCCCATGCACAGACACCGTCTCCCGCGGATACGACAGCATCTCCTTCACTATCAAAGGACCCTACGCCGCCTCTGTCTCGATCGAGTTGCAGACCAGAACCGATTGCTCCGCGACTACTTACAAAAGCTATTACCATACCGTGAACGGCCTGACTGGCGCTATCCAGACCGTCACTGTCCCCCTTAGTAGTTGGACCGGCGCTAACCTCAATGCCGTTACCGGAATGGTATGGTACGGCTTCTCGGAGGGCCTGACAGGAACCGATCACATATGGCAGCTGGACAATCTTCAACTAGATTGTGCTAGCATCGAGCCAGCGCATAGCAAGAACACATTAGGATCGTTAAAGCGATATCAGCAGCCCGATGTTGCGCTCCGCGACCTCCAAGGCAAGGCAAGATCCTGCCAGCTCGCAGTCATCGATGACTGGGTATCGCAATCCCGACTGACATTCCTTTTCTACAACGCCATGCTGAAGCCAACCAGCGACGACGGATCTATGAAGTCAGTCGTGGTCGCTAATAATAGGGTGACCCTCACGCCGAAAACTTCAAGTTACTTCTATTCGCAGGTTGGCTGCTTCGATGCCCAGGACTATGGAGGTATCTCGTTGCGCATCAAGGCAGCCGCAGGGACGTCGTTCAGCGTACAGTTGTCGTCTAGCAAGGACGGCTCCTGCGATGGCTCGTCTACCACTGACGTGGTGTTGACGACACAGAGTCTCGGCTGGACGTTCAATGGCAACGAGAAATTGTACTCGATCCCATTTAGTAAATTCCCAGGTCTTGACTTGAGTAATTTCAGCCAGATGATCCTCTCGGATCTCAGCAAGGCCGTCACGCTGGGCCCGATGGCGCTTTACTGCGGTTCGAGCGTGGCCGAGTACGTCGCGCCGCCTGTCGTAGAGCCGGCGGAGCCAACTGGCACGGTAGTGGCACCTTCATCCACGGCAACACCGCTCGTCATCGACACATTCGCTAGTAAAGAGACGAATGCGCTGGGACAATGGCATGGAGGCGACGACGGGATCAAAGCCACGTTCGGCAGCAACACCGTGACGCTACAGACCTCGAGCGCAGAGCTAACCTGGCAGACACAGCTCACCGCTACCTGCCGGGACATAAGACAATGGGACGGCGCATACATCCACATCGCCTACAAGGGAAGCAACAAGTTCTCCGTGGTACTACAGCAACACAACGAGAAATGCGACAGCACCGTCCAGCCCTACCCAGCGACCTGGGACTCCCTAGAAGCAGCACGCTACGCGACCGCAACGGACATCTACATCCCCGTGAACCACTTCAACGTCGACCGCAGCCGTATCATCGGCGTAGCCTTCAGGGGATTCTACTCCACCCAGTCAACCACATTCTCCAAAATCGAGTTCGTAGATAAAGTCCCATCTACATTCAAAGTGCCCCTCAAGTTGCCAAGCGGGAAATTCGTATTCGCCTGCAAGAGACCTAATTCTTTCGCGTTCGCAATCGATGACGGCGACCCGGCGCTCGCACAGCAGGTTATCCGCACAATTGATGAGGCCGGGTTCAAAGCGACTTTCTTCACGGTGGGCGCGGCGTTGCTCGATCCGTCTACGAATCTGAGTAATGTCTATCATGAAATGCAGAGTAAAGGACATCAAATCGCCTTACACAGCTATACCCACCCACCCCTCGAGGGTCTACCGGACGAAGCGTCCATCGACTGGGAATACAACAACGACCTGAAAGCCGTGACGCAAGTCTTCGGCAGCGCGCAGAACGTCAAATATTTCCGGGCTCCCTTTGGGGTTGAGGGCGCACGTATGCGTCAGCGGTACGCGGCATTAGTTCCGGATCCGTATATCGTGCAATGGAGCGTCGACGTGGAGGATTGGCGCTGGGCGGAGACATCTACGCCCGAGAAACAGATTGATGCGTTTCGACGGGATGTCGCGGCCGGCGGGACCATTACGGTGATGCATTACTTGTATAATACGACGGTGAGCTATCTGCCGCAGCTTATTCAGATTGCCAAGGATTCGGGGAAGCAGCTTATGCGGGTTGATCAGTGTATGATGGATCCGAATGCGCCGCCTTTGTAAGATGATGGAACGATGGAATGATGGAATGATGGCATGATGGAATTAAATGAAATGAAATGAAATGAATGATTGGGGGAATGAACGAAGTTTATAGCTGTGGGAGGGGGGGTTTTATGGATGGCTTTAGGGGTACATAGTTTAATATAACCTACTTCTTTGTTCTCTACGAGGGAGGTTTCCTGTTATGATACCGCACCTAGATAAGTTAGGTGATTCTTGACTTTGGTGGTTTTCTTTTCAACAAAGCGCCTGGTAGGTAATATATCCCGAAACATGAGGCCTTTGCTTTGCATTATTACATCTTTGCCAATACCATCCGAATCCCGTCACGTCACGGCTCGTGTTTTTTTTAGCATAGCATCTCGTTGTGACTATGTCCCAATTCACCCTTTCCCCAGTGTGGGAGTGTGCTCCATACGTCAAGTTGTAATGTTGCGCTTAGGAGAGCATGAAACAAAATACCCGTTCATATTTTCTCCCTATTCTGTCTTCAGTGAGTCTCAGTGGTCCTCTTCCTAACAACTGTACCATTTCTCAACATTTTCACATCAAAACACATTTCACCATCACATGTAGACAATGCCAGTGTACAATGGAATCGCGATACTGCTAAGATAAGTCAGGGTGAGTTGGGAGGGGATGGCCCCCAAGCATTGTTCATAGGTAGCAGCAAAGCGCAGCTAAGTCCGACGTCCAATCTTTTTTTTTTCATCTCATCCCGCCCATACGTGCAGTCTAATTTTTCTAATACCTGGAGTAGAGGAGCGTAGACCTATCTGCAGACTAAAACCCTTCATAGGAGAGTTGAGGAAACTGATGACCGGAACTACTGTACCTCACGAACAGCCTTATCAACAGCCTTCGCAAAGTACTCTATGTTGTTCGTGTTCAAACCAGCCATGCTGATGCGTCCGTTCTTGGTCATGTAGATGTGAGCTTCGTCACGTAGCTTCAAGACTTGCGGCTCAGTGAGGCCGGTGAAACTGAACATGCCGATCTGATCCGTGATGTGGTTCCAGGTTCCAGGGGTACCGTACTCCTCCAGCTTCGATCGCAAGGCCTTGCGCATCTCAATGATGCGACCGGACATGGTGCGGAGGTTCTCCTCCCACTCGGCAAAGAGTTTAGCATCGTTAAGGACGGTACTGACGATTCGAGCACCGTACAGAGGCGGGTTCGAGATCTCGGATCGCTGCAGAACGGCCAGCTGAGAGGCGACTCGAGCAACGGTTGCAGCGGCATCGGATGCTGGGGCAGTGACGAAGTGAAAGCAGCCAGCACGCTCACCGTATAGGCCAAAGTTCTTGGCGAAACTCTGCGCAATGACAAGTTCGAAGCCCTGCTCGACGAAATACCGGACGGCAGCACTGTCCTTCATCAAGTCGCCGGTGGCGAAGCCTTGGTATGCGGTGTCAAAGAAGGGGAAGTGGTTCTTTTCTCTCATAAGAGTGGCGATCTCCTTCCACTGGTCGAGGGTCGGGTCGACACCGGTGGGGTTGTGTGCGCAGGCATGGAGAAGAACGATAGATCGTTCGGGGGCTTCGGAAAGAGTCTTCTTCAGACCATCAAAGTCCAGACCTTTGGTTTTCTTGGAGAAGTAAGGATACTCGGCAGTGGGCAAGCCAACGTTGGAGAAGATCTGGTGGTGGTTGACCCAGGTTGGATTGGAGACATAGACCTTCTTGGTGCCGGGGTAGAACTTGGCGAGGAACAAGGCGCCAAGATGGACTGCACCGGTACCGGAGATTGTCTGCACGGAGGTGACACGCTTCTCCTGGATGGCGGGGGAGCTGGCATCGCCGAGAATGAGCTCGGCGGCCTTGCTGGTGAAGGAAGGGATGCCAGCAATGGGGGCATATTCGTGATCCAGATTGGGGTCATTGCGTAGGATTTCATCTGCCTGTAGTCAAAGCCGAAGCCTAGCAGTGAGCAAGAGTGTTTGTCATGATACCCAACGGGCCTCGAAGTGGGTGAGCGAGTGAGTGAGTGAATGGTAATCTCCAATGCATTTCATCTCATGCAAACGGTTCATCCGTTCAGATTGTTCAACCGAGAAGTTGGAGATAAGGAAGTAAATGAAACATGAAGCATACTTTTTTAACTACGGGCAAGACCCATGGCTTTGCGCTGTTGTCACGGTAAGCACCGATGCTCTATGTTGTAAAGTCAGCCAGTGTGTATGAAAGACGGGTAGTAGTTAGTAGGATAACATACGACATCGACCTTGGTGGGATGCTGGTCAGCTTTGTAGGCGCGGACAATACCAAACAAAGCATCTTCGGGAGCCTGAGGTACGACCTCGGCAGAGAAGCTGGTAGCTGAAGGCGGCGACATCTGGTTGACTAGGGATTGCACTCTGGCGACAGACTGACCGTGTTGTGGAGAGGATGAAAGGGGCATGGCGACGGAAGGAGAGGAAACGGGTATTGTCAGGCAAGGGCGTAAGATAGGCAGGGCAGGTCCCCTGGGCCGTAGTGCAGGGTGGGGTTTGGGGGGAGTTTGGGGGAAGCGTGAAAGCGTGGAAGGTACAGGTCTGGGGTAAGGCCCGCTGTACCGCACGCACTGTATCACTGAATTACAGGGCCTATCAGTGAACAGTTGAACACTTTGCCGCTGTGCTAAGGGACCTTTGGGAAGGTGCTCTGGATAATTATCGTCCCACTCGGACTGCCGGTTGGATGGAAGAATTCAAGCACAGTTTCCCGTCTGTTACGTGACCACTGTGGCGAAAAAACAAGCCGTCAGAAATGGAAGGAACGCGATTGCGCCTGGAAAGCCTGAAGGGTAGGAGGTACAGGTTACTACCTACTACCTACCTCCCAAGTATGGATTTGGTGGGGTTTCGTTTCAGGCGCTGTCAGCGGGGTAAAGACTGTTGGATTCAACCGTGATTGTATTGTCCGCTCTTCTCCCTCTTCCTCCAGCTGCTCGCTTTTTTCGGAGGGAATTATGGGTGGCTACTATACGGTATATTTACATAATCCTTATATCGTAAATCCCTCATCTGGATATCTGAAAGTCCCCACCATATTCACTAGTGTATGCTGTTACCGGGTTCCGTTGGTCCATATGTACTTAAGCGAGTGATAACGAGCATTCTCCACTATTCGGTACGCTCGTTTTTTATCCAACACACCCCCTTAGGCTAGTATTCGGGTAGAAGACTGGCCTAAGTCATTGAAGGGAAAAATGAGCTTGTCACCCCCATCTTGCCTGCTCGTTCCTTCTATGGCGTTTTCTTTGGGAAGCTGCGATGTATCGTGAGGTAGGAGCGTTGGTAATATCCCTTTGATTTAGAAGGTGCGCCTTCTCGAGATGGATGGAATTTGGACATTATCGTGAGTTTGGGAAGGTGCGATGCGTCGGATGATTGTTTTCTGTAATGGTTTCCTGTAAGTAAGGAAGGAGTGCTTCATAATTTGACTCATCTCGAGTGGTGCCTTCCTCATGGCATAGTTAGTTCATCAGAGATTGACGAGCATATCTTCTCCTCCTTTGGTGCTCAACTTCTTCCTTTCCTTTCCTTCTTCATGCACACTCTTCAACTTCTCGTGAGTCGCTCGCTTTCCTTATGTTGGCGCGCTCGTTATTCTTCTCTAATCGTGTCTCATAGGAAGTCAACACGCCTCCAAAATTCGTACACATAAGACCTCCGTTTTTCCCTTCTTTAAGGTTACCGTCGCCACTTAGTGGTCAAACGTTGCGTGGCTAACACCCTGTCATCTTGGTATTAGAAGATCACCATGCCTGCCAACACCCGTAGCATGACAAAGGCCCGTGACGAGCGCACCCCTTCTTCTTCGGCCTCTCCTTTGCGGGTGGTCACTCCTGACCGAGGGGTCACCCCCAGTGCTCCCCCGGCTCAATCGACAGGGCTCACGCCCTCCGTCGCGCGAGCCACACTGGGCCCTGGCTCGTACACTATAGTGGGTGGAATCCCACAGCCCAACTTCGGTGACCGGGCACATCCCCGGCCTGACCTGAATGCTCGCTCGGGTGAGGCTCAGCCTGAGCCTCCCCGTCCTCGTCGGCGTGCACCGCCTCCGCGTGTGTCTGGAGAAGTCAGGGACCCTCCTTGCCTTCGTTGCGTTCGGAGCGCCCTTCGGGGTCGCTCCAACGGCGTGTGTGAAGAGACGGTTGGGCGAGGTGCCCGTTGCTTCCGTTGTGCCCATGGGCATAAGTGCGAGGTGACGTATGAATAACCTCTGTTATATTCCTTTGAATTAGGCTTAAGCTGATCTTTTATTCCAGCCCTCCGGTGGTGGCCCCCGCTGCCTCCGCCCTTCGAGACGCCTTGGTGCGTGGAGCCTCTCAGGCTACGGTCGACAAGCTTCGAACAACGGTTCGTACGATGTTATCCCTGGCGGGGATAGAGGAGGAAGATTGATTTGCTTGGACTTCGAGAGATTTGGTGGCGTTAATGGTTCTTTTCGGGGAGCTTTTGAGGAATCTGGAAAGGGCTTGCTAGTTAATTTGCTTTGTCAATTCAATTGCTTCTCACTGCAGTCCTCATGTGTTGGTGACATGCTCGTCTCTAATTAATCCATTCCTCGGATTCTCCTCCTATCAATGATTCCTCAGTTGCGTCTAGGTTGTTGACGAGCTTGCCCTCCTCTGCGGAGTGGTTCCTTGGCTCAGATCTGGGGGGCTCGCATAGTCTGATCTTCTGCAAGAACCCTTCCCACTGTTGTGCTGGTAATGACTTGGTAAGGCCATCGGCCACCATCTCTCCAGTGGGCGTATATTCCACTTGAATCGTTCCTTTTTCAACCTCTTGCCTTAGCCAGTGATTATGAATATCCACATGCTTCAATTTGGTGTGTAATACGGCGATCTCCTTTGTGACGAGGCCAATGGTCTGTTGGTTATCGCATTGAATCCTTATGCGGTGGTCTTCCAGCCTCACCCCCAGCTCAACGAGTAATCTCCCTATAAAAAGGGCTTCTTTGACTGCTTGGGCTAAGGCGAGTAGTTCGGCTTCGGTGGTTGAGGTGGTTACCGTATCCTGTTTACTAGCGCGCCACCCGATCAGGCCTCCAAAGAGCGTCATAGTATGTGCTTGTGAGCTCTTCCTATCAAGAGTATTATCGGCAAACGAAGCATCGCTAGATACCACGAAGTTATCACCATCTCCATATTGCAGGGATAGTTCCTTGGTTAGGAGTAGGTAAGACAGGAGCCGGTCAGCTGCCTTGTGGTGCTCTGGACCAGGGTTCTGATTAAAACGAGCTAGTCGTGAAGCGCCAAAAGCTATGTCTGGTCGAGTGATGACTGCAGCGTACAAGATAGACCCGATCTTCTGCTGGTATCGAAAGAGGCTTTTCGGTGTCGCTTGTTGATCGTATGGAAATAGCTCTTCGGCCTTCATTGGCGTGCTCGCAAACTTCGTCATGTAATTCTCCCTCAGCCGGGCGATCTTCTCAATATATGAGGATTGGGATAGCCATAACCGACGATTAGGGCGATCTCTAATTACCCCAACACCTAGGAACCACTGCAGATCGTCACCACCTGTCATGTTATATCGGCTTTTCAGCGTTTCGATCGCTTTAGTCGCCTCTGGTTGGCTCTCCTTTTTGTAGGCAATAACCATATCGTCGACATAGACGAATAGAAGCATCCCTTTTCGGGTAAAGCAGCATGGTTCATGGGGGACGGGTTTAAACCCGATCTCTCTCAGTGTACCGGTAAGCTCCTTTTGCCATAGTAGGGGCGATTGTCGCAGCCCGTATAATGCTCGTTCTAACCGCACAACTGTTTCGGGTCGCCTATAACCGGGCGGCATCCGCATATATATTTCCTCATTTATTTTGGCGTTGACAAAAGCGTTGACGGCATCATACTGCTTGAGTTCAAGGTCGAACTTAGCTGCAATTGCCATGAGAGTACGAAAGGATCGTCCTGCTAACGTGCTCGCATAGGTGTCTTCCAGGCGGTTATTGGGCTGTTGATCACCCCGTACCACTAAACGAGCTTTACACTTTATGTAATAGCCGTGTTTATTGAACTTGTATACGTACACCCACATGCAGTCTAGGAGTAATTTTCCTCGTGCAGCGATTCTGGGCACTTCGGCCCAGGTGTGCATCTCTTTATGACTTTGCAGGTGAGCTTTCTCAGCCTGTCGGAAGTGCTCGCCAAGAGGATGGGAGTCTAATTCTGAATGCCACTTGGGCGGAGGTGGAAGTTCGTTGCGATGGATCTTTTGCCTTGTCGCGATGAGTTTGGATAAGCGAGCGTCTCGTATGGACGTACTCGTCTCTTTTTCTGTAGTTTCTGAGCCGTCCCTGGTCATTATAGCCGGTGATCGGTCTTCCGAGCGAAGTGGTGGGTGATCAGGAGCTTCTTCCATATTGTCAACCCTCTCTCCTTCGTCGGGCACAGTACTGAAAGCCTGTGACTGATATGGAGTAGGTCTTAGCGATCCCCTCGTAACTCTTGACTCGATCGTCTTCGGACCGTTTAGTCGTCCCGCTTGAAAAGCTGAGATCCATGGGTCATTGCTTTCCCCTCTGGGAGGCGCCGGTCCCGCGCCCTCTGGCTCGCCATCCCTGATTGTAAGGGTACATAGTGTGGCTGCAACTGAGGTTGAGTCGCTCTCGGTATCCATCACGATGAGCTCGTCCCCTTTTGGATCTTCTCCGACCAGCGTGGTTTGATCGTCAGTCCCAGTCATCTCTGTGTCTGCATCTTCGTTCCCATCAACGCCTAGTAGGGCATCGTCCGGGATGATGTTCGCAGGCTCGTCCTCTTCGTCGGGCCTTACTTCGTGATCTAAATCGGTAGCACGTTGATAGTCTATACTCTGTAGGAGCTCCTGGTACTGTTCCGTGGTGATTCGGAGGAGATCGTCCTTGAACTCGTCTATATGGCCACTAAAGAATTCATCCTCGTTAAATATAACATCTCTTGTTACTATAACTCGATTTTCTCTGGGTAACCATATTCGATAGGTATTGGTAGATTGGTAGCCCACCAAATAGCCGATCCACGCGTTCGGATCTAGCTTGCGGCGCTTCTCGCGCTTGAGTTTTGCGCTCGTAGTCATAGCATAAGCCATGCACCCATAGGCCTTCAGATGTCCCACATACGGGGTTCGATCGTTTGCGACACCCCCACGGAGCTCGTCGAAGTATGTGTGTAATTTCTCGTATGGCGATCTCCAGCCATTGACCCGACGAGGTGTTCTGTTGTGTAGGTAAATTGCCGTGCGAACTATCTCCCTCCATAGGAAGGTGGGGAGCTTGCTGTCGTTGCGCATTGCGCGCGATTTGAGCTTGATTAGTGCTCCCATACGCTCGGCACCTCCATTCAGATCCTGTGTATGAGGGGGAGCAATTTCAAGTTTGACTCCAAAGGTATTGTGAAGGGTAACACTTATCCGAGAAGTCTCTTCAGCGCTGCCCGCAAGCTCGCCATCGCACTCTATCACTAGCACATTGGTGTTATGGTGAATCTGCATATGGCGTAGGAAGTCGTTGAGAGCTGATAAAATGGTCTCGGCGCGCTTGTTATCGAAATAGTATCCCCACGTGTACCCCGAGTATCGGTCGGTGATCATCATCACTCGATAGAGGCGCCCCTCGCCTGGGGTGTCGAACTCGTGAAAATCGATTGCCACTCGGACGCCCGCGGCGGTGACCTCAGACCTGGCTTCTCTTACTATATGTCTATGCGCCTTCGATTCTGCGCACGCTACGCACCCCGTAGTGCGAATCTCGTCGTCTGGGTGACTCGAGATCGTCACTCCTTCAGTGTGTTTGAGTAGGCGTCGAAGAGGTTCAGGTCCTATGTGCCCTAGGCGCTGATGCCACCGGAAGGCAGAGGCTCGCGCTTTGGGGCGCCCCGTGTACGAATTCAATAGGTTCCTTCTAACGTAAAAGGTATAACTTGTCAGTCTCTTCGGGATAGATTCTATGACGTACTGGCCGTGTTGCCTCTTTAATGAACATAGAGGCTTTCCCCAAGCATAGCGCAACAGATCGGATTCTGGCTGATTGTCCCAGTATACCCCATGACGATTTAATACCTGTAGCGAAACAAGATTTGTAGCCATCGCAGGGCAGAGGGCAACATTGTGTAGTCTATATACCGTTGTCCCATCCGAGCCTTTCACCCTCATGTCGACATCTCCATAACCCTCTATTTTGATGATACTATCTCCTGCCAGTACAGCGTCTCCTTCTTTTGCTTCCCTAAAGTTAAGGAAACGGCTCTTCTCATTGAATATGTGTAAGCTCGTTCCGGAGTCGAGTATTGCGCTGTTTCTTAGGGGGTAGTTGTCTTTCATATCTGGGTCGATTGCGAAGCTTGTCGTAGTACGGGTGAGCGGCTCTTTTGGTTGTCAATTGGCTTCTTTTTCCGGTGTCTTTTCTTCGATCTTCTCTTGAGCGTCTCCGAACCGCTGACGAGCTTGTTCGACGGCTTTCTTGACTTCTTCGTTGTTCTTCATTCTATCCTCCACAAGTGTTGCCTCTCTCTTATTGCCGCCATACCAGTAGTGTGGTGCGATCTTTGGGAACACATACCAACAGCGCCTGATTGGGTGCCGTCCAAAGCACACGATGCAGTCTCTTACGTTCGGGTTATCTCTCTCTGACTCGGTTCGAGTGTCGGAATGAGATCGTTTCCGGGGTACGGATGAGCCCGCTCGTCCTCCCCTCATACGTCGTTGGTGATGGCTTCCTTGGTAGCCACCACTCGATGCAGGCGCTTCCTCCTCTTGTTCTCCGGGCTCGAAAGTGTTAAACGCACCTCCTCTTACGGTCCTGGTGGTTTTTCGTGCCGATTGTATGACCACCGCTTCTTGACGCAATTCGGAAGAGATGGTGTCTAGGGAGAGGGTATTGTTGCCAATCTCGGTGCTATGGGCCGCTCGAAACGAGCTTACGCTCGATGGCGCAGTAGCTAGCAAGGCACGTTCAAGGTCGGTGACCAGCCTGAAGCTGTCTTGGAGGTCGGCGCCCGCAGTCTGAGCTCTTGCGACCTTCTTGGCCCACTCGTCAATCCATTTCGGGAAGTCCTTGATCACCTTTCCAACGGCAGCGTTGATATAGGTCTCGTACTCAATTTTGTACTGAAACATGAGAGCCCGTCGGGCCGTTTCACCGAGTGCCCTTATCTTGTCGTACCACACGTCGATGGTCTCACCCTGATCAATGTAGGCTTCACGGTAATCGTCAGCAATCGACATAAGCATCCAGTCGCCTACTTCCTTGACAGCCTTGCGGTGACTGTTGTATCCGTTGAGCTGTACTTGGTAGGCACTGTTGGCGGAGGCGTATAGGCGATGTCCTTCCTCCGTGAGGTCTTGAAGCCCAATTTCGCGGCGTCGATTTGCCTGATTGTGAGGGAAGCCTGCGAATCGGGGAGCCTCTGGTCGCGGGGGCCAGGGCTCTCTCTGCTCAGGCCTGAGATGCTCCCAGATTTGGCTGAGGCCGGCCTTGCCCTTCAGTACGACCTCCCATTTGGAGAAGTCCCCTGGGGAGTGCAGGATCACCCTGGTAGAACTGGCAGGCTGGCCCTCGGAAGCTCGTGGAGTAGTCATCTTGTATAGGTTAAACGAGCTTTTCAGCTTCTATTGATCAGCTCAATATATGTTTTTCTGGTACAGTCAAATGAGACTCTTAATTGTTGGATTCAACCGTGATTGTATTGTCCGCTCTTCTCCCTCTTCCTCCAGCTGCTCGCTTTTTTCGGAGGGAATTATGGGTGGCTACTATACGGTATATTTACATAATCCTTATATCGTAAATCCCTCATCTGGATATCTGAAAGTCCCCACCATATTCACTAGTGTATGCTGTTACCGGGTTCCGTTGGTCCATATGTACTTAAGCGAGTGATAACGAGCATTCTCCACTATTCGGTACGCTCGTTTTTTATCCAACAAAGACTGGTTAAAGCTGGACGTGACGGTTCGGTCGGTTAGATACGGTAGCCGATGGAATCGATATATAACTGATGAATGATCGTTGACCTCGCTGTTGTTCATGAGAGAAGCAGACGTATAGAGAGAATCGCAGGTTACTTTAACGCGCTGCGAACCTGAACGTGCTAAATATGTAATATGCCAGTCTTGCCTCGGCTCTCCACGCCGAGGATCGATTAAGCATAACGTCATGCTTTTAAAGACATCACATGAAGACCCGTTCACCCGCCCGCAAGCTGTCTTTTTTAATTATGCCTAAACTAGACTAGTTGAGGCTAGGCGCATTTGTTAGTGCGGAGACGCATATGGAATATATTGCGTCGCATTGTCACTGATTCACAGCGGAGTCTGGCGCAAAACATTTCAAATCCGATATCCGATCGGTAAACTACCCCGAGTTCCGGCATCAGAATTAGAACGACGATTTCCTTCAACCCACACAGAGAGGGAGAGAGCGACTTTTTCATACAAGCTCCAAGACACGGCTCGATTACCGATCCAAGGCCGCCAACACTGATCATCAAACCCATTGCCTATATCAATCCGCCAATTATAATCGAACACAATTCCCAAAATGTCGGAGCCCACAAATCCAGAAGGCCCCAAAAGACTCAACGCCGCAGCGCCGAAGACCCGGCGATTCGACACGTCCAATCCAGCCTACAAGCGAGCCGCCTCGAGATACACCCGTTTCATGGTCGCCATGCCCATCCTGCTGGTCTCAACATACTACTTATTTGACCGGTTAGCTCTCGGCCACGATCAAATATCAATTCAGCGCGACATCCCTGCGACAGATGCGGGGCGGAAAGAGTGAAAAGGGGATAAACGGTTCCGCGCATTCAGTTACTCACGAGATCCGATACTTCCGTGATATTTTTAGGCACGGCACGGCACGGTATACATCCGGATTATGACACTGGCATCGGTACTTTATTGAGGATTGAAAGCTCTCGCTTGTTCGTTGGGAGATGCGGCGTTGAAAGACCTTGACGCATGAGGTCTTGGGAGACGAGCTACACTATATTCCCATGGCCAATCTTGCTCTTAGCGTTTCGCATGTCTTCTTCAACGGTGGCGATCTGGACGAACTACGCCCTGCTCGCGTAGAAGGGTACGGTCTTCTGAATGCCAGACAAAGGCGCAATAGCGGCGTCGATTGCGGCAACCCAAAATGGCCACACGCGGATCTCGCTGCGAGGTCCGCCTGGTGATTTAGGGCTTATCGCCGTAGACAGGCGGAGATGCCGTGCCGGAGAAACATGACTCCAAACTGTTTTGCCGTGTCTCACCGGCGGAGACCGGTGGGGAGAGCGGGAGAACTGACACCAACGTTCTGGCCGGAGGGAGAAACATCATATCATGGAACACCGGCTCTTCAGTTCATTGAAGGGGGCAAAATCGAGTTGACGAATATCAATCCAAGAGCATCACCCAATTGCTTCAGGCCTTAACTGTACCACCAAGGTGTCTTCAGTGAAAGCAGGAAGCGCTTGGCCAATGCTCTCGAGGCCTTCGTTTTCAAGTCAGGTTTTGCTTCTTTTGTGGGTTGGATTTACCGGTCACCGTCAAATCAATTGATACCTGAGACTTCTCATTGTCTACTGGCGAGCTCATGTTTATGTACATAGTTGAGGTAGTTGGCTCTGGAGAGCATGCGATCGTCACTAGACAATTGATATATGAGCCCAGCGAAGGGATAGGGTATATACGTATTGATCTCTATGTGCGTGCGTATATCTTCAAATTGTTATATTATCAAATCCCAAGCGATTAAGAATGCGCAAAGCCCACACGTCGCAAAGAACGTGTATTTAGCCGGGCTCGTCTTTTTGCTTGCCTGCGTAAGCTGTCTGTTGCCTCCTTCCACATTCCCAGCCGTCGCGTCGGCGTCGGCAATGAGCTGTTCAATCCCAGCCGACTGTGTTGTAAGTGTGTTGATGAGCTGCGTCTGAAGTTCTGATATTTCCATCAGAGATTTCTCAGCCGTTCTATACCCGCATGTCAGCGCCAGAGATTCAAATCATTCCCGTTTCTAGCAAGTCTTAACCCACCTGACTTGATCCAATGTGCTTTCGTAGTGTTTGAGCATGTCTTGATTATCCCTTTCGAACATCTGGAGCTGTTCTGGCGTTAATTCATCTGCAGGATTATGTTTCGGCGCCTCGTCCTGGGAGGATATTTGACTGCTCCTCTTCCCCTGATTTGAGGTGATACCCGGTGGTTGTATGTGCGTCGCAGATATGTTTAAAGATCCTATGTCCTGACTACGCGCTTTAGCCAAGACGCTCCTGCTCTTTTCCATTTCTCGCATGATACGGATCTCCATCATGTCCTGCTGCGTTTTAATGCATTCCTGCAGACGATGCCGTAGAAGCCAGAGCACGCTATCGCGGTGTGCGCTTATCGTTTTGGCCTGTTCTTCGGCGGCTGTCTGCTCGGGGGCTTTGCCGATGACTATACCGCCCGACGCCCAAGCGCCCAGCGCACCGAGACCACGAGCATATCTCTTTTGGATTACTTTCGCTTCGATATCGGCGCGCGCCTGTTCGACGTCCGCTAGGCCCCGTATACTCGCATTGAGCTCACGGAGCATCTTTTTCGCATTTGCGTCGATTTGTTCGCGCTCGCGGTCGGAGAGGGGTTGAGCGGTTCGTTCCTGCTGGACGGACCGGATAAGGGTCTTTCGCGGCTGGGCTGTCGAGAGGTAGGATTGTCGGATATTCCTGAGATCGGCATGGAGGGAAGTGATGTGGGAGTTCTAGGATTGACTCGAGTCAATAACCCCTCCTAGAGGACCCGGCCGTTGACAAGGGGACACTGACGATTCTGTAAGCTTCCTTGAGGAAGTCTTCGAGGTTGTCCACACTGAAGCATCCCCTGACAGGGGGTGCTTCGTGTTGCTTTAAGAAGCCATTGAAGGTGGAGGTGAGTTCAGTCATATTACGGTCGCGAAGTCGAGAGAAGGCCGGGATAAGGACGTGCGATCAACAATTCCTGGAGGGACCAATGAATAATGGTTTGCGACTGGTGGGAAATGGCATCCATAAAGCTCGATCAAGCTGCCGAGAATTTGAAACTGTGGTCAAATGGAAGCGTGACTTCATCCAAACCAATTTACGTTGTTATGCAGGTATGCGAAATACCTATATATGGGGTCTGTGGCTAGTGAGAGATGGGTGTGGCTGATCTGTCTGTGGCTTACGCGGTATGCTATGATGCCACCGTCCTGCTCGGAACTTTTCGATTTTGACCGCTTCCAGGAAATATGACAGGTGGTGTAGTACGGCCTTACGCAGGCTTCGGGGACTTTTCGTTATTTTTTTTCTTGCAGGAGGCTATTCATCTGACATCTGAAACAGATGGGGTTGGGAATGTTGATACTACCTCCGGAAGAATCCGGGCAGTCTAGGTACCTATACGGACCCGTACCGGCACTTCATTAGCTGATGCCCTCCGGACGGAGAGTAACAATCCTCTGGACACAGAGTTCCTGTGTCCTAGGTAGGTACTCCTTGGCGTTGAGCGAGCCTGCTTAGATGGATGCGGCTTCGTGATGTACACTACATGCATTAGTACCGGCAGTGAGACCAGTGGTTTGGATAGTTGCGCAAGCCAAGAAGTTCCGAAACAACTTACCCGGTACGGCGCGTATTCGTCACAGGTATTATTATCTCACATATATGAGGCTTGTCATCACGAACAAGAAGGCAGTACGAATTCATTCACAACACAAGGTTAGTTAATCTGTATGGGCGAGGACATGAAAGACGCATCATTTGCATCATTGAATTATGAATTACATACACACGTCCGGAGCCGGAGCGCACGTTCTCTTTCGAGAACATGCTAGCTAAACCTAATCTGGCCATGACTCAAGATCATGAGAAAGCTAACCCAATCATGACGATGTTGGATGAGTACCATAAAACGGACAGTCTGGCATTTGTACGATCTTGCGACCGTCCAAGTTGCTCGAGTGGTAGTTAAACTGGAAGGTGATGAGACGTAGTGTAAGCACAGCGTATTACACGTCCTCCTCACTCATTTTGAATTGATTGAATTGCTTTTCGAGACCAGCCTTGTCTATTAGGAAGCCGGGGGACAGAGGGTGAGATGTGCAGAGCTTGCAGGACTCTTTCACATTCCGCTGCTGGTGGACGGTCTCACCGATTATAAACGAGTCCGGCCAGACCCGGCGAACTAAACCTCAAATATCAGAGGTACCTATCAAGGTACCTACCTACCTAGTGTGACCCCCGCAATGTAAAGTACCGGTACCCCCACAGATCGAGAAATCCACCATTGATGAAACCCCGGCTCTTCGCTGAATGGTTCGCACTGGATCCTCCATACCCGCGACCGGGTCCGACGAAGTCCTGCCGTGTTGAGTAGAACTTGAAAAAATCAGGTTGTTAAATCTTTTTGTATCTCAATAAAACCACCACCAAGGTGCGTTGTAATTAACGACAATGATGAAAGACGCAAGATGTTTTTTAGTTGAATCCACCTTGTATTGAATGCCAAATAAGTCCTGGCTTCCACGACTTGAGTCGTAGGAAGGCGTCACCCCGTTTTCGAAACCAAAGCTTTACATAAGCCGAATGGATACCTAGGCGGTTTGAATTTTCATTTTCCGTGCCCACTGTCCGGTCGTACAGTGGCTTCCATAAGCCTCATCTAACCGAAGCTTTCCCACAACCTCTTAAAGTTGACATCTCTTGAACTCCTCTTGGACTCCAACATCTTATTGTCCGTATGTCTTCAAGTGCAACTGCAGACAATGGAAATTTCTCTCGGCCTGCGCACCTAATCACGAGCTAATCATTATATTGATCTCCGTCTACTTAGGAATCGTATACCTACCTCGGGCAATGTCCGCCTGCCGAGCCGTGAGCGGGCCGGGCTGTATAGTACCCACCGACCGGGTTATGTAGCTTCACCGCTGATAAGCTGGCACCCTTGCCCGTCTTTTCAAAGTACTCCCTCGGGTACCATTGCACGGAGACTCGGTCGCATCGAGTCAATTGAAGTAACCATGAAGTCATCTTCCACTTCGCTTCGTATCTCGATTCCTCTGAGAGCTACCGACGAACTCAAAAAGCCTCGAGCAGACAAAAAGCTGTGTTATAGACAGATGGAAGTAATACGGACACACGTCGTGATTCAATTAATCTCGGCACACGAGCACAACCGCGAAGATCACACGGCGTGGACAGTCACCAGCTGACCCTCAAATGCTTCATGAGACGCCAGGCAGCCTGAATGCGACCTTCTTTTCCTTCTTCTTGCGTCTTGGGTGATCAGCCAGTCACATACGATGCGATCCGGCCCAAGAAGATCCACCCACACACGACCTTCGACCTTGAACTTTAAGGGCTTACCGTGCCTTGGATCATGACCAACATTCTAGTTTAGTCTAGCGTGCGATCTTAGTGCACTCCGATTCGAGCGTCCGACCGTCGGCCTTGTGCGGGAATAACTAACGGCTATCTGTGGTAAGATGCTTTTATCAAGTCTCACATACCCGCTCGACTTGGGGCCCCCGGTCGAAAATTCACCTTCACGTCACCGGGTCAATATTTCTGCTTTTTGAGAAGCTTCTTTTGGCGGTCTTTCTTTGGCGTGTTTATAAACACTTTATACCCTACTCTCTGCTTGCAAAAGTCTAGAATTAGCCGTTGAGTCCAGCCTACCTATCTATTTATCTGTTTACCTTTGTTGTCGTTCACGTCATGCCCTTGCCACTCTAAGTGAAAAAGAAAAAAAAAAGAAAAGAAAAGAAAAAAAAGGATGACTTCGGTAACAAATGACCCGCCAGTAACGGCACCAGCACACGAGCTCGAGGAAAAGAGCCACGATTCCGAGGTCGACATCAAAGACGATACGCAAAGCGCCGACCCGGGCAAAGATGAAGTCCAGACCGCCGAGAATGGCCTGGCACGCGTCGCCAGCGGCCCTGCCTACAGCGTTTTCCCCATGAGCATGATAAGATGGATCGTCGCCATGCACTGCATCTCCGCCTTCATGTCGCCCATAACCGGTAACATTTATTTCCCGGCCATTCCCGCCCTGGCGCGTGACCTGCGAGTTAGCACGGAGGAAATCAATCTTACCTTGACGACGTACATGATTTTCCAGGGTCTGTCGCCGACTTTGTTTGGTGATTTCGCCGACGCCGCCGGGAGGAGGCCCGCGTTCATCATTGCCTTCCTCATCTACCTCGGCGCCAATATCGGATTGGCTCTCCAGAGGAGCTATGCCGCGCTCCTGGTTTTACGAATGGTGCAGAGCGGTGGCAGCAGTGGAACTATCGCCCTGGTCTATGGTGTCGTTGCCGACATCATCCCCAGCTCGGAAAGAGGCAAATGGATGGGATTCGTTGGTTCGGGAATAACAATTGGTCCTGCCATTGGTCCCGTCGTTGGTAAGCTTCTATACCCATTCACACAGCTCCTGAAGGTTGGCACTAACATAGCCGCAGTATGTCTGGCCATCTCTCTGCACTCGGGGATGAACCCTGTCAGGGTGAATTAGCGACACTTGCTAACCAATCGGCATAGGGCGGTTTACTGAGCGCATATCTTGGCTGGGCTTGGATCTTCTGGTTCTTGATCATCTTGACAGTGGCTTGGCTGATTCCTGTGAGTAATTGCCGAGAGCCTCATTCCACTCCTAAGAAATGAAGCTGGGACAGTAATCACTAATACTGATCCTGCAGTATACTATTGCGGTGCCAGAAACGGCGCGCAAGATTGTTGGAAATGGATCCATCCCACCTCCGTTATTGAACATGAGCCTTATTGATTATCTGCGATTCCGCAATCGGCCGAGGTCCGCATCAGAGTCAATGCCAAAGCGAAAGATTCCGTTCCCAAACCCTCTGAACACCTTGAAGGTGTTGCGTCATAAGGAGTAGGAGCCCCTTAACCCCAACCCTAACCCTGAAGAGCAGCCAGTTGGGAATGAACAATATTTCATCGGGAGCTTTAACTTAGTTTTGCTCTTGAAGACCCCTGAACCCCTTGACAGCCTGTTCATTGTTCGTGATGTGCCAGCGCTAACTATTCGTCTTCACAGTATGGCTATGATTCTCGGCTACAATGCGTGTCTATTCGTCTGCTTCGTGACGGTAACGGCCACATTGTCTTCCCAATTCCAGCAAATCTACGGCTACGACGAGTTGATCCTCGGTCTGTTTTATCTCCCCATTGGTGGTGCGACGATGATTGCCTCCATATGTGGAGGGTATCTCGCCGACTGGAATTTCAGGAGAATCGCCAAGAACATTGGGTTCCCTCTTGACCGGAAACGAGGAAGTGATAGTAAGCGACTCATTTATTTACTGCCAATTGTGTGGGAAAAACCACCATTACTAACTTGATGGCTCTAGTGTCCGAGTTCCCCTTGGAACAAGCACGCATCCAACTCATCGCCCCGCTCATCTTCGTCGGAGGCGCAGCATGCATCGGCTACGGCTGGGCTCTCGAGCGCCAGACCAGCGTAGTAGTCCCCGTTGTTCTGGCCTTTTTCATCGGCCTCTGCGTGACCTGGCCCTTCCAGATCATGAACCTCCTGATCGTCGACACGTATCCCAGCGCACCGGCGACGGCGACGGCGGCTAACAACCTTATCCGTTGCCTCGGAAGCGCGGTCTCCACTGCCGTCATCGATCTCATCATCACGAGAATCGGCAGGGGCTGGGCGTATACGTTGCTTGCCCTCCTTATTATCTTGCCGTCCCCTGTGCTTTACATCCTTGTTAAGCACGGGCAAGGGTGGAGGAAGGAACGAGTGCAGAAGATGAAGGAGGAGATGGAGAGAAAGAATGCAGCGGCGGCTGGTGGAAAATGAGTTTTAACGCAAGCGTATGGATGATAGGGAAAGTTGAGATTTACGAAGTAGAAGGAAGGGAAGAGCAACGATATTTTGATTCTTCATACTTATTTTTCTTTTTTTTCCTCTCTTTTTGGGGAGGGAGGGAGGGAGGCATGCTCATGAGCCAGCATTTGAACGGCGCAAGCAAGGTTATGACAACATTTTATTTACATTTCACATTTACATTCACATTGAAAACAAGTTTATTATAGCCTACAGGGATAGGATCTATGTATAGAATAATTTGCATAAGTTCGCGGTGTCGGAGGGCAATGTAGATGAAGCCGAAGATGAAAATGAAGAAATGGAAAATATTACATATAGCATGGTTGATCCTGCGTCGTGTTGATGTGATAGGTATCTACCAGGTATCAGCTTGAAAGTCCACATGAGAGAGGGGGCTTGTACGGAACAGACCTATCTAGTCTTGATGTCGGTATCTATTTATCTACCTATCGTGCCATATGCGACTTTCGTGCATCTACGATCTGTAGGTAAGGTACCGACGGATGGAACCATTGGAATTATACATGTACAGTAAGCCTAGGATGGCTAGCCTGTACCTTACTTAGATACCTACTTAGGTATAGGTAACTATTTTCAAGCTGCCCGAAAGTTGTCAAGCAGGGACACGGTCTGAACAAATCAGCGGCTATCTAGGTAGAGTCTAGGTAGGTAGGTAGAAGAAGTATCTAGATAAGTGATGCTAAACAAAAAGACGTCTGCCGTGTCTTTCCCCGTATAAAACCGGCCCTTGTCTGTGGTCTGTGTTTGTGTCTGTGTTTGTGTCCGTGTCTGTGTCCGTGTCTGTGTCCGTGTCAGTGTCTCATTCTCGAGTTGTTGCGCTAGCAAAGGATTCCCGACGGTGGATCCCGCAAGAACCAATCTCCTGCCTCGGTAAGATGATGGGGATTTTGCGAGGGACAGAAGACAGAAATATCCAGACGCACTAGTCTGACGGGCATGTCGTGGCACGGTGCATTTCTGCCCAACCTTATGGTTTTCATCTATGCAGCGTTACAGTGTATGTATGGTATCGGTACTGTATGAGACATATCCGGGGGTTACGACATGTCTGGATGTTTCTGTCCCAATCATGGTAAGCGTGTCGCGGTGATTGAACGTCGGAAGGGATACGCGGCAGAAGTTCTTCTCACTGCGTCTCTCACTGCGTCTACCTATCGCTGCCCACACACACACTCACTACGGATACAATCGCCAATTGCCAATTGACTACCTATCTATGCCTTTCTTTATCTCCCCGTCGCCTACCTAGTATATATGAATTTTTGTGATACGTTGTGATTTTATAACGGAACGCTCTTAAGCACGATTCGAAATTGTCCGCAACTAAAAAGCGAGTACCGAATACCTACCCTATCTATCTACTTAATACCTATCTAGATTAGGTACCCGGCTGGCTGTCTGAACAATTCCTTCACCCAGCCACATTAACCCCAACCCGAATGCGACACTTGGGCAGAAATGTCTCCCCGGTCGGCTGAGAGAGTGCGAAAGGGCCAAGGCCGTCTCCCATACCAGGAGGCCCTCAGCCTCATAGCCCTGCCGCACAAGGGTCCGGGCGACGGGACGGTTAAGCGGTACATGAGTCGGCGTTCAGTATGGGTCACCGGTGATGACTTCACCCCGCTCGCTGTCGAGCAAGGGCTTACAAATCTCAAGCCCGGGATCACGGCCTACGGAGGCCACGTCTACAGCCAGGCGGGCCTGGCCGCGTCGCTCGCGTTTAGAAGCACGCGAGAGGCCGTTGCGGATCGGACTAGTCGGGATAAGAAGTTTGGGATTCACGTAAGCTTTGACTGAGAAACCTGAATCATGCAATCACATCTCCTGGGGGGAGGGGATACTGCGGGGTTCAATCAATGGTGGAAAGGATTATGAGACGGATGAAGAAGAAGAAGAAGAAGAAAAAAAAAAAAAAAAAAGGAATTGTGGGTATTAGACTAATCATGGTGAACAGACAATACACGGCTTCTTCTCGGAGGCAGGGCATCACGATCGCCCTTTCGTCTACGAGGTCACAAACTTGGCGTCCAACCCCTCATTCCCCAACATTCTAGTCACGGCGCGACAGCCTACCTCGCCAAGCCGACACCCAAGGGGCGACCACTACCTCGAAGCAGACGGGGACATGCCCCTAGGCCCCGTCTGCTTCAGCGCCATCGTCACTTTCCGTCCCAGCGGCATCTCGCAGTTCAACTGCCAGGAATCGTCCCCGCAGGTGCGATACGCCAGGATCTTGAGGTCTAGACGACCGATGGAGTGGGACCCGGCGCCTATCGCCGATATCGAGGGTCTTTTGGCAGCGGTCCCCGGCTCAAAGCAGGCCGTGGGCCTCTTCCCAGGTCTGGAAATGCGGAAGGTGGATATGCGCGCGTATAATGCGAACCGACCGATGCACGAGCGCCGCGAACTCATTTTGTACCGCCTCCTAGCCCCTCTCCCGGTGAAAGAGACCCCTCTCCCTAGAGCCGGCGTCGAAGTCGAGATCAGTGGGCCGGACGCACATATCTGCGCGCATGCTTTCGGGGCGGATAGGAATGGACTGCTGATGGTTGGGAACCATGCCGGCTTCGGACGGGAGTTTGCGCGCGCGGCGAGCTTGAGTTATTCGTTTGTTGTGCACGTCAATGCCGAGGATGCGGTGATGAAGTATTGCGAAGACGACGAGGATGATGAGCAGTGGTGGATACAGGAGACGTCGTTCCCGCGTGTCCAGGTTGGACGGGGCATTGTGCATAGTAAGATTTGGAGTCCGAGGGGGCAGCATGTAGCGACGGAGTATCAGGATGGGATCGTTAGACGATTGCCGAGGGACGGGGACGAGGTCAAGGGGAAGTTGTGAGTGGGAAGGTGGTTAGGGCTGAGAGGGGGTTTTTGGATTCGAAATTAATGCTAAGAGGATACGATAGAAGGAGGGGGGAATGTATGAAGAGTATCTATGTACCTCTGGTTCTTTTTTTTTCTTCTTTTTTTAGATAATTAGGATATACCTTTGATACCTTTCATGACGTCGCCCTGGCTTCCGGTGGTTACCTTCTTTGTATATTTTTACCGAATGACCTGGGAATGAGATAATTTAGTCACTGATGCTTCACGGACGGGTTCCGGATGGAATAACGAACCTGGATAATGAGTATCTGTTTACTCCTACCTATACATATCAATCACGATTCGCGATTCACGATTCACAGACACATCCACAGACACAAGAGCAAAAAGTATGAACATTATCAATTAAATTCATTCACCGATAACGTTAAAAGGTTAGCCGCAGTACCCGAGTCCCGTTGATAACCACGCTACCTACTATATGTGTCCCGACAAATTCCAGCATTTATCTTCAGGGGAAGCTGTAGACAGCACCCCCCCTAAGTTGGCCAATGTGGCGTCACGCCAATTCCGGCCTCAGAACGAAGGCCGGAGCGGCGTCTGGACTAGTTGGGCGTGGCCAAGTCTCTATCTACATAGTCATGCCTCCAGCTTCTTCGTCTTGACCGACTGACCGACTGACTGACTGCCGGCTGGGAGATGTAGTTGTCCGTAGACTCGTTCGTCGTCTGGTGCTGGATTCTGCTCGGGCATCGTGGTCCCCCTTATTCGGGTCCTTGCCCTTGGGACTTTGGCACCTCATCTGGATGGGGTCTTGACCGTGGCCCGGCGTTGGGAGCTTAGCTGGGTAGCCTCATCCAACTTGTTGGTCGGTCACTCTGGTTATTTTTCACCTTTTCGAGTTTCCATTCGTCATTCAGCTCCATCGGATGTCCAGGCAGGCAGGCAGGCAGGCAGGAAAGCGACTGCGTAAAAAGGTTCACCCTTTTTTGGTACCTCTTATGCAAATGCATTGCCGCTGACAACAACGAGCCTATAATTTCACTCGCTACCAGACAAAGTGTCATGGAACTTGGTCTGCCGGCGGGTCCAGTTGACTGATGGAGTTGGTTACCCATTCCCTGCGAATTCGACACACGGCCAGTAAAGGTGGTTCGGATTGGTATACCGACCCCAGTTCGAGGTGGTCGATATATCACAACAAAGGGCCCGCTCTTCATCCTCACCGATGACTCTGGCGGCGGATGTCTGTATACTACTTGTTAAGTTCCCCTTGCTTGTAGAAATTGTTTACAAGCGAGCCACGCGTGGGTAGCATCTGTAGTCCCGCACTACAACGGCCTGGAAGGCATTGTGATTTTCCTGCACCATGGCGATAACCTAAGTTGTGGCGGAGTAGACTAACTGGCTTGGTATGGATATCTTGCAATGGATAATTTTCCGGGCTTCCGGCACCCGCACCCGCGAACGATCGTATTCCAAAATACTGCGGGATGCCAATAGATCATCCGAGAATTCGGAATAGACCCAACCGACACCCCCTTTCCGTTCAGTTCTCTTTGCCTGTAGAACATGGTGACAGTGAGCCACGGGGAACAGCCGTACTCCCGCCCTACAGCGGCTTTGATGGCGGTCGAGATTCCTGTTTGCCACAACCGCCACCGACCATGTATGATTTCTGGATTCGGGTAATGCGACCCCTGGTCCGTAGGGTGTATTCACGCCAAACGAACAGTTAGATGCTGTTCAGGTCTTTAGTTAGCTTTTTTGTATGAAGCTTTAGGTAGAGAAAAGGTGCATTTGTCATCGACTTACTTGTCTTCGCGATAGTCAGGGGGGTAGGATTCGTGGCAGGAGTCACTGACTCTTTCCAACATCTCTATTGACTACAACAGTCGCCAAGTGTGGTCCGTTGTTGATTTCGGGATAGTCCGGCGCGGATGTTAACCACCCACCCAGCGTCAGAATACCGGCCGGCATTCGCCTCGACATTGTCTATGTTTTGGGAGTAGTTGGTCAAAAGCTTACCCCGGCTTTGCAGCACGGCAAGGACGCCACCACGGGTCGGTGTGAAGTCCTTGGTCGAAGGCAGTATGTCCTTGCGATATCTTCATGATAACGACGGTCGCCAAGTGTGGTCCGTTGTTGATTTCGGGATAGTCCGGCGTGGATGTTAACCACCCACCCAGCGGCAGAATACCGGCATTCGCCCCTACATTGTCTATATTTTGGGAGTAGTTGGTCAAAAGCTTACCCCGGCTTTGCAGCACGGCAAGGACGCCATCACGGGTCGGCGTGAAGTCCTTAGTCGAAGGTAGTATGTCCTTGCAATATCTTCATGACAACGACGGTCGCCAAGTGTGGTCCGTTGTTGATTTCGGGATAGTCCGGCGCGGATGTTAACCACCCACCCAGCGGCAGAATACCGGCATTCGCCCCTACATTGTCTATATTTTGGGAGTAGTTGGTCAAAAGCTTACCCCGGCTTTGCAGCACGGCAAGGACGCCACCACGGGTCGGTGTGAAGTCCTTGGTCGAAGGCAGTATGTCCTTGCGATATCTTCATGACTACAACGGTCGCCAGTGTGGTCCAGTAGCAGAATCGGAACTGGGGGGTAACGACGAAACTGAGCGGAGATGTCGAGAATTTCATTATCGTAACCGAGAAACGAAAATTGGAGGGAGGGATGTCCTTGGTATGGCACTTTTGCAAACATCTCTTGAACTACAACGGTAGCCGGTGTGGTCTATGTTGTTTGTTCTCTGGAACGGTCAGACCAAGCATCGTGGCATCGTTCGAGCATCTCTAAAACGACCGGCGACAGTGGTGCTCATATGATCATGGTCGAGAGTAAGAATCGTACAACTTTCGGAACGACGGTCGCCAACGTGGTTCGTTGTTCCTTCGTCTAAAGCCCCTCGGCACACAGCGTACTGGCTGGCGTCTATGTCGACCTCCTGGCCCGCAATGATGGCTTCGACAAGGATCTGTGTAGCTCCCGCCAGGATGCAGAAAACCAAGGCCGCGAGGTGTCAGGTCTACGATCCTCATAGTCCCCGTCTGTTTTACTTCTAGAAGCAGGGGATGGCTGCAGACAGACCGAGTGAGATCGTCCTCTGGAGCCAGGAGAACGGACAAGTGGTGTAGCACTCTTCGGGTTGCTCGTCAAGGCGGCGCGGCTTGATGTGGAGAAGTGATATCTGGCTGTTCGGGCTTTATATGCCAACCCGCCATCACAGTAAATGTGGTTCCGTAGGAATGGTCTGGATGGTCTGGATGGTCCACGTTTGGCTTGGGTTGAAGGGGGAATAGCATTGGTCGACACGACTGCCGACCAGCTTTGTGGCCTCAATTGCTAGACCTTCTCGTCTAGCTGGATCGATAAGGGTGCCGAATCGCACTTGGAGAGCTCCCCAAGTTAGCCTAGGACGGAGCTAGGCCCCTTGAACTCCAGTAGGGTGGAATTGATCTAAGAGGTGCTGGATGCAAGGAATGGGCAGATGTTGACTTCCTCTTTGATGGCCTCTTGAGTCGGAGTGCAGCGGGTGACCGAACGGAATGACGGAGAGGGTTATTTGGGAGCGGAGGACCATACCAACTCGCCAGGCCTTGTTGTTCTTGTACCATACAACTTCGCCAGATCTGAACAGTGCGTCGTGATCATGGGCCACGTACACTATAGGAGGTTGTTGAACATCTTTGTTATTGTTGTTGTTGTTGTTGTCCTTAGATGATGGCGTCCTCGTCCTCGGGGAATTCTCGGTCCTGAGAAGTCGTTGATGGTTGGCTTCCGCATCTCGTTCTCGATCCCGAAGGATGGGTACCTAGACTGAGATGTAGAACGACTTGTACCGCCATTCGTATATAAAGCGTCGCGATCATGGGCCCGCAGGCCCTCTCCAGTGGGGTCTTCAGGTTTTTGTGTTTTACACCATGAACGCCAGTGACACTGGAGACACGAAGATGTCCTGTCAGAGAGGCGAAGGCAGCGGACTGTCGATGGCGGCTCGCATCGTCTATCGGTTAGATCCCGTACCGAAGTTGATTTCCACCAACGCCAAAGCCGGTTCGCTCCGTCGTCCATATGTCCAGTCGTCCATATGTCCATAGGAATGCGGCCCCGGCCTGCTATCATCTCCCGCAGCGCCCCGAAATGATATTCGGCGACCTTATGACCTTCAGTCTCAAACAAAGTGTGGACTGTTTGAGACCGAAGGCCACACTCATGGCGACTTGCCAACTTGTGGAACGCATGCATTGTCATGCGGTAAGGCTTCAAAAAGTCGGGTCTGCCGGTTCGTGCGGTTGCACTGGTAGCGGACGGAGGAACCTCTCTCCTTCGCCAAGGTCTGCAAATGCACCTTGATGAAAGGGGCAGCGCGACCCGCAGACCCCCCGTGACATCCTCTTCGTCGTCATCGACCTCAACTTCGTCTCCGTCACATCGGCCCTATGAGCTATTGCTTCGAGGATGCTGGTGATTGTTGATTACACGCTGTGCTCCAGCCGTGTCGTGGTATTTGTCACGCGTCGACGTCGACGTATCGCCCGAAGACTCCTTCCTCAGTGTTGAGCTTGTGAATGATGTTTACGATCCCATTATTTGAATATGATCCGCACCGCCGGCCAAGTTGTCGCGTTCGAGCGGTCTGCAAAGGCACCCGCCTGTCGCGCAACAGAAGCGATACCTCGCTTCAAAGTGCCGCCTCGCTGCGCACCACCATATCCGCCGCCTTGGCCCTCAAACTCTGCCACGGTCTCATCCGAGGGTGAACGACCCGTCTTTGCACCCGAGCGGTCTGCAAAAGCACCCGCCGGGGCTATAGGATTGTTCTTGTATCCCGTAGAAGCAACGCGGTAAAAGAGGAACGAGGGTGTAGAAATGGTGAATGGCGAAGGATTGCTCTGAGGGGGGGAGAAAGGAGTGGAAGTAGAAGTAGAGAAAAGTCTTGATTGAGGAGCGTCGTTAACGTCCGGCGAGTTCCTGGCTGCTAGCTCAGCCTTCATAGCACGACGACGCATTGCAGTCCGCATGGAACTGCGCTGTGCTTGAGAAAGCTCCCTGCGACCGTTCGTGGCCATTTTGTTGTCTGCCCACGGATCACCCAGTCGTGCCCGAAGGGACCCTGGTAAAGAGGGAATAGAAGGCAGAGAGTGTAGGTAAGGGTATGGTGAAGACAGATTCCGAAGGGGAGTGGAATTCAATCAGCGTCAATCAAAGTCGAGGACGACGAGGATATGACGACAAGATCGACGCGACGAAGCGAGAATGCGACGATGCGACGATGCGACGATGTGACGATGCGACGACGAAGACGACGTGTCAATGAATTTCGCAGTCCGAAAGATCCGAAGATAGTAGGCAGGAGACTGTTGTTCGAGGAAATCGGAGGCACGAGGGTGTAGAAATGGGGAAAGATGGTTGTGGGGTGAGAGGGTGGGAGAAAAAAAGATGTAGAGGAGAGGAAAGAGTGGATTGAGACCGATTGAGGCGCCGTTTCCTGACCCATTCTGTTGTCGACCCACGGACCACCTCACGGGCCACCCACAATTCACCACCCACGGACCACCCACGGACCACGGACCACGGACCACGGACCACGGACCACGGACCACCTCGTGGCCCCCACTTGTATTTTCCATAAGTCATCAGACGAACATGGCGGAGTCTCATAGTGTGTACGGACTACAGATAGTGAATGAATGACTGTGTAGTCTAGCGAACACTCACAGCAACGGGAAGCTTCCGTATCTTGCCGACGGGCGTTATTCTCATAGTCGCAACTGGGAGACACTGTTCGTCGTCGTGGCCTGAAGCTCATGGTCGAACTACTTCATGGTTGGCTGACGGGCTGAGTGAGGGCTCTGACTGAGCAAATAAGTTAGCCAAGTGAACATCAAATAGATATATCTATCTGACTGGTGGGAACCGCAGAAAGGGGAATAATTATGAATATAGGGGCAGGCAGCCGGCGTGGCGTGGCGTTACTTACGGGTACAAGTCCCCGTCGATAATCATAATCATAGACTTGGGATGTTGGGCGCCATCTTGATGTCTGCTTCACCGCATGGAATCCTTTTGATGTTTGTTGAGACTACCTCGTCTTATATGGAGTATCGTGTATCGTGTATTGTGTATTGTGTATCGTGTATCGTCATCGCACTCGAGGTCATCATGTTGTTGGTGAACAAACAGACGGACTCTAGAGCAAAATCAGTTAGCCAAAGTGAACAAACATCATGGACTGGAGAAAGGCAGGAGAAGGGAATAACCACGAATATAGGACAAAGGGTTATGACTGGCGTGACGTACGATTCATAGTGTGCCGGTGATCGTTGGACACCCCAGCATAGCACATATTTACGGCTTGGCCCCGTCGCGTGGAAGTCTGGATGGTGGACATGAATGGTGAACATGAATGGTGAACACCCAGCCGGACACACTTGTTCTTGACGTTGTGCTCGGACGGTCTGCTAATGCACCCGTCCGAGATGAAGATAACGGCCGCCGAGTTCGTGTCCATGCCCCCCTCGAGTGTAGCGAGCCCTCTCTCTTTTGGTTTTCTTCTTTCTTCTTTTTTCTTTTCTTTTCTTTTTCTTTTTTCTTTTGTTTTTCTTTTTTCTTTTTTTTTCTTTTTTTTCTTTTTTTTCCCTTGTTTTCCCTTGTTTTCCCTCTTTTCCCTCTTTCCCCCTTTCCTTTCACAGCCGTAACGTTAAGCCTTCGTATTATGGTGAGTGGCGTCTTATCCGTGATTTGTGATGAGAGGCATCGTTCGCCCGTCGTGTTGTGGGTCGACGGTCCAGATACCCGAACGGTCTGCAAAGGGCACCCGTTCGGCGGGGGACTTATGGCAGAGCCCATTTCATATACCAATATCCCCCCCATTGGTATATAATGTACCCACTCACGCACACCATCTGTTGTTCGTCTCGTGACTGCCGGATACGCCAGGGGGGTCGGGATCGGCTCTGGAAGGGTGTATATTGTAGGCGAGTAGGATGAGCTAACGCTCTCGCCGAGAACGAGAATGGCGGGTGTATACACCTGGAATATCCCACGGGCTTGATGGAAGCCATATTCCGAGCTGAATCGGCTTGACTGCGAAAAGAGGCGGAAGGGTTACTGTATTTCTTTTGCTAATTATTAGTATCGGTGTTATGCTTGCTCTAGGGGTCTAGCAGATAAAATTCAACTTACAACTCGGTCAGTCCAAGGCTGGAACCGCGGAACCGGATATTTCGTCTTCATAGACTACGTTCATCCGGCTGTCTGAGCAAGGGGACCGGCCCCTTAGCTGTTGGGCAATCGGATCGTCCACGCCCACCACGAGCATGTGACACATCTCGAAGAATAGGATTCCGAGAGAGTACATGTCCGAAAGGGTGTCGTTGGCTTTCGCTATTTTTCGCGACGCCAACGACACCCCCGTGCGCGGGACAACGAGCAAGGAGGCGTCCTCTTTATCTACCTTGACGGCGGCGGACCCCGTCGCGGCGAACTGCGTTCAAGTCCGTGAGTGACGGATACATTACTCACACAAGTGAGAGAGGAATCACCACCACCACCGCCACCGGGCCTCAACATCTATAGGCCACGCCGCTGCTCCCTGGTCGAGGTGAGTTGTTCCGTCGTGTTCAGGCGACAGGGAGTAAGTCCCGCACCGGCGGTGCCACAGACGACTCGGTGATGTTGACCGGAGCCAGAGCACTCCACGGAATATTATCTTCATTGCCTGCGCTATTTTTCGCCAGACAAAGAATACCACCGTGACGTGTGAGGCGATAACGCCAAGGGCGTTTCTTGCTTCTTCTTGGATTTTGCCACAGACTCTAGACGCCGCGGGAAGGAATCGAAGGGGAGATGGGTCATTCTTCGAGTAGACGCGTCGACTCACCCCGTTCTCCTTGGTCCTCTCGGTGAAGGACTCCAGGGGTGTGCCGACGTGGCTTGTTGGCAACCGGCTTTCCACTATATTTCGTGAGGCTGAGAACGAATGACCATGACACAGCCCGCGAAGGGCGTGCATACATTACTCACGCCACCCCAGAGGCTTGGGGGGAGGATGAGGACTAGGGCGAAGCGTAGATTCGTAGAATCACCACTTCCCGCTCCCCCTTCGAGGAGCCCTACTCGTGCAAAGGTATTTGCCTTGTATGGTAGGCTAGATTCGACGGGTCATAGGCATCGAAATACCTATATAGACTGGCCACCCCGCGTGAACCCGAGACCAGGTTCGGCTTGGGTGGGGTGGGTGAGTATTGAGTACCAGATCTCACACCACCACATGAGTCCCAAGGAATGGTGATTTGGGGAGACGCGTAGATTCGTAGAATCACCACTTCCCGCTCCCCCTTCGAGGAGCCTTTGCTTTTGCAAAGGGATTTGCCTTATATGGTAGGCTAGATTCGACGGGTCATAGGCATCGAAATACCTATATAGACCGGCCACCCCCGCGTGAACCCGAGACCAGGTTCGGCTTCGGTGAAGTGGGTGAGTATTGAGTACCAGATCTCACACCACCACATGGGTTCCAAGGAATGGTGATTTGGGGAGACGCGTAGATTCGTAGAATCACCACTCCTCGCTCCCCCTTCGAGGAGCCTTTGCTTTGCAAAGGGATTTGCCTTATATGGTAGGCTAGATTCCACGGGTCATAGGCATCGAAATACCTATATAGACCGGCCACCCCGCGTGAATCCGAGACCAGGCTCGGCTCGGCTTGGGTGGGGTGGGGTGGGTGAGTGAGTGAGTAATGAGTACATTAACTTCACCCCAAACAGAAAATGGAGGTTGCCATCTTCAGTGCCGGGTAGAATCACCACTCCCCAGTCGTCGCGGAAACGAGAGCGATGGAGAGGAAAGATGAGCGGAGAGAAGCCGGATAAACCCTGCTCATCTTCGGCGTGAGATTGAGTTCTTGAAGGGGGTCGATAGAGCCAGGGCGTACGGCCATGCTCCGCCGATATTCGAAGAGTAGGCAAGTATTGCTCACAGAGTGGAATGGCTTTCAGGATAGTCTAGAATGACCGTCTCGGTGCGCCAGCACGTGATGGGATGGTGAAAGGTGGATGGTGAAAGGTGGATGGTGGATGCTGAATGTTGGGGGGATTCCAGACGATTCCGTCCTCGTCGCATTCCGCGAAGCTCCGAGTCCGAGTGGTAACAAGTCTCGACAGCCGCATAGCCTGGCCGCGGCGAGCTCCTCAGATGGCAAGGTCGCCAATGTGGTCCTTGCCAGCCCGCGCCCGTAGGGAGGCATTTTCAGCAGCTTCCGGACCACGGCAGGCCCCGTATCCTGCGTCATGATCGGGTCCTGCTCCCAGCTCGCAGTGGCTTTCAGGAAACCCGGTAGGCAGCGTCAGCTCCGCAACGGGAATTGCAGGTCGGTGAAAGTGTAATGAAAGCACCCGTGAGTATTCTGGTGGACGAGACCCCCCTCGGGTCGGGAGAGTAGTTATAGTACTCACCACAGCAATGCTGTGCTTGTGAAGAACTTAACCCGAACCGGTCAGACTTGTACTCTTGGGAGAACACCGGCTTTGTCGAAATCATTGTCGTCGATGCCACCGGAGCCGACCCAGGGTCTATCTCATCGTTCGCCGGAGCTGCTTGCCGTGGGCTGTAGAGCTTTCGCTTGGGTGCCTCCCTACTTATACAAGTCGTAGGACTCATGCTCGTCGATGCCTATCTTCTATCCGGCTCTAGTTTCGCGGCTTTGGATCGCAGTGATAGAGATGGTCTTGGCTGTGGCTGTGGCTGTAACAGGGGGGGACACCCAGCTCGTTCCATCAACTGATGCTGGCAGGCCACCCACGATGCAATTGCAACGGGTCTTCCTTACCGAACGTGAACAGTTCTCGCTATAGAGTACTGATGAAAGCGCGAGCGTTATCTTTGTCAATGGTGGCACCGAGACGCACAGCCGCGTCTGGTGGTTAAATATCTTGGTGCTGTTGTCTGGTGCTGTTGTGCAGTGGGAGCCTCGGTCGGTCGGTAGAGCTAGAATAAGTGTTCCGGCTGTTTCCGATTGTTCCAGTAAAGTAGACGGGGAACCACGCATTCATCATTGGTGTGTATGAGACGAAAGCATTGGTGTGTTAGACGAAGGCATGGCTCTCGTCCATTGCAACCATTGGTGGCTATTTTTCGCCGCCGCCGGCTCGCTCAGTCATAGTGAGAGCATCGCCATCGTAGTCGGTCGGAGTCAGACTGCCGGCTGCATCTGATGCTCCTACCTCTGCCTCTCCGATAGCTTCCTCTACAGCTTCATCGGGTCCAGAATCATTAGGGCTATCGAATACCTCGAGTCGGTATGATTCCCCCACGGCGAGCAGCTTGTCAACGAAGAAAGTGACCTTCTTTGCGTGAGTCCCAATCGATTATACCGCCTGTAAGTTGACCGATGGCAGGTCGAAAGTCGTCGAGGTTACGAATTCCGCAAGGCGAGTCGAGACGACGATTCCACGAGAGCGCAATAAAGCCCGACATAGTTGGGAAGATCCTGGAAAGAACATTGGCATCTCTGACATGTCGTCCGTTGTCCCGTAAAACCAACGTTGGATTGTAGTTTCGGGGTCGTGAGCAGCAGGGCTCGAGCCCGTGGCCGCTTCTTCCGATCCATCGAAGAACCTCGTTACTGGTTCTTGCACCAGGTGCTCTGACAACCTCACAGTTGTAGTTCCAGTAATGCCCGAAATCGGCTGATAAAATTGTGAACCACAGGCGAATTTCACTTTGAGCGGAAGATAGAGGCGGTGGAAGGGAACCGGGAACCAAGGGTAAGAGTGAAGTGAAGGTCGGAGCACGCGGGCATCAGGAGTTGCGGGAATGGGTTCGCTAAAGGAAACCACCCGGTGACAAACAACGAACAGTCCATCATAATGGGCATCGCCCTCTTAGGAGACGATAATCAGGAGGCGTAGTGGACGACCGGGGCTATTTTTCGCCCGCCGTTCTCAACGACTGTCCTTAGGTGGCATCTTGGCATCTTCCAGTCAGCTACCACTGCTGGAGCGGGAGCGAGAGCCGGAGAGCGCTCATCATCCTGCTCCTTTGAATGCTTGCTTGAATGCTACTCCAGGAGTGGAGGACAAGGGGTTTTCGGCTGTTCGGGATAGCGACGGGACCGAAAACCCAGACGATGTGTGTCTCGAGACGAAGAGGGACGATGACGCGTGAACGACACGAAGAGGGACGTGACGCGTGAACGACACGAAGAGGGACATGACGCGTGAACGACATGGGACTCTCCCATGGTACGTCAGGCAAGGCCTTTATGTACCCACCACCTCCTGCTCAGATTTCTCGGTAACAGAGTCATTGAGAACACTCAGGTTGGAAACCTCCTCAGACTCGCGATATTAGGTCCGGAAGAAACAGAATTTGATCACCCCGACCGACGGGCTGGAGTGGTGTAAGCTCATGATCGCCTCTGCCCGCGCACCCCGCCCGACGGGCTGGGGTGTTGCAAGCTCATGATCGCCTCTGCCCGCGCACCCCGGCGTGGTCTGGACGTTGGAATGTACCGGAACGGACATAGCTGGGACCTTCCATTGACGGCCGGCAAGTGAAATAGGGACGAAGCCGGGAGCCGGAGTATAAAAGCCCAAGTGAACGGCCTCGCGCGTTTGCACGAGGTTGACTGGGTGGGGGGTGTTCATCAACAAACGCCGTGTGGTCGTCTGCAATCCCCCAGCCAGGACGGCCATCGGTGGGATTCCGTCCTGCTCTAGTCAACCGTTTCGGAACAACGGCACCAGCAGCGTACTGTCTAGAGTCGGACTGTTGAGGGTGTCTTGCTTAACAATGATGATCCACAAGTAAGATTCCTCCCGGTTCCTAGCAATGAGCTCTTCAGGGGACCGGCCATCGCATGAAATCTCTGCGCCGATATTATCCCTCCGGGATGTCGTGATGTCGAGAGCTAGACGAATTCGGTGCGCGTTGCGTCTTGGTTATTATCGTCCTGATGACTTATTCTTTCTAGGGCGGCCAATGGATGGCCGGCTGAGGTCAGCAGGCCCCAACCCCAGGATGTCTCCGAATGGCTCGAGTCGATAGGATAGGCTTTGCCGGTAACAGACGAACAGGACCGTAACAACAGCCGTCGGTGACTGTTGGGTGATATTTGCGAAATCCGGCGCGTTTACAGGTTTACTGTTTACGATACAATAATCCCACGACGGACACCCGTGAGGGCTATAGAGGATTACTTTTCATTAGGTACGGAACTAACACCGAAAAGAAAAGATTAGAATGATAATGAAAGAAAATCCAGTAGAGTCGATAGCGCCGCGTGTGTTTTTTGTTGGGTTTCTTCTTGGTTGAGGTTCGTCGACTTACAGTAAAAAGTAAAATCCCCCTGTGCTGAGAAGTTGTGCCTTTGTCCAGGTTCGTTCCTTCAGCCTAGAACTCAACTCGCATTTCCCTTGGTTGGCTGAGCTATTCGCATCGAAAGCCGACATAGAAGACTCCGAAATACTGCCGGGATGAGGTGTGCGGTAAAGAGGCTGTTGTAAAGGAAGAACCGGTGATGCCAGAAACTCCACAGCTCGCAGGTGACTGGGACCGGGACTGAGACGGATCCTTGGTCCAGGGCTGAGAATGATCCTGGGAGCTGTAACACTTCTTGCGGCCGACGAGTCTCAATAAGACGAGCTCAGCGACCAGGGAAGGGGTCGGCAGGATGAGTATGGCACAGCACAGAGATCCGACAACGTGCGGCGGCCTAAAGACGAGCACCGGCACGCGTGCTGAACTCCGTGGATCTGGATGTGCCAGGGACAAAAGAACAACGGATGCCCACCATCTGTGAACCAATATAGTGCCAGGTGCACAAATTACTGTTCATTTGACGAGTCCTCCTGAGCCGGCGGCTCCTCGGCAGGCCCTTCAAACGACGGCGATGGGTGGTTCATTGACTGAGCGTGACCGTGTGTTGGCGTTGCCATTGGTGCTAGCAAGGCCGGATCAATAAACTCGCTGGATTCTCTAGACATGGTTGGGACCATGTTATCGAGGGCCACATTGTTGTCGCCTGCCACTCCGGGCGGTGGCACGGTCGCGTCCCAATTGCCGAAATCGAGAAAGTCGCCGTCAAATAACAGCCACTGGTCAAAATTGAAGGGGGCGTCGTTGGACTCCGAATCGTTACGGGAGTCCTACTCCTGGGTAACGTTCAGATCCCCTCGCTCGGTTCCCATGGGTGGTGTATTTGCTGGAGAGTGAAGGTCGGGAGCAAACGCACTGCTGGTTGGGGGCACGTCGCCGGACTGTACTCCAGCATCTTGCGCAGCCCCAGATTCATTCGCCTTCTCTTCCGTCGGTGGTCGGGCTGCCTTCGGTTCGACCTGCTCATCAGGTTGGGCTCTTGGCTCTTTGGCACGGCGACGCCAGTGTTCCTTGTCTTCGTCGCTCATCGCATTCCACTCTGCCGCAACTGTTCTGGCTAAAGTAGAGAAGTTAAGGTCAGTGCCTGAGAAATTATTTGGGAGAGAGTAAAAGGTTGTACTTACAGACGTCTCCATTTTTGTTGATGGTGTTGACATTGCCAATTTCCCTGGACCGCCGACTCCGGTAGAGCATAAAAGAGTTGCAAGGTCTTTTAGGCCCTTTTGGCTGGTCACAGTCGCCCAGAGCGTCAGACGCCGATCGTTTTTCAGGCGATGAGCTCGGAGCTGGTCTTGGCGGGGCAGGCATATTGGGTCCTTGTTGATGAGCAGGAGCTAGAGGATCTTCGGCATTATACAGCACCGGCAAGTCACAACTGGGAACGGCCTTCGCTATGCAAGGCCAGGTCCGACTGATTCTTTCGACGTTGCCCAGAAGGACGCGGTCAAGGTTCCTAGAATCAATGAAGTACTCGGCTTGTGCACCAAGGATGGTGCTAAACGATAGCATGAGTTAGCAAGAGCATGGTGGAGGACTGGAGAGATAGAGAATACTACTGACCTCGCTTGGCGCTTTCCTTCAGCTTTCTCGTCATCACTGAGAGAATTATAGTACTTGATAGGGAATTTGCCGTAAGCAACTGTGCCATCAAACTGGGCGATAACCCATTCAGTAACAGTAACGGTAACAGTGGCCATTATGACTGTCTATTTGTTGATGCGTGAGTTAGCGTTTATGAAACGAAATAGAAGAAGCGCCGGTAGAGGCAGGAAGAAGTCAAGTTGATGTGGCCGGGATGGGAAGATAGTACTTACAGTCAAAGATTTCCGAGTGAAGGATTGATGATTGGGAGACGAGAGTGTGAGTGTGTGACAGGGTCGTGGTCGGAAGAGTTGGTGAAGTAATTGAGAATGTGGTAGCGATGTGGAAGAATGTGTAGAGGGTGATAGAAGTGCACAAGATTCTGTGTGTGGGAAGAAAGAAGGAAGGAAAGGAAAAGAATTGGGAGGGAGATGGGGGACCTTATATAGTTTTCAAAATGAGGCCAGAATAGGATCTTCCTGAAGCAGCGAGGCATCAAGGTGGTGTGGGACCCAATGGAGGAAGGATGACCATTGAAGTAGTGAAGGCGGTGTCCATAGTAGGCGGCTCGTCACCCACCGGAGTGTGGTGTTGAAGCCTGAGGAGGCCCCACGGTGGAGGAATTCTGCCGGCAGAATTCCATTATAGCGGACGAAGCCTCCTATTACCATAACTAAATCAAGGCGGTGTCCATAGTCGTCAACTCGTCACCCACCGGCGTATGGTGTTCAAACCTAAGGAGGCCCCACGGTGAAGGAATTCTGCCGGCAGAATTACATTATAGCGGATGAGTGCCCCTGTTGCCATAACTAAATCAAGGCGGTATCCATAGTAGGCGGCTCGTCACCCACCGGACTGTGGTGTTGAAGCCTGAGGAGGCCACACGGTGAAGGAATTCTGCCAGCAGAATTGACTTACTGCCCGGCAGAATCCCATTATAGTGAGCGAGTCCCCCGATTTAGTGACTGGATTCCCCCAACACCTTTAGGCGGTAGCATTATTCTGCCAGAGCGGTAGCAGAATGATAGCTGGGCAGCCTGAAATGAAGTAGTCCGGTGGGTGCCGACCCCATTACTAGTCGTCACTCACGCCTTCCTTTTCGAACCTCTCGATGGTCCCCCAACCAAATTCTCCATCGCGGCTATTCCATTCACGGTTCTTCCCACAATGAATTGAAAGCCGTGAAGGAATTCATGTCCATCGTCGGATGCAGTGATGCCCTAGATATCACGATATAAGGTGATGGCCATTGGCAACTTCCCCTTTTCTTCTTTCCATTCTCCTCATTGATCGATTGCTCAACTTGAGGCTCTTCCTCCATATCCCCAACGACGACGGCAACGCTTCCATTCTCCTCATCGCGATCAATCCCCTGAATCCCCTGACCCATGCGGCTCTTGCCCGAATATTTTCCCTTTCCCAACACGGCAGCAACGCTAGTAGTTGGAGGTATCCCATGACCTGTGAAGTTTCTGCCCGAGGTTTCCGATTGGTCAATTGGCATTCCGAGTCCGAGCGTCAATGGGGCCCCACCAAAAGTCGTTCTTTCCCCAGATTATCGGTCCCATGCCTCCACATTTTTCCGCTGAACGCACGGCCCCACTACCGCCGTGAATTTGCCGATACATGCCGGGGCCCCCATTGTTTCTGATCCATTGACACCGTAGCTGATGGGCATTTACATTCGTTTGTGTGGGAGGTTTGTGTTTGTCGGAGATAGATACCCATTAAGGGGAATGGGCAGATGACATTGGGACAGGACTACGCGACGAGGTAGAGAAGCGGAAATGGGGGGATTGCGATAACTAGGTATTCGTCGTGTATGCATCGCGATGTGGGTCGGAAACCTGCGCGCTTAATTACCCATGGGAAATCTCCCGAGTCAGTGATATTTTGTCCATTTGGAAGTATCCAGTAAATCAATACAAGACGCGGCAATGAAGGCAATGGGGAACATGGAGGGCGGGGTTTTCTAGTATTCGTTGAGACTCCTTTCTTTCTTAAGCTATCCCAATTGCCCAACTTTCATTGTTCACCATTCACACTAACGGAAACGGCATGTTTGTTTCCATACCCTCCAATTGGGCTTTGATCTGCACAGCCAAGACCCTTGAGAAATAGCGACACATGGCCAAGTTGCCGCCATGGAACCAGAGTCCAGGCTGACCACTTCGACGCCACATGACGCGAGTCTCGCCCTCTTCATCGAGCCCCCAGACAGTACCCACCTTGCGCGCCACATCGGCACCGAAGATGGACTCCGTCACCGTGTTCATGTTCTGATAGCCCGTAGCGCAAACAATCTCGTCGGCCTCAAGTTCTGTGCCATCGTCGAGTCGCAGGCCATGCGGTAGGATTTCATCGATGCCTTGCCCTTGCTTGACCTTTACCTTCCCGTCGATGATTAATCGAGACGTTCCGACGTCGATGTAGTATCCGCCGCCGCCTTGCATGTACTTGTACATAAGACCGGCGTTCATCGGGCCTCGGTCGGTTTTGAATCCAGCTTTGGCTAGACCCTCGAGGATCTCCTTGTCCGCTGTCTGTTGCAATGTATTTAGGTCCACGTGCATGGTCTTCATGACTTCGTGCGGAATACTCCAAGAGAGTACATCGGCATCTTCAACAGCTGGTCCGCCCTCGAAGTACAGAGATCCCAATAAAAGCTTCAGAACGCTATCGCTGGACATGACGAGCGAAGAAGAACGCTGGATAATGGTGACGTCGTAGCCGTGCTCGTAGTAATCCTGCGCGATGTCGAGCGCGGAGTTGCACGCTCCAACGATGATCGCCTTCTTACCGTCAACGTCTTTCTTGGGACCGCGGAAGTCGGAAGAATGGCAGAGCACATCACCCTTGAAGTTCTCCATGCCCTTGAAGGTCGGGTAGTTCTTCATGCCCGAGTGACCCGTCGCTTGAATGATGTGTTTCGGGTGCAAGGTTCTGGTTTCTGTGTTGCCGTCGCTGTGTGTTCGCTGTAAGACTACAGTCCATTGCTTCTTGCCGTCGTCCCAAGTGCTAGACGTAATCTGGGTCTTCGTCCACACGTTTAGCTCGAGCATGTGGGCGTATTGTTTGAGGAAGTCGGCCATCTTGTCTTTTGGGGTGAAAACGGGCCAGGACGGAGGGAAGTTGATATAAGGCACTTTAAAAATTAATCAGTACGTTTGCTTAGGCATGAAACAACATGTGTAATGCCGTGCGTGTGTATATAGTTCTCGAGATGCGAATCCATGCTGGAGAATACAGGCAGATAGACGAAGGGTAGAAATGAATCAAAACTGACTTACTGTGATCATACCAAACCGGATCATGCAACACGAGTTGATGGTATCTGTTCCGCCATCCATCTCCGATATCGTCCGTTCGGTCAACGGTAAGGGTCGGCACATTCAACATCTTTAAACGAGCATGTACCGAAAGGCCACCTTGGCCGGCACCTAGACGATGTTAGACTGGCAATTGATGGGATCTGGGGGTAGTCGTTACCGATGATGAGTACATCGGGTTCCGAATTCTCGAAATTGGTCTCGGCTTGTCTCCGCTCGAGCCACTGTGATAAATTAAGTTAGCAAATACTAGGGGCGCGTCTGGCGGTTTGAATTTAAGGATCACATTCAATCCTGAACGTCAGACATAAAGGGACTTTAGTCTGGTGTTGGCTTTGGGGACAACAGTGACGCTGTAGACACTCACATTCTTCCTCCCAGTCTGGGCACCATGTTCCACACCCCGAGCGCGATCGCGTCCCACTGCCTCTGGATGAGCGTTGAGCTGGTTGATGGAGGTGTACAGGGTCCATATCTTCCATTCGCCGGCGGTGAAAATGAGGCGCATGATACCTGGACCGATACCGAATTTACTAGCGACAGTCAAGTAAATGACGATTCCAGAAACAGAGCCATCATATCTCAGGTCTGTAGGCTCCGGCGCACGTTCCTGCGAGAAAGTGGGCAGAAAGCTGACCAAATGGTGATCCTGTTGAAGAAAGTTGAGGATCTTGTCTTTGCCTTTGGCCGTCCGGAGATCCCATGTCACAGCGAGATGGTCTCGCCAGTAGCCATCGTCGAGGAAGAGGTCTGCCAAGGCTTTATAGTCCTGCTTGGCTAATCTTTCATCCAACGCTTGAACGAATTGCAATGACACGGAGTAGACTTGGTTGAGCTTGTTCTTCTCCGAAGTGACAGGCCACTTTGCAAGGGGGATGTCGACGGACCCAGGCACAGGCTGCCCACAGGAGGAAACCAGAACAGGCACAACGGTTGTCATTGTAGGGAATGAGACGTGAACGGCAGGGCTTTTATTTCAGATAGTCTCGACTTTCTTCGTAATAACCTATGTGAGCCAAGGAGGGGGTTTAGAACAATGCGAGAGTTTAGCCAGTGTTTATACAACTTGGGCTCCTTGTCGACCTCGGAGGAGATGCGGAGACCCCGCACGTTGATTTCTGGTACTCATTTGCTTTGCTTGACTAGAACATGTAACCGACCGCTTCATGCTGGTACGACTGGCACGAATACCTAACAGATCGTCGATCGCTGTTGGGCAGGAATTCGGTGGGCCATTGGGGTAAAAGTTCCAAATCGACCTTGTGATGGACAACTTTGGACCCTCGATTTTGAAGGATAAGGCCCAAACCCCAACCCAGGGTTCCCTCCAGTCGGGGAAGTGCCGCGGGTATTTTGACGGGTCTGTCAAGCTACTATTGAAGGAGGGGTCCATGGCACCCAAGCTTTGGCAACCAGTTGTGTAATTTGTAGCCAATTGTATTGGGTTTGTGGCATGCCCGAGACAAGGATATATGGTCACGTTGGTCCAACCTAGGGTCACAGCTCGACAGCCACAAGGTCACGCTGCTATCTCGAGCAAAGTCGTGAGTTTGCCATTGTGAGTACTAGTGAACAGATGGTGATCACATACTGGTCTGGGAAGAATCATAAAGAGGGGTTCTGTATTTCATTTCCGGTCGGGAGATGTCTGGATATCTGGTGGTGCTTTGAGCTTCTCGCAAAGGCTTAGTTGGCATCGACTCGTTTGGCAGTTTCCGTGATGGCGACCCTCAGACTCTCTAGCCTACTCTCTGCCCGTGTAGAAGGCGGGGAACGGATTATCAATATCACGTAGTCCGTACAGATTACAGATTACAAACTGTACCATTACAGTACATTACATTACGTATTGGATACAAATATCTGCCGAGTCTGTATGCGCTGCGCGATAATTAACCCCCAACAGTCCCCACATTGGTATCCATAAACGGTACATACATACGTAGTACATCTGTATCGACAGCTAATTTGGCTGGGTTCTGGCTGGGTTCTGGCTGGAAACTAGTTCGGACATAAGTATATGGAAGCTGAACTCGTCTACAATTTGCCCGGTATTCTTGCAGAGAAAGTTTCGGTCTTTGTAGCAGCTTGACTCGGAGGGCTATCGGAGCACTTGCATCGTGAAACGGGCACTCCGGATTTTGCTATTACTTATGCAAATGCATATATTTCAGCCCCAATCACCATCTACTACGGTACGAGAGTCAGCACAGTTCAAAGCACATTGCAGATTGACGATGCTTTGATCAAGTTCATTGGTTTGAATTGATGTGCTTGCGCGAGTTGCGCGACTGTGACAATAGGTAGGGTAGGAGGTGGGTAGACCTACCTAGGTAAGTACCTAAGGTTAGGTAGGTAGTTATTGCCTGCCGCCCGTTGGCTGCGGCTAGTGACAAAAACATGGCACGGGACTAACTTAAAGCAGCAAGGGTCGGCGTGCTTAGGCTCAGCTTCGTTCATGCCGTAAGGACTTGAGACAAAAGTCTTGAAGCACCTTTAAGGCTCTCTGAAGTTTCGACACAGTATCAATCTCGACATAGCCACGTCAGCATTGGTGAATGAAATACACTCAGCAAGTAACCATCTTCCCTTTTGCACTGTCTAGTAACTTACCGATAATTCTATAACGCGCTCTATACTTTTGTCTGCAACATTCGGAAGTAGGCACATTGATTACGTAGTTCGACTAGTGTCAAGTCGGCGCAAAGCTGAAGCTGATCCAAATCGTTTACGCCTTGACTTTTCACAAACGAGTTCCTTCTTTATTACCTAAGGTCGACATCGTGGTATGGTAGGGCGAACCCGTCTTGTTAGATTTCAAATCTTCAAATCCATTCCCTTCAACCTCGGCGGCGCACTCCCCGATCAATCTCAATATCTTCGCTTTTTGCATGTTTTGTATTACATTTAGTATATATATCCCTCTACCTATTCCGCCCTCTCCTTGCTTAATAAAATGGCCAGCAATGCTCTCCGTCGCGTTCCATCGTCTGGCGCTGTCGAAATCGGCTACCCATCCGGTCATATGGGCCATCTCACCGAACACGAGACAAAGGCCTTGAGCGACTTCAAGAGTCTTCTCGAAGAAAAGGGTCTCTACAAGCCGGGGCCTCCGCCGTCCCACGACGAGCCCACATTGCTGTGCGTCCATGTGTCCCCAATAATGCCCCAATCGCGATCAACCATGAGGAATGAAATGGCCTGCTTTCGCTGATTCGCGGATTCGCGGATTCGCTGACTTGCTGAACCCCCTGGGTAACCAGTCGATTCCTCCGCGCACGAAAATGGGTTCCGCACGACGCCTATGTGCAATTCGCCGAGACCGAGAAGTTTCGCGACGCCAACGAGATCAAGAAGTTGTACGACACCCTTGACATCGATTCGTTCGAAGCCTCGAGGAAACTGGTACGCTTATATTGTTGTTGTTGTTTTGTGCCGCATTGGACGATATAGTCTCTCTTTGTTTGCGCCCCTTGACAAACCCGACCAAGAAAACTCACACTCACCAATGCTGTAATTCCATGTAGTACCCGCGCTTCACCGGGCGACGAGACAAGCGGTATGTTCTGCCCGTGTCGCAAAAAGGACCTTCTCGTTCTTGCTATCATTGTCATTTGCACTGGTATTGACGAGCTGTTACGGGCGTAAAACAGGGGCATACCCATCTACGTCTTCCAGATCCGACATCTTGACGCGAAAGCAGTGGCCGACTACGAAAAGTCCACCGAGACGACCTTCAGCCAGGCCAAGACGGATGGGAAAACACCTCCGAAACTCTTGCGCCTGCTTGCTTTGTACGAAAATCTGACTCGGTTCGTCCATCCGATGTCTTCGCAATGCACCGACCGCGAATTCGCGCAGACACCTATCAGTCTCAGCACCAACATCGTCGATATCTCACATGTTAGTTTGCGCATGTTTTGGAATTTAAAGGCACACATGCAGGCCGCCAGTCAACTGGCTACTGCTCATTACCCCGAAACACTCGACCGTGAGTTCTCTCCCCCGTGAAGAAAGAAAGTTGTTGTTGTTGTGTTCAAAAATGGCGTGGTGATGGTGATGGGAGAAAGATTGAGGCTGGCTGATGCACTCTGGCGTCTTAAACAGGAATCTTCATCATCGGCGCTCCTTACTTCTTTTCTACCGTCTGGGGCTGGATCAAACGATGGTTTGACCCCGTGACCGTGTCGAAGATCTTCATCCTCAGCGATCATGACGTCCTCCCTGTTCTGACGACCTTCATGGACATTGAGAATATCCCGAAGAATTACGGCGGTAAGCTCGAGTGGAGCTTTTTCGACGAACCCGCTTATGACGAGGTGGGTACGGGCATGGCGACGTGGGAGAATGGATACACCAGTTTCCCGGCAGGGCCTTGTTACTGGGAACCTACTGAGGATGGAACCCGGTTACAGTGTTTCGCGGTTGGGAGCAAAGAAGGAAAGACGAGACGGGACTTGGTTTGCACTATTCCGATAGCTTCCGCGTCGAAGTCTACCGCTACTGATGGGCCCGTCACGAATGGTGAGAAAAAGGAGGACGCCCCCGTTGAAGACGCCAAAGACGCCAAAGTCGCCGACGTCACCGCGCCGACGACTGCATCCGAAACCACGTTGGCAAAGTCCTCAGACGCCGACACCGCCGCTGATGCCGTCGAAGCACTCGTAATCGCGGACCCGCTCGCAGAGAAGATCACCTCAACTGGTGAAACGACCACCGAAGCGAAGGCATCTTGATTTCCTTCCCCTCTGAACTTGCAGATGACCTATTTTTATTTTCTCGATAGAAGATTCTCTCCAAGTCGCCTGGATTGGATCCGCCTAACTTGGCTTGAGGTTTTCACCCACTGCCCTCCGGACTGCCCTTCGGTTCCCGGGAAATAAAGACGATGACTAATGTGTTCAATTTTGGATAAAGCGTGAAGAGAGGAACGGGGATTGGATTGATGAAAGAAATGGAGAAAAGCCTCACCAGAAGGAAGCGGTACCCCATTGTAATTTTCTTAACCTTTTGCGCCCATGTTTTGGCCATATAGAAGAGACTACTCAGGAGGGGATGGAACCCATCGAGGTGATGGTGGAGTGCCAAATCTACACAGTAATTATCTGGCCGGCCCCAGTTGGTTTGGATTTGTTTACTGCAGATATCATCTTATCATCTTCGTACATACGTAGTTAATGTTAGCAATTGGCTTGAAGGTTTAGTCGCCTTTTGCCTACATTTTGTCATGGACGAGATCGACGACAATCACTTCCATTCGCAAAAAGGACTCTCGTCAGCGCACACTTCCTCTTCATGTTCATATAGGAGGCTCTTACAGCGTATGTTGGCTCATTTGTCGCGTGAGCTTAGGGCTAACTATAGGGTGATTGCCAGGGGGGTTCTACATGGCAATATTCTCAACTCAATAGATATAGACACATGGCATGCCGTCAAATACGCGACATCGCAAATTTGGGAGATGTGTGGAGGTGCTCTCATTGCGTCGTGGAAGATATCTCCTGATTGGCACCCCATATAAGTACCGAAAAGAAAAATGTATACCGGTTATATCTAGGATGGATGGGTATGCATTTGTATCCCTCTTCGTTCTACTAAACACCTATTAACGTTATTCCTCTCGTCTCCGAGTCGAGACTCTTCCCCGGGAACGCCTGGCTCTGTAAATGTGACATCATTCGCTCATTCTCGCTCGTCCCGTTTTCTATTCTTCCCGTCTATGCAATGCTTTTCTCGCGGGTATGCGTCGCATTCAAATCGTGACATTCGTATCGCATGATTCGACCCGGCCAAGTCTACCTCATTCCCTCCCATCCATTCAACACCAAACCCCCAATCCTTGAAATTTTTCCCTCCCGCAAGTCCGTCATTACCTCACCTCACCTCACCTCACCACTCCGCCTCCTCTTCCTCCTCCTCCACTCCAACACCCCACTCTCAATCTCCGCCCACGTAACCCCATCGCGCACAAGCCACATCGTAACCCCCAGCGTCTCCGTATCGCGATTCCTCCGCTCATCATCGAAGAACAACATCTCCGAATACGGTATCCCCGTCCGTTTATGCAACGCCTCGAAGTGTCTAATCTTCGACGAAGGGTAGATCTCTAACCCAGCATCGAAGAATTCAATCGCCTTTCGCGCTTTACTACCACCACCACCACTACTACTACTACTACCACTACTGGTACCATTGGTACCATTGGTAGTCGTAGGAGTGCCAGGTGGTCCTTTGTTTGCATCTTCGACAGAAGGTAGGATGTATAACTGTTTGAGGAAATCGCGCGCGAGTTCAGGTGCCGAGGTACGGCTTGCCACGCCGAGTTTGATGCCCGTGCGCACGAGAGCTTGTAGGACGGCTGGTACGTCGCGGTAGAAAGTGAAGAGCTCGCCGGTCCGGTCGATGCAGGCGGTGCGGGATAAGCTTGGGTCGGTGGCGGCGGCGCGCAAGGGGGGGCTGACGTGCGTGTCGACCCAGAAGGGCCAGAGGGTGTAGTCTAGGTCGAAGATTATGGCGCGTGGGAGGGGCTGGTTGTCGGTGAGGATGGTGGTGGGGAGGTTTATCGTCGTTGTTGATGTTGATGTTGGTATTGGTGTGGTATTGCCGGTGGAGAAGGAGGAGATGGAGGTGGAGGTTGATTGTTTAGAGAGTTTTCGTGCCATCTTATTTTTTCTTATTTTTTCTCTCTATTATTTTTCTTTTCTTGTCTTTCCGGGTCTCCTTCTATTTCCTCTTTTCCGGTCTTTCCAATCTTGGTGGGGTCGAGCCGAAGAGTTGTCGCAATTGGAATTCGCGCAGATATAGGACACTTTTCGATTGATAGAACGTTCCTGTACGTGAATATGACGGCGCTGTGCTCGTGGACAGGTTCTGTATATTCAATGGCAGATAGTGATGGCGCAGGAAGGAGACAAAGAAAAAGTTGGTCTTCAGAATGAGACATGTGAATGGATCTTCCGGTCGCGACCTATCTAGATAGATAAATCCAGGGATGATGAATTACATAATTCGACGGCAAACGGGCCGATGGCAAAAGATCTGCCGGACCGCGGCGGGCCGAAGCGAAAATCCATTCCCCATTCCCCATTCCCCATCCATCATCTTCCCCGTACAAGTCTATAGTGTAAGATGCTCCTTGTCGCCTCTCGTCTGCTCATGTTAGATATTTCCACTCGAGTTCCGGTTACTTTCTACGAGGCGAACTGATATAGCTCGAACCTTTATTATTGTATTAAAAGCCCACACGTATTTATCGTTGGTTCTCAAATGATAACTCGCAGGGCATTGGCGTGATATGTGGCGATGAAGCACCATCCTCTTGCTCGTCGCCCCTTTTCTTTTTGTGAACCTAGACAAGTCAGCCGAAGGTAGTAGATTGTCCCTCTGATTACCGCGTCGTCGACTTTTACTGATCTTCCACGTTCACGCGATGTACCAATGGGTAATAATATCGCCACGCCCCATCATAACCATTCACATAGATGTATGTCACTCTGAAACAAGAAAACCTGTTATGCCGGGCCACACCTTAACCTACGGGGAGTCTTCAAGTCTACAATGTAGGTAACAACTTGCAGTGCTGTATGGTGATTCATGCTACGGTGATTCATGCCTGTCTGCCATACGTCCGGACTTCCCCCAACATCCGATCCGATACTTCAGTCATCATCATGCATCACGCAGTTCAATTGTCGGATAGAGGAGGACAGATCTGTCTGTCTCACTCTAGCTAGCCAGTAGGTATCCCTAACAACCGATCTCCTCCTACCCAAACCCTCAACTGATTGATTCCACTCATCTCTCCGAATCTCACCAAGAAATAAATAAATAACAACAGCAATCATGACTACTAAGATCTCACTGGTGCGCATAGCCCACGTCTACTACAAATACCCCGACCTAGAAAAGGCACGCCAATTCCTCCTCGACTTCGGCCTCACCGAGGTCCAAAGAGCCAAAGTGGGCGAGGAAGAACGAATCTATTTCCGCGGCTATGGCACCGAGCCCTGGGTCCTCTGCGGTATCAAATCCGACAAAGCTGAATTCGCGGGCGCGGCTTTTGTCGTGGAGTCCGAGTCCGATCTGAAATCCGCCTCTGAGACACTGCCTGGCGCCACGGGCATCTATGACTTAGCCGATGCACCCGGTGGTGGCCGAGGTGTTACCTTTCTGGACCCTGTTGATGGGTATCCGATGCATCTTGTCCATGGACAGGAAAAGGCCAAAGAACTTGACACAGCTCTTGGACCGATTCATATCAATTACGTGAGTTATTCGTCTCTCCTATCTTTCGATTTGCTGTCACAGGAAGGATGGGGGCATATTGGACGGATTGGCTAGCCAATCGATGACATGGACTGACTCGTGTGAAGCCAGAGAGGAGGGGCCGAACCCTGAACAGTTTCCAGCGCTTCAAGAAGGGGCCGGCGCCCGTCCATAAACTAGGCCACTTCGGAGTGCGGACGACTAACTTCGCGAAAGCGTACGAGTTCTATACTTCGCGGTTCAACTTTTTCGCGAGCGATGTAAGGATATCTTCCTCTTGAACTCCATCCATTCCCCTTCATCGCCCCCATTCCCCTCAAAGTAACCTCTCAAAAGGCCGTAACTCGTGAAGCTCACATCTCACAGATCCTCCACGACGCCGCTAATATCGATCGTATCGTTTTCTTCCGTATCAACAGAGGCTGCAAGCCAGTCGATCACCACTCGTTCTTCTTCGCCGAGGGACCTTCTTACAAAGTCCATCACTCATCCTTCGAGACGCACGACTTCGACACACAGGCTCTAGGACACCATTGGCTACGGGAGAAAGGATATAAGAATGCCTGGGGCATCGGCCGTCATGTTCTGGGAAGCCAGATATTCGATTACTGGTAAGAGAGTCCCATTCTCGCGACACTGGAAAGGTGCGAGGGTTGGATACCTCGAGTGATTGCGTGACTAACGATGGGAATTCGAAAGGTACGACCCCAGTGATTTCATCTTGGAACACTATGCCGATGGAGATCAGGTGAACGATTATGAGCCTACACATCGCGCACTGGCCGGGCCTGAAAGCATGCATGTTTGGGGTAAGTCGGATTTGCCACGGATGAATTCAGGAAAAGCATAAACTCGTAGGAGTTGGCTAACACGATTAAAAGGTCCCGAAGTTCCTAGTGCCTTCTTGGAGTAGCTATCGAGTTGCGATCGCCAAATTCGGTCACGGAGTGGCGTTGAAGGCGCCATGAATTGGGGGTCTCATTCGACCATAGTAATAGGTATCTATCTCGTTCGGGTCGTTGATTTTGTGGTCTTCACTTGATGCGGGCTATTTGCTTCTAACTGTGGATGATTGCATCCGCAGGGATGGTTGGACTCGGTAGGTAGGCTTGCGAATCGGTGCTATCGTTCGATTTGAATCGGGTCAACTCGCTTTTGCTTTATAATTGATACTTAGGTAGATGATCTCTAGCAACTCTTCGAATCCGATCTGATGAGTATATCCGCAAGGATGCAGCAGTCTCGAGAAGTTCCCACTTTCAATAACATTGGTAAAGGGGTACGTAAACTTGCTACCTTATATGCCACCACCCAGATACTTACCCATCTCTCGCAAATGAATTTCAAATTCCGTCCCCGTCAATCTTGATCAGGAGCGTCACAGACTAATGTCGCGAGCCATCTTTTTCTGGGCCTTACATTCAGATCACGGCCCGAATGGGTAGCAAGGTAATGCCGGGCTTCAAATTATTCGCCCAGTCTATGGCGCTCGCCGACTCCCTGGACGGTGTCTCAGTCCCCTTGCGAGTTAGAGGAAAGAATGTACTGGCTTCTCAATCTTTCCCTGAGGAGTTTCGTCTGGGCAAGCTAATGATCGAAGTCAGTAAATTTGCCTCACTAATCTACGAGCGATAAGAATTACCTTGCGCAAGCCACTAAGCGTTCCTCGTGCAAGCCATATTCAAATGATGGCTGTGATGGTAATAGGCCTTCTAGCGCTGGGATCATCATCCCCATGGGCAGACGATTCGTGTGGTCTTTCTTGTTCGGGACTTATTCGCGACTTATTTGCTTATACGAACCTGCCTCTCATAACTAACCGGCGCCAGATGACCTCTTCATCCTCGCCTTGGTCGGCGGCAGGCTTGGTATGCATCGGGTCAATTGGATCCGGGTTGGCGCAAAGCTGAATAAAGTCTTCTGTGTCTTCGCCGGGAACAAACCCAAGGTTACGTAGAGTGTCTTTTGGAATCTGATCGAACCTAGGTACGAGTCAGTCGTGAGCCTAAAACTTCACACAGATGGTAGGAAAAAAACAGGCTAGCTAAGGATTGTTTACCATCGAGAATGGTAGGCAGCTTCAAGGTCAGAGATATCTGGTTTCGGATCAATTCGAGTATTTCGTTGATACGGTGCATGAGATGTATGTAGCAGGGAGGCGGAATTGCTTGAATTTGCAGAGTTCTGAACATCGGTTGTGTGGGGATGATATTCGTTCGAATCGCCCGATGTTCCAAGATGCGTGCTCTGAACGGCTGGTGATCGTCGATAGTCAGGACCACTTAAAGAGTGTCGTTGGTCGGGTGGCGGCTCTAACCTCGAACGTCTTCGTATCTCTTTACTCGGAAGATAGATCTCACTGAAGTTTTGAGGTGCCCCATGAAGATTGGCTGTGGCAGAATTCGATACTGAACTCGAGGACATGCTTCGCTCATGCCGGTAGGCCTGAGGAGGGATAATAAGTGAATGTTTCGAAGCATTATCGCGTGTCTTGTCGTCGGCTGGGTGCTCGGGGCGTGATAGCGTGGCCACTTTTTCTTGGTCTAACGGCGGAAGATTCAAATCAGCCGATTCGCCATGTCGCAGGAATCGACCGAGTCGGCTCTCATTAAACTCATTGACTAGTTCAGTCTGGTTATCGTTGTTGCGATAATAGTCCATGTTGGGAACGCCGGTGTCGCCGTAGGTGCCAGTACGCAGCACTTGCAAGACGAGATCCTCGATCTCTGGCCTCGCCTGAAGTACGATTGCCCATAGTCGCTCACCGTTCTGGCCGGTATAGCCACTGCGCGGCCCTCGTTTACGGATGGGTCGATTATAGGTACAATCAGCCCCGGCACGCACACAGACGCTACACTGGGGGACGGCGTTGTCGCAGGGCTGGTGCTGGGAGTTGCAGCGGTCACAGGCACGGCTTGCCTTGCGTTTCTTCGCCGCCCTCCTGCCCTCGTCGCTCTCATCATCGCTCATAGCCTCCGCGGCAGGACGACGTTGTCGCTGCCCTCACACTCGCCGCCACAGTGTCACTGGGTTACGTAGGGGATTACACGCTATGGTTGCGGTTCACGGGGTGTTCTCTACCAGCGTTGTGCCGTGAGCGGGAATAAAGTCCGGCAAGTCGATTTGGAAAGAAAAGAGCAGGCAAGGACGATAAGGTTATGAATCTCGGTTGGACGGAGGAGAAAACTCGATTGCTTACCCGGTAGATAGAATTACTAATATAGAACAAGAAGGCCAGCTCGAGGGATGAAGGAAATGAGTGGATAAGTCTCCCAGTGTTAGCATAAGCAGAATACCGAGGAAAAATACCTACGATCCTCTTGAAACTTCACAGAAACGGTGAGATGAACTATTCTCGTTATGATCATTGAGGCAAGGTAACCCGGATGAAGTAGGTGGTATGTACCTCGTACTCTGTTTACACCATTCACGTTGACAAGAAGCGGTGGCAAATAATTGTCCCTATCTCTCTTATCGGTCGGGGCCGTTCTTGGCGGAAAAGCGCCCACTAACTGTGTTGATAACTAATTAGTGGCTAGGTAGTTACCTACTATAGGCGGGTGCTTCCTCAACACCCCGCTAAGAGGTCCATTACTACCCGACCTCCTACCGTGTGCTCCTGTAATTGCATCCATTCCATACTTGACGGCTTAAGTAGGTACTATCTAATGGAATGCATAACTGGTTAAGGTAAACTAGATAATATTCATTTATGCGCCTCTGCATTCCGTTTTCTTGCCTGACTAGTCTAATAATTTCATGGGGGTCGCAAATCGTGACTTTAACCTATCTAGCGCTTCGTAGGAATAATCAAAGCCGACTCCTCGCCAACCAAGCGCAACTTGCCTCAAAGCTGACTAGGTAAGCATGTAAAGTGCTTCGGGTCGGCGGGGTCGTTGTCCATTGCCATCATATGTTCTTCCTTCACCAGAGACATCGGTACGATAACCAATAACCGGAATTTGTGGCGGTCTTATCCGGCAATGGGTTATAATTCTCCCATGCCGTAGACCAAAGGAAAAGGTCAGCTTCCCGCCGCCTGACAACTCCGTCGGCCCTTGCCGCTCAAGTTGCTTGCTTGCTACTGCGTATCGCATCCGATTGAATGCAACTGTCGTTCTTTTGGACTGGGTTGGGCCGAAACCGAAGACTCTAGCAGAAACCCAGCGCCGAATACATTTTACCGATTGCCATTTGGATCGTCTGTTGAGTCTGATCCAGACGGCGCCATGAGAGACGCCCAGTATGGCATACCCGGACCCGAGACTTCAGTCACGTCTAGCAAGGCAAACTTCAGGCTTTTCTCTCCAAACGCCTCCATTGTCCTGGTGGGATGTCGGGGTGCTGGGAAGAAGACACTAGGCTTCATCGCCGCCAAGTATCTGGGCCGCCGATTTCTTACTGAGGACCTCCTCTTTGAGAATGCCACCGGCTGCAACAAGGGGACCTTTTATCAGAAGCACGGAAGTGCCTCGTTGAATCTCCAGGCTGCAGCTGTGCTCGCTGGGACCCTCGAGGCGAATCGTACCAACTGTATCATCGAGTGCAGTACCACACCCCTAACGGAGGAGACTCAGACCGTTCTATCTGCTTATGCGCAGACGAATCCCGTGATATACATTCATCGAGACAAAGAGGATTTGTACAGGCTTCTGGGGCTCTACGTCGCTGACGCTGAGCGCTTGTTGATGTCCGATTACGAACACAGACAGTTCTGTAATTTTGAGTACTTCAACCTTTTGGACACCAGCCCGGACGGCCAAGCCGACGGGGAAGAGCCACCATTGCGCTCTGCCTCCATCTATTCGGCAAGATTGGTCTACGCAAAGCAAGAATTCCTCAACTTTCTTGACCACATCTCTGGTCAGACTCTCACGCGGTCATGGGTGCAGAATCCTTTTTCGGTCAAGGCGATTCCCCCGGAACACCGAAAATTCACATTTGTGCTGCGTTTACGACTATCTGCCCTACTCGACTTTGATCGTGACCTCGCGCAACTAGAGGCTCCCGCTGAGATCGTGGAGCTCATCATAGACACATGGCCAGATAGCATGCTCGATTTGATAGCCACTCAGGTTGCCCTCATAAGACGAAAGCTTGACATCCCGATTATTTATCATGTCGAGGAGTATCCGCGAGAAGAGCGCCGGAGACCGCTAGAAGAGAGAGATGCTTCAGACCTCGAGTTAATGATGCATGGTCTGCGTCTAGGCGTCGATTATTTGAGTCTTGATCTTGAGAGAAGCGAAGAGCTCGTCAACAAGATCGTGTCTATGCGTGGCCGGACGAAGATCATCGGCAATTACGTGATCGAAGACCCCCACACGCCGCCGTGGGACGACGACACCTACGTACAGCGTTATTTACATGCGCAAAGGCTCGGCTGCAACATTGTTCGAATGGTCAGATTCTACACGGGACAAAGTGACGACGACCGGCGGCAGAACTTCTTAGATAAGATTGCTTGTCTCCCAGATCCCAAGCCACATATCATGGCCTACGACTCTTCTGCCTGCGGCATCGCAAATGCGCTTGAAAACATGTGCTTTAACCCGACCGGCCATGAGCTGGTGAGGTCCACAAGAGAGCAGATGGTCGGCGTCAGCACAGCACGCGGGTACATCCGGGCCCTCTTCCGTAAGGGATCACTGGAACCGCTCAACTTTTATGTTTTGGGTGGTAATGTTCACTACTCTGCTTCACCACACATGCATAGAGCTGCCTTTGAGCATTATATGATGCCGCACACCTTCGAAGCGAAGCGGTGTACGACGATAGAAGAGGTAGATCGACTCCGGCGCGATCCAAATTTCGGGGGTGCCTCGCTCACTGCGCCCTTCAAGGTCGCTATCATGGATCATCTTGACCACGTGAGTTTTCACGCAACAGCCATTGGTGCGGTAAACACCATCCTACCACTCCGCGGTGGTGATTCATCTATTTTTGAGCATGCCAATGCCCGAAACCGCGCGGGAAAAACGGACAAGTTCTACGGGGACAACACAGACTGGAACGCTATCGTCACTTGTCTCCGCCGGGCCATCAGTCCCCGAAACTCCATCCAACCATCGAAGACAACCGGACTCATCATCGGCGCTGGTGGCATGGCGCGTGCCGCCATCTACGCATTAATCAGACTCGGGTGTAGGAAAATATTCGTATTCAACCGTACGCGGGCCAAGGCATACGAAGTCGCGGCACACTTCAACGCATATGCGAAAGAGCAAAAGCTCGCCCAACGACGAGGAGAAGCAACTGAGCGAATATGCTACGTCCTTGAAAACGCGAATGATCCCTGGCCGGAAGGGTATCAACAGCCAACTATCGTCTTATCATGTATCCCTTCCCTCGGCACGGATGAACATATCGTGGATTTCAGAATGCCGCTTCAGTGGTTAATGAGTCCTACCGGCGGTGTGGTTATAGAGGTACGTTCACCTCTCATCTCTATGAATCTTTGAGGTTTTCTTTTTTTTTTTTTTTTTTGTGAAATGAATAGAATGTGTGCTAAATGTAAAGGGATAACCCCAGCTGGCTTATGAGCCCCTTATAACTCCTCTTATTCTTCAGATACGCAAGCTTCGCGAAGAAGGGGAGACTTTGTGGGTTCTTATCGACGGACTCGAGGTCGTTTGTGAGATGGCTATGGAGGCTTTTGAGCTTTATACCGGCCGGAATGCACCGAGGAGGCTCATGCGGAAAGTATGCGATGAGGCGTGGAATAGGCAGTGTGCTCCTTTTGAGCCGCGACTGTTAACATGATGGCCGTCATCGAGACGCACGGTGCATAAATACCCCCCCGAAGCGAACATTTTGCGGTGATCCAGCATCATGTGCGCATTTATCCAGTCGAACATCCGAAGACAAGGTCGAAGTGCGAATGAGGCCAAACTCACTCACCCCATGGAAAGAAACACTATCTCATGGAAAGCGTGATCCGTGCAAACCGTGCTCATATGCGATACAATGCTTGGTGGGAAGATTTTGGACTGGCGTTCCCTTACGACTCTTCCCCCTCAAGTCTGTACAAACGAGGGCCCAGATAGAACGCCCGTCTGAAAACCACCCCCCAAAAGTCTATCTAAACGTTTTGCTCGGAGCCCTTAAAACGGAACCAAAGACGAGAGCATGGACCTCAATATATAAAGTTCCTAGCAATCTAAGAGTGTTCACTCACTCATGTAACATAAAAGTGTATAACGAAGGCATAATGTTTCTGGATATCCACCTACCGCAACCACCTACCACAATCATCATAAACACATCACCATTAAGAAGAAAAAAGAGAAAAAAAAACGGCGAGAAATATGGAAAACAAAAGTTTATTCCCCCGGCTTGATATGACATCGAAAGGAAAATGAAAAGGAAATCGGGAAATAGAAAGTGAGCCGAGTGCTTCCTCGTCTTTGCGAGGGAGCTACCTTACGCAACTTCTTCGAAAGCCGTTACGGACCGCCCCGTAAGGCCTGGAAGATCGATCCATCGTCCATCGCATGTATCTAAACCTACCGCACGCCAAAATCGAAGTGGGTGGAGTAAAAAGCAGGAATCTCGAGTATCCGCAAGGCAGGTAAACACCCATCTTACCCATCTTTCAGTTAAGCAGAAGTAGAAGAAGTAAGTGAGTCCTTCAAGTGTGAAAAGAACACAGCATACCGGAAGAGAGAAAAAAAAAATTAATATTCTCGACATCGTGTTCATAGATAATCTGTAAACACCCAGCTCCTTCACCCTTCGGGATGGAATTCCCATATTCTACTAGGTTAATTACATCTATTCTCATGGGTGGTACGGTGGTAGCTAACTAATTGATTTGACATGCGAAATATCTACCTAGGTTAGCAAATTTGAATCGAGGTTGATGTGAAAGTTGTGATTATATTATGACCTCCATCACGATGCCCAACGGCGTTCCTTGAGCGATCATTTCATTAGTTTTTCAAGATAGGTTCACCAAGTTCGGACGTGAAATTGAACAATCCATAGAGTTTCCATCTTCCTGCCATCTTCCTCCATCTTCCTGCCATCTTCCTCCAAGTCCTGTCAAGTCTCAAAAAGCACATGCAATTCAGGTCCAACATCCATTACGTAACCCAAACCTCCACCAGATCACGCACAGACCACCTCTATTACCACATTCATTCCCACAGATATTCTTCTCGATTTTGATGCTTCCTCCTCTTTCTTGCGGGCTTCAAGTTTACTCTCACTCTGGCTCCTTCTTGCTAGCCCGGCATTCACGAATCCACGACCTCCCCCATAGAGTGATTAATGATTCTTCACATTAGGCACTACTACATCTATTCAAGTCCTTGTTTCTTTCAACTTTATCCAAAACGAGGATTGGATTCGATTTGATCGCATCGAGTCTTAAACCATGATCATTCCGTTCCCTCATGCATGCATGCATCATGTATGAGATGCCTTTAATAATAACAAACCCCTCCCCCGAGACCTCTCCTCTCTGATGCACCACGCCGAACCGTCCTCCTGTATTCTGGCCCGACGCCGTCCTTCTACCCCAGTCTTCATCACCAGGTTGATGACGCAAAACGCACAAGACCAACAGTTATAGAGAAGAAACCCATGATGCTGTGGTCCCTCAGCAACGACGCAATAATAATCTAGTTGTGAACACTTCCCCACCAACCCATTCGCAAATGCCGTACCGACAGGTAAATATGTAATAGCGAGTAGCCCTGTCGTGCCATCGTCATAGGAATACAATTACTGAGAAAAACAAGAGTGGAAAACGCCCCGCTGACAAAACGAATATACTCCCAGCCTACCGTATCACTGACCAAAGCAACAAGTTCAAACGTAGCCGTGGATAGGTGGAAGACGCGAAACAGTAATGCGATGAGTCCAGAAAAGTTACCCGGCCGTCTAAACAAGCTCGAAGCCGTCGTCCTCAATGATCTCAGGCTCTGCCGCCGGACCCATCGTCTTGCCTCGATGCAGATCCTTAAGAGCCTTTCGGCCCTTCACGGCATCTCCGTTGTAGTCCAGGATCTCGTACTCCCTCTCGACGAACTTCTCTGTCTCCTTGGTGTTCGTCTTGACAAAGACTTCGAGCGACAGAGGTCTTCCCGGACTCTCCGTCTCGTCGAAGCTATACAAGACGTCCTCTGATATGCTTGGCGTACGCTGAGTATATGAAGATGGGAGTAGTTCGTGCAAGGATCGAGACAGATTGGACGGGTCCTGTAACTCCAGCCGGACGTTGGCCTTGTGTTGCCAGTGGCTCCGTGGGATCTTGTATCCCATGTAGCTACTTGCGACCGGTTTGTTGATGTTGGACGTTCGGATGTGCTTGTTGCTGTCTGTTCGTTAGCCGCGCTCAGGATTTGGGCAAATGCCTTCGTGTAAGAAGGACATTGGTAGGACTCTACTCACGCTGATGCCCGCTGGGGTCGGACCTTGGCCTGTTGCTCCTCGCTACCAGTCCAGTACCCTTCGGGTGTGCGGAACTTGTACATGACGCCAGGGGAGGGTCGGTTGCCTCGCGCCCATTTGTGGCTGTGGTCCTTGGCTCGCTTTGTGTCGTGAGCTACGCTTCGCAGATCTCTGGTTTGATCGGCAGACATGGTGATATTGAGTTGCTGAGATACACAACGAAGGTTTCGGCAACGGGTTATTAGTGGCGGGTGAACCGGAAGACAACAGATGGTCTGCTCTCTGTGATGTTGGTGCTGATCCCTTTGATCCCAAGCTATATGGGCAGTCGGCAAACTTCGAACGAGGAGAAGATGGAACTCAAGTGGATGGATTAGACAAGGTAAGATATGGGACAAGAGGGATGAATTAATGAATTATGGTATCGGTGATGTCGACAAGATGTTGGACGTAGGTTGCAGGAGGGAAGAGGGAAGAGGGAAAGGATAAGGATATAAGATCAATGATGACGGGCCGTCTCTCTACTGTCTCTCTCTGTCAGGGGTTAAGTGGCCAGAAAGTGACAGAAGGCAGCAGAAAGGGATATCCGATCACGCGGTACACGCCAACGACGATTAAGTAAGGCGAGATGGGATACCGATAGGGCGCCTATTGGATTTGGTCTGCTTGGCTAGTCGCTTATTTGCAAAGCGGCGACAGGGGGGAACTGCTTTGTTCCTTGACCTTTTTGGACCGGACGAAAGGAGGGCACAATGGGAAAGTATACAATTGATACAAGATAGGCAAGGTAAGGTGGTGAGGTACGGTTGGGATGAGAAGGTTGGTTGATACAAGTGGTTCTTGCTTCCGAGTAACGCAAATATACCCTGGGCGATGATTATGCTTATGGTTAAAGGTTGTGGTTGAGTGACAAGGAGAATGAAGAGGGAAGGATGAAGGTCAGGCTGTTTAAGAAATGGGCCTTCGATATTTAATGCAAGCGAACAAGAGCAGGAGGTGAGCAAGAGGTGAGCAAGAGAATGAGCAAGTCCGAGGAAGACAAAGGGGGCTTCTCGTTGATCCCCCCAGACCGTGTGACTCAGATAAGACGTGATGTACTAGGTAGGTCGGCATCGGGAGTCGGGGGAAGGAGGCTGTAGTGTAAAGTAGACGGATTGAGAAACGACCAATCCCCAGCAAAGCGATAACTAAGCTTCCTTCGGATCGGTTGTTACCTGCCTTACTCTCTCTCTATCTCTCTCTCTCTCGCTCGGGTCGCGGATCAGATGGAAAGTACCTACCCCGATGCGTTTGCACGGTGCGCCTGCAAAGTGAGACTTTATCGATAGCGAACGAATGACCTCGACCTTAGCGCCATGCTCTTTTGGGGTGACGTCTTTCCGTTACCGGAACACTCCGTAACTACGGAATGATTACCGGGTGAATAGCGCGGTTAGTTGGGGCATTAGGTACCTACCATCCATTGATAGGTAGGTAGGTTCCGTATAGATACGGTTGGTCGATTTGTTAGTTGAGTTTTAGACTAGGCAAGAACACGTGTATAGCGTATAGTCCGTACAGTACGGTGTGCAATAGGTAGACCGGGGGGGATTAGTAAGTGGCTTTCAAGAGCGACCCGACTTTTGTCTTGATGAGTATTAGACTTCCGATGACTCTTACACACGATGATGCCATTCTTTGAAAAGAGGGGGATGTGATGTGTGCTTCTCAAACCGATTTCTGTTGGTTGATTCCGCTGAGCACTTTTCCCCGGTATGGATTGTGCGCGATTGTATGCCTGTAAGCACCTGGTCGGTCTGGTGTGGTCTGCCTCGTGGCCGCTCTTCCAACCAAGCCCCTGACTTCTGAACACTGCGGACTAGATTCAAACCAACTAGCCACAACGTACCTGATACAGTGTTGCTCTACTGTGTGTTCTGCACATGTGATTCGACTCTTCGATGTGTATCTACTAGGTAACGTTATTAGGTAGGTAGGTATTTATCTACCTGCGCCCCCAACCAACCAAGGCGGTAACCAAGTTGGACCATGGATGATCATCAGCCGTCGCTTCCTCCGGTTATCAAAGCTAAGCCGATGGTGAACGATCCAATGAGCGATCAGAGACATAGATTGTGGTCCTTGCCTTCGCCTTCAAGTTCCATGACTCCTCCAACTGGCGTAATGGAGGGAGAGGATGATATCAGGATAACCATTCAATCAGCTGGTCGGAGATCTTTGACCACAAGACTTGCTGTAACTGAATGATCTAATTAAGTATGTAGATACAGATAGGCCTTTGTTTTATTAATAGCACGACTGACGTGCGATGTATAAATGTATATGTAATTCGTGTTAAGAGTAAGACGCCTTGATCGCCTTGATCGCCTTGACCTAACTCGTGCTGCTTGCTGTCTAGATCTAATACTCTTATGGTTGTGTCGCAATTATAGACTTGGGCAATCCCGCAATAGAGATACATAAACCAGTAGGCCAAGTCACGAAGCCTGATAGTCACATGGAAGTCAACTTGTCGCGAACACATAATAGGTATGTGATGGAGTATCTAGGGAAAGCCACTCAAGTTTCGCGCGAAAACCCCACACTCGATAGAAAGAAAAAAAAAAACACGCTTTTGTCGTCTGAAAGGGCAGCCAAGCTTTGTTACGATTGTGGTCGGAAAGTTCGACCTATTCATCCGTGATACCTACCTCCCAATCAAACTAAGGTTAGGCAGTTTCACCTAGGTGCCTGTGCACAACTTCAGAAGAGCGTGCTCAGCGTGGACGCTCTTTCTGTTGGCGGACATGATGGGAGTAGGAAGGCACAATGGTGTCAACTTTCGTAGGTGCCCGCCCTACTTTAGCTGGTTTCCCCCCCCATCTTAGGAGTGCCTACCCAGATCCATCCCCAGACTGCCTACCTAACTATCCCCAGACCTCAATACAACTTGCTTTCGGGCATCTTGGTCTACACTACAGTTGTACGCTTGTAGCTGTAGGCACTAATACATTACTTGGTGTATGCCGTACCTTAAACTCAGAGTCTACACCAACTCGACACGATCACACCAAACATCCCTACCCTACCATCCCTCATATGCTGCAAGAGACATCCAGGTGGTCTGAATAGTCCTGAATGGTCATGAATGGTCCTGAATGGTCCTGAATAGGGTGCCTGAAGAATTAAAAGGTAGGCTTCCCAGCTCATGCGCACGCCGAGCCGAGCCAAGTGGTTCGCGCCCCGGACGGAATGGGGATGGAGAAGGGGAAGGACGCCTTACAAGTTGCAGTTTGTACCAACAGACACTTTCCATCTCCCACCTAATCTCAAATATTCCGCTCGGGTTACCTCAACAAGGCAGATACATCAAGATCCAAAAACGTGCCCGTATTAGTCGAATTCACTTCCTCGACTGGAAATCCGTCCAGCCAAGTTCCGCGGTCAACTTCTCGTTGACTTCAGTCATCAATCCCGGATCATGATAAAACGTCTAACGTCAGCAGAAAAGTCCCGTTCATCCGACCAGATCACAAAACACTTTCCGATCATCTAGTGTATGTATGTTCTATATTCAGGGTAGTCAACCGGCCATTAAGTTGAGTCACATGCACTGCAACTCACTCATCCATCATCATAGCCATCTTCGTGTATCTCTCCGTCTGTCTCTTGCCTACAGCAGCTCAGCTAAAATGTCGTCCAGGCGCCAGTCGACGTAGGATATCAAAGAGACGATCACCTCTCATGAGCGACTTTGTACATATACCATGATGGCGATACGCCAGACATGGCCTGTCCGATCTCTCCAGTCCGCATCAAGCAATCCATCACGATTCATCAGACTCCTCCGGCCCCGTCAGCACGGGCCCCGGGGGCATTTGCAAGTCTTCCAGCGCAGTCCGCAGATATAGCAGAACTCAGCTTTGCATTTGCATCTATGTCATGTCCATCATCGTCAGCAAAACACAACACTGGACAATAAAGACAGAAAAAAAAAAAAAGAAAAGAAAAAGAAACCCACGTAATAAGATAACACCCCCCAGCAGACTCAACCAAATTCCGACACTTTGGACATCGCTGCCATCGCTTCTCCTTCGCAACCTGCAGGACCTTCTTAAGCTCCGCATCAGCAGGACAATCCCCGCGATGCGCCGCTTTCTTACAAGTAACGCACGTCATAGCATTACACTCCGCACATCGCGCAACTCCATCCTTGATATACGTAGGTGAGATGAAGGTCGAGCAAGATCTTTGATGACAATACGTCCGATTCGGCGTGGAGAATTCAATCGCTGCCTTTTTGAACTGCCGGATCGTTTCGCCTGACAGGAATAATTGACTCTTGTCTACAGGGATCGATTGACCGCAGCAGCGAGGTGGGAAGAGAGTCTCGTCGGAAATTGCGCTGAGGAAGAGACGGTTTAGACAAGTGCTGCAGTATTCGTCGCCGCAAGGCGCCTGGGCGAGATCGATTGAGCCGAGCTTTTCGTGGCAGGCCGTGCAGGGGCGGCGGTCGGGTTTTTCGGGTTTGCGGGCGGCGGCGGTGGATGAGGATTCTGGTTGGCCGTTTTTACAGATTTGAGGACGGGGAATAGTTGGCTTTGGCTTGGTCGCTGTTAAAGGTCTGGTGGTGTTGATGTTGACATTCGTTCGACTGTCAATCGAATCTTCCTGGGAGAGTCTCAGGGCCATCAGTCGATCGTTCTCAGCTACACGCTCCAGACGCTCGTATTCGAGGACGGCGTTTATGTCGGCTTGCAAGGCGTTTGCTATGCTTTGGATCATTCGCCTGTCTGCGAGATATGTAGCTGCTTGGTCCAGCTCTTGCGCGTATAATTGCAAGGCAAGCTCAGCGTCGGATATAGATCCTTGTTTCTGCTTTCCTCTGGCAGTAGACGTAGCGTGCAGGATGTCCTCACGCGCGAGGGCGAGGATCAGGCTCAGTGTCTCGTCGTCTGTGGTTGACCATGCCGGCCGGACTATTTCTTCCATTGTGGTAGCCATGATTACTTTTCTTTTCTTTTCTTTTCTCCTTTTTTCTTTGCTCTTTCTTTCTTTTTTTTCTTCTTCTTCTTCTTCTTCTTTCTTCAATGTGTTCTCAAGGAACGTGATCTTGGGGATTGAGCTCTCGGTGAAGATTCCTTCTGAAAAAAAAAAAAAAAAAACAGACGAGAGGAGGTCGGAAAAAGGGTGGCCAGGAAAAAGAAAAAGAAATCATAAAAACTGTAAACACAGCACAAGCTCCAGACTTGGTTGCGTTCCGTTGATAGGATGTGCATGGGGTAGGGCATACATAAAAATATGGCCACTCCACTTGGCGACCGACCTGCTGCACGCGTTGTTGTAGGTATTCCGTACATAGTCACCTACCTACCTACATTTTCCGGCAAACGGACACCTCTTCCACTGTCTCCTCATGACCGTGATTCTACGTTTGAACAAAAGTCCGGCCCTAATCGATGAGCTATTGAAGATTATTCGAAGCTATTCGGAGAGAATACGAAACTATTTTCTATGACTTGTTTCTGATGTATCTTTTCTCTGGTTATCAGTTTTGCATGGGGGATTTATTTTGTCTTCTCGAGGATATCCTGCTAAGAAACAGTCCCGGAAACCTCAAGGTCACTTGTCGTTTGTTGTTCGGCTTTCTGCTTTCTGCTACAACATAATAATGACTATATTCGAATCACACACTTCACAGCTCTCTCTCTCTCTCTCTGTGTGTCTTTTGATAGGTACCTTACCTTGTGGATGTCGCCTACCTCGTGTATTCAGTACATCATCATACACCGTCACCATGCGTCATCACACTCATACATCATGTAGCAGGTACGTGGCCTCGTACGTCTGTTGATCTATGTATTCCCCCCCGAGATGTCTCTTCTCCTAGCTTCTCTTCTCATACTAATTCAATCAACGTACACACTTCAGATCAGCTAAGTAGTCTCCCATCGTGAGACTCCTCGGCTGTAGAAGGCCGTACGTAAACGCACAACCTTACCTTACCTTACCATACCTTACCCTAGTCGAACCTTGGCATTTCGACTAGGTATTCTGCAAAAAAAAAAAAAAAAAAAAGAAAAAAAGTTCTGTGTAGACTGAAATCCGTTTGCCGGATACTGACCGAGACCGCCGAGACCGCCGTCGTTTGTCTACTAGATAACAAACAGTAGGAGTATTTTGCCTTCGAGGGGGAGGGGGGGGGGGGACCTTTCGAAACTGCTTCGCGTCCCTCTCTCCAGGTTAGACAAGACAGACTAGAGCTCACTCATATCAGGTGTATATATATATATATCTCACTCTGCTAGGTGAAAGCCAGGGGGCAAAAGAGGAAGAGGAAGAGCATCGAGGATTAAAACGTATCTAATCTAGACGTATGATGATGCATGGTATGTATGAGGAATTTCCCATCTACGAATTCCCCCCCCCCAAATTCACTCGGCCTGCCATATATAGTCCCGTAATACCCGGGGGTATTATATCAGTATCAGGTTAGTAAAGTACATATGTAATTATAGTATGGAGGGAGTCAAAAACACCATAAAAAAAAAAAAAAAACCAATCACAAGGCGGAAAGAAACGTTTGATTTGATCCGGTAATTACACCTCATTTCCATGACATTCATTCCCGTTTCATTCCGGCTTCTAAAGTATTCTAGCATGAGTAAGTAACCTTGTCCCTAACCTCAAGTAGGGAACTCGCATTACCAAGTCGTCCTTGCAACCCAACCCAATCCTCATTCTCATTCTCATCTTCGTCTTCATTCTCAATGCATCCCGACTATTGACTTTATAAACCCCCGTATTTATCTTAGCCAAAGTCATCTTTTGCTTCGCTAGGATCTTTCTCCCGTTCCTCCCTTCTATGCGCCTCATTAGCATTCTCTTCCGCATCTTGCGCATCTTGCTCCCGCTGTGATTGTGATTGCAGCGGCGCAGTCTCCAGATTCCCTCCTCCCGTACCATTAGGGAATCCGAAAGAACTAGTCCTTCGACCCCGACTATCCAGAGCTTCGCTTTCCTCGTCCATTATTACCTCACTTTCATCTTCATCGGCTATTTCGCTCTCATTTCGATCAATCCGTTCTAGGTGCTCGTTCAACTTCTGTCCCATACCGAGGATCATTGCGCTCGCGTGCTTAAACCGATCGATGCCGTGGCCCGACGCTAACTCCGCGTACATCTTTCTCGCATCATTCAGACATCGCTGGGCTTGGATGAACTTGGCTTGCGCGATCCATGTCTCGGCCCCGAGGACACTCCATAATGCCGACTTGCGCCGTCTACCTCCCCAAGCTCTGGAGCCCATGCCTCCCTTAGAGGCATAGCAGACCGCCAAGCGCTCTCTGATCAGGGCATCGCCAATCGGGCCTAGGATGTTGCTCTCGAGGAGTCGTATACCCCACTTAGCGGCATCGTCTACGCTCGAGCCTCCCCGTAGTCGTAGGAGTTCGACTGCGAGAGCCAGGCAGCGCAAGGCTCCGTATGGTGCATCGCACCGAGCAACGTAAGAGTAAAAAGCCGACTCGAGTATCGTATCAAGAGTCTCTGATCGCGTTTTGGCAGAGAGGTTCTGGGGCATGATAAGGAGACTGATAGCAGCCATCTCATTCGCAGCGGCATGATACCGCCACGCTTTATCGTTGTAGAAGTCACCGCGCAGGATGTCGTATGTCGAATATGCCAACTTCCAGTCTCGTAGCATGAATGCGTAATCTGCTAGTTTCCGCATAATGGCTTCGGGCGTGTCCGGTCGATAGAAACCGAGAGAATCATAGTTGCTCCCGGAATTAGAACCAGATCCCGAAGACCGTGAATTATTGCCAAATCCCCAGCGGCGGGTCAAGCCGACAAACCTACCAGCCAAGCCCCTCCGTCTCGAGGCAACTTGATCATTCCAAACGGAAACATGGCGCTCCATTGTGGGTATGATCGACTGTGTCACCATTTCGCGAATGAAGGTGCGAATCGCTGTCGCATCCGATTCGAATATGTATTTCGAAGGATCCTCGTATCGTTCTTGGTCTTCGCTCTTCTTGAGGTCCGCTAGTTCTTCGGTGGCTGACATCCACTCATATCGGGGAAGCGGTATGCTGTCGTCATCGGTAGCCAGGCTTCTTGTGCCTCTTATACGTAGTAGGTGACAATGTAGACCGAGGTTTCGCTTCATCTGGTCAAACAACGACATAGATCTGGTTATGTCGTCCTTGTCCTCATCATGAACGAGGACATAATACCTTAGAAACCCACCGTCTACCCAGCTCGGTAGTTTGCTGTCCTCTGCACTCGACTCGGCATATAAACGTCTTAAAGTATCGACTGGGGTCTCATTGCGCGAGCTTATCGCCATAACACAGGCTACCGGATGCGCGAAGGTTTCGTGAGGTGTTACTGGCAAACCCGAGAGCAGCCTGCGAAGATATAGGGCGTAGTATGGCGAGGGTATGTCGATACCGGACCCGGGGTTCGCGGTGGGACTCATGGGGTCACCGAGGAACGACTCTTCTGCGTAGGTGAGATGCTTGTTGACGACGGACTCGACCGCTGCAATGGTAATACCCGTTTTCGCGGGCTGTGCCGGATCGCTTGGCTTCACTGGTATTCCGTTAACTCTTGACGCCTGACGACTCTTAAGCGCCGCAGTGGTGGATTCAGGATGCACTATACCCTCACCAAACGGCACGAAATGTAACGAGAAGTCCTCGTAGGCACGGCTCTGGCCGTTGCTATCACGGATGATAACCTTGCCTTGAATGCGCTCGCCAAAGGGCCGAAGCAACTCCCACAGTCCACGGTCAAATCCCTTTTCTTTCAACAAGGCGTCGGTATCGTCTGAAGTGTATATAGCGACATGAGGGGCAAAAGCTCGAAGGATGAGATTTAAAGGATCACTGGGACTGTTGCCGACACCAGCAGCCAAGGCGAGACCATTATTAAGGGCTGCACCGAAGACGGAGCTACTTGTGGTCCGCATCGACAACGGTCGACCACTAGGCGACTGTGGGCGAGAGCCCGGGGGCGAAAACGTGGAGGCATAGAGAGAGGCAGCAGAGGGATGCGATCGTCGGTAGGGTAGAGAGACTTCGGACATAGAAAGAGGATGCGGTACAGCACCGCCCATAGATTGCCGGTTCGTGATCCTCGGGCTCTTGGGACTCGCGGGACTCGAGGAAGCCTTTAAGACAGAGGCCGCGAGGGGGGGTGTCGAGACGCGGTCGGTCGGCGCATTGTGATCATGATTAGAAGACTGCATGGGTTAAAGAGAGAGATGACAGACGACGCTGTCGGCAAGCAAGACGTTTTGCCTTGCTGCGTTGTTGCCGTCGTGCTTTGTGGTAATCCGTGGGCCCGTCCTCTCCTTCTTTCCCTCTCTCGTCGTCGTCTTCTTCTTCTTCTTCTTCTACTACTGCTTCAACAGGGCCACGATGGTGTTGGCTCGCGCATCTGGGATTGGACTTCGGGTGCAAGATTCGGGTGCAAGAGGAGGAGTGTTGCGAAAGTGCTGCCGCTGAGTCGTTACGGAATAAGCGCCGGTCCAAGTTATGTACCATGTGAGTACAGGTGAAAGGAAGAGTCATTTGTAGTAGAACATACGAGTTACTGGCTTAAAGAAGAGTTCGTTACTCAGACTTCGGACATTTACATATATTAACGAAGTTGAGTTGGTCGGCATGGACAAACTGCAAGGTTAGGTCATGAATTAATTAACAAGTTGCGGGAAACAGCCCGGCACACTTGTCGAGTTCTTCATAAAGGCATAAGCCTTTATGTTAGGGTACACCCTACATATGCAATTTAGAATTCACAGTATTTCCGCATATAGGCATAAGTCGTCGAGAAGCTACGTACCTACCTAGGTTAGGTATTCGCACCCGACCAGACTGTGGAAGATGAAGACGGGATTGTTGGTAAATTGAGCCAAATCAGGTTCTCAATTTCTCAACTTAATGCATTGCTATCTATACAGACGACGCTTTCATACCTCAATGTGCTTAGGCTTTGTGATGTCGGGTTGACCTCGGTCTCACTGATGAAGGGCATAGTACTCATTTCAGGGGCTGTCTCGCAAGCCAACATAACATTAAACTAACTTCCTCAAACTTCAAGTTGCAGGCCAGATCGAAAGGACAGCCATGCCAAGTATCCCCATCGTAACCGTGTTCCAGCAAGGTACCCTCCCTGCTCTACCCCCGATCTAATCTAGCCAATATTAAATTCGCTAGCCGAGTTCATCACCTCCTTCATCTTCATGCGCATCCGAATCGCCGCAGCATCATCAATAGCCGGGATATCATCCTTGTCAAGCTTTCTCTTATTATCCTTCTCGTCCTTTTTATCAGTAGTCTTTCGGTGGTCTCCTCCCTTTCCTTGTCCTGGCTTGAATGCTCTTCTCGACGGACCACCTCCGATGCCACCTGGCGCCTCCCTCAAACCATAACTCTTCGCCGTGTGGCCCAGGTGAAGCTGGGTGATGTCAAAATATTTGCGCTCGTCACGCACATGGGTAGCGTATGCGCGGATATGCGAGCGGAATGCCTGGCGGGCTGAGTCCAACAGTTTACTATTGCTTCCTTCTTTCTCGGAGGCAAGGAGGCGCTGTTCGATGTGAAGCTGTAGTGCTTCAGCTCGAGAATTAGGCGTCGGCTTAGCTGGTACCAGTTCGGCGGCTTCCGTGTCCTTATCCATCTTTGGTAGGACGACTGTCGTAAAGTATCCCTTTTGGAGTGTAGACTCGTAGGACTGGGGCGCAACCGATGTCGATGAATTGAGCAGATCGACATATCCTTCTTCGCAGCCTGGCTGGATGAAGAGAACGGCTTTTCCGGCGCGACCGGCACGAGCTGTTCGTCCAATGCGGTGCGTGTGGTCGTCCACGCTGAAAGCTGGATCGTATTCAATAACGAGATCGACAGCAGGCACATCAAGACCACGCGATGCGATATCCGTCGTAATAAGAACGCAAGGATCAGTTGCTGTGCGGAACGCGTTGAGTGTCGCTGTACGGACTGGCTGTGGGAGGGATCCATGTAACTTCAGTAAAGCAACATTTCGGTTTGCGGGCGATGTAATGTAGGCGGCGGTCGCGACGGTATTAGCTGTTAACGATGACGACTCCTCAGATGTAAGCGTACTGGCATTTCGGAATAGGTCAAAATGAAAGTCAACCGAGTCAGCGCAAGATATGAAGATGATCGCCTTCATGACAGAACCCCTGCGAGCGAAAGATGATTTCAGAAGGGCAAGTAATGTGACCAGTCGTAGTTTCGCCGGGACAATAAGGTAAGTTTGCTTGAGTTGCGCAGGCGCGGCGAACACGGCCTCGTCGATCTCGGCTGCATCCTCGCCATCGTTCTCGGACTTCGTACCGGTAATGTGAACAGCGTCTTGCAAACTGATTTCTCCCAACTTTTGGACATTCCTCTTCATGGTGGCAGAGCAAAGAACGGTAACTCGTCGCTGTGGCAGTTTGCTGAACTTGACGCCCTCCTTGTTTGATTCTTTCAATTCTTCCTTGCGTATCTTACCCACAATGCTCTTGAGTTCTTCCTCAAAACCCATCTCCATTAACCTATCACCCTCATCCAATACGAGCCATCTTACCGTGCCAACGTCGAGAACTTTAGTGTTGTCTAGATGATCAGCCAATCGACCCGGTGTAGCAACCAATATATTGACGCCTTTCCGTAGTCGGGCCTTCTCAGACTTTTTACTTTCGCCTCCTATGACGGTGGTGCTGACGATCCATGGCGCACAGCGAAGCACTTTTTCCAGCACCGTCGCAATCTGTTTACACAGTTCTCGCGTAGGCGCCAAGATGATAGCAAAGAGGCCTGAATCGCGATGGATTTGTGTGCCAGTATTTGAGCCATCTTCATGCTGGCTCATGGCCATTATGCGTTGAACGATGGGCAACAGATAAGCTAGGGTCTTTCCGGAACCTGTCTGAGCCTGGAGAAAGGCGTCACTGTCTTCTTTTACGAGCAAAGGTATCGTGTTCTTTTGTATGGACGTAGGCGCCTTCATCTCGAGCTTACTGGACAGATGCTGGGCAATGCGCCGTGACAGTCCCAAGGCATGGAAATTCTCCGCTTCTTCGGTTAGGGGAGCATTAGAAGGTTTCGCGGGTTCGGCCTCCTCGACATGGTCTTCGAAGACGGTCTTGGGTATCGGGTTTGCAGTAAACAATCGCGATGTAACTCCGCCGGATTTATTACCCTGGTTGCTATGCCTCGAACCAGAATTGATGCTTCCCGGAGGGAGCTTGCCTGTCATGTAAGCCAAGGATCTCGCGGGAGGGCCAGGGCGGTCGTTATGCGAATCGCCGTAGGTTCTCTGTCGCTTGGCCGGTCTGTCGCTGTCGAAGTCGTCTTGCGATGAAGGATTGCGGTCTCGTCGGTTCGTGGATAGCGGGGTGGCATTGACGCCTGTGGACCGATCGGGGCCGTCTTGGCCAGTATCTTTTCTCTTAGCATTTCGTTGCGCGCTGACTCGATCTCTCCAGCGACCGCCAGTGTATTTCACTTGGCGCTTCAGAGGTTGATCCGAGGCGAGATCAAAGTTTAAAACCAGGCCGCCGTTAGACATTTTTGTGAATCTTTATCCCGCCGCGGAAGGTTTATTGGAGGGGAAGTTCAAGGTATTAACGAGCGGCAGAATTCTTGTTATTCCCAATCAACTTTTTGGCGGTGACCCATGCGCCGCTAGGTAAACCGAAGTTAATGTGATAATGGTATTATGCTTGTATCGAGACCTCTGAAATAGCGAGGTCCATGATGCTTGCGGCGTCATCTCCCGGGTCAATGGGAAAACAACCTCATCATACCATTCGTTTGCGAAAACCGTCAATTGTATCTCAGATACAGTCAATTGCAGTTGAACACATTCGTGGCAATGTCAACTTCTGGTAGCTATATTGTTACCATAGCCAGTCCCGCTGGCTTGACACCTTTACCTTGGCCTCTGCCTTCGCGGGCCTCGACAGACTCGATCAAGTCTTATTCACAGCCTATACGGCCGCCAACATCGCGCACAAATAGGCAAACAAGAGATATTCACATAGATGGTACTGACACTCATGATGGATGCTATATGAATATCGCTTAGACGAAGTGCAGCATATAGGTAGTAGTAGTTCACATTTGGTTGAAATATGACTACCTACGGTAAGGGGGTATCTAATACACAGGGAAACCGGCCGGTGAATAAAATTTGAACCACCAACCGCTGGTGCACATCAGCAACCTCTTCGTTTTTTAATTCTCTTTCTTTTCCGCCTTTCCTGAAATTGCCAATGCTGCCAATATTTTCCCTGTGTTATCCTCGAGTACCACCTTTCGTCCCTTATGTAAATGCAGACATGATATCTTTCGTTTCTGTGTGTATTGAAAAGTGGAGTTTGTCTATAAAACCAGCGCCGCCAGCTGATGCCTCTTTTTCTCTTGGACGCCTTATGCCCTTTGAACTCCCCCTCTTCCCGTTTAGTTTAAAATCTTTCTCTCTCCCCCTCCCCGTAAACGCCGGGCTTTCTCTTGGAGCTGAAACCTCGCCCTGGAAAAGCAATAAATGTAAGAGAAACCGGGAACATGAAAGCGCCCCCCCTTTCATTATCCCGCCCGGGATTTAAACCTAACCCCGGGCGCCCATGCCATGATAATTATTTCCTCATCGAAATGTAGGGGGTATCGCATAAAAAGAAACACAAACGAGAATGAAATAAAACAAAGGACCTGACACGAGATGACGATAAAAACATCGAAGAGACTTAAACGGCGGCGTTTGCTTCATGGCTACCTCCGCCAAGAATCTCTAGGATTTTATTGACAACTGCGTTAGGGTATCCCCTAGACAGCATCTCGGAGACGACAGATTGAGCAAGATCGCGTTGCTCGACCGCAAGGTAAGCACGGATCATTGCTTCGTATGTGCTAGGTTCCCGTTTTTCATAGCTCACACTGTTGTAGATTGACGCCGCCTTAGCGATGTTCTTCTCGTTAGCCCAGCCGTGGATGAGCGTGTTGGCGATGTAAGGAGTAAGCTCGACGCGACGTTGCTTCATCATAGCAAGCATAGGCTCTGTATCACCAACACGGTGGTTGGCAACCATAGCCTCAAACAAGGCCTGGAAAACACAAGCACTAGCCGGGATACTAGGGTCGCTCATCACCGAGTCGAAGATCTTCCGCGCGTCATCCATGTCGTGAAGTACGCAGCCTCTTGCATGAATGAGAGAGGCGTAGTGCACAGGCTCAGGACGCTGACCGGAGGATCGGATCATGTCGAGGACTGCTTCCGCAGCTGTCATGTTGACGGGCTCGAGAGTAGCGTGGGCATCTACCAGCAGCTTAAAGGTATGGGCCGTAGGAGCAATGCCCTTCGCCTTCATACGTTCGTAATAGGCTAGAACCCTGGATTTGTCGCGCTTCGTGGTCAGGAAGAATTGCATCATGCTGTTGTAGGGAGCGGGCCGAGCCTTGTAGTTGGACATAGCCTCCATCTCATCAAACAACTCCTCGGCGAACTTCTCGTCACTCACTCGGCACAGAGCATTAACAATGGTGCCGTAAGTCACGCTGGTTGGCTTGATGCCGAGTCCACGCATCTCACCAAAGTAGAACAGGCAGTCATCGATACGGCGAGCCTTTCCTAACTTGCCAATGAGGGCGTTGTACAAGAAAGAAGACGGCTCAACGCCCTCTGCCTTAGCTCGTAGGAAAATCTTGACGGCTTCCGAAGCTTCATCGAAAGTCTTGGTCGACTCCTTAAGAGTAGTGATGTAGAGACCGAAGGTGTTAGCTGATGGTGCGGCGCCCATGCCCAAGAGCTCCATGTGGTACTGTTCGGCCAGGTTACGGTCTCCGAGAGTTAGGCAGGCACCAACCATAGCATCAAGAATCGATGACCAGCCGTAACGAACGACGGGATACTGGGGAAGTAAGGGGACATCGGACCGAGCCATGGCCAGGATTTCGTGGCAAAGGTCTTTCTTGCCTTCACGTGCAGCCGCCGAGATCAATTTGGAATAGGTAATATATCTCGGGTGACGGCCAGCTCGTCGCATGCTGCGGAAACGACTGAGAGCCTCCTGGAGTCGAGGACCTTTCCTTCCATGTGCGCCCTCCAAATCGTCGGAGATGATGGAGGAACCTTTGAAGTCGGTGCTGTGGGCATATGGGTCAAACTTATCCTCTATTATGCCCGGTGACATGGTGCTCAAAGGGTGCGGTGATGTGACAGGTGTCGGTTGGCTGTGGGGAAAAGTGGCGGCGGGGGCCACTCGAGGGTCGGGAATGCCGCGAGTCGACATGTAGTTCATGATAAAACTAACGCCTTCTTCCACCTCATCAGCAAGCTGGGCTTTCCTACCACTGTCGACGTCCGCATTGCGAATACGGCGGTACATGTCTTCAGAGGCCGTTAAGCCCTCGGCAACCTGTCCCGAACCAATCATGGCAACGGCATACATAGCTGTTGGCTCAATGAATGACGAGTTGACCTGCATAAGGGGACTGCTGAGGATTTGCCAGTATATCGACGCGCCTAGAATATCGCCTTCGCGGACGCAGAGAGCAAGAAGAGCCATTGCTGGGGTTGCAATCAGTGGGGACGTGGTAGGAATATCTGCAAACGCCTCGACAGCGGTGGATCTATCACCAGCGTCGGCAGCCGCGATTACAATATCAGCCATGACGGCCGGATGAACCTGAGACTCGGCGTTCTTGGCCCACTGCAAAGCCTGCTGGAAATTTCCCCTTGATATGAAACCCTTGACGAAACCTCCGCGGAGAACAGTATCATAGACATCATGAAGACGAGCGCCCTGAGAGGCAGTCAACCTCTCATAAAACTGTATTGCTCCTTTCAGCCTGTCGTTAATCACATACGCATTGATGACGGAAGCATAAACCTGCGAATCTAACCGATCATTGAGCGTGTATTTGCCACTGTCATGGGCAATCGCAAGGTCCTTGTACTCGTCGTAACATTCTACCGCGCTGGCCAAGTCACCAGTACTAGCGAACGCAGTGATCATGGACGGGAACGTGGCAGCAAAGGGAGTGGTCCCCGTCATTTCCATGTGTTCGAATAAGGACAGCATTTCTCCCACGCGACCAGCCTGGGCGCAAGCTGAGATGAGTCCGTGGTAAGTTTCCGATGAATAGTTAGCCCTGTGTGTGGAAACCGACGACTTAAACAACTTCAAGGCCAAGTCAAGTCGGTCATCCTCGCACAGAATGGCGTGTTCCAGCTCATTTGACGCAAACATGAATTTACCAGGCTCGTCCATACCACCAAATCGAACGCGCTTCTCATCCAGGAACTTCTTGAGACTGTTCACCTCGAGGCATCGGGCAGCCAGCAAACCAACCAGTATGTTGTAAGTCTCAGCATTAGGCGTGACGCTGCGGCGCATCATATCGGTATAAACGTCCAAGGCTTTGGAGACCACCTCGTGCTTTTCACTTGGGATATGGATCGCGGCCATCAACAGAGCGTTGTAAGCAGTAGCGATTGGCTTGACTTCAGCGACCAGCATAGCCTCAAACAGAGCGGGAATTTCGACATATCGTCCATCCTCACTGAGCTGGGTGAGGTGGGCAGCATAACTCTGAGACTGGGGGTCAACAGGAGGCGTAGCGTTGCGACTGATGCTGGATGGCGTTGCAGATTTCTCGACGGCAGGCGTAACAGATCGAGATTGGGTCAGGCTCGCAGCAGAAGGGGACGATGCTTTCAAAGAATTCGTTGTACTTTCTTCGAGCGCCTCGCGAAGCTCGCGTATTTCGATCTCCTTCTGAATAGCAGCATCAATGTGGGCCAAAGCCGCCTCCGAATCAACAGGCACCGGCGCATTTTCGTCGCTCGGTCCTAGGTTGACATCCTCGAGAGCGGCGACGTCTGGGGTCCGTGCGCCAGACTCAGGGCCCTCGAGTATTGACTCGGCATCGGGCTTCCACTCAATGGGCTTCGGAAACTGGAATTGAATCCATTCTCGTTCGGTTTCGGCGGCATCCTGCTCCTGCTTCTTGTTAAGGGCCTCAAAATAGGCCTCTATACTCGACACACCACTGTGCCGTTCGGCGCGACCCTCCTGGTGAGGGTTCGCATTGGTGGTATGAAAAGCGCTCTGAAGTTGAAGGGTAGGAACGCGTCCAGTCCGGTGGCCATGCCGACGGCCAAAGGCTGGACGGTTTTGGTTATTCAGCACATGGGGGTGAGTGGCGGCAACAACCGATTGTGCATAACCATGAGTAAAAGATTTCGCAAATCCTTGACGGATGAAGTTCTGGTACAGGGAGGAGTAGATAGTGGGCATTTAGAGGACACCGGAGAGAGGGGGAGTCTGCGTAGTAAGAAATGCGCAAGAGAGCCGTTAGCATGATTCGACATTGAAGGACCTCAAATGAGATGAAAATAAGTCGATCTGAGGAACCAATTCCCCCAAACCATGACTTCATTCGGGGAATTGAAGCCAATCCAGCGTGTAATTGTGGCCGCACAAATTTTTCAAGAGAGGTGGCTCGATGACGACAGTACTTACATGGGGGGAAGATAACCAAGGTCGTTGCAGGTTCATTTGACAGCAGTGTGGCCGTCAAATAAACGCGCGATGAATTGAATAACTGGCACCTTTGGAATTGGGACTGGACCGAGCAATAAGTGAAAAGATTCAGAGTTGTATGAGTGAGAAGAGAGGGAGAGGACTCGTTTTGGTGTGGAGGAATTCGTGGGTTGTAATAGGAAGCAGACCTCTCTAGCGCAGATGCGTGGTGGGGTACCTCTGCTGTCGGCGACTCAAGGTGTGTAGATAAAGTACCTATCTGGACTACCTAACCTACCTCGTACTATACCTGCCTGGTCAGACGAGGGAGGCATAATTGGAGAAGTACAGGAACGTCGACAAAGTGAAGGTTGGTGTACCAGCCTAGTCCTGTTTGGGTAGCATATTCATCTAGTGGAGGATTTGTGTAGCTTGCCCGGAACGTCGTGGAAAATGCAAAGAGCAAAGCCATGATGATGCTGCGTGTTATTATCGGTATTGTTTGAATGGTTTACCTGCTCGATCAGCCTACATACTTGCACTTGTCTGCACTTATCTTCACCTTACCATGTCATGTCGGCGGTGAGAAATTTTATGGTGATGTGTCCTCTTCTGTAGGTGACGGACAGCAGGTAGGGCAATCCGTAGGCAGCCCTCAAAACTTTCACACCACTACCGATGCACAGCAGTACCTACTACGGATAATACGCATCGAGACGCCAAAACTCCATCGAGCATGCTTTAATACTGGTGGTTCGATCATGGACAACTTTATTGGATTACATACATGTCTGTAACCAATTCTGACACGCATATCTGAGCCACAGCTGGATAAACATTGTGTATCACAGGCATAGCGCAGTTTCTTTCAGAAGGGAACCGGTAACGAATAACTAATAGGTAATTATCACTTACGGACTATACGTAGTGTCAATTTGTCAATGTCAAGTAGCTAACCTATATACATACACGATGAGGTCAATTTTTATGTGAGGTTTCCTGCTGACGTGGACTTCCCTACGTTACTGAGTCGGGCACTCATAGTAGGAGACACGAAATCCGAACGCGCATCAACATTCTATCTAGTCTCCCTGTATAGGTAGTCGTCGAGTCATCACACATGTGCGGCGATATTCTCCTTGGACCGATGTCCTAGCTAATTTCTCCGCGCCGGTCAGTAAGTAGATACTTGGTGAAAAGCAGGTAGTTAGTACGGACTGTCGTGACGGTATGAGAGTTGCATTTTCGCCCCATCTCATCACTCTCACTTCGCGATGGTGCGTGCGTTTGAACTTTGAAGAAGGCTTGAGCTTTTGAGTCACCGGGGCACATGGTAGCCTAGCGTACCCTACACTACACAATGTCGTCGGCCAAAAACTCCGAACTTCAAACACCTATCTACTATGTAGATAAGTGCAGATTGAAGAGACGGGCCCCGCCAGGAGTCCGCTCACCCGGGAACCTCGGATAGGCGTGGTGGGTCCGCCCTCCGAGCAGCGCACCTACGACTCTACGAGTGGCCCCTAGTGAGACAGCTCGAGAACAAACCGGAAGGCAACAGAAGCACGCGTCGAGAGGAGAAATGTGGAGCAAACCCACCCAGGTCTCCAATGAACAAGCTCATACAACACTAATTTGCCCAGCGGCAATCCTTCGCATCATCGCGTCCAATTGAAAGCCGTGCACTTGCAACTCGGGGGCCCTGTCAATGGGAGAAGCCGGAAGCCAAACCCAGCCCAGTGTCTCGGGATGAAAAGCCCTTGTTCCTGCCCTTGCACCAATGCGACACTGGACAGCCATACCTACATGCCTACCTAGCAGAAGCCTAGGTACCTATGGGCAGTACTATGGGTATCTACATACCTAGGTAGGTAGTAGTAAGCTAGAGGGGGCAGCAGGTTTTGACAGGGAGCACTACGCGGGCCTTCCACACCTACTACATAGTATATATCAGAGCTTTTGTTCGTCTGTTTTTTTCACGAATTATATAGAAAGACAAACGTTCGGAATAACTGCCTACTTTACTAGGTATGGCCGAGAGAGGCCCGAAGCATCTGTTTGCTCTTTGGTTAACTTCGATACCTAACCTAGGTAACTTCGACCGGTAGTTTACCAGGTACCTACTTAAGGTAAGTACAGTCTGTATCTACTTACTTATACAGGAATGCAGCTAACACGAGCACCGGTATCAAGTACCTAGGTAGGTATCTATCTCCATAACAGTCTGTATCTTAACCATTGCGAGGGGATGGGCAAACCGACCACCTTTTGTAGAAAAGGTCTGTATTTTCTAGTAGACGGCTTGTCGTATTCGGGGCATGGCAGCGACCATTGCAACAGACTTAGCAATTTTCATGTGCCTTATCATTGAGGGCGTGTAATCCGTAAGTACGGTAGTCGCTATAGGTACTGTACTAACTAGTTAAAGGACGCATATGAAAAAAAAGCTTAAATCGTACTTCGCGGATCCTTCAGCTCACGCGACAACCCTTTTTTTTTTTTTTTTTTTTTTTTTCCTCAGGGTGCATGAATCCTGCTGCTATGCGCCATGTAGGTCCCCAACCTGCTGGACTAGGCCACAGGTAGTTAGACTTAATGACTGACGTACAAACTGTTACTTACAGTGTGCTGCACATTCGGAGAGGATAGGAATGTCGTGATTCATTACAGTATGCTAGGTACCTAGGTAGGTATGAACTGTATTATATACCTAGGTCAGGTATCTTACCATCTCCCGAAGTCTTTCTTCCAACTCCGACCGAGAGCCTGGTCCGGCGACCGGCCGGTAGGGTAGTATGCCGCCTCACTAACATAGGGTGAGGTACAAGTCCCCTACTATAGTGTAGGTAGGTACCTGTAATGTTTTTGAGCGCTCGGTGATGTTCATCTTTCCAGCGTTCGCCTCAACTGTCTCAGAACGGGCTCCTAAGTAGATAATGTTAGGTAGATAGTCTGTAGATAGGATAGTATACTTAGTGTACCTGACCTGCACACTGCCGCTATGTTTAATAATTGTTTGCCTCGAAGTCGTACAAAAAAACACAGGGCAGGAACAGGACAGGACGCCTTCTGATGGCGAGTGATCACTTATGTATGACGCTTCGAGTAACCTCGTAATTTTGTGTGCCAGTCGCCTAAGCTGAGGTATTGAACGGAATATCTCGCATGAGTACCAGACGAATGATCGGTTAGAGTTCCTGTCCGACATCATACCCAGTCCCTAACTATTCCGGGTCCAAGTCCGGCGCCCCGGATGGTTATGCAGATTGTAGAGCTACTTCGATAATTCATATATCTGATAGAAATCTATGCAATGATGAGTATCATTCGACTCTCGACCAATCGGCCGTCACAAAGTGATGAACGACTCAACCGTTACACTGATCTATAAAACCCAAATAGCAAACGAGGCAAGTTAGAGTCATCCGGTCACAGCATCTCCCTTGTAGTAAGCAGGCACCTGGCGCTGATTCGATAATCTGTACGGACTATCGAAATACATTATAAGCACCTACCTTAAGTATCGGCCCATACCTGACGACGACAGTCTGCCTACATACCTGTGTAACATATAATTATTAGACCAGTCTGAATCGTGATCTTCTTGCAAAAAGGTCCATCTCTATCGCATTCGGACGGCTCCGGAACGGCTCGTAAGCACCCTTCATCGTGATCTCCCCATCGAGTCAATCTCACTAAGCCTTGGATCCGCCTTTCCTCATTCTCCGCGGCCACCATAACCCTAGGTCTACCTGTGTTGATATGAGCTGGTACAGAGTTGAAGCATCATGTGGCTAGCTTAGGACCGTCTCATGACTTTTGTCTGGGACTGAGATTTGTGATTACATAATCACTGACAGCTGAAGATAAATGCTGCGCAGGCTGTCACAGGCTTTATCGTTCTGACCCACCGGCTAGATACAGACTGTAATCGGCGCTAACTACGGATAATTTAGCTAGCGTCCAGATGGTGCGATCCGATAAGGCGATACAGGTACGTATCAGTTAGCGTCCCGCATTAGGTAGCCAACAAGCCGATTGGTGACGTTTCGCGTCGACCATCAACATTCTTATTCTTACATACCGTAAATCAATCACCAACTCCCCCAGGAACTCTTGGGTATCACCGTATCAGACGAAAAAGTACGATACGCGATGATATAGGGAATAGGATACAACAAACGGAGGACTTCTATCCTCTGCCCAAACTCCGAGACGACTGTCTCACTTCAAATTGTGACCATCACAGGTGCCTGCCCGCGTTCTCGGAACACTCCAACCAAAACGCATCAATCGAAGCTATCGGGCATTCTTCACCATGAGCGAACTCCTTGATTATCTCGTACAAAACGATCCAAACTTTCGCAAGTGAGTAACTGTCTTCTGTCTGGGCTCCAGCAATGCCATCATTTGCCGCTATGAAGCCACACACACGCTAATCGCAATACCCCGTGCCACTTCAGAGCACGCCTGCCCGCCCTCTACTCCGACTTCCGCTCACAACGGACTCTCAATCCGGATGGCTTTGCCGCCAATGTATCTGCCTGGAACCGCGGGCTCGCCAACGCGGCCCTAGCCGGGCACGCCCCTTCGAAATCCCATGCGCGGAACCACCTGACGCTCGAGCTCGACCCCACCCTCCTCCGCGCCCTCGAGAGCAAACAATTCGGCAGCCCACTGGCCCTGGGCACGGCGCTCCAGGAAGCGTTAGCGAACGGCGAGATGATGCCGCTGCCGCAGTTTCTGAAAGCGACACAGAGCATATACTATAAATCTTGGGGCCAGATACCGTGGGCCGTGGCGAGCTGGGCATTACGGCAGGCCGGGCTAAGTAGCAGGCCCAGCGACGCCATGCCGAACGGGAAGGTGGTGGTCGTCCTACAGAATCTAGAAGTCGTCGCGAAGGCCTTCTCCGACGCGACCGTACACCGGATAGCGCCCTTTGAGCGCATATTCTCGAGGACCCATTTCCGCCGGACATTCGAGACGAGTTTATTGGAAGGACAGAGGCTGTCCGATAATGACTTCGATGTCCTGGTCAAGTTCCTCTCGAGGGATAAAGAGGCGCTGGTGGTGGACGGGAACACGATTAAGATTAGGGACGCGTCTGAATTACCGGTCATATCACAAGAGGATTCGGCAATCGCCTCTCTCAAGGAACTCATGGCGGACCTGACGCGCCAGACGGAGGATCTGAGTTGTCGTGTTGATCAGTTGAATCAGGTGGCTATGGACATGGCTAAGAGGAAGAACCGCGTTTCGGCTATTGAGACGCTTAGGATGAAGAAGATGGCTGAGAAGAATTTGGCGACGCGCCATGCTACTCTACATCAGTTGGAAGATGTAGCGGCTAAGATTCAACAGGCGGCTGATAACGTGCAGGTCGTCCGTGTTATGGAGGCGAGCACGGGGGCACTGCGGAGCTTGAATGCACAGGTCGGTGGTGCCGATCGTGTAGATGCTGTGCTGGATAATTTGCGGGAGCAGATCGCTGAGGTGGACGAAGTGGGCAACATGATTGCCGGTTCTGCGGACGTGGATGAGAGTGAAGTCGACGACGCGTACGAAGCCTTACTTGCGGAACAGACTGAGAAGTCAGAAGAGGCTGAGCGGGCTAAGAAAGAGGCCGAGGAAGCTGAAGCTGAAGCTGAAGAGACGAGACGGAAACTTGCCGAGCTCGACGTATATGGTCGTCCAGAGGGTCCTTTGTCTCAAGATGCATTGGATGGCGGTAAAGTCGCCTCTGATCCTCATGCTCTGAGGGCTTGATGAGACGGCCAAGTCCTGGATAGCAATTGGGCCCAGCCCCGCAGGCCCGATATTATAAATGAACAGACAACGAACGAACAATAACAATCGAATAATTACCGATTACGCCCATCACTATGGCAAACGAAACAACCTTATTACAATGCATATCTAGACCAACTGAGATTGGTACATATGATAAAGACGGATTAATGACATACGAAGAGGAAGTTGGTCTCGGTAATGGCAATTGGACCTATCGGGTGTGAACCTGAATAATCTAGTAACTTTTTTAACGACACGAACTTGAATCTGTACAAGGGAACAAGACAAGACGATGCGATGCGATGCGTATGGGTATAGTTATTATTATTTGCCTGTAAATGGGATGAGGGAACACTACTCAACCCTGTCTATCCAACGCTGCCGTCTCCTCCGCTGTAGATACAAATAGACATGGTGTACTCATCTCCTTTTCCTTTTCGTGGTCCGGTTGTGTTGGTATTGTTGTTATTACCGGCGGTTCGGTCAGGGGTTCGGGTTCTAACATCACTGGAACATCTACCGGTGTTTCCACCGGGTTTTCGGTTTCTTCTGGGATTGCCACCGGTTGTGCCATCACGTCCATCTCGCTAGCCTCGGTGACCAGCCCATCTACCCCATTGTCCTTCTCCTTAGTTTCAGTCTCAATCTTACTAGCCCTCGTCTGCGCCCGCGTGCGCCTCGCATTCTCAATCAGATCCCTATACGAAGAATCATATTTAACCGCCCAAGCCGCCCCATCAAAATCCTTATCCCGGATCCCCGTATTATTAGCGGCGGCAGCAGCCCCCCGGAGCACCGGCGCCCGTGAGCCAAGCGTACGTTCCCAAACGTCGAGATCATGGAGTAGTTCGATTCGCCGTCGTGGACGCTGCGAGTCGCAGTTTGCATTCCAAATCATGACCCATTCGCGGTGGCGGCGCTCGAGCATGGCGCGGTTCCCGCTGTTCGAGAGGCCGAGTTCATTGAGTTCTTTGCGGAGGTGGGTTTCTTTTAGCATGGAGTAGTTGAGGGTTGGGAGGCGGTCGGGGGTTGGTAAAGGGGGTTGAGGTTTGTTGGATATGGTGGGTGGGTGGAATCTGGTTCTGGATGAGGACGTAGAGGGAGTGCCGGTCATGCGTATTGATTTGGGTGGATTACCGTATGACGGTAGCCGTGGTGGTGGTGGGGGACATGGTTGGGGCCCCGGACATGATGAGTCGATGTGTCTGTCTACTTGTACTGGTTTCATGCGCTTCCAGCAGATGGGACAGGCGACTAAACCGTCGTCGGGTTCAATATTCATGGGCTCCGTATCGGGGATATCAGACTCCAGACGGGCCATCTCGGCGGTGGCTTCCATACCGCGGGTCTTGCTGAGTCGCGTGGACGAACGTAACCTTTTGCTTGACGGCTCACTGTCGTCGTCATCGATGCTGATATATCCTACTCTCCGCTTCGGCGCGTCTGATATGGTAGATGTTGTAGCTGGAGAGGGAGAGGGAGAGGGAGACGGCGGCCTCCTGGCAAACTCGAGTACAGCTGCGCGTGTCTGCGTGAAAGCGGCGACGACCTCTTCCATGGACCAATTACTCCTCAATTTCATCTCCTGTTCGGAAGCGCGACATAGCGGGCACTTCCCATCCGCAGAGAGCGCACGGCGAATACATAGCGAGCAAAATGTGTGATTGCAAGAGGTAAGCATAGGCGTCTTGTAGAAGTCTTTGCAAATCTGACAGCGCAGGGCGGCTTCGACGGCCGAGAGGCCTGAGAGCGGCGTGGGGAGCCAGTCAGTGGAGTCGGCCACACTGTCGTAACCGGTGTTATTCATAGTCAGGAGGCTCGTTGACAGGCAAATGTAGGGGGTGAGGATGGCGAAGGTGTTTCTACGTCACAACCATGCGCGACGTGTTCCCATGCGCAGAATTGTGCCTGATAAGTATTTATCGGTGTGAAGTTTCAAAGTTCATGTCGCTCTTTTAGCCCTTGAGAATCGTCGCCACGGGTGATATTATGGAGAGCTTTGTTGCTTGGTTAGATACGCATTTGGCAGTTGAGAATGGAATGGTCAAAGACCTAAGCTGAAGGCGACTTCCTGTTGAACGCGGCAACTCCCTATACTGGTTACTCCATTATGCAACCGTAGAATACCCATATTTCCAGCTCAATGTATCTTTATAGTGGGGTAATCTGCACAAGCGGGAGAATTACATTATCCAGCCCTTCACAGTGCAAGTACCTTTGCCCCACCACTTTACGCGTTCCCAACTTGTCACTCCACCGCGTTTCGAAAGCGCCCGACATTCCTTCTTCTCATCGTTCCTCTTTCCTCTTTTCTCAACAACGGATCGCGATAATTTTGTGTTGAGTTTCATGAAACCAAGTTTAGGCCCCTCAAAATGGACGACTACAAACAGTATCTAGCTCAGAAGATTCTGACCGAGGACCAGGTCGTAAGTCTACATACACAACCTACATCGTGACGTCGCTAAAAACTAACCCTCCGTGTCTAGGTGACATATCGCCTGTTGAGCAGAGCGCTGAAGGTCCATGTTAACACCGCGAAAGAGTATGTTTCTATGACAACCAAACCAGGTTATGATGTTTTTGAATTCCATCCATACTAATTGATGACTAAAAAGAATGCTTTACGAATTTCACAAATCGCAAAACGACAAACACCCTGGTAAACTGCACGCCACCTACATCATCTACGGCATCAAGGCCAGACCAGAGCCGCAAGATGGCGACATTGATATGGCCGACTCTCAGTCGTCTGATGACATAGAACTTCCAGAGTCTGATGTAGTGCCCACATATACTCTCGCTTTGGTGAGCCAAGAGCAGCTCGAACGTGAGTCGTGTATATCGGGTATACGCAGAAAGTCATGATTAACCTTGGAGTAGCTAGGTTGTCGCAATACAGCGAGGTTACTTCTATTCATGTTTATAGTTTAGCACCTCACCCACTCAAGGACTTTCAACTCCTAGCAGACACAGCGAGACAAGTCTTGGAGCTGTCAAAGACAGACAATGACACCGCAGAAGCGGGCAAAACATACGGTACCTTCGTCAATCCCAATGTGCGCAGGAGAGAGCGCCGTGGACGTCCGATCTCCCCTACTAAAGCGCCTGCGCCTAAACCGGTATCAAAACCCGATGCCAAACAAGATGTAAACTCTTCTACCGTGGTCGCCGTCCAAGAAGAGGCTAAACCAGGTAGCGCTCGCGTGACGTCCAAACCTGGGGCAAAGAAACCTACCTCATCACTAAAGCGTCAGGAATCATCGGGCATCGGACAGATGTTCGCGAAACAAGCTGCGAAACCGAAGAAATCGACCGCCAAAGCTAGCGAGTCGCCCGCTACTTCGGCCGCGGTCAGCGGTGCCGAGGATAACCAAAAGGCCGACGCCATGTCTGACGACGGGGAAGACGACGCAGAACCAATGGAAGTAGATGTCAAGCGTGAGGACAGCGGTACCAGGAAGTTACGCAAGGCCCGTCAGGCCGAGTTACGGCGCATGATGGAGGAAAGCGATCCCGAAGCAGAGGAAGAGGAGGAAGGCGACAAGGCCGATGGAGAAGAAGAAGAGGACGACCCCGCGGCGGAAGAACCTCCGGTGCCAAAGACAGGGCCGGAGGAGCCGGCCGAAGTGGTTTCGAGTACGGGCGATGGGCGACGCCGGGGACGGCGCCGCGTCATGCGCAAGAAGCAGGTCATGGACGAGAATGGATACCTTGTTACCTTCCAGGAACCGGGTTGGGAATCCTTCTCCGAAGACGAGGCACCGCCGCCACCGCCGCCGAAGGCTAAACCCGTCAAGGCTGTGCCGGCTGCAAAGCCTAAGAAAGGGGCGGCGGCGGCTAAAGCAAGCCAGGGAAATATTATGTCTTTCTTTGCGAAAAAGTGATTTGGTATGACTCTTTGGGTGAGATATATCATTTGTAGCGAGACGGCATTTCATATTGTTGACAAAGCATTATCTGATTAGATTTGGGGTTGAGGCTGATGGCTCTAGAGCTCTAGCTAAATGCTCATGGAGTATTCTGTATTAATCAAGCATTGGCGTTGAAACCGAGTCTTCACTAGAAATGATATACATCTAGATAATAATAAGGCGAAGATAGGTTCGAATCAGATACTTGAGATTCTTCGAACGTGTCTGACCTCAATCACACCTGTCCCCCTCATGCTTCCCCTCCATATTGCAAACATATTCGCTCCGCGGAACGAGACTGCCATATCACGTTGGTATATATGTACGAGAAAGGGAGGGGTCCGTTATGATCCGAAAATCGAATGTATTCTCTATCGTCTTAAGTTTATTGATTGAAGTTCATGCTGTAACCACCCGTCTTCTCATCCTTCACCATCTTGAAATTATCAGTACTGAGGCCGAACGGCTTCAATATGCCGTTGCCGAGCTATAGATGCAATCAGTTGTCACATTCTCAAATGGGAGAGTTCACAGCACTTACATCTTTTAACTTCCCCCACATCTCACTCATCTCCTTCTCTTGCGCCGCCTTGACCCTCGGCGGCAGAGTTCGAAGTTGACTTCGAACAATCTTTTCATCCGCGCTACTTAGGTTCGTCATAGCAGAGAGAGTCTTGTAATCTTCCTCAGCACCAGATAGATTCGACCATCCATCAAGCTCAGTCCTGGCCCGAGCACGGCGCATCAGTGCCTTGGCTTTTATCCTCTGTATATCCTCCCGTCGTTTACGTTCAGCCGCTTGGGACTCTGTCTCGGACACAATAGCCGGGGCACTCTTCTGGGCCCCTGCGCTTACGATCTCCTCTTCCGTCTCCTCCTCCTCTTCTTCAACATTTTTTTCCGTCTCCTCGCTAAATTTCTCAAGCAAAGCTCTTTCAGCTCGACCCAAACTATCCAGGGCATCGGTTGCAGTTTGCACAGCTTCTTTATATTGCTCTAACTTGAGATGACAGGCGGCTATATTCGACTTGAGAACAGCGAGTTCGTAGTCGAGGTAGTGGGGACAGATAGCGCTGGCTTCTTCATATTTGTTGATGGCAGTTTCGTACTTCGATGAGGAGAAAAGTGCGTTTGCTTCGGACTTCTTGGAGTTGGATTCGTTTAAGAGACTCTGCGAAGACAATATGAATTGGTAAGCAAGAGTGTTATTGGAGATTGACAGGGTGGTTCTGGTTCATGTACATGCCGCTTCTTCTTCTGGTGGGAATCGCGGGACTGTTGTTGCGTCTTCCGCGTCTTCACCTGGAAGGCCGGGGGTGACTTCTAGCTGCTCTTTTTCTTCGGACATTTGGGACTTGGGCATCGCGTCGTGATGGTGTGGTTGTCGTTGTATTTGGCCGGACAGGGTTATAACTCGTAGTGAACGGAGTCAAGTTGCTGCTGTTCATCAACTTTGTAGATATTCTGAGCGGTTCAAATCAGGTATGCCGTCATTACTGGCCCAACTGCGGGACCGATCTCGAAGTATCGGTACCTACCAGATGATATGCATTTATAGATTATATACAGAAGACATAGAATACGTATGAAGCGAATAGTATAGCCCCGGTTTATGAATAGAGACCAAGACTGCATAGAGGAGCATTCTGGTAGATCTACAGTCTCACCAACAGAAGTGAAGATGTATTTCTCTGAAACCATCAAATTCCTGCGAACTGTCTGCCCTGTGGTAAGTCGCTGGAGAGCCGGCCTACTACCTAGGATGAGAGTCCAGGACAGGGCCTGTGGACAAGAGATGCTCTCACTGGCCTCCCCGAAATTGTGACCCTCGGGCGACCACGATCTCCTTGAGGACAGGCGCAACTCAGCTGATCGGTTGAACCGTGACGACTTGCATCCAGGGCCGTATCCCTCTGCATAACCCGTGCATAAAATGTATAAATCTAATTCCCCAGTCAGCTAATCTGTAATTGAGCCGGGCATAGAGAGCCGAGTCTGAGCGAAAGTAGCGATTACTAAGCTGGATTTGCCGCACATTTTCCCGCGATGTGAACTCACTCTCTACCCCTCGATCAAAGCATCTCAAAGCTCCCATAAATCGGTTTTGAATGTAGATGTTATATATAAGGTGATCCCTATATATAAGAAGTAGAGAACCTCATAGCAGTATTTTTATTTTCAAGCTCCGATCGGATCGGAGCTGTAAATATCCTGCGCGACATCGGACAGATACTCCAAGCTAGCCACCTCAACATCTCATCAGTGGCCATACCGTCATCATGGCCCCGCGCACCGAGTAAGTTCTACACACCAAGATCTAATCTCATTAAAGGTGCCGCGACATGGCTACGGCCACGACCCGAGCTGACATGGCCGCTATGTAGCTTTCCGCCCGTACGGGCTTGCCTCTTCGATATGGACGGTTTGCTTCTTGATACCGAGGATATCTACACTCTGTGCATTAACATCATCCTCGAGAAGTATGGCCGCCCAAATTTGCCGTGGTCCATCAAGGCCCGCCTCCAAGGGCGGCCTGGCCCGGATGCCAATGCCCTCTTCTTTGACTGGGCCAAGTTGCCCATCTCCGATGACGACTACATAGCCCAGAACTCCGCTCTACAGCAGAAGCACTTCTTAGATGCGAAGCCCCTACCTGGCGTTGAGGAGCTGCTAGGCAACCTAGGCCGGACTCGGTGGTTCGATAAGCCCAAGGGCCAGGGCCAGGGCCAGGGTCACCGCGTGCACATCGCTCTCGCTTCCAGCAGCAATAAGAATAACTTCGCCGTAAAGACCAAGAACTGGACTGAATTGTTTGCTGTCTTCGAGTCTCACCGCCGTGTGCTCGGAGACGACCCCCGTGTCCCCCCTGGCCGTGGAAAGCCCATGCCCGACATCTACCTTCTGGCACTCAAGACTATCAACGAGAGTCTGCCCGAGGGCGAGAAACCCATCACCCCGGAGGAATGCCTTGTCTTTGAAGACAGTGTGCCCGGCGTGGAAGCTGGTCGAAGAGCGGGTATGCGCGTCGTTTGGGCCCCGCATCCCATGCTAAAGAAGGAGTACGAAGGCCGTGAGAAAGACATATTGGCGGGACGCATGGGCGAGGCAGGCGAGATTGATACTCACCAGCTGGGCGAGCACGACGACGGATGGGCCCAATACTTGCCCGATCTCACCAACTTCCCCTATGAGACATACGGAATCGTGGTGCCGCCTGCAGAGGTTGAATTAGACTCTTCGATGAAGGAAGACGTGAGCGAGGATGTTGTCGCTAAAGACGCTTGAGGCACGACGGCCAGCCCAACCAACCCATCAACATACATGATATAATTTAGAATAGAGCAATCCCACCATGTATTACATGGAACACAGCAAATCATCCAGAGCTCGAAGATATATAAAGTTTCACGAGGGGGAAGCAAGCGACTAGTCATCGTTCCGAGTAACCCACCATATTGGAAAGCGTGCGGTCCCACGCCGGGAAAGACATTCCGTAGTTTGACATCCGACGGGCCACTGATCTCAGGGATAAGTTGAATGGTTGAGGGTGATTGGTATGTAAATGGTACTCCGTTGCCGACAATTGTGTCTCTCAATTTATTATTATCTACTCGAGCTTTCCGAGCTGATATCTAGGAGACGACCCACGAATGCTTAACGGTGTGTCACGCTGAATACCTCGTCTCACGATCACGTCAACAGCAAATAAGAGCGATCATTCGACGTTCATATCATAAAATCATAAAGAACCCTGCCTGTTGACACATATGAACGGAAGTGTATTAGTGCCTACATACACCAGAGACAAACACGGATCACACCAAATAGACATTCCCGATTTGCCGGCCGCCGGCCAGTCTTCCCATCATACGACTGTCATTCCATCATACATACGACCGGAAGTCAGGCTCACAAAAGCACAATACCACCAACGATAAAACGAAGCCTATTCTCTTTTCTTTTCTTTTTTTTTTTCCGCACTGGATCTTACCTAGTGTATAACCTTATACCGATTCGACAAGAAGAAAACAAACCCCATGAAATCCGGTTCTACTTTTCATACCATCCCCCGATGATGAACAGACAAGTGGCCTCCCTCTCTCTTTCTCTAAGCCGTCCGAATATCCGAACCCCCCTGATTATTAGGAATGACACACTCCGTACACCCTCCGTGAACGACTCCTCGACCTTCCAGGCCTCCCCCCCCAAAAACCCATCTTATCTTTTAAACACCGGCTCTAGAACACCGTATTTCCAATCCATACGATGGGCAACTATAGGGTAATAACGTAAGTTTTAAAATAGGTAGGGCAATGATCATATTCCGCCGAAATCATGACTCAAAAGGGGAAAAAATGCCACCGAGAAACTCCCTTCCCCAAAAAAAAAAAAATTACAAACTCCTCCGCGAGCGGCAAACGTGAAGGGGTATAAGTATTATCGAGATCAAAACGCTGCTGTAAGTAGAACAAGACGACACCCACAGCGCCGCGCCAAATACTGAGATTTTTTATACGTGTCTGGGGGGGGGGGGTTGGGTTTGTGTGTGAGTAATCAATAAATAACTTCCATCGTGATAATCCACCCCATTCCTTTTTTTTTCTTTTTTTCTTCTCTTCCTCATTTCGAGAACCGATCATCTGTGGGTTAGGGGAGTGGGGGGAGCTTTACAGCAGGCCTTGCGAGTTATACGAGTTCGGTCGACTGGGCGGCTTATACCAGTTCTTATACGGATGATCAGGGAGGCTGAAATTGGCGAAGTTGAGCGGGTTCACGCGCATAGGCAGCGAAGAGGTCACGACGGGCTGCATCTGGCGCGGTTTGGCGGTGACGGGAATATGAGAGACTGGGGCTAACATCATCTGCTGTGGTGGTGCCGTCGAGGCATTGGCGTTGGCGTTGGCATTGCCAGAAGACGAAGAAGAAGAAGAAGAATGAGGTTGTCCCGTGACGATGCGGTCCACGGGTTGCTTGACCAGGGGATTATTCCCGTTGCGGCTGCCGTTTCCGGCTCCGCTGCCGGGCGGCGCGAGGACTTGGCTCGTCGGAGCCGGTTGGCTCCAGCCCCACCGCTTCTTCAGGCCGGCGATGATGCCGGTGAGTTTCCAGCCGGTCTCGCGGTCGATGCGCTCGAGGATGGTGACGACTTCTTGCTGCTCGGCGTGATCGGTTAGAACCTCGGAGACGATGACGACGGACCGGATCGACACCGAGGCCACGCCCCGGTCTTTGTTGTGGGCTACGATGCCGCAGACCTGGTGTGCGTGGTGAAGCTGCGTCGTGCGCAGATCCTCTGAAGCTTTGGAAGCGGCGGGATTGACCTGCGCGAGGATACAGAGCGCCATGTGGTAGTAGAGTCTACCGACGACGGCAGCGCGCTTGAGAAGCCTTGGGGGAGAAAAGAAAAAGACATCAGCTACGATTGCTCGGGAACAACGGGGGGGCGGGGGACGGGGGACGGGGGACGGGGGACGGGATGCTGAACCAGAATGATGATACCGGTAAACCGGAAGAAAAAGAACACAAAAAAAAAAAAACACACCAGATATTGGGGAACAGCGACTTTGTCGGCCCGGTCTGCTTCGTTGGATGAATATACCCAAACGGATGCATCGGCCTCGGACACGCGTTATCCCACGCCTCGCACATATTCTTCAAATGATTCCACTCCGCCATCCGGGACTGGACGCGAAGCTGCTCGTCGTGCGGGCTCGGCTCCTGGAACTTGGGGATGTTGAAGCGGAAGTTGGCGATCTTGGCGACGATATAAAAGATACGATGGACCCAGATCTCCTCGTTGCCAGCGTCCTTTTCCGTCTCGAAGTCCATGTTGACGCCCCATGTCTCTGGATCCCACGCCGTCTTCCAGTTGAAGGCGAGGCATGACAGCAGCTCCATGCCGACGTTGAGCCAGAAACAGGCCGAGCCCAGACCGCCGCTCTTTGCGTTCCAGCCGCACTCGCGGATCAGCGCCCGTGCCCCGGCGATGTGGCTCATGCGCTGCGTCGGCTTTTCGCTCATGATTTCGTAGACGTTGAGCACGACGGCGGTAGCGGCGCATTCGGCCGTGTTGCGCTCCGGGTTCTGAAGGCTCCGGAGAAGCTGTGTCGTCGCCGTGTCGTAGTATAAGAGCGCCTTCTCGTCGCTGTACTGCTGCGTCAGCGTCAGATGCTTGACACCGCACGCGAGCAGGGCGTTGAGGAGCATCGAGCACTTGAGCGCGTAAAAGGGGATCAGGCGCGAGAAGTGCTTCTCCCGGTCCAGACTGTCCATCCATAGACCGACCTCCGAGACGAAGACTTGCATGAAGTAGAGCTCCTCTGGCGAGTTGAGATACTCGCGCTCGCCTTTGCTTTCGTTGAGCGGTGACATGAGGCCGTTTTTGGCGTCGTTGCCGAGATTCGAACAGGCGCCTCTGGTCGTCGAGGGCGGCCCGGCTTCCGTTATACCCGCGATGGACGGCGCCGTGGAGATATCGCTGCTTCGGTGGTAAGTGTGGTGAGAGTGGAACTTCATATCCACATCCTCGGACGGCGTGAATGCCTCCAAGGGGATATTGGCATACGAAGCACCGCTACTCTTGCGCGAATGGAATTGGGAGTCGAGAAGGAGTTCCGGATGGGTGGGCCGGCGCTCGTCATAGTAAGGGTTGTGAGGTGGACGTGTTGTCGACGCCGGTTGTTCACCGGCTGTCCGTGATTCCGCCCTTTCGACGGCATGGGTCGAGCCGGAACCCCTTTGCGGAGCGGAATCTAGGTAGGCTTCCTGCGGTGGAGTTGGGAGTTGGACGTCGAACCTGGCGTATCTCCCTAGACCTCCTCGGTAGGCTGAAGCAATCTCGCGAGACTCGTCCACGAACTTCACTAGAATAGAAAATATATTTCGTCAGTCTCACGGATTAAAAAGGCCAGACATACGGGATCATCAACAACGACGACAACGACAACAACGACAAGATCAATGACAACATCAATCCCTTCATTCATCGCCACCTTGTAATCGTACCTGTCCACTCCTCCGTCTGCGGTATGAGATACGGCGGCGCCTTGCACTTCAGTTCGGTGAAGTTGAGTTTGATGCCCCGTTTACACTCCCGATTACTCTTGCGACAATTTCGACAATCGGGCGTCTCCTCATCACACTTCAGATGGCGTTCCCGGCACGTCAGACAGCCCGTCCGGACTCTCTTGCTCTTCGCGGGCGCCGCATCCAAGTCGCCCGGCTCGGCACCCTTTGCGTCCATCCTGGCGTCCATCCTGGCGTCCGTCCTGGCGTCCATTGCTCGCTTTCGCTTGCCGCTGTCCAGGGCGACCGACGTCCGCCGTCGCTCTTCTCTTGGTGCGTGGCGCAGCTTTGGTGGGAGTGGGAACTGTCGTCGCTTCTTATTCTTCTCCTTCGTCGCCGATGGGGATAGGGATTCGAAGAACAAGAAGCCGCTGCTGACGGTCCGCGGCAGCAAGGGCTGCTCCGCATGCTGAGGTGCGGACAGCGCAGTTCGCGCTCAAGCTCGCTGGCCGGTAACGATGAACGTTCGGCAGAGGCGGGCTGAACCGCCAGTGAGAAGGGGAAAAAAAAAGAAAAAGCCTGAAATTCGAGGGGTTTTTTTTCTTTTTTTCTCGAAGATTATCTCCGGAGAGTCTCTAAGGAAAGAGAGAAGATGAGATGAGATTTGTCGGTAGGTAGTTATTGGAAAGAAATCATGTAAAAGAATACAAAAAAAAAAAAAAAAGAAAACGCGAAAGTCTTAACGGGCAGACGATAGATAGCGCGCGGGTGATCGACTTGGCAGGCCCCCTGTGTCTTACACGTGACAAGCTGGGCTGGGCTGGGCTGGGCAAAGAAGAAGGAGGGGGGGAAGATGGGGTGGCTGAAAGTCTTGGAAGTAGGTAAAAAAAAAAAAAAAAGAGAAATGTGTTAAAGTTGTTGTTGTTGTTTATGCTGTTGTTTTTCTTGCGTGTGGCCTTACGTACCTATATACAGACAACAGGGAGTGGCATAAGGTAGTTTAGCTTAGCTAGGAGTTCAGAGATGCTCGGGACGATGAAGAACCGAGTGATCGAGATGTCAGGCATAGATAGATATACGCGCGGTGATATGAGATGCCCAGACATGCGGGGAAGGGGGTTCATGTAGTTTGTAGGTAGTCGACGGAGTACCTTATTGAAGCTCTCTATAGCAGATAGGACGGGCCTTGGTCGGCCTTGGTGTGAATCTAACGAATCTTGGGCACAAGGCAAGCAAGCTTACAGATTACAAGCGATGGATATTGCGAAAGATCGAAGATCGAAGAGCGAAGAGCGAGGATGCGAGGACCGAGCATTAGGGGATTTGGGATTCTCTGGGTCGGGAAAGAAAGCCAAGAAAGACTTGTGTATATCTTTCTGTCTGAAGAGAGTCCGAGCCGGTGGCGGTGGGAGACGGTTGAAAAGAACTTGACATTCGAACTGTAAAGCGACCTGAGTGTATAATTGGTAAACTCTTCTCGATGCTGCCGAGAACAAGGACCAAGATGGATATGTCCAGGGGAGAGCGGGGGGGTAAACATGGGAAATGTCTCCTGGGGAAACGAGAATTGCGGTTATTTTGCTAAGCTTAGATAGGTTACATGCCTTATGGGAAAAGAAAAAAAAAGAAAAAAAAAAGAAACAGCCCTGGGAAGTTTGGAGATATCACTACCCTACACTACTACCTATCACCCTTTCTTTTTCTTTTTTTCTTTTACTTTTTTCTTTTCCTCTAGATCAACTCCCATGGATTATTTTCTCTCTCTCTCTTTTTCTCCCCCTGTATATAGTCTCTGTTATATTTCTTGCCTGAACTTGGCGTGAACAACAGACCCCTGGGAAGTACGACTCTGTAATGCGAAAGGGAACAAGGGTCAGATCTGTGGTTGTAGTGGTCACTGGTACGTCCGTGGATATGTATCCGTAGTGTAGTGTAGGTAGTGGTGTAGGTAGTGGTGTAGAGGTACACTAGATGGATAGATAGATGGATAGATGGATAGATAGATGGATGCCGATCAGGCACCGTACTATGTGACCAAATATTATATACTCTTCTCGCCTGCTGTTGGATTATTCCATACGAATACGGATGAAGTAGATACTCCCTAACTCGCTAACTCGTCGGACAGAGTAGGGGAGAGAGAGAGAGAGAGACAGAGAGAGACAGAGAGAGACAGAGAGAGACAGAGAGAGTGGCGCTCATCAACCCCCCTGGAGTCCTCCTAGTCCTTCCTACCGTTGTCCGCATTGGGAAGAGTGAGATTAACTGTAAAAAAACAAAAAAAAAAGAATACATACCAAGAAAAAAGTCATCGGTCATTTCATAGGGCCAAAGCTGAACCATCAGTCAGTTTCTCCTCCTTCCGAGCCGGGGGTTGATTCCGGAACGGTCTCAGTAGTTTACATACCTGGCAATGTACGTTGGGTAAAGTCATTGCGTACGGACTGTAGATAGGTAGTTATTCCCCAATCCTAAGACTTGGGGGGGTTAAATGACTTTTTTTTTGGTATTATTTTGTAAGATTTTATCTGAGATTCCACGGACTGGGGATGCTACTCGGCCTACTTTTTCTTAACAGATGGATGACCTCTATCTAGGTAGACTAATACTAAGTAGACAGGAGGCAATTTACTCTCGTCAGCAATACATATGAAAAAGAGGTCGTGTAGACTTGATGTACTGCATAGCTACAACATCATCATCATCATCATCATCATCATCGTATATCTGCTATACCGACTTATTATGTGTTATGTGTAAGAGTAGGCATGGTCATGATCTTGGCACTGCTCTCTTTTGACGAGTCGGCCGCTTCCCGCCTTTTACTCCGTCCTGTCATTCTGTCATTCTGTCATTCTGTATGGAGAAATCTATCTCTTGCAACCGATGTAGGCTCCATACAGTCTGTCCCTGACCCTAGGTAGTCATGCCCTGCCCTTCCTTTAACAACGGCTGACGCAACGAAATGAATGCGACCTGCGGGTGAGAAGTGGTATATGTAATGCAATATATATATATATACTTATATATATATGTTGTCTTGAGAATGCTTTCAGAGCTGATCTGCCGGCATTTTCCAACATTTAATCCGCTTCCGTTGAGAATTAAAGAAAAACCCGCATCTCCTAGATAGGTAGGTATCAATTAACTACATACTTTTGTACGTAAGATGATGAGTTTTGTCAATTAATTGACGACCCTTGTACCTTAGTTATTCGATGAACGGTCTTCCAGAAATCGTTAGTCGATGGCATTACCATGGTTTAGGTACCATCACGAGGCCATAGCGTAGCGGAAGAGTCGATCCAGGTTTCTTTTCAGGGGGTCTATCCAACTAGATAGATGGATAGACAGATAGATAGATAGATAGTCCGTAGATAAATACGGTAAATCAAGTCTGGTCCAGAACCCATCTTCCGCATCCCTGTTGAATGGGAAAGAAGAGACAACCGCAGCTGGAGAGCATCCGGCTTTTCGAGGATTCATCAATGGTCTTTCTCCAAATACGATCTGGGATTTCTTGAAGTGACAGATTCACTCCCCAATTCTATTACATACAACCTCCCTATGTATATCATAACTCCTATGATTCTCCACTTCCGCAACCTAGAGCGAGCTCAACAAGCTTGGCATCCTTTTCTGAGTTCTCTGGTTCAGCCCCCCTGCACGTTCGACGCGTATCTAGAAGCAGAAAAACTTGTACATATCGTGATGCTGGGTAGGGATCGACCGCTACTGTCATAAAAAACTGCTTGGTTTGTTAATCTAGATTGTATGTAGTCCGTAGCTAAGTTATGTGAATGTCACCTTCGGTTGCGTCGTCTACCTATTCACCTTTTTGGTAAGGATCAATTATGATTGATCTCGATTAGACCACCTTTGGTAGGTTAGAAAGTCTAGAATAAAAGTTACATAATGCCATTTCATATTGGCCCCCGAGCGTTTGCCTCGATCGGGTTGAGATACAGCCGGCTAATGAGACGGCGCGCTTTGGAAATAATAGTAAGATCTATCTATTCCTTCGTAGATCTGATCTTGACCGACTGCAAGGTACAGGCTTGGTCTGGTCGTTTTGATCGGCAGCCCCCTTGCTATGTAGATCCGATATCGAATACCTATCCTGTCATCAGACCGCTATGCTTCAAAACTACCTAGAGGGGCCCCGAGCATCCTCGGAATGTGAGTATGAGAAGCCGGGGAGTCGTGGTCTCTTCCGCGGTCCTGTAAGTGTAAAGGTGATAGGTAGGTCGGACGATGCACCAGCATTGTCGCCGACGTGTCCAAAGTGCACAGTTGGAAGGATTAGGTGTCTCGCTATAGTCCAACTGGTCGATGCTCTTTGACCGGTGTTCTGTGTTCTTGAAACGTAAATGAAGGGCTAGATAGAGCGTGGAAGCGCCATAGATAGGTGCTTGATGACTCCGAGAAACGCCCAGAGCAGCCATTCACACATCCGTATTCATATCAGGCTGCTAGCAACGTTGATGATAGTCCTGGGTCATTTCAGATTGATAAATGTGCCTTTGCGAGGCCCTGTATCTCGGATGAAAAGAAGAAGAAAGAAAACAAAAAAAAACGAGGCGACATCGCGACCGAACATCACCCAGTCAAATGGAAATGACCATGTTGTTTCAATTGCTCAGGATTGGATTCCGAGGTCGTTGACCGTTGTCGAGTCTTGAGAGGATGCTGAAGAGACGAGAACGGATTGGAACGCCGGGTTATCGACCTACACTATGACGATGGCTGGTAGCGTAGCTGTACAGACCTAAGGTTAGGTTAGATATGTAGATAGTCTCGCGTCGAGCAGATGTCCTGGTCAGATACCCGAGATCAACCATTCACACTCACACTACCTTGGCGTCTCCTACGCAGTAGATCCAGAAAGGGTTGCGTATCGGGTACCTTACACCGATATATTCCATGTCCATGGACAGACTGCACACCTACTACAGACTACATACTTGGTATGTATTTCACGACAGCACTTACGAGAAGACCAAGCGGAGATCTCCCTGCTCTCCTGATGGAAAAGGAGACACTAGATACAGACCAGGTGCATATACCAATAATAAGCGCTGGCATTTGACAGCACCCGTCCCTCCGTCCCTGTCCTGTGCCAGGTCGCTGCCTGCTCCCCGGGGTTGCATTCATCTACTCGAGCATTTGCTTTTTCCCTCGAGACTCGGCGTACGGGCTTGGCAACGTTAAGTCGACTTCTGTTATAAGTTAGTTAGTCTGCCCAATTGGTCGGCTCATAATACAGGGTTCATTGCCCTTCCCACCAAACTACACGGGGGCAAAGCATCTCTTGCTCTTGCTCTCCTGCTTTTGACATCCAAGTTCTTCTTTCCAATCGTATGAAGCATGTGTTAAGTAGCAGGGGGGCTTAGACGTGCGATCTCATATCAACTCGGACTGTAGATACTGTAGCTCGAAAGACCGGGCGAGAATGTCAAGTACCGACAAATGTGAGGCTGAAGTCCCGTCAATTGGTTCTCGATACATCTCGCCACCCGTCATGGAACGAATGGTAGTAAAGAAAAACCCCTAGAATCGGCCCTGCCAGTGACAGGACAGACTTAAACGGCTTACCTATTATACATAACACTATGTAATATGATCCTGTATTGGGTGCAAATCGTGAAACCTGTCGTTTTTCTCCGAGATACGGCATCCCTAATAAGATCTTGCTGGCAGCCGTCCGGATGGAGCAGCAAGGGGGTAGTTATCCCCCTGACTGAAAGCGAGGAGACAAGAGAGATACATACATAGATTCATTCGTTCTTATCTTTTTTTCTTTTTTTCTCTCTCGGCGCATTGGAGCCGGGTTCATTCCGCCATCCCGCCATTCCGCCACCCAGCCGTACAGTTCAGATGCACCTCTTCCCCTTTCGCCCCTCTTCGTGGTTATGACCACGCCGACCGTGTCCCTTCTCTCCCATCCCCTGTCAATGTCATCGAAGCGAGGTTCTAGCTAGCTAGCATCGCCTAGGCATACTACGCCTCCATGGCCGCGGGGTCGACAGACGGCGCGCATCCTCCTACCTATCGATTCTCCTGCAGAACTCGCGCAGAACTCGTGCAGAACTCGTGCACGCTCAGATGTCTTTGTGTTTCATATATATATATATATATATATATGCCTTGTGCCTGTTGACTCTGCTCCTCCTCAATCCACACGAGCCCGCCTATGACTGTCGAGGGGCATAGAGCGGGGGCCCACGATAATCAGCTTGGGAAGTTGGAGGAGGTGAGAGCGTAGTGGAACCTCCGCTCTTCGGTGCGTAGGCAGAAGCTTATTAAAATCATCTAGATGATGGATGAACGAATTGATTTTCACACGAAGAGTTCACATTTCAGGGATCACATTTCAGGGATCATTGCCAGTATCGTTCACGGCATTCGGCATTCTGCATTGACTGAACTTGCGATGAAGGACCAACAAATGTGGATGAGACGAAACGAGATGAGATGACGAGCTGCCATTTCTGCCATTTCATCCAAGCGACGGGAATACCCCACTCCGAGCGTCTCCACTTAATATATTCCATTGGCGACCCACTCTTTCCATTGGATGGCGCTGTTGGAAGGAAGAGTGGATGCTACTTATGTGGGTTCTCTATCACATACATGCAATTTCTCATGCACATATAGATAGAATGCCAGCCGATCTTCAGGTGCTTAGTGTACGGTTTCTGTACGGTGTATGTACGGTGTACCGGACACCCAATGGAACTTGTCCGATTTGTCTACACCCAGCTTGCATTTCCATCCTGCACAAGTCCAGACCGGCAACATTTGGCGACTTGCAGCATCTTATCCATAAACCTCGGTACACTCCTCGGTTGAAGATAAGCGGCTGCATCTATGAAACGGGTGGTCATCGCCTAGGTATCCAAAAAAAAAGGAAAAAGAAAAAGAAAAAAGAAAAGAAAAAGGGATAAACCCCAAGAGCAGCCGAGCCTGCTTGCCCTTCCCCAAGTATGAGTAGCAACACACAAGCGGCACCGGCGCAGCCAAAGTCCATACTCCGGGGCCATCGGAGCCCGGTCCACATCACCACCTTCATCAGAGAAAACCAACGCCTCGTTTCCGGCGATGCGGACGGCTTTGTGGTGATATGGGACTTGACGATTATGAGGCCCCGGGCCGTCTGGCGTGCTCATACCGGTGCGATTCTAGGGATTTCCGGATGGGGCCGCGATAAACTCATAACGTATGTAATGCTCAAACAAACTCCAATAAATCCCAAGGGCTGGACTGAGTCGTAGCTGAAGACACGTTCCTCTACGGGCAGGCAAGGCAAAGATACTCGTCTAGTCGTCTGGAAGATCACAGAATCCGACGAGGCAGCGTTGAGCACCGCTCTTCCGCTCGACGAGTCTGCGCCGGAACGGCCACAGCCGTGGATCTTACATATACTGGAAATCAACACGATGAATTTCTGTTCTTTCGCCCACTGTCCGCAGACATCGGACGCGGAGCTGGCGGATTGTGATGAATTGCTAGTGGCCGTGCCCAACACGCTAGCCGCGGAAGCCGTGAGTTGAGGACTGCGCCCATTCCCGTCCTCTTGGCGGGCGCGTATCACCGATAGAAGGCAATTTTTAACTTGAACCTATATATAGGTCGACATCTTTCATCTACCGAGCCAAGAACGGCGAGCCACCGTATCTCTGGGCAGCAAAGCGGAAAACAAAGGCATGGTGATGGCTCTCTCTCTATTCTGGCTGCATCATTCACTATATCTGATAGCTGGCTACGAGAATGGCCTGGCTGTCGTGGCGCGGCGCGGTGACGGTTGGACCTGGGATGTCCTTTACAGGAATCAAGCACATACCCAACCGATCTTATCGCTCGATATTGTCCCTCATAAAGAATATTTCCTGACGTCTGGCGCTGATGCCATCATTGCGAAACATCCAATTCCCAATATCAAACCCACCATACCACCTACTTCTTTCAAGGGGCCAGACACGCCTAAAACGCAGAGTAGCGAGAACAAGGCGGGAAAGCCGAAGCAAGAGCCGCCCAGGCCAAACCCCTCACTACTATCAGCAGCTCTCGCGGCTGAACGTACTGCAAACCCTGATACTCGGCCACGCATTGTACCCAAAGCAGAGATCATGGTGGAAACCTCACCATTGAAGACGCTCAATACCAAACACTCGGGGCAGCAGGGCTTGACAATCCGCTCAGATGGGCGAATTTTCGCCACGGCCGGTTGGGATTCCAAAATCCGGGTATATTCGGCCAAAACAATGGCCGAGCTAGCAGTGTTGAAATGGCATGAAATGGGTTGCTATGCCATCGCTTTTGCTGCGCTAGCCGACAATCAGAAAGATGCCTCTACTGAATCCCAAGAAAACGCAGCCCAAGCGCAGGGCACACCAGCGGGCGATTCCAATGCTGTGAGAGGTAAGGAGACAAGCCTGACCGCTGTCTCTAGGCTGGGCGGACTCAGTGTCAAAGACAGACGGATACAAATGGCTCAATCTGCTCACTGGCTTGCTGCTGGAAGCAAGGACGGGAAAATCAGTTTATGGGATATATATTGATGTGCGAGGCCAGCTTTGGAACGCGGAATTGGCATTGTCTTGCCTGCCCGAAATCAGTGAAGTGACCAGTGATCTATGTGATCATCATCAAGGCCATATGTAATTATGCGGTGATGCCCGGCTACCCGCCCGGGATACTTGGCCCCCTTGTCGTCGGTCCCTCTAGGGGGCACATACCAGGGTGTGTAGAAGACGGTGTCAACAGTGGCTCCCGGAATGAGCACGAATCGCATCCTCACGCCCTGAAAGTTGGCATCTTCGGGCCACTTTCGAGGTGGGCGAATCGCGGGTAGAATACCCGCCGGATGTATAACTCGGCTTGACGTCTTGTTTACAACTCCATCGGATAGTTCCTTAGATGCAAACGGTCATTTGCTAGGAAGGGCTGCGAGTAGTCGAAGTGATCCCGGAGATATCGTAATAGAACTGAATGCAAGAGTCTCCAGAAAGACAACTGACTATTCCTACAGCATAGCCAGCATATGTTTAGCTCGGTAGATAGCGACCAGATTTTAGTCTCCTAAATCATGAAGTTCGTTCAAAGCTTCTTCGAGAAATGACTTTTAAACTTCTTGCTGGCGCGATCACTAGGCCGATACTGGAACTCATCGCCGTGAACCTCAAAGCAGAAAGGCATTTGGTCTGGCGTGGCTTCCGGCGCCGGTACGCGAATGCGAAACATAGTTCCTTCTTTCGGTAGGATTTTGACCTGGTTTTTTGGAGTGACGATCTCAAAGGCGAAGCGCGAATCTTTGACGACGATCCCTCGCACACCGACGCGGCTGGGACACCGGCTGCGCGACACCTCGACCTCGGCACCGTGGTAGTCGGCGGCACTCAGCTTGGCGGCTGCGCCTTGTCCGCCATTATAGAGTTCGTTCCCGAGGACCTCGCGAATGTATCCGATCCAGAGATTGTTTAGAGGCTCGAAGATGGAATACTTCCGACCCTCGCTGGGCAGAGTGTAGAGCTGGCGCTTTCGACGTTCGCGGGCGGACAGTGGTTTCGGCTTCAAAGCCTTGAGGCGTTTATTTTTCTCGTCGCGGGCCTTGCGTCTGGCATCACGAGCGTTGGAGGGCGGCGGGGAACTCGGCTTTAGAAAGAGAGGTCGATGCTGGATCTTGTCCGAGTAGATGCGATTCGCGCTATCTGGACTGTGGGCTCGACGCAGAAGGTCTTGGGTTAAGGACTGGCTCTCGTCTTTTGGCGGCATCGTGTTGTTGAAACTCTCACGGTCACTTGATGCTGTAGAAAAAAGAAAGGCAGGTGAGTTCAGTACCTAGATAGCCTCACAGCGGGAAAAGTTCACTACGCGCTTAGTTGACTAGATAGCCTCTACCTACCTAGTCGGGCTAGTTAGACGCCGTTGCGTGTCATTGGGCGCACTAGAAACCTTATCGCTGCAAGCCTTAAAGCCCCGTAGATCGACGCCTGCCCCAGACCTCGGCTGCTATAGTTAGTGAGCAGTGCACCGTTGTAATTAGCTATTACGAGGTAACTATTACCTCCCCACAGTTCGAAGTTCACTCTCAACATCTTCCGGACCAACAACAACCACCAACAACCATCGCCAACCAGCACCGCCAGCACCACCGCTCAATATCCCCCCTTCCTTCGTCGAGACAATTGCCATCTTGTGATCCTACGTAATACTAATCATCGAATGCTTTCATAATAAACAAGCCTCCCTTCTCATATACGTGCGCCCATATTTGTATTCACTTTGTAGCTCATTATCAATCGCCTGCTTTGCGATGCTACAGCCGTCGTAGAGCTCAGGTTGGGAGGAATTACTGTAGAGTATTGTACAACAAAAACAACAGACCCCGAACCGCCATGGCTCAAGACGACGATTCAGCCCGCGATTCCGCGCCCGATTTGCAAATCCTGGGTGACCAGATCACCCTACAGCCTAGGAGCTATGTCGAGACCCGCCGCCACGACGACGAATACGATGAAGCTCTAGTGAAAAACATGGCCAGATTCCGTTCTGAGCCCCTACAATTCCTCCGCGAAGTTTCGCTATACGTGTCTGGCACCGGCTGGCGCGCCTATGACAATGTTATCGGCCGACCTATCTACTACTCTGGTTTCTCCGAACAGATGAGAAACGCCGTCGTGTCCGCGCCCTTATTGCAAGATCACATATCCCAATTGGCCGACAAGCGACTGCAAGTCGAGGAGGAGGATGGCTGGCTGAGGAAAGACGACAAGGACTATGCCGTCAAGCGGGCACATAGACGAGCAGTCATAATATCCGGGATACGCGATCTCGCCGAGAAGATGACCGACGACATGATCTGCAAGTTCGAGAGCAAGACTTTCATCCGCGGCGCCTACTATCTGGCTACGCAGTTGTTGACACGAGCTTATCACCAAGGTCCGTGATATATACCTCTGCGCGTCCAATATACCAGTCCAAGACATGCGACTAAAATCTTGCGCAATAGGCATTCATATTTCTAGCGAGGAAGTCTTGCGACTGAGAAAAGTAGCCGAGGTGGCCGAAAGAGAGGGACAGAGCATTATATTCTTACCTTCTCACCGTTCACATGTCGACTATGTCTCGATGCAGTTAATATGTTATCGGCTTGGCTTGACTTTGCCTACCGTCGTGGCAGGCGACAACCTCAACTTCCCCGTCGTCGGGAGCTTCCTCCAACATGCTGGTGAGCATTACGCATATTTGTTGATCAATGCCATATCTGGCTGCTAACTCACATCGCAAGGTGCCATGTGGATTCGGAGGTCTTTTAGTAATGACACCCTGTATACCACTCTCGTACAGGCTTACATAGACACAATGCTGCAGGGCGGCTATAACTTCGAATGCTTCATAGAGGGCGGCCGATCCCGCACTGGCAAACTGTTACCACCTAAGTTTGGCATCCTTAGCTTCATACTGGACAGCATTTTATCTGGCCGGGTCAAGGATGCCATCGTCTGCCCCGTCAGCACGCAGTACGACAAGGTCATTGAGACCGAAGGCTATGTCACCGAACTCTTAGGCGTCCCTAAGAAGAAAGAGAATTTAGCCGATTTCCTCAGCGGCGGATCATCTGTTCTCTCTCTTCGACTTGGACGGGTAGACGTTCGCTTCCATGAGCCCTGGAGTCTGCGTAAATACGTCGACGAGCAATTGACCAAGCTCAATAAGCCGATTGGCAACCTGGACCTGACTTCAAAGACGCCGGAAAATGCTGCTCTCAAGCAGAAGCTACTGCGAACATTGGGATACAAAGTTCTTTCCGACATCAATGATGTGTCGGTAGTCATGCCCACCGCGCTCATTGGAACCGTGCTTCTTACTCTGAGAGGCCGCGGTGTCGGCAAGCTCGAACTACTGCGACGCACCGAATGGCTCATAGAGCGAGTTCGCGCCAAAGGCGGTCGTGTCGCTCACTTTGGAAATTCCCCACTGGTGGACGTGATTGAGCGCGGCTTGGAGGTGCTTGGTAAAGACTTAGTTGGAGAAGTTCACGGCTTAGCCGAGCCGACTTATTACGCAGTGGACCGATTTCAGCTTTCTTTCTATCGCAACATGACCATCCATTTATTCATCTCCGAGGCCTTGGTCAGTGCTGGCATGTACACAAGGGTCAAGCAAGGCGGTGGGCCGGCTCATCAAGATATATCATACACGGCTCTCCGTGAGCAGGTTTTATTTCTTTCGTCGCTGTTCCGCGGCGAATTTATATTCTCAAGCGAGGGTTTGGACTCGAATTTGGAGAAGACGCTGGTTGGGCTCGAAAATGATAGGGTGATCAAATTGCAGAGATGTGAAAAGGGGGCGATATATAGTATTGGTCTTTCCGATGAGGAAAGATTGGCCGGCCGGGAGAATTACGACTTTTATTGTTTCTTGATCTGGCCTTTCATCGAGTCTAGTTGGCTCGCGGCAACGTCACTCATGGGGCTTACTCCCCCTATTGATCAGAAAGATGAGATATGGATTGAGGCTGCTCAAGCGCATAATACGGCTCAATTGGTCAGTAGCTGCATCCGGCTTGCTATATGACTCCGGACGATATCATACTGACTATCTCTTGTTTTTTTTTTTTTAGCTCGGCAAAACGCTATACCACCAGGGGGACCTCAGCTACTTCGAAGCTGTGAATCGGGAAACAATCAGGAACAGCTACCAGCGCTTCGAAGAAGAAGGCATCGTGTACGCCGTCAAATCAAAGAGCGCAAAGACACCACCACGTCTCTGTCTATCCCCCGAATGGCGAGCCCCTCGCGATCCTAACACGGGAGCACTCCTTGCTTCCGGTCGATTATGGGATTTCATCGAGCGTATCGCGTCGAGTAGGCGAGAGGGGAAGAATCGACGTGATGGCGCGACTGTGAGCACGCGTGTGCTCAAGTTGACGGATGTTTTGGGGGCGGAATTGTTTAAGAAGGCGGCTGCGCCGAAGAGTAAGGCTGAGGCGAAGTTGAGTGATGAGGATGCTGTCAGGCTTAGGAAGGTCGTTCATGCTGAGAAGAAAAAGCGGAAATTGGAGGCTAGGGCTCATTTGTGATGACGACCCAATGAAGTAAATCTCATCACTCACTTCTGGTCCTCTCCCTTTCGTGTCTCTTGGTTGATTGTATCGTAGGGCGTGTGTGAGACAGGGTACAAGACCCTCAGCCTATTGGTAGGCCTACCCGTAATCATACTCGGTCATCGGGCCGCTCACCAGTGCCCTCCCGTCTGATTATGATTAGGTGGCCGGGTGATGCGGTAAGCCGCTCATTAAGGTGGAGTTGGGAAGTATAATATGGACTTAAGACTTTGCCGCTACTCTCCATTTTCTAAATAACACTTACCTACTCTCCCTGCAATCACAATCACTAAGACCTCCTGCCAGACAACTTCAGACATGCTATATTCAGACTACCCCCGAAATCACATTGTTTTCTTTATTTGTTTTCTTGATATCATGTTCAAATTGTTGTTGTTTTTTTTTTTTTTTGTTTAAATTTGACGTTTATGTTCTTTCTTCGAATAGCAGTCGCTAGATGATGATCGCTTCTCGCGTTTCAAAAGCTATCATACTATTGCTGGGATGGGAGAAAACCTAACCGAATTGGCCCTCTCAAGCTTCAAGGTAAAAAGTCTTCCTCGACACGAGACTTCATATACCTATTGCTAACGTTGAGTCGACACCGGCGCGAGATGAGATGAGATGAGATAAAGAACGGCCCCCCGTCTTAATAGGTATCCTGGATGAATAGGTGCGTATAGGGCTTAGTTGCTGAGCAAGTTCCAGAGACCGAGCACCGCGCCGGCGAGGGGGATGAAGATGCGGTATTTGTTCAGGCTACCCCATTGGTAGACGAGACGACGCGCTTCGTCGCTGCTTAGGACCTTACCGCCGGGTACGCTGGCGGCTGTATTCGAGGGAAAAGAGAAAAGAAGAAGAGAGTTAATACTTTGCTCTTTGACTATTAAGAGATCACGAAGGGAGAGGCGGGAAGAGGGAGAAGGGGGTACTAACAAGATGCCATGAGCTTCCGGTTGATACCCATGATGAAGAGTTGGGTGAAAGGGAGGAGCAGCAGGTTGGCGACGCCGCCGGCGGCGTAACCGCGCCACTCGAGGCCGGCGAGACGGTGCTGGTGCGAGAGGTAGAGGTAGTTGAGGGCGGCGATGACGGTGGTGATGGGGATGTAGGCCGTGCGGACGAATTGGAGGCGCCAGGCCTTGGCGATGCCGTCGGTTGGGGCGCCGCCTTGTAATATCATGGGGATCGTGAGGAAGGATATGGCGCCGATGTTACCTGCGTTATGAGGGTTAGTGGCTGATTGCTTTGGGGATGATGGGTATCGTTTGGTCGGGCGGAGGTGGGATTGCTAACCGGAGACCCAGGCCGATCCGACTATGCTGCCGGCGGCTGCGATGACCATGGGGGTTGATTGGATCGGCATCGTGGACTTTGCTGGAGTGACTGAATGAAGGAAATATCTGAATGAATGTTTCCAAGATAGGTAAAGAGACCGAGCTCTAGCTAGCAGCTATGAGTTTGTTCGATATGAAGCAAATACTTCTGGGAATGACAAGAGTAGGTAGGTAGTGTAGTAAGGTGGAATGATTAAACCAAGGTGTTTTGTTAAGCTTTTTTTTTTTTTTTTTTAATTGTTTTTTTTTCTAAGTAATCTTTCCTGCTTCTCCTCCCCAAGTTTCCCACATCCCAATCGATTGATCGTGTGAACAGTCCGTACGCTACCTAACCTAGGTATCTAACCTACCTAACTTGCCTAACTATGTACCGGTACCTCACCTCACATTTGAGTCCAACAGAAGACTTTTGTTGTGTCATGGGCTTTCTAGCTCCTGTTTTCCCGTTGTTATGATTGGTTACCATACAGACGACACGCAAAGCTTTTATCTTTGCTGGCGGCAGTGGCGAGAAAATGCTCCCCACAAAACTGAGTTGGGCTAAATTAAGTGACATTAAGCTTTTTTTTTTGGTTCATCGTGATGTCTGTTGGACTGTTCTCACACGTATCTACTCAGTAGTAGGTCGTAGTCTACATTGTAGATAGTGGGAGAAAAGGCGAATGGAAAGCTCTGAATCACATAATCACATTTACCATATTTAGGTATAGGTTTGGCTGAAATGGACTTGGTCCCGAGACTAGATAATGGTATAAGTAGGTACTACGTAGACAGTTATCAGGCAGAGGACCGAAGGATTCAATTCCCGGTCTTTTAACGCGTATGCTTTCTCAACGCTTCACAGCCTCCCTTACGTCTAACAAGTACCTACGGCGCGATTGAGCTCGGGGTAAATGTGCCGGAAAAACTTCTTCCATATCTCTAGAAAAAAGAAATAAACGACATGATTTTTCATGGGGGATAGTTATACGAATGAACATATCCATTTGTATATGTGTAAGTAGACAGAGTAGATAAGATAAGTTCGTATATCCGGGACGTGAAGCATGCGAGTAAGTCCAAGTACAATGATGACATCAATGGTTGCCAGGCTAAATCGATCCTTCACTGCCCTTCTTGTCGCTCCTCTACCCGTGTAAGGGTACAACGTTACAATCCTTTCAGAGCCGGAACAAATGGAGGTATCCGACCTGCTTCCCCGCTCCGTGGTCCACTGTCCTCCGGGGAGACCAGCTCCACTGTTACCGGTTGTTGGCGTCGGTCGCTGCTCGAGCTTGACAGGATGGTCTTAGGAGGTAGGCGCTGCGGAAACATGCGGTGACGATCGCAGTCGTCAGCTTCGTTCAAGTGCGATATCTAGGGGGGATGATAATTAAGGTGGTATGAGTTTCCCGGACTCTCGGAGATTACGTATCACGCAAATAGTGGCCGTCGCTCCGGGCCCTAGGCAGGAGATCCACACTTTGGGAACTCCGACCCTTCGCTCCGCTCGAATATCGGGATATCTTGTCACGGGCTCATACTGCCAGCGTCGAGGGAGGTCCGGAGGCCCGCGGGTCCGGGCATGTATCCCGATCTCGGGTCTCACCAAGAGTCCGGAAACAACGGGCGGCAGCTGCGACCTGCGGCCCACGCCGGGTGATTGGGAGTAGAGTTCTGAGTTCTGGTAATCAGGGGATTCGTGCTTTGCTCGCCAACCCATACAGTAAGTTATAGTCTTTGTATAATCGTGGGTCCGGGATTTGGCCTAGTTCATCGCGAGTCTGTCGGGTTGAGGTAGATTAGATGTCGCCATCAAGGCCCTTGATGCATTGGAGATCCCGTCCGGTCGGAGCGTCAGCGTGTTCGATGAGATGGATTGAGATGTTAGCTCGTCGATTGAGTTATTGAACTCATCACGGCCGTCGTGTGCTCGTGTCTTTAGTGCTGAAGCACTTACATCGAACCATACGGACATAAGGGGCGGGCGCATGATGTATGTCAAGCAGATGTTGCAAACTTCCATAGTGAACACAGCACACGGGTCAAACATGATGAACATGACATTAATCACAGTCTAAATGGAACCTCACCCACAAGCCCTCCTCAGGGGCTGATAATGTACCAGCTGTCTAGCCAAAGGACGTTATCTCTGGGCTGACTGAAAAGGAGATGATGAAAGAATCGTATAGGTATTACGCTTCCGAATCGGAGTGGAAAGTAAATTGGGTAGGCCACACAAGCCCTTCTCTCCAGCGCTCCAACGACGTTATGACCTACAACTTGAAATTCAGAGCTTGTTGAACGGTGCGGTTTTCCGTAAAAAAAGATGTAGAATTGATTTGTTTCTGTGTCTGAGCCTTTTTATACTATCTCTTTGATTTTCAATTTTGGGGAGAGGGGTGTTTGGGAGGGGTGCTGGGTTGACTCATGCCCCCTTCTTCCCTTGCCGGCTGGTCTTCATGTCTAGGTAGGGATTTCACTTACGGTTGGCAGTCAACGGAGATAAAGAGACAGATTTATGTCAGTCTACGTTTAACTACTTGAACACTCCTGAGATGTGGTTTTTGGTGGAATGATAGCCGCACAGGCACCATCTCCGTTTCAACGGTCTTCGGGGAGGGTCACGATTAGGAAGAAACGACATCTGCTTTATGCTTTACTCGTCCAGTCTAATATCGACATAGGATATTAGACCAGGCGAGTACACTTGGGTATCGCATACACTTCGTATTATAGTCCTGATTCTGTTCTGGAACATACATCTCTAATCTGCTCAGTCCCCATTGTCTTCCGATATCCCCGTGTAATTCAATAACCTCCAACACACCGACAGGAACTAGCACGTGCCTCCTACCAAGACCAATCAATGAGCGAAACATTATTATAACACCTCGTCAACTGCGCATACTCATGACTAGAAAGACTCCCCTCCGGCAAGTCAAACAACCGATCACACTGCGGGATAAACGTAATCGGGGTACATCCCTCGGGAACATCAGGGACATAAGTGGCAGTAGTAGCATTCCATTGACCATACGCATACCGGACGACGATGAAGTCGTTCTTGTAATATGCTACGTACCGCTGACAGGCGATAAAGGTGCCCGGCACATGCCCTGTCACGTAGGAGACCGGATCAGGGGATTGGTCGAAGGAAATGCCCATGGTGCCCATGCCGATGTTGATGGCGACGTCGTGGTCGCCTTTGTAGACTTTGTCGGTTTTGTCTTCGGGTTGGACGTAGATCCCCCAAGGCAGGATGGGGATCCCGCTGTCGGTTAGGATGCTGCCTTTGCCTGTGCGCAGGTCTGTCTCGGAACCTGGATGGAATGTTTAGCTACATTCGCAAACGACTTTTTGGATGTGATGATACTCTTGTTAGGGGAAGTGGTCGAACTCACCGTTGTGGTAGAAGATCCGACTACTCGCATTCGAGAGAACGGCCTCGTTTATCCCGGCGCCTGTGTGGATTCCCTGAAGACCCCAGTTCCCGATGGTGTCGCGCATAGCTAGCCCGAGGGTATCCGATTCCGGATCCGTGACGTTGGCGATGAGGCGGAATCCGGTGGAGACCAAGTAGGGAGGGTAAGTGTGCCGAGGAGTCATGAGACCGATGGCTGAGCTGAGGCAGAACGCCCCAAGGACGAGCGTAGTTCGAAGCATGGTGATATTGAAGTTTTGTCTTAGACACTCGGACAAAAAGCAAAGTTATCTCAGATCAAGCTGAAGGACAGTTACGAATTATGAGATTAGGTGAGATGATCTCAAGAACGGAATCAACTATTTCATGAGGCGGAGGCAGAGATATTATATGCCAGAGAGCAGGAGCACATGCCGGGACAGAATACCGTTAAATCCAGATGTGTACCAAAAGAAAAGATACATCGGCCCGTCAAGATCGTGTGTAATATGTCGATCTATACACTACATTGCGAATGAGATTTGCCGAGGGGTCCCGAAGACGGCTGTGATTCGTGTATCTTCTCCAGCCATGCCTAGGTTAGTATGTACGCAATTCTCGCATTGGAACACCAAAGTGAAGACATCGTGAGAACGGGACAGTATTAGGCGAAAAAGGAGATAATCGCGTCAGCGTAACCAATCACCTGGGTTGACGATGACCAAGAGCAGCCGAGGAGATGGGAATCGACGTCGAACACGAGAAAACCTACTTGCAGCGTGTTACGCCGTTCTGGTGGCTTCAGGCTCAAACTTGCCGTTTGTGTCTGCATGCCGTCACCCGCGGATATCTCATTTTCAGGGGCAACAATTTACAGCTATCTAGTTCCACGGTGACAATAAGAGGCAGCTGTTTGACAGATGCTTTTGTTTTTGCCAGGTGGGTTCCGTGCTTATGTAAGTTCATCCGGCCGGAATCGGTGAAAGGAATCCGGCACCGGGATCCCGTAGCGGGATTATCGGGTTACCAAACCAGGGATGCCGCAACTTTATTCCTGAGGGAGATCGGATAAGAGTAGCGACAACTTTGATTCGAGATCATGAATCTTCCAAGTGAACTGAAGCAAAGAAAGGGGTTCTCCAAACGATTGGCATCGCTAAACATGTCAATTTAAGATACGGCAAGGGCATTCGCGTCGCGAATCACAGTCTCACAGGCACCGCAGCTGTCGGTGACATAGTAAATCAGACGCATCATCCTGGTGTTCAAGTGGCTTCAAGTGGCGCTGCCGGACAAGAGCAAGCTTGGAAGGCGTCAGATGCTCGGAAGAAGCAAGTCCTGATAGAGCTATCTCTATCGGATGGATTGGCTACGTGATCTTGGGTGATAAATGGCACATTTGCATCGGATCAAAACCCTAATTCAAGAAGAGTCATCAACAAGTGTGGTGTTGCAAGTTAGATTCGATTAGATAGCCATTTCGGGCGCTCTGAATTTACATGTAATTCTTCTATTGCGCGCTGTAGCTATCTGGCGCCATCCTTGCAACGATGGTCGCAGCATCTGCGCCGGTTCAGCTAACGCATTCTAGAGTTTACCACTTGGCCTCCTTGCGGCCCTGGAACTCCTTGAGAATGCTAACAATCTTCTCCAGAGCTGCCAGGTAGACCTTGAGCTCACTGCTGACAGCGCTGTGGTCGGATCCGAGCTTGGGGTAGAAGTCCTTGCGGTAAGGGCAGGCGCTCATGGCAGCGGAGAAGACGGGCTTCACCAGCATGCCGTGGTGGGGCTTGAGGGTAGCTCCGTAAGCCTCACGGAAGGAGACAGAGAGCTCCTCGCCGTCCTTGGCGAGATTCTGGCTCAGTGCAATACACGTGAAATCCAGACCCCTATAAGAAAGCGAGTCAGTTGCCTAGCACAAGGCTCTAGCTGGAGGGGATTGATATGCGGCTGGCGTACCGAACTAGCCAGACGAGGCCCTCGGTAGCCTTGTGAGACTTGGCCTTGAGCTCGTTGAGAACAAGAGCTTGTAGAGTCTCGGACTCGGCAGGGGCAGCAAGCTGACGGTCACGGATTTTCTTGTTTCTCGATTAGATGCTGGGATGAGAAGCGGTGCAGCTCAATGTTTGGCCTTAAAGCGGGCACACCTTGACATTCCCCAACATATCAGACTTGACAGGAGAGAAGGCGACGGATCCGAGGGCGTCTGTGGAGAGTTGCCGAGTTAGAAATTGTTGACCGGCAGACGAGCATTTAAGGGGGTTATGGGGTCAAACGGGGCCTTGCAGCGTACCGAACATGGAGGTTAAAGACTCGGCAGCCTCGAGAAACTCGGTGGTCGAAATGGCATTGTCGTTTGCGGCATCAATGGGAACATCGACGAAAGAACGCTTGAAAGTCGAGAGCAGGGTAAGACCCTCAGGAACAGCGGGGGCAGACATGGTTATGAGGGATCGGAATCGAACACAAGAAGTAGAAGTCGAGAATTCTGAGAACAGATCTAGGAAATCTTAGGAGCAAAGACTGGAGGAATATTCGAATGGTCAAGAAATAATGTCAGTTTGCGGGCAAAGAAGAGAGAGGGGCGGGGCGGTCAGTCGAATGTCGTATGGAGCTTCTGCTACGTGTAGGTGCGTTGCTTTAGTCGATTGCGGGCATGTGTCTATAACTTCCTACTGGGTCGTTAGCAGTTGCTTTCAAGAGCATCGTGTTGCCGGGTTGGCGCTTCAGACTGGCCAGACCCCTCATTGCCCGGGACGCTGCCCCTCTCTCCAGGCAGGACAGGGTCTTCTGGAAATTAGTGTATTAAACCACCTATGCATCTAACTACACACTAGACATAGTGGGGGTTTCATTGGCTGCATTTGAATGGCCAGGCACCCATGCAGGGGTTCGGCGGGTTGAAACCGCAGTTGGCTAAGCCTGAAGAAGTATTTCGAAGCTTAGTCTAGCTTCACAAAAGTTGCAAGTTGCAACGGTTCTGAACGGTTTAGATGTTCACCCCTTTATGTGTGTGTGTGTGTGCATCGTACTCTACCAATTACATCCATCGTATGTGGCAGACGTTTGGTATCACCTTTCAGTATACGAAATGCGGCGTTCTGCAATGGCTGCGTCGATGCCCGACTGCAGGTGCACCGATCTGTCTGTAAGTAAGCGTTAAATAGGGGGATAGGTGCAGTCTGCATGAGAGGTCGTAGACAAAAGTACCAAGAGATATTGGGTCCACTAGCAACTCCTAGCACAGTGTGAAGATAGACTCGTAAAGTCTGTGATACAATGCTTTTTACATCTCAAGTTGTCCCAGCTGGACGGTGTGTCCAAGCGATTGATCCGCATTAAAACACTGTATGCAGGCCCTTCATCGGCTTTAGCGTGCTTTGATATTTCTGTCCCGCCTCCATCCGCACAACATTCCATTCACAGATCTTATCGGAACTTCATTCCATGACGTCAGGATACAGAGGTACATATCAATGAGGCGACTTACACAGTCGAGAACTCCTACAAGCACGCGCCAAAACAGCCGAGAAAGGAGTGTAGGTAGGTTGGTAATTGAAATCATAATTCTCCATTGCTTGCTGTGTGATAACCGATAAGGTATCTATTGTATCATCATTCAAACTCCCGAGCTGCTATTTTCTGGTATTGTCGTTCACAGTTCAGTGAGAGAGAGCTATGACGCGCGATGTCAAATGTTTGTATGTAAGTGAATGCCGGGAAGTCGGGAATCCATCAAAGTGCCACAGCGTCGAACTTGCCGTTGGTTCTTTCCTTCGTCTCAGACAAATGCGCAGGCTTGTGACTTGATTGTGACGTCAAGCGGAAAAGGACATCGAGATTCGGCTGCTATCCTTCCCGCTCTCTTAACTCTTTCCAGTGTCCGCTATAATAGAAAGTTCTCCCATCAGCCCTACGACTCCTCACGTGAAATAATATGTGACTTTCTACAAAAACACGCGGTACCCTTATTCATGCATAACGGGTGTTGTTTGGGATCAAACTCCACCTCAGAAACCTATATAGCATCGTTATTGCCACCGCCGCCGGCGTCCGTTTGGGATCGCCAAGTCTCGACCAAGCCCCTCGCATACATACTGTGATCCTCCAATCCCTACCGACTAACACCATGTCTACGAGTACAGGCGTCGAAGATAGAGGTCCACCCCAGACATCGAAGAATCCGTTTCATCAACTGAAAGAGAAACTCAAGGACACTCATCTTGACGATGTCAAGGCCAGCCTAGTCAATAAAAAGTACACTCATCAATTGACCTTCCTACACCTCAGCTCTTCTCAGTATGAGTTTCAGCTAACTATTTGGCAGACACCAAATTGGAAAGTTTGGAAATCTCGTATGTTTCAATTCTTTTTCATAAATCCGGAGCTATGCCTCCAGTGCACATCTCAACTAATGCTCTTCAATAGTTCAATCCTCAGCATCGACACGACGAGGAAGGGGAAAAGGCCTGCGATGAGAAGAGGAATAGGATTGCCGACGGGCATCGTTTCAACTCCTACTTCCCCGAGCGCGATGGGAACTTGATCAAATGGTATGTGGATGGAAGAGACTACTTCTGGGTACGTATGACCGGTCCTTTCTTTTAGCCACTTCCATATGTTCTCTGTGTCGGGGTTCTATTCACTGAATAAAACTAATGTTTTCGTAAAAAGGCTGTATCAGTAGCCTTGGAACGGGCCAAAGAAACCATCTACATTGAAGACTGGTGGTTGTCTCCCGAGCTATTCCTGAGGAGGCCTCCTCAAGCAAACCAGGAATGGCGTCTAGATGCCATACTGAAGCGTCGTGCCGAGGCCGGTGTCAAGATCTACATTATCGTCTATCGTGAAGTCGAGGCTGCCCTCGCCTGTAACTCTGCACACACGAAACGCGCTCTTCAGAATCTCTGCCCCAAGGGCGCTCCGGGCCATGGCAATATCAAAGTCATGCGTCATCCCGATCACAACGTCCTAGAAAACGCTGCGGATATGACCTTCTACTGGGCTCACCACGAGAAATTTATTATCATTGATTATTCCCTGGCATTTATTGGCGGTCTGGATTTGTGCTTTGGCCGCTGGGACAACAACCAACATACCCTTGCGGATATCCATCCCGAAGGAGTTTACAACGAGGTCTGGCCAGGGCAAGACTTCAACAACAATCGTGTCATGGATTTCAAGGACGTCCCCGACTGGGAGAAAAATGAGTTGAGCAAGGCCGAGTATGGACGGATGCCGTGGCACGATGTGGCCATGGGTCTCATAGGACCCTGTATCTACGACATCGCCGAGCACTTTGTCCTTCGCTGGAACTTCATTAAACGCGACAAATATAAGCGCGACCCGAACTATGATTGGATTATGCTCAGGGGCCGTGAGGGTGAGGACGAAGATTTGGTTGGAGTTCAACGGCCGGAACAGTATGATACCCGAATGTTTTCTACCTCCTGCATTTCTCTTAAAGCCTCGCCTTCTTGCCCCGTCTTGATCCAGTGCACATTTGAATCTGTATAAGCCAAATACCCCATATTCAAGAGAACTACTAACTTTCAATCTCGAACAGCCCCGTTGGAGACTATATCCTCCATCCTCTAACCCCTCTAGAATCCAAAGACATCAACGACCGCGGAACGGTTCGCGCACAGATCGTCAGGTCGAGTGCCGACTGGTCAAGCGGTATCCTCAGAGACCGTACTATTCAAAATGCGTATACAGAGGTGATCCGAAACGCCCAACACTACGTTTACATTGAGAACCAGTTCTTCATCACGGCCACGGGCGACCAACAATCTCCGGTCCACAACACCATTGGAAAAGCAATCGTGGATGCATGTGTTCGAGCCGCAAAGGAAGGCCGAAAGTTCCGGGTCATCATCATCATTCCCGCGGTGCCTGGATTTGCTGGTGACCTGCGTGATGACGCCGCAACGGGAACCAGGGCTATAATGGATTACCAGTTCAGGTCAATTAATCGTGGCGAACACTCGATCTTTGGACAGCTGCGGGCACAAGGGGTTGATCCGACGGACCACATATTCGTTTTCAATCTGCGATCTTACGACCGTCTTAACAAGACGCCCGCCTTTAAGGAACGAGCAGAAAAGGCCGGCGTAAGCTATCAGCAGATCCAACGTGCACAGGCCGAGGAAGTTATGGGCTCTGGGCTTTACGATAGCGACGTCAAGAGGAAGCACGATAAAAACACCTCTCATAACGAGGAAATGGAAAAGAGAGAAAAGGCCAAAGAGCGTTTTGAGGAGCCTGTGCCGGACAGTGAAGGATCCAAAACAGAGTGCAGCGTAGCACACCATGCCATGGCCGGAGCGGGTAAGCTTTCGGAAGAGTCGTGGGAGGGCGACCCTGATGAAGAGGTGCATAACTGGATACAAGAGGAGCTTTATATCCACGCCAAACTTCTCATCGTCGATGATCGCATTGTCATCTGCGGGTCGAGCAACTTGAATGACCGCAGCCAGGAGGGCCATCATGACAGTGAGCTTTCTATTGTCATGGAAGACACAGACATGATCCCGAGCCAGATGGACGGTCAACCATTCCAGGCTGGCAGGCACGCCGCCACCTTACGGCGTTACCTGTGGCGAGAACACTTGGGGTTGCTACCGCCACAGGAACATGATGCTAGCAATGATCCCAATGCGCAGCCCCCAGGCGAGGACTCACCAAATGACATTCGAGATAATGACGAAAGTGATAAATTTGTGGAGGATCCCCTGGGCGATGAAGTGTGGAAGCAGTGGACTGAAAACGCCAGTAAAAATACAGAGATATTTAGGCATCTCTTCCACGCAGATCCCGATGATCATAGTGAGTATCTGACCTGTCTCGTCTGTATTAACGGTCGCATCTAACAAGAAATTTAGTCAAAACTTTTGACGATTATGTTACCTACCTGCCGCCGAAGGGGGTCAAGCCGGGGCACATCTTTGATAGGTTCCTACCGCCTGATGATATTCGCAGGAAGCTGGATGAGGTGAAGGGACACCTTGTTTGGATGCCGTTGGATTATCTGAAAGATGCGCAAATGGCCGAGACGGGGTTACAGGTGAACTCTTGGACCGAGAGTATCTACACCTGAGAGGCGAGCTTTCTCTTCTGTGGCTCTTTGGTTCACCTTATTTCGTGCACGCAACGACCACTCCAGACTCGATACTCCTATTACCTGTGTTGTAATACTGTATCCATAAAAATTTGGTATTCTTATGAATTGTATTTGTACGCGCTGTCAATTGAGTCAAAAGCACATGGCAGTTCCCTGGATAATTACTTTTCTGGTTATGAGTGTGCAATCGTGTCATTCTCTCTATAGACTATGTCCTCTGAGCTGGACCCCAGCAGGCTCAGGTTCCTCGGATGCCGCTGGAAAGATCGTGAAGACTGGAGACGTGTTTCTTCTACCTGAGAAGCATATTCCTGTTCTTTTGAGTGTTCTCGGTGTTTCAAGAGGCGATAAACAAACGCCGAGACCAAGGCTTCATCTGGGCTTTCGACTTTCTGTCGGGATTTAAGGAATACGTCATTTACTTAACGGTTGAAAGCATGAGGCCGCGCTCAGCGGGTAGAGGAAGGATCGGACGCCGTCGTTTGCTTCAGTAGATGAAACATCGAACTTGAACTAGGCACCCAGGCCTGACAATTAGGTTTCTCCATTCCGATATCATCGTCTCCCTGTTCAATAGTGACGTACTGTGCTCGGTCGACTTCTCAGGAGTCAGGTACTACCCTCGTATGAGGTGGTGACTGCACATGTTGGCGTCTATTCTAATGGGTAATTGGCAACACCGTGTTGGTTACGATGCATCATGGCTTCCCTTTTAACGGAGGGATAGTATGTGCTAGGTAGTAGAAGCGGACAGGAGCGATCGTCAGCCACAAGCGTTGAGCCATCATCAGTGGAGCATATATCGGAAAGAACAACTAGGGGTCAGAGTAATAGGCAGGAGCCCCCCTGAGGGACTATATAAGCTCCTATTTCTGCTGTATGCCAGCAGACCACTATATTGTCCACTTAACAACATACCTACCTTGGTGCGCAACAGTGGAACGATGCGACATTATTACTGCTTCACTGCTGAAGCAGTAATAGCTTATACCTTCATCGTATCTATTCATTCGACTTGGCATTCAGATTCATCGGATTAGTTATCCTTGAGATGAACTCTTGACAATTGATCAGCTTTCTACAATTACATTATCCCTTCCGTGGATGCCAGAGGGTTGGACCTCTCATCCTTGGAAAGCATCAAAGAAAGGATCCTCATCTTTGCTCTGCTCTTTTTGGTCTTGATTATATACACTTCACCAATCGACAATTCTTTCCACCGGGAATTCTCAAAGACATAGGACTCCTCGACGCCATCAAAACCTCTGTGGCCTCGCCGTTGTCCACTCTGATCTGGAACATCTTCGTTGAAGATTGGGGGTATCAGGCGTACTTTCGGCACATCTGCTGCTCCGACACGGGATCCCCCTACAACATACGAATTTTGCCTTGATGAAGCAGGTTGTCGCCGGCACTCGGTTGCTTAGATTAAAGGGCGTCCTGGAGACAGCGGCACAAGTGGTTCTGATCACAACAGCCCAGTACTCCCAGCCTTACTTCGTTCGCCGTTGGTTGATGGATCGCCACATCGACCCGAACTACACAGATTTCCGAAATCAAGGGCGAAAGATGACCTGAATTCTGGAGACTCTGTCAGCATAAATGTAAATGGATGGCTACAGGGATTCAAATCGAAGGCAGAAAGTTGGTGGTTGGTTGATGTCGCGGCATATATGGCGTAGTACCTACTAATTACCAACCAGGCTGCTACCAATGGAGGGTACTACGGCTAACCTTTCACTGTCCGCTGCAATCGAAGACTACGGGTATGGCCTGCGGCTCTTACCACAACCGCATGCTACTCAAGTGGTAGATGGTTGATGCAAAATTCAAATCGAAGGCCGAAAGTGGTGGTTGATTGGTGTCGCGGCGTACATGGCGTAGTACCAATGGAGGGTGCTACGGTTAACCTTTCGCTCTTGGCCACAATTGAGGACTATGGGATGGATGCTGGCCTTCATGACTGTGGTCTGGGGTTCGTGTCGCAATCACGCGCCACTCGGGAGGGTGGATGCCTGACACGAATTCAAATGGAAGGCAGAAAGTGGTGGTTGGTTGATGTCGCGACATATATGGCGTAGTACCTACTACCAATCAGGCTGCTACCAATGGAGGGTACTATGGCTAATCTTTCACTGTTCGCTGTAATCGATGACTACGGGTGTAGCCTGCGGTTCTTGTCACAACCGCGTGCTACTCAAGTGGGTAGATGGTTGACGCAAATTCAAGTCGAAGGCAGAAAGTGGTGGTGGGTTAAGAACTAGGGGATGGATACAATTAGCCGCAAGCGATACACCTATATCACTCCGAAACCATCTTGCTGAACCCGTCAGATAAATACACGTAGTAGGATAGCACTCACGCCCAGTTGTGCTTTGCTATGGAGTTCCATGCCTACCTCAGTATGGATGCTATTACCACGTGTCAAACGACCGTTCGGGATCTCCCTGGGCCAGGAAGCTGCCAACGACCCCAGTCGATGCCTCGGGTTTCTTCAGAGCCCGAAGGAGAGGCTGTTGGTGAAGGTCTCCAGATGGACGATTATTTTCAAAACTGTCGTCTATCTTTCTGATCCCGCTGGTCAACTTCAGGTTTCCCGTTATCAGATGTTATCGAATTTGTAATACACGGACAAGCACTTATCAGTCGAAAGGGAACGGGAATGTTCATATGAGGGACCATCTGCTCCTCCGCCGGAAATAATGATCCTTACGTATATCACCACTAGAGGAACCACTTGGAGTCATTGGGTACGGAGCACATTCACATTACACTTATTACACTTACTAATGGACATGCCTAGGCGCATCGTGAGACTCAAGCCTCGATTGATGCAATGCCCATCCATGTCACAACTGACCTTACGAGTTTCTTCGGTGTCTCGGGCCACCTGTGAGATTCCAGAACCTGATGAATTGGTTTTTTTGCACCCCTATGTAACATGCAAATGGACGTGGTGAAAGAAAAGTCAAGAGTATAATCAGAACCGGGACGGTAGAGTGATGAGGCGTCGTATAATATTATACACCTACCTACCTAGGGACTATATAGAGCACGTTTCAAAATAAAGCGCCGAGGGGAAAAACGCGGACTCGAACAACATGTCGTCTAAAGATGTAGGTATCTCAATCTATTTTCACGACGCGATCCCCAGGTATATTATCGTAATGCTTTAGAATGTGTTGAACCTCCCTACCTATGCTTTTCTTTCTCTGTTCTGGTTTTTACCCAATCCTAGACGGAGGTTTATATGTCCGTCAGCTTGGTCCTGTTCTATTGATTTGATTGATTTTAATTTGATTTGATTTGACTGTGTTTTCGGTTTGGTTGGCACTTTTTGGTTGGGAGCTTGTAGCTTTACCACCCGCGTCCAGCCATCTTCTGCTCAGTTGGCATCGCCCGCACGCTGATGCCGACCATGGCTTCGCCTAGGCCCTCGCTGCACTCAGCCAGGACTTTAGCATCGCGGAAGTGCGTAGTGGCACGGACAATTGCGCGCGCCCGCTTAGCGGCATCACCGGACTTGAAGATACCGCTGCCTACAAAGACACCGTCACAGCCGAGCTGCATCATAAGGGCAGCATCAGCAGGGGTAGCGACACCACCGGCGGCAAAATTGACGACGGGGAGACGGCCTAGCTCGGCGGTCTGTTTGAGTAAGGTCGCGTCGCAGCCGTATTCACGCGCTAGCTGGCGGATGGCGAGGTCGCCGCCGGTTCGCAGGGCGGCTTGGGCGGTGGCTATGTCTTTGTTTACGGCGCGGATGTGACGGACGGCTTCGACTACGTCGCCGGTGCCGGCTTCGCCTTTTGTGCGGATCATGGCGGCGCCCTCGGTTATGCGGCGGAGGGCCTCGGGGAGGTTGCGGCAGCCACAGACGAAGGGGGCGTTGACTGTGTGGGGTGGACGGGTTGGTTAGTTTGAAGTATTTGGGTTTGGTGTGGAAGTATGGATGGAGTGATGGATGGACGAATTTATTGATTGGCCAAAAGACTTTTTGCATTCGCTATTTGCTTGACACGGGGAACAATGTGTAGGTGTTCACGATAGAAAGGGAATTGATCAGGAACAAAGAATAAGCGTATCGTAGATCACAGCCATGGGAGAACGTATAAGATAAGATAATTCACACGTACACTCGGACTTCTCAACGTGGAACTCGTCATCAGCGGGTGTAAGCACCTCACTCTCGTCAATGTAGTCGACGCCCAGGGACTCGAGAATCTGGCACTCGACAAAGTGACCAATGCGCGCCTTGGCCATGACAGGAATAGTGACAGCGGCCTGGATCTCCTTGATCTTGGCCGGGTCCGACATGCGCGAGACGCCACCTTCAGCGCGAATATCGGCGGGTACGCGCTCGAGAGCCATAACGGCGCAGGCACCGGCCTCTTCGGCGATACGGGCCTGCTCGGCGTTGGTCACGTCCATGATCACGCCGCCCTTGAGCATTTGCGCGAGGCCGGCTTTGATCGTGAAGGTGGCCTTGGTGGTGGTGTTAGTGGTGGTGGCGGGGGCGGCAGCGGATGTGCCATTGGATTGGCTGCTCGGCGTCATAGCGCTGGCGCTGGCGCTGGAGGAATCAGTTGTCATGGTGAGGGTATTTGGCTTGTTTAGATCTGTGTTATTGTTCCTTTTGTTTGGATTTTTGAGTATTCTCCTCGTGCGAAAAAATTGAGCTGTTTGCCCCAAAACCAAGAAAAAAAACGTTGCTTCGAGTCGTGAGTGTCACAATTGGAGGGGTTATTGTTTGCGCGGGATCCTCTGTATGGTGGGGGTGGGTACTTGGCGGAAAAAGGCTGGAGTTCACGGAGGGGTGGCTACGCGGCATGCCAAGGCATTGACAACGGGGCGACAACGTTAGGATGAGTCAAGTCGATAGATGACTCTGTTTAGTCTAGATAGCCGAATCGGCCTAATCTTCCAGGTTGCTTAAAAAGGCAAGATAAAAGTGGTGGGCTTGGTTATTAGGTAGGTACTTACCTACCTACCTAGGTAGTACAGGTAGGTAGTAAATTGGAACATGTGGCGGTAGACCGGCTTGAGTCGGCTCTGTCCGGCGTCGACAACGACGAGCGATGACTTACGCAGGGTGTAGGTAGGTAGGGGAAGGAAGGAAAGAACGGGAAGGCGAAAAAGGGAAATCCAATGTCATTGATTGGACAAACGCTTACATATCCCTGGTTGTATGACGTTATCCTTCGCCGACGTCGGGCCAGGAGTCGGAGAAATGTTCTGGTTGAACATCTGGTCCATCGCCGATCGGCACCTCCGTTCGAGAACACGGGTACGGACAATCGATTCATTGGAATCAGGTCGCGCTAAATTAGCGTACATTCATCTAGTGAACGCCCAGTGATCTACTCCGCTAGTAATTAGTGATTTAATCGATTTAATCGATTTTATCAATACTAGCGCGACCTGATTCCAATGAGTCCATCGTCCGTATAGGGAACCAAACTGTTAGTAACTGTTAGACGCCGGGAGCGCTAAGGCATTTCCTGGCTGTTCCGCAAGTTTCCGGACTAATAAGCGTTTTGTACCGAAAAATGTGGGGGCTAACATAGATTATCATTATCAATCCCTTTCTTTTCCATCTTCATCCCTGCTTGTTTGTGTGATTCAAACAAAGTTGTTACTGATCTGACTAACTTATCGTCACAAAACGTTTTCATGCCTTGGATCAACGGCCATAAGGATAACAGTTAGGACGAAACGAGTTGAGCTTAGAAGGGATTATTCGCGAAAACGTTGAATAAAAGAAGCGGGGGTCAAAGCCGTGGTATTGGTTTCGCGCCCCTTGTCTCTCACGACAACATGGTGACCGTAGGCGTTCTGGCCCTGCAGGGAGGTTTCGCCGAACATCTTGTTTCGTTACGGAGAGCCGCCGAACAGTTATCTGTCGATGGGAAACTGCGGTCTGTGGTCGATTTCATCGAGGTACGCACGCCTGAGCAGCTCGCGGTATGCGACGCCCTAGTCCTCCCGGGTGGCGAAAGCACAACGTTGTCGCTTGTCGCGGCGCAGTCTGGGCTGCTCGAGCCCTTGCGAGAATTCGTCAAGTAAGTCCCATTGGCTTGACTTATACATGGAGAAGTTCTTTTTCCTCGGCTAATCGGACCATTGAAAGGGTGTCTAAGAAGCCTGTGTGGGGTACATGTGCTGGATTGATATTGCTTTGTGAACAGGCCAGCGCCACGAAGAGGGGTGGTCAGGAGCTTATTGGGGGGCTTGACGTCAAGGTTCATCGCAACCATTTTGGACGTCAGCTTCAGAGTTTCGTGCAGGATGTAGATCTACCGTTTCTCGGGCAAGGGGAGAAGAAGCAGCACCCGTTTCCGGCTGTCTTCATCCGTGCGCCTGTGGTCGATCAGGTGCTACATCCGGCTGAAAGTACCGTTGAGGTTATGGCTAAGCTTCCGTCGAATGAGGGAGAAGGCAGTAGCATAGTTGCTATTAGACAGGGGAACGTGTTTGGCACGAGCTTCCACCCTGAGCTGACAGACGATGTACGAATCCATATCTGGTGGTTAGAGCAGGCCACGAGAGGAGTGAAGCGAGCTATTTGATCCGTTCATGTCGAGCCAGAAACATCTGTCCGAAGACACCTGCGAATTATTACACCGCTAAAGCTCTCAAACAGAGAGTAATCATCGCCCTGCAACCAACGGATAATGATAGCCGTGTTGCCCCTTGGTTTATCTGCATCTCCCAAAGTTATGGAGATGGAGATGGAGAAACCGAAAACACATGCTGTGAAGTCCGGTGGGAGAATTGTTGTCTCATGTTTTGGGATTACGTTCTCATCGACTTTCCTCCGCCGATACGCACGACTCCAGACATTGCCATTGGAGAAACCTACACCGCGGAGTCGTTGCTCATCCCAAGACCACGAGCGCAAGCTCATGGATTCCATGATATCACATAGGATCTTTTTGAGAGAGGGGATAACGTCCGTAGATATATTGGGTGGTCCGTAGAAAGTAAACGCTGTAACCGGAGGCAATATCCTCTTAGCAGCAAACGAACCACAGGTCCCACGGCTTGCACTCAGCGAGGGTCGTCTAGTGCAAAAACTCCATCCGATTGCCCACCGACGTGTCTTGCTCCCCTGGATGAAAGTCGTGACAGCAAAGTTGGTGATTCCATGTTGTTTGAGTATGTCGACGAGGACTTCTAGACTAGACTGTTTACCCAGCATTGCCGTGTACCATTGGACTTTGTCCCTGAGTGTCAGAGATTCGTTGATGATCCGTTTGACGAAGCCGACTTCGCCGCCGTCGCAGATCATCTCGACGGGTGCGCCGGTGCAGGCACTGTGCGGGGGTTGGGATTTCCGTTTGGCGAGATCGAGAAGCTCGGTGTCAGAGGCGTAGAAGGGAGGATTCACCATGGCGAAGTCGATGGTGTCTGTGTCCCAGTCATGAGGGCAGATGAGAGCATCGGAGGCGGTATGCTCGACGATGCGAATGCGTGATTCAAGGTTATTCAACCGGGCATTTTCGCGCGCGCTGCTTAGCGATTTGGCATCGATATCGACGGCGATGAAATACCATGCTGGACGTTGGATGCATCCTAGTAAGGGGTAAATCAAGCTTGCGCCCGTGCCGACATCGAGGCCCGTTACCCTTCGCTCTGGCTCGTACTGCTCTGAATACGACGAAGCGGTACTGTCCAGGAGATCTTTTAGCCATAGGATGTAATTATGACGATTTGGCACCGGTGGACAGAGACGATCTGGCGGGAGACTGACCTCCAGGCCGAAATCTTCTTTTAGTAGGGCGCGGGTTAATTGTACGGTGGCCGCTGGATCAGAGAAATCTAGGTAGATATCGTCTTTAAGTAGGGCTCGTAAGTCTGGGTATTTCAAACCGAGACGGTGAAAGTCCGGCTCGGTTGAGTATAGATTCCTGAAATAGTCCTCGTCGCGACACGTTGTCGCGTGAATGCCTCCGGCTTTTTGCTTTTGGGCGGATTCCTGCTTTGAAGCCGTGGCTTCGTCATCGCCTTTGGAAAGCGCCCGGCCGGTATGTTCACCTGAATACCGCCGTTTCTTGCTCTGTGTAATAGGCGAGGTCTCCATCCCGCGGACATTGGAAGCGGCGCAAGGATTGATGGATGATCCCATTAACTCGCGCCGGCGCGCCCAGTTGATCGTACACACGGGAAATGCATTCATCGGGTGGTCGCCATGTGGGTCCCTGATCTTTCACCTGCACCTATACCTAGTAGTTAACTATTGCTTATTATGCATCAATCCGTAAATCTAGTTATACGGACGCAGGACTTTTTGTCGCGAAATTAACTTGTAACTACATATGTACTGTAGATTCTCAATAACTACAGATTACAGATTACAACGTCGGTGTTTTGCTCAAAGTCATCCATATAATGCATTATATGACTTACTACAGGGATATCCTGACTCTCAACCTAACCCCTGCGTGGGACGTATGTAGTCATAATATTCCACCAGGACTTTCGTAACCGAGGCGAACATTCCGGAATGACTTGTCACATTGCGTGAGTCCCGCCTCGAACGCCCCGTTGCCAGTTCGCGCTTTCGCTCTTAACCAGCCGACGGCAACGCGGTGAAGTTTTACTGTTGAAAGTCCCAACAAATAACTATACCGCTCTTAATGACTCCTGGAATTTGTCACACCGACGAACGGAGCTATTTCCAGATATGTGACCTACCTATACCATACGACGGCAACATAATCATATTGTGATGAGGCAGTCCTGCGCACAGATACCGCCTCTCGTGTGGTTAGTAAAGGGTGAATAGGAAAATCAAGATACAGAAACATTGGAAAGTCGGTAGGTTGGCTGTTCGTTTACGACGAGAGCGCTTCCGAGGACACATGAACTGAGTAGTACTTTAGAAATTATCGCATTGGGTTGCCTCCAGCAGTTATACTTCTAGTATAGCTGCACTATCTGCCTTTCCTTTCGGTTACGCATGGCCAGTAAAACCTATCAGGTACAAAGATAACACCCCGAATGGGTATCATCCATCTCTTCTCTTTTTTTTCTTTCTTACTTTTCATTTATAGTACACGAAGGAAAAGCTCAGAGCGAGTTCCTTAAGCAGTTCTGAATACCTGACTCGCATAACATCATGATAATACCACATATACCATGGCATCATGTTCTGTAGTAACGGGCTTACAACAGACCCTTACTTTCTCATTGGACCAGCGAGTTTCAGATAAACGACCCATGTCAAGTCGTATCAACGACGATCTCCGCTAAGACAAGTGACTGCGGGCCTCGTTGATCAACTATAATCGTCTTAGTCCTTCCACGATAGGACGGGGGACGTTGCGACGGTTTGTTGCGACAAATCAAAGATGCCAAACTCCACTCTCCACTTGTAGGGGTGTCAGTGGGCCAGCAACGAAAAACCTGACCAGACCAGATGAACACAGTAAACTCCCCGTAGAAACACCGCGCCTTAACGCCGACCCAGCCTTCCACCCAACCTAAGGTACACGCCCGAAGCACGTAGGACACCACAGGATGTTATTTATCATGTGGGTAACAAGTCGTACGATCAGGCAAAGGAGATTAATTGTATAGGGGTTTTAAACGCCACCACCCATAAATGCGGCCAGGTCGTCCAACTCCAGTAGCTGCCGCTCAAACGCCGCGCATAACTCCGCACCGCTCATATCGGCCGGAGAGCTTGCCGCGGCGTCAACCGGGGGACGATCTGACGAAGAAGGTCTAGGAGACTCGGCTTTAGGCTGTAACTGAGGGCTTGCTGTGGCCGGTGTCGATGTGCCGGCAGAACCACCGTTGATGGTTGTGAATCCAGATTTGCGGGGGGGCTCGATGCCGTTATTCTCCCCTTGCTCGTGTAAGTTGGCCGACGAATGTCTCTCGTAGCTCATGGTCTCGGAATTATTGTCCATCTGCATCATCGAATCATCCTTGACCAAGGGTAGAACGGGCTCCATGAGTCGGTTTGCTTCTCGGTCGTCATTTCGGAGGACCTTGGCCATGACCTGGAGGTGGCGACACCAGGGAACAGCAAGTACCCACGTGTTGGAGCCTTGCTGAAGAAACCGCATACCGTCCTTGACAATTGCCGCAGCAGTTTCGTTCACGTCAACCGGTGTGAGGCCTTTCAAGCTAAACCAGGCTACGGTCGCACAGGCGGTGAAACATGAGAACAACATGACGAGTGGAATATTTGGAACCGAATCCTTGTCAGTGTTGTTCTCGAGGGCTAGTAGTAGCGAGACTACACTATGCGACGCAGCAAAAACACGATCCACTGTCTGGTGGTGCATATGAGGGACTGTGCGCCAAGTTTCGGGCTTGAAACCCTCGGTTTGAATGAAGTGGAGGAGCCTCCGACGATGAACCATAATGGTCGCGCAATGGAGTAAACAATGAAGCATCGCATAGGTGTAGCCGCTTCCCATGGTGATGTGTAAATTGATGTGGCTCTGCTTGTCGACGAAATGCATGGGCAGAGAGTTGCGCACTGCTTCAATACCGGCTTCTAGACTGCTGCACTGCTGTTCCGAGTACGTGTCAACCGTGACCGTGTTCAACATCTCAACAACATTTCGCCAGGCCTGTGTGGCCATGACAATGTGGCCGAATTCGCCTACCTCGCCCAAATGCGCACCCTCAGGGAGACCGGGCGGGGCCGTGCCTACCAAAGTGCGAACGACAACGGGCGTACCGAAATGATAGCTCATATCGAGACACGGAAGAGGTATATCCTTAACCATGTGATGAGAGATGGCCGGATAGCGACCGGGGCTGCTTGTCAGGAAGCAATCGAGGATATAGATGAGCCACAGAGTCCGACGATAGGATTCATCCTTGATAAACTGCTCTGGATCTCCTCCGATCTGGTGACCAGACACGATGCGGTACATTTGAATCATGCGAGCAGCCTCTCCGAGGTAGACATAAGCACGAATGGCATTACGGTTGCCCCATTCATGAATGGTCAAGAGACAAAGTGACTGGATATCTGCCAAACTTGGGTTATCAAGATTCTGCGTGATCAAGTTGAGAGTCTTGATGGCAAAATGGTCAGAGGCGCCCCCGGCACCACCCTGGCTACTATAGCGGCGGATCAAAATGGGGGAGCTCCTAGCAAAGAAATAACATTAGCTCAAAACTGGACTGCTGGGCTGGTTGAGCCGGGCTGGGGAATAAGCGGAGCGCAATAAGTCCTTGGTGGTCATCCGGCATGGCCAACAAGATGAAACACAACCATTATACCAGCTATGCGTAACATGGACAACCACAACGCACTCCTGGAGATTGGAGTCGTTTATCACGCGAGGGATGAACGGCCTGATGAAGGGACCCGGCTATAAGTTGCCAGATTTGTATATCGAGAAAGTTACTCACCGTGCAGCGCAAGTCAGGAGACCATTGACAATGCTAGCCTCAAGGGTGCCGTTCTTGAGTTTCTGCAAGAACGAAGGTTTGTGAAATGCGACACATGACGGAAGCGTCTTGCTAATGACTCTCTCGCATTCCGCGATGAGTTCCGGGGAGAGTCTACAAATCTCACAGTTAGCCAATGAGCTACAATCATACTTGTTGAGTTTTTCAGTACACCATGGTTGTGAGTAATAGGTAGCGTCAAATGAATCAATCGAAGCTGGGAACAGCAAGGGGGGTAGGTCGGGGGTGGTTTAGTACTAAGGGGTGTCGCCGGGAGGACAGCGAGTTATTAGGCGGATGGAGATCTCCGAGGCGAGACTACGCAGTCGGCATTCCCCCAACATTTCCCCCTTCCAAGAAAGAGGAAAAAAGGGAAAAGATATATAAAAAAACAAAAGCATGGACCAGAGGCAGCGGTAAGCGCGATGCGTGTGATACGCGTATCACGCACTGGGTCGGGGCTGCACAGTGGGTACAGTGCTGAAGCGGGTGCGCCTGCCCTGTTTCGTTGCAAAATGACTGAATCCAGGCGCGCGTCGCCAAATGACATACAGCCGATCGGATAGCAAGGGTTAAATGAAAGTGCAGGGAAGAGCAGTACATGTAGAGAGATAGAAATAGAGAGAGGGGAAAAGAGTTGTACTGGAAGAGCGACTCACTTTTCGGTGCCAGGCTGAAGGCTGCGCGGCAACACTGCTCCGGCGGTTGCTGGCAGCCGGTCGTTTGAGGCCGATACATTGCGATCGCCAGGAAGAGAATCTCTTGGGCGAGGAAGTCTGGCAGGCGACTGGCCGTGGATATGGGCGGTGCTCTCAGAGGGCAGATAGCATTCGTGCAGACCCTTGGCACAATTCTTGCAAGGCGCGCGACCGTTGTCGTAGACACATTTAGTTTTGCCCTTGCGACAGCGCACACAGGCGCCGCCGGCTCGCAGCGATGTGCCACGGACGACGGACATGATAAATACGGGACGCGATGTAAGAAGACTGCGATGGATTATGTGTGTATGCTGGTGTGTTGATGGGAGGCCGAGAATGTGTTCCGGGAAAAGGTGGGAGAAGGGATGGGGAGAGGGAAAGAAATGAACGGAGGAGTCGGGGGATGAGACGGTGGTGGTTCGGGGGTGCGGTGGATTAAATTGGTTGAGTGGGTGGGCGCAAGCAAGAGAAGGAGGGCGCCCGGTCGGGAGTGGAGGTGATGTAAAACGAAAAGAACAGCCAACCAACAGGAGGCAAGGTAGGTACCTAATCAGAGGGATTGGGAAGGAAAGAATGTTCGGCAGCCCAGGTGATTAGCCTACCGAGCAGGCTAGACTAAACAGGGCAGGGGGTGTGTGCGCGCAGGCAACGTGTGTAGGGGAAAAATGACCTGAGCTGAGGCGGCGATCCGGAGTAAAGGAATAGGACAAACCCGAAGTCAGCCAAGAGGGCAGGTACCTAAGGAGCGGTAGGTCGGACCTTCCAGGCAGCCTGCCAGGTGCCCTACCTTCCACAGACCCGCTGTAAAGCGCAGAGCCGGCGGACGGGGTACCCATATTAAAACGCTAGACTGCCTGGGTGCCCAGCCTACGTGAGAGAAAAAGCGCCGAATCCAGTCGCTCGCTAATTATGGCTACTCGGTCCGGTTGTTGGTGTGCGGGTGCGCGGGTGCGGACAAGGCGGGTACGACACCTACAAACGATAACTAACTGGCTGCTTCAATGAATCGATGGATGAATAGGACAAATGCCTATGTAGCATTCTCTTTGACTTATAGTAGGTACTGAATGACACTATGTAAAATCTGTATGTGTGCAACGGCTCAGAGACCATAGCAGCCCCGGTGCATCCAACTACCTAGATATTGTCTGGAATCGGAGGCGGCCAAATAAAAGGATCGTTTCGTTCAAAAGAAACAGACTTTCTACGACACCTTGTCTTCCCGAAGACGACCGCGGCAATAGTGGGACATCGCAAGTGTTTAATTGAGGGCCGTAGCGCCCAGGTAAATAAATAAATTGCCCTCGATGAGACAGCTGAGACGAGGAAAAAGTTAATTTTCGGGAACGTGCGGGAGAGGATGCCGTGAGATTTGTTGGGTACCTACTGGGAGAAATACGGTCGCGGCCTTTTCTACGTCCGGGGAAGATTACACAATCCACACAAATCACGGAACTTAAATTTTTCGCTGTGCGGTAGATTGGAAAGGAGGGGGGAAGGAGGGGTTTGAGGGCCTTGAGGCCAATGACGACAAAATTCTGTCGAGTCAAGGCCGGTGCCTGCCGTGGGTACCAGCAAAGACACGAAATGCGTTGGGTACCGTCTTGTGACAAGTTGCTTCTGCGATCGGGAGAGCAGAGGTAGGCTGAAAGGACCAGGTCTTCGGTTGGGTCCTTCGAAATTGCTGGGAACAATCTGTGGAGCCCAGGAGAAGAAGGATGACGACAACAACGGGGGAAGGGCAAACGGTATGTGCCTCCGTGGTGTTGTGCAGCTTGCGCTCGAGATCGGCAGCAACTCGCTCGTGTCCACGCCCGCCGCGGCAGACGCCGTATGTTTGCTGGACCGTATCTTTAACCCTCCGTTCACTGTTGGCAGCACAGTACTTTAGTGCCTGTAACCAGTGGGGGATTATTATGACAAGACGAAAAGTTGGAGACACAGGTCTGGATACACGCCAAGGCTTCAATATAGTCACCATACAGTGTGACTCATGCGTTTACTGTGCATGGCCTACACACACTCAGTCTGCAGAATTTGCAAAGACAACGTAGGGAAGTCGCCCGCGACACTATTGAAGGGCTTCATGCAACGGTTAGTCACCCGTACCACCTACTACGGGGTGTGGTTTTCATTCGGTGCTTCATGAGCCTTCGAGTCACATTACCATACGGTGTCGTACAAAGTATACCGTGTGTCAGTCTACCGACTGGAAACTGTACTTGGACTGATTTGATGGTCCTAGCCTACATCCAGACTTTTGTCGCCGGCGCTCTAGATTGCCTAAATATTGTACGGCGTGTCTACCTAATGGTAGAAGGTAGTTACATTGTTTTTAAGTCGCGTAATCTGCCCGCTGCTTGGTAGGTAACCAACACTACCGAACGGTAGGCCAGAGACATTCTTTTTTTACCGCATAGCTGAGGTTACATACCCAGTTATTGAATATGTACCTAGTTGAGACTCAAAAGTGCGCCTGAATAGTTAGATTGAGGCATTCCGTATTTTCGAGCTCAATAGCTTTGCGCAGGTAGAGTTTCATTGGGTCATAAAAAGCAATTGATTCTATTGAGAATTGATGAGGAGATGTACGCTAGGCACCTACGCAGAGGTGCCCTTATCACTGTAGGCTACGGCTGTCTTACATGGATGTGATCGGGTTGGACCGCCTTACAGGATGGGTAATACACGGGGGTCCTACCTACCTAGGTATGTAGTAAGGTATAAGTTTGTTTTGAATACCGTCTCTATTAAGATGGCAGTCGCTGCTGCTCCGTATGATGACGCCGAGTTGAAGATAGAATGGATGGGTTACATCCACCGGAATGGAGCCGTGTTTCAATAGGTACTCACCCACCGTTAACTGTTCCAACTCCGGAGCACTAGATAGGTAGCAACTCTGCAGGAGTCCTATTCTTAGGCACATCACATCGTGCAAAGGTGCCTGATGCCTTACCTTCGCTGCCTTTCGTGGGAGGGGGATGAAGAAAGAGGGAGAGTGAGAGGGATTTACCTGGGGTACGAGTGTTGGAAGGAATCACGCAACCTCAACTGTCTCGTCGTCGTTTGTGTGCAGCGCAACCGAGCCAAGAACTTGCTCATGCGTGTACACTAACTACGCGAATCAAAGAATCAGGCAATCAGGCCTGAAGAGGCCCGACGAGATACCCTGTGATCCCTTGCGTCTGCATTTTGAGTCCCAAAGAAATGGGCGTGGCCCGTCTGATTTGCCCGACGTTAGGTAGTCATTCACACCTACCTACGCCCGACAGACTGGCTTTAGCCCGCACCAAGCGCTAACTTCCTGACCGATTCCATTCGGTGACGATCTCCACTTCTTAAAAGACGGTGGACCGAGACTTGCGTAGGGCCGAAAAAAGCAAGGGGGCCAGGGCCCGGCATTGCCCAGGGGAGATCTTCCTTGCCTACCTACGCTATCTAGTACTTGACACGGAGTACTACGTAAACAAGCATTGCTCCACGGAACAAACATCGTCTCCGTCACGTCCATAAGCTCAATTTCTATGTTTTGGGGTGCTTTCTTCAATCTGACTCTACGAGAGCCAGAGCCCTTGTTGTTAACGACAGTAAATTAGGGATGGATGAGACAGCTCGTTTCGTTGGCCTACACTTCACTAAAGACCTTTCCAAGCAACCCACGAGCGGCAACTAACAGCGACCCCATGCTAACTACAGATTTCATGCCTCGGTGTCGTTTGCTATAGGCAGTAGTTATAGGCAATGACTTACATTTTAGTACGGACATCCGCAAGAAATAGCCACGAGTGATGAGTTGCACATATAATGGTATACAGCATATGTCGCATATGTATCCTACCATCCATAGAGTGCTATGGAAGGTAAGAAAAGAAGCGGCGGCTATTTTTAATCATCACGTTCCTTCGTATGTACGGAATGCACCGCATGAGATTTCTCCGTGCCCCAGTGGATTGATGGCGAGGCGAAACTTATCGACTTGGGCACATATTATGCTTGACAGGGCTTTTATTAGAATTGTCATACGTAGCCTACAGTTACCCATTAGATATCCACGCCACGTTATTGAATTTGGGGGCGGCAGGATCTCATCAGAAGAGCGCCGGTTCAACGCCCGCCCGCCCCGATTCTTACCAATCTCACGCAAAGAACCAGCCACCCTCCCCACCTTGAATTTCGCCGGAGTCAAACGATAGCAGGCCCGGTCAGTCACATATGTGGAAGAGAAAAAGAGATGGTATTCCGTGCCGGATACAGTGGGGCGAGCGGAATGATACTTCCACAATGGGATTAGCCATTTGAATTAATAATGACGCTCGGAGCGCGAAGGGTCCGGCCCAACTCGGTCTACCCATCATGGGTTTCAACAGGAAGCGTCCGGTTTAACTACTCATTAGCGCGAAATTCATGGTGTTATGTGACATGTGCCATCGATCTCTTCACGAGAGTTAGCGTGCGGGCTCAGGTCAGCGAAGCTGTCAAAGATAAAGAGATGGAAACGGGCTCCGTAATTAATCCCCTAGATTTCGGAAAGCCGACAAGCCGTGCTGGAGCTTATGTACCCCTTATTAGTGTAAGGCGTCTAGTGTAAATCGCCATGTACGATCTGTACCGGTAGTCTATAATAGTCTCAGTGAGTGCAGTCATCAAACAAAACGTTTTACCTTCCATACGTCTGACTTCATCTTGCGTTCTGCATTTTGCATTTTGCGAGCTTCGCACGATAATCGCGATTATAATACCTACCCCAGAATGCAACGGTCCGAGCGGAAGACAAATGACACCTTGGGTTGAGCAAAGGGGACCATGGGCGGTAGGTTTTACAGGAAAGAGCCAATGACTGGACGTAACTAGTCATCGCGCCCGCTTGAAAAACAAAACCAAAAAAAAATTAAATAAACGAGGGGCCGAAAGGGTAAGCTTACGTTGGGCTCCGACGAAACGCGGAGTCAGCGATCAGAGTGCCGCTTAATTAATGTTGGTGATCACCAGGCCCAGCCTGTGATGCGGCATGGGACCATAGTCGTTTGCGACGTGACCCGCTCGCTTCTTTCTCTCTCAATCGCCCCTCTCTCTCACTCACGCTGCGCTGATAGCTGAAATCGGCCCAAAAGAGAAGTCCCATTCACGGAGAGTAATTAGGCACTGTTGTACCAGGCAAGTAGGTACCTAATGAACATGCGCCAATATGTATTCGGGCCAGAAATTCCATCAAAAGTGCTGAAACAAGCATTGACCGCCGGCAGGCATGCTCAGATGGCGACACACTATTGAATGTCAATAGTTACATCGGGAGCAGGAAATACTACAGTACGTCGGTGCGAAGTTGGGTACGTATTCTGCACAAAACACACACGATGCGTCACGCGTGTAGATAATCGCACGGACTGCCTGTAATAGTGTCATAAAGAAGGAGCGCCGGCCGAGGTGCCGGAACGCCCGGATCGCTTGAGATTTGACCCTAAAAGAATACAATAATAGGCAGCGTCCCGAAAGCCCTACGAGTCTATGGCAAGCCTTCCATTCCCCTACATATATATCTATGTAGACTGTTAAGCCGCGATTCCCGCGTTCGGGTGATGTTCCGTCTCGTTCTCCGTCTCGATCCGCGAGAAGAAGAATTGAGATAGGCCGGCAGCCATGTGTGCAAAATCCCCACATGAACCCCCCTGATGCGTACGTGATCCGCAGGCCACACCGGCAACCGGCAGCGTATGGCGCGTTTGAGTCGGTGCCACGACTTGCCTTCTCTTTCATAGCGAGGTACCGGATCTAGATGGATACATCGCTCCGCTTTACCGCGGAGGTATTCCATCCAGTTACAGTGTCAGATAGAAGCACCGTGCAAGAGGCAGCTTCCTCATCCCTAAATGATTAACCCGAGAAGGTCACCCTGATCAAAACTCTGCCTCTAGGCAAGCAGTTACATCATATCTCTCAGAGGCTGATGTTTGCATCAAAGTTGTCGACAAAAGGAAGGCAGAAACTCACCCAGGCGTCTTCTCCTTGGTTACCGCACTGTGTGACCAATTAAGTACACGGGTTAGGTACCTACCTAGGTAGTCATCCATAGTAGTGGTACGATCCCCCACGATCACCACGATTATAGCGGCTCAACCCCCCAAGGCCACTATAAGTAATAGTGTGTCGCAGCTCAGTTCCATGTCGCCGTGTCGTGGCCAACTAGGTAACTAATTGGTTGTCAAGTTCTTCCTCCCCTCCTCACCAATCTCTGTGCACTACGCTGGCTTTTCGCTCGTCTATCTGTGAAATTCTGTTAAACCCAACGATCAACAGCCAGTGTTCACTTCATCTAGCCAATTGATAATTGCGTACCTATCATCGGGATGTGGGGTTTTGCAGGCATTGACATGCAAATCAGCCTCAGCACAGCTACCGTATAACTCGCTCCTAGCTTGTCAATTGATTGTTTGCATCACCGCCCCCTGAGTTCAAGCGACCCAGTCACGCCATAAGGTTCCGTGCCTAAATGTACGGAATACACAGGGCACCGTATGTCGCAGAGCTAGCCAAAACGGGAGGCCAGCTGACGCTGTCGATTACCGTAGTCAATACAGCCCGTGAGAGCCGTACCACATGTGCCCAAGCAGGCTCCGGATCAGACGAATACGGCTTCACAATGTCCTTCCACAATGTCCCCGCAGCATATTTAGGTACATATCGACTTGGGCACTTTGGCCGTTGGGCATGAGTGCGCTTAGTTACCGCGATGTGGCTTATTCTCGCGCCTGCGAAACAGCACCAATTGGCCAAAACAAGCGAGCAACCCCTGTATGGGTTATGCACACGGCATTCCCATATGCACTCTTATCCTGCTGATCGGCCGACCATACTGCCCGGGTCGCCAAAAGTTCTGTAGCTTAGCCTGGTGATGACAGTGGTATGCCCAGCAGGTGAGTGGCGCCCCTGAATTGCCGAGCTTATGGTAACTGGACTAACGGAATGGTAGATGCGGTACTTCGCACATGGTAGGTCCATGTACAGATACAGTATCTAAAGCAGAATAGGGGCCTCGGGAAAACGCGATCACACGGGGCTTTGGGTCCGGTGTTCTAGCCGAGTACTCTCGTCGGTCGCCGCGGGCAGCCTGGGCTCAGGACCACAAATTACACGGTCCAGAAAGTACCGCAGTTACACGTCGAAGGCTGTGGGCTTATTTCCCGCTTCCTACTTAGATCTTGGTGTGCATAGGTACGACCTAACCCCCCAAATTGAACCCGGTATTACGCATTCGCACTTTTATATTTAGACATGGTCATTCGACTGATAGGCTTATGTGCATCGACAGCGAAACTGCAGTATAACCTCCGCTAAATGCTACGGGACAGATCTGTGTGTGTGTGAGTGGGTTGCGGGGGGAGACGAGAATTCGTGGGTGCGTGTGGGGACGATAAACGGCCCTGGCCGAAAGTCCGGAAGTCATGGATGGGAAAAGTGCCAACATTTGAACACCGAACAGCCCACTCGACAGGGGCATGTAAGCTCCGTCTTGTTTCTCATTTTCTAATCCGAGTATTCCGTGCGCACCGTACACAGCGGAAAAGTCACGCTTCGACATTACAGGCTCACCGAGTTTACCTGCTTATTAACAGGACGTAGCTCTTAGCGCCCGGGAAGCACGGGAGGATGAGAGAGAAATTGTTAGTCGTAACGAACTAGCTTTCGGAAGTGTCGGTGTTGAATCCTAGAAGTCCGTCCGTCCAACTATACCCGAAATGATGGATGGCGCACCCGACTTCTAGCGTCGGACTGTCGGTCCCAGCACTACATTCGGGATTACGACATGATTACCGTCGACATTGCCTATAATCTCGTGCTTGAGAAGATCGGTGGTTTTGACTGCTTCTCCGTGGCACTAGCAAGGCCGCCTAACAACGAGCACGGGTATAAAGTGGATTGTGCGGACAGTCGCCCGATGGTAGAATATGTATTCTCGTGGAATTATCCGGTGACGACGGGCCAGTGGTAGCTTAATGCTACCGTCACCTAGTTAGCTCGACAAGACGGCTGGCATTATTGTTCCGACGGTCTCCGGCGTTCTCGCGCCCCAAATCCTCGGCGATCTAGCTGTACTAGGGACATAGTAGCACTGCTACCCACTGTCTGCCTACCTACATAATAGGGGGGAAACCCCCGAATTGCGACGGGGGCTCTCTTTGGCGAGTTAGGAACGCCGTACCCGACAGACTTCCCAGACCGACTACATACCAGGTACCTCATGTATGGTAATCTGACGGATTACACTTCTTGGAATCCACGCTCAACCATTCGCCATACCGCCAATCACAAACGGGTTGAAGCAGACGAGTGACACGTGCTCAATCCATTGAGGGCGGAAGGACGGTAACGCGCGCAAAACACGGCCGGAGCGGCATGAATGAGGCAAAAGCAAAGATATTCCGAATACGGAGACGACTGAGGTCGTACTGCAGGTTCCCGTCTTCTCATTCAACAGCTCCGTACTCGCTCCATCCACGCTTCCATTGTCACAATCGGTATCTTGCCTGGTGGTTTTTTTTTTTTTCTTTTTCTTTTTTTCCCCCGTGGCGACGGTGCGATGAATAGAAGGCACCAATGGTGAAGTCCGGTCATCGCCCAGCTACGTAACTAACACGACACCCGACACCGGCACCGACACTACCGATCTCGACACAACGACCTGGCGACGGTCAGTGCGGCCGAATGTCGGATTAGTGAAATCCGTCGGTCGGGGGCTGAGTGGGCCTCGTAACCGATACTGCCAAAACAAGTTAGTTGTTTTGCGTGACGGATCCGAATTTCGCGCGTGCAACGCGGAGAACGCGCGAGTGAGGCGAGTGAGGCGAGTGAGGCGCGACAAGTCGATCATGATAGGTAGTAGGTAGCAGGTTGAGAGTCGAGTACGTGTACCTAAGTCCTTCTTTGGTTGGGCTCAGCTGATCCTACAAACAACACCAACAAGGTGACCACATGGTTAAATGCAGACGATTGCAACTCATCGCTGAATCGAGAATACCGCAGTGTTTTCGGTACTATCAAACGTGGCCATGCAGCCAGTTGGATAATAAGAATTGATGACAGTCGACTCTTAAAGAAACATCGACCGCTTCGACTTTGACGGTGATGGCACGTGGGGCAGGTCCAGCCATGAGTTATGGCCCATTCGACTTTTGCCTTCACCGGTTTACCAAGACCTTTGTGCTTTGCCCGCGCGCTACTTATTGTCCTCGACATCATCAGTTGGCTCGCCAGTGCACACAGTAGGACCATCGATCCCGGGTTGAGGTGGTCATGGCAATCTTCGACTGTTTGGCCTCAAAACAATATCCTATCTTTTTCAAATTGGTGTCCGGCCGGCCCCGAACAATTCCGTGGGCTCTGGCTGATGTGGCATGCTCTGGCCATCCGGTAGGTAATAGGTCATTTCTTATTTGCCTTCTTATATCTGCGCGCACGAGTCCGCAGGGTCAGGTCTTTGCTCGCGTACAGATGCATAGGTATGGGGATGTGAAATAACTACCTATGTTTGTATCCCGATAAGTCGGTCTGCCAGGAATGCCGGTTCGGACATTCTTCTAGCGTCCCCCCGGCGGAGCCTTTTGAATTCGCCGCTTCATTCACATCTCTCTAGAGTCTTCCTTCGCTGGCGCGCTTAACTAGTGGTCCCGGGCTAAGCTAGTATGCTTGTTTGTCGATAGGTAGTTAGTTATCCCGTTGCTTTTAGCACGCGAATCCAGTAGGTAACCTATCTAAGTACCTTGGTCGATAGGGATTTTCGAGTGATGCTCGCGCTTGGGAATTGGGTTTGCGGTCGGTGACAGTTCGTATGATGAGTGCCTATGTGTTATGACGATGCTGCGTGCACTATGCACTATATTATCGTGTGTTTGGAGATTCACCTCGCAAACTGACGCCTTGGCCCTGGCGGTATGGACTATCTACTCAGACATGTCGAGAAGGGGTAAGGTCATTAGGATTTAGACGTACCCAACACTCGGATACACAGCAGTCACTCTTACTATGGTAGGTTCAAGTACTGAAGCCAGCAAAGGTAATGCAATGAGGCACTTACAATCCGATTTACTTTCCATCTCATACTCGTGATATCTCATCATCCTCTCATGATGCTGCGGCAGTCACATAAGAAGTCGAAGAAGGGGTTTCCAAGTATGAGGACTGCTGGCACCGTCATATCAGGGCGAGTCATCCTCGGATAGTTCTCCTGCGACAACTGAAGATTACATCCGTCCCCAGCACGACCAGCACGACGAGTATAGCGCCAGCATCATTGACGACATCATTGACGACATCTTATAGAGCAGCTTCTCGGTGACTCTCGTCGAGCCTTGCGGGAAAAAGATTTCTCCAAAAAAGACCACCCAAAATCCGCAAAAACAGGTACCCGGTGAATCAAACCCACGGGGCCCACGAATCCCAGATCACCAAAAGACGAGATATCCCATATACGAATGAAAATGACCAATAAGCGAAACTTCAGATTTGCAGAACAGATAGAAAAAAAGAAAAAAAAAACACAACAGTTTCGGCGAACTTTTAAATGTCAAGCCGTGGGTTCCCATTCCAATACGGAAAAGGGGAAGCCTTTGAAGCTTTGTTCATGACACTCTATGTCAACCTAGGGATGCGTCCCTTTTTTTTTTCTTGGCGGGGTCGGTCTAGATAGTTACCACCTCGGTCGACCATATGACACTAACTTATATACCCTTCCTACTTGATGGTGCTCGGAAGGAAAGGCAGACGCGGGTGCGGGTAGGGCTCGGGGCGAAGGAGGTTTTTCGATCAACTTCATACAAGGTAAGGTGGTTTCTCCCGTCTTCATCAATAGAGAGGTAGCCCTTACAGGTAAGCTTGAGAAACGGGTGCTCTTGAGTGTATTCGGTGAGAAACCTTATCTATTTATTCAACGGCAATCTTGATTTGTCACTCGCTATATATAGGCTACGGGGGCACATGAGTCCCTGCTGAGAAAAGATTTACTCTCCCTTCTGGCCAAGCTTTAGCGGGCTCTGGTAGTCAGTTTTCACGCAAGCCTGATATGTAACCCTCATGAGTCAATGCCAGGTCAATGTTTACGTTTACTGTAGGTGTCTTCATACGATATTGTCATTAGCTTCTGTCTTCCATAGCCGTGATTCCTATCCAAACAAAATCACCTTATATGTCGCCACCAGCCCGGGTCGGGTGGAGGGAAACAACCTTCTGATCAAGTTGGCCTGAGGTTGTGTTGTACATATGAGGAATGCTTGCCCCTGTGACTAATTCTATTACGTGTATGAGTATATACGGACTGTCAACGCTTGACTCCGACTGACATTGGCGTGCATACTTTTCTGGGTCCGAAGCAGATCGTTGACTTGCTCGTATTGCGCCGTCAAGGCATACGTTGACCCAACGTAGGCGCCGTGGCTTGAAAGTTGAATTACCTGGTAGGCAGTCGGCATTGAGGTGTCATGAGTGAGCAGGTCGCAAACCGCGTGTCAAACTTAGATGATTCACAAAGTGAACAAATAGTTCGATTCTGGCTTGAGTACAGCCAACAGCGCCGTTTGGGAGTGAATCACGAACTGGATTGTCTGCTTTAGTCGATATAACTGAGTAGGAAACGTGGCAATCATTGCTAGTTTGTCCTTATGGCGACACGCAGGTACGCGAAACGATTCACAGATCGCTTCCATGAATCAAACTCATCATACGGCAATCGGCTGTGAGATGTATCCTACGAAGAAGGGCAAACGTAGAGGGGATGACTCTTACTATCAACCTATAGATATCTATTCCAGAAAGGGAGTCTTCTCACAGCACATGCTAACGCAGCATTGAGACCAACTGCCTGATACCACAATCCATCTAATCATGTATCATCACACCCCGAACTATCATGCCGGGCAGTACCTCAATCAAGGCCCCAATCATAACAACTATCACGACAACCCCTCGTCCTCGGCTCATCCCTATGATAGAGGCTTCACGGCGACGCCTGAGTATGACGGTATAAGCATCACAAGAGACCACTTTGACTATCGCCGTCCACGGGTCCATTTCCAGTCGCCTACTAGAGATATTCCATCTTCAACCACGGAACCCTCATCAACGTATCCACGGCCACGGAGATTCACTTACACTGAAAGCCCCCCGTCACTACAAGCCACGTTGTCGAGAGATTCATCACATTCGGAAACGACGTATTCCTCAGAGGGGTTGTCGGCTCAGCCATCGCTTCCCTCGTGGGAGTCGAATACTTCGGAAACCAGCAACTCAAGAAGGCAGCCTTTTACATACCAAAAACCCTACTACTCTCGAGGCACTTCGCCTCTAATAGCACCTCCACTGCAAAGACAGACATTTCACTCACCAGTGCCTCGGACGCCGAGATCCGAACCACGCCACAGGCCTGCCCCGATACCACGGACTCGAGGTCCGCCTCTACAGCCAGAGAGAGCCTCACCACCCATATTTCCACCCTTCTATACCGAGGAGGACATGTATCGTCCACCCTATAGACACGGAGCCAGATCGCTATTACGCGACCGTCCGGTCCTGGTATCGCTCGAGCCGGCGGCAAGAGACTACGTCTGTAACCGCGAAGACATCCTAGAGAACTTCCCCAACACAAGGGATACGCTCTTCGGCCGGACATTCCAGCCACAGATCGCGCGCCAGTACTGGCGACAACCGATCCTCGATGCCCTCCACGCCCTTTTCCATGGGCTGGAACGGTATCGCGCGACGGGGACACCGCTGTATATATTCGAGAGCGCACGGGACTGGCTACTGCAGGACAACGCGAAGAGTTTCGAGAAGTGTTTTTGCTTCTTTGTTGGGGTTTGTAGGGCGGTGGATGAAGAGAACGGATTGGGATGTGGTGAGCATCTGAAGCGGCAGATTAATGAGTTTGCGGTGGACTTGATGGTTGTGCATGAGAGGGGGTTTTTCACGGGGGACAATGGACGGTTGATGGAGTTTTTTGGGGCGTATTCGAGGGTTTTTCGATCGGGTGTTAGGGGAAGTGTGAGGACGCTTAGGACACTTTGGGGGTTGGTTCCGGGCGTTGTTCGAGAGGGGTTGGTTAGGGACCTTGGGAGGGCGCTGGATTCGGGGTCTGGGAGGATGAGGATGAGGAATGGGAATGATATGTTGAGGACGATGAGGGATTTGGGTATGATCTAGGGTGTGGAGGGCGTTTGGAGGGTTGTTGATGATAGACTGGAGAGGTCGTTTGCCCTTTTCTTTTTTTTTATTCTTTTTTCTTTTTTCTTTTTTCTTTTTTCTTTTTTCTTCTTTTTTCCTGGTACTCATATATAGGGACTTCGGGAGATGGCAGGATGATGATATAATTGCTTGTTTGTCCTTCAAGGGTTTCGCGGTGAGGACTTTCGGTGAGGACTCTCGGCGAAAGATACCAATCAAACGGTAGCGAAAATAGAAATAAACTTGAGACATGATCTCTTGTACATTTGGAGAACGATTGGCGTTCCTTGTCTACCTGAATACACACAAATGCCACCCAATCACACCAATCATCTCCTGGCCGGCACGCGTACGATACCCAAACAACACATTGGGCGGCGACTAGATATAGCCTGCCCGACTATCTAACGCCTTTTTAGCGTCTTCCTGTTTTATGTCGATACATACCATCACTTTTTAACTCTTCACCGAGTTTAAGATCGTCCTTTATACATCCCATTTCGTGTCTGAGAACGCCTCTTATTTCCCCGCATAGACCGTCTGATCAGGGGGGGTGTTCACACGAGACTCCAACCCTCTCCATTCTCTCAAATCAGCGCCGAATCGATACTCCTATTCTACCCTTCTCGTCATCGTCACCGTCATCGTCACCGTCATCGTCATGGCCATGGAATACCAGTCGCCCAAGGAATATCACTCACCCGCGGCACAAGCGCCGAATATCCAGGGACCACCACCGAAACTACCCCCCGAGATATCCCAACCGCTCGTCGAACCGTCTACCAAGGGTGGCATACAGGTGCTGAGGAAAACATGTGAGCGTGGGCTCCTGGAGTATAAAGCCCTTCAGGCTCAAGGCGGTGCGGGAAGTGACCGGGCGCGGGCTATGAGAGGCGCGGTTGTTGGGGACCTTAGATATCTCAGGTCCGAGGTTGGGGCGTTGCTTAAGAAAGGTGTTGCGAGACGGTGGCGGAAGTGGTTGCTTGGCGGAATTATGTAAGTCTTGTCTTTCGTCTTGTTTGTTCCTCGCTTTTCAAGTTCGTTGGGTTGTTTATAGATGTTGTCTTTGATGCTTTGATTTCCCTTTGGACTTTCTATGAGGGAACTACCCAGTGCTGGTAAAAATTTGTTAACGATACAAAAGCGCGACTATCATCCCTGCCGTACGCAAGATACTCGGGAGATCATCAGGCGGCGAATCTCGGTCGTCGTCGTCGTCGTCGCCTAATTCTACCGAGCACGCTTTCAAAAAGAGCAAGTCTCTGATCACGAGGATTTTGGACTCGGTCGAGTCGTTACATGGAAAATCGGGGATTGCGTCCGTGGCATTATTCGTGCTGGCTATCTTATACTTGTTTCAGAGCGAGGTGTCCGTCCGTGTCGCTAGGACCATTACGAAGAGGTTGAAGAAGGTTATTTGGAAGATTGAGAGTGGCTTTGAAGAAGTGACTGAGCAGGACCTTAAGGTGTTGAATGGGTGGCGTTGGAGAGTTTTGCTTTGGTAAGGGGTATGCTTGCTTGTCCTGGGATATTTTGATATTTGGAATGGGGTCTTTGGTACGGGATTAGTACGTTCTGATGTCTGTGGTTGTTAGAAGTTACCAACTCTGTTGTCAGTCATTTCTTGATTTCGAGTTCAGACCGGTATAGCATACCAGACCGGCAGAGCAAATGCAGTAGATGTGTCAAGGACGAGAATGAGGTTGACTGCAGTATCGGGGTCTGCGATGGCTTGCGCGCTGTCGACGATCCCGTCACGACGGTTCATTCACCTTGGTTATCTGTAATACATCGGGTTATCATGAGCTAAGAGCCCTTGTGAATGAAGTTAGTAGGCGACCACCGTGAAAACCGGCATATCGAAGAACAGTGTCCGCCATCTTAGAGAACAGCTCAACTAGTGTAGCTATGAGAGACTTTTGCTACATTCAGCGTTGGGGTCTTCGCGACGTCCGACTAGAAACGACAAGGAAAAACTCCTGAACGTCGTGTGATCATCATTCCCTCCTTCTATGAACCGGGGTATCTGCGCCCTATAAACCTGAAAACAAATACGCGCCACCAAATACTCAATAGGCTAATATACACCATTCGGATCACGCTCAGGACTCATGAAATTACCGACCTGTAGGCGAGTCAGACCTTCTCTAGCACCTCCAACATTGCCAGCGACCTTGAGGATGCTCTGTTCAAAGTCTCTCAGCACAGCAACCAGCTCCTGAATCCTCTCATCTGTGCCGGAGGGAGCACCATTCTTCGTCGCCATCACTCGCTGCAGTTGCTCTACCAGGTTATCCGAGACGCCATGCATGTGGGCTTCGATCTCTGATAGGCTTTTCTCGTACTTTTTCGCTTGATCCGCCATCTCGTCGGCTGTCTTGGAGAAGAAACCGACGAGGTCTTGGCCGTCAGCTTCTGAATTCGCATTTCCCGGTGCCTGCTGCCTGGGGGACCAGAAGCCAGACGTGTGGTATTGCTGGGGCAACTTGAGGTTGTCTACGGCACGGAAGCTCAGTCGTGCGCTGTCGGCGTCTTGGTTGACTAAGAGACGGGCGGATTCGATGGATTGTGCGGCGGATTCTAGAGCATTTCGAGCGCCATCGCATTTCCTGGATACGAACTTGACATCTTCGGGGATACTCTCGAGCATTTCACGGTGGCCGGACATGAACGCGTCGACCTCCTCTTTCCGACGTATTTGCTCCGCGATGAAGCCATCAGCCTGCTCAAGCATCTTTTGCAGATTTTCCTGTAGGTCGTTGAATCGAGTAGTGCCCTTAAGATTAGTAACATCGATACGTACACCTGGGACGGTGGGTTGGCTGTTTGACTGGCCCATAGTTAAACCAAAACCGAGGCCACTGCCTAAAGTCAGAGAAGGCTGCTGTTGCTGTTGTGGTTGTTGCTGGGACTGGGCCAAGGGGTTGGACTGCGGTTGCGTCTGTTGGCCGAGACCACCACTGTCATTACAGAATTCATTAACACCGACAATAAAAGAGCTGTATGTTGGGACTTGGCAACTGACAAGAGACTAGGTCGTTGTGGAGCGGACTGGCCGCCCAGAGGCGTATCGCCGGCGGGTCGCGAGCCACCAAACAGGCCTAGGCCACTACTGGGTGTTGTCATCGCCGGTTGGACATTGGTGCTGTTTCCGAAGAGCCCTCCAGATGTCTGGGCTTGCTGTGGTTGGGTCTGAGACTGAGCCGCGCCGAAAAGACTCGGGGTGCCCTGGGCAGCTGGTTGAGACTGGGTTTGAGTGGATGCGCCAAACAATGAGGGAGTAGAGCTCTGCTGTGCCTGCGGAGTAGTCGTACTGGCACCGAACAGGCTGGTAGGTTTCGGCGTAGTGGTGCTGGAGGTTTGCGCGGCGCCGAACAGGCTTCCAGTAGCAGCGGGCGCAGGCGTCTGGCTGGTTGAGCCGCTATTGTCATCGTATTGGATAATCAGTTTCTGGAGAGGCATAGCAGAGGATGAAGCGAGAAGGTGATATGTAAGTGTTGGTGTTGGTGTTGGGATTAAGATTAGGATTGGGATTGGGATCGGGATTGGACTTGGAATGGGAGGGGAGACGCGAGGCGAATGGGAGACGCTGACGGAGAGAAAAAGCAACGGGTGATACGTACAACATGTTGGCAGAGGATGTATTGATACTCAGATTTGTCGGGCCGCTTGCCGATCGAAATAAGGCCATAAATAGAGGCTACCGACAGATTGGGAGGCAGCTGTGCAACTTGACAGACAACAAGAGTGGATGTGTGAAATCGAAGTCTTCCCGTCGTCTCTTTTGCATGTTGACTTATGCTTGTAGGATGCGCACCTGTTTAGATGCATACGCTATTGACGTCACAAAGCCCCACTGGATGCCACCTTCAGCGTCCATGGGGTACCTGTAAACCCGCCTATCCTGAGCACTGTTGGTAAGTACCCAAGCTACCTATTCGCGCCGGCTCCCTTGACGACCATCCTTCCATCGTCGCATATCCCTCCCCTTTAGGTGCCTAGCTTCGTAGATACGCCGTTACATGCATATAGAATAGAGGATAATGTCGAACTTGTTCCTGCCCTGTACGCGAACAGACTGGAATCTGATAAGGTAAGTAGGTACTACCTACACCTTACCTCCAAAGAACGAACAACATTACGTTCTATCTAGGCGCTGACCACAAACACGTCTCCCGTCACGACTATTTCTTCGACGCAATCGTCTCCCTCGCAAACAAACAAGTATCGAACCGCGCCAATTCGCCAAAAATGGACATCGACGACGACGACGATTTCTATGCCCCAGAGGAGCCCACCATCCAGCCTGTTGAAACTGCACCAGTCGCCGTCGCCGTCGCCACCACCACCGCTACCACTGGCGGCGCTTCTGGCGCCGAAGAACAGCAGCGATATGAGGATCTTGAAGAAGGGGAAGAAGAAGACGAGGGGGCTGAGATGGAAGATTCCGACTCGGTATGCGGTCGCCATCCACTCCTTACCATGTTGCGCCAGCCTCGACTAACACCGAGAAACCTCAGGATATAGATATCATTACGGAGCGCAAAGATGGCACCAAAGCCCCGCCGCCGACGTGAGACTCCCCTTCTTTCTTTCTTCACCACACGCCAGTCTCGATGCTGTCGCTTACACAGGTTAAAACTGCAGTCAATCGCGGTATAGTGATATTAGAAATATTCCTCAGCGATCTGCGTCGACGGCTGCCTCGAGCAAACCACCACCCAAGAAGGATGAGCCCCCCAAAACCACCTCTAGCGCCGATCTGCCACCAGTCTCTACCTCCACCATAGACGTCAACGCGATACCGCTTTACAAACCGGTTGGAAAACCTATCACTCAAGTGAATATTGACCAAGGTGTGTAATTCTATTCACTGGATCCCGGATACGGCTATAGCAATGGATTACTAACAGAGGTGATTATTAGATCTCCCTGAGAACGAAAAGCCCTGGAGGAAACCCGGCACCGACCTAAGCGATTATTTCAACTACGGCTTTGACGAGTTCACATGGGCGCTTTATGCGGCGAAGCAGGATAATGTGCGTGGCGAATACAGTCAGGATGCCATGGCGCAGAATAACAAGAAGATGATGGAAGAGATGCAAATGATGATGATGGGAGGGATGCCCGGCATGGGAGGCGCCGCCGCCGCCGCCGCCGCTAATTCTATGGGTACAGCAGGTATGACTGGTATGGATGGCATGCCCCCGGAATTCCAGGCCATGATGCAGCAAATGATGGCCTCGGGCATGGATCCCAGTCAGATGGACCTTTCGGCTATGACAGCCATGTTCTCGGGTATGCAAAACTTGGGCGGCGGGGCAGCTGGACAGGGCGGCCAGAACCAGAGTTTTGGAGGGAGCGGAACCGGCAACCAAGGCCAGAACTTTGGTTACGATCAAGGCATGGGAAGAGGAGGTGGATTTGGTGGCCGGGGACGTGGCGGTCGCAGGAATTGGTAGAACCGAAATCCTCGATCTTAATTACATCACGAATCCGGACGAGTTTACGAACCCTGGATGGGCGGCCTTGAAGACTAACAGTCAATGTGAAGACATGCAACTGTGTCGATACACCTAAGACACGCACTACCTATTGCAACTTGGTTGCGTAAGGCATAGTTGGTTGTCCTTTCAACCAGAAAGCTACCACTATAACGAATTACAAGGCAAAGCAACCGATTTTGCACTGGGTTCAACACCTTATCTTCACATTAATCTTAATGGTCATCCTCAAGCCGAGATATGAGAACCACGGCAGCAATGAGACATGCGTTTGTAATAGGTTTAGTACGGTATAATCAATATAGTGTCGAATGAGCTGTTAGTTCGATGTTACTGTCTACGACTTGACCGGTGGGCAATACCGTCGGTAATGTCTTGGATTTCCGATGAAGCCAACGGGAGAATCGGCCCCACGTCCTCAAAGCACGTATGCTTGTTTCTCGGACACCGGGGCCATTGTCCGCGTGGCAAAATGATGCTGTGATGGGAACGAAAGGGTAGAGGCGAGCAGAAGTGGGTCCGACAAGAAACCACACACGCTCATAAACGCAACGCCGCAAGAGATATATCGGCAATGGAAGAAATCAACCCCAAGCCCTGTCCCATTGCAAAGAAAAACCAAAAAAGCACATTATAGGAATTGTGCGCCTTGATTCTACCTGTTGACACATATTTACCGTGCATCCCAGCCATTTTCAAACTAATAAGTAGGCATGTCTACCGCCTTTTCTTCGCAAACGGGAGCGTCGAGCTCCACTTTTTCTCCACGCCAAGAACGGGCTAAACCGTAGGCAGTTAGGCAGATTTAAAGCAAATATCAAGAAATCCTCCTTCTAAACAGCGCTCTAGATGTTAAACAACACCTACAATGGGTCAAAAAAAGTTCTGTTCACTTTTTGCGAACTCGTGTTTTTCCGTGCTAACTATCCAACCATCTTTAATCTTCAACCATGGCTCCCAGTACATCACGGCATTCGCCTGTTCAGAAAAAACACCATTCACCTCATATAGGATAAGAATTGCAGTGCTGAGGTGTACTTTTCGGGGGTAAAACCTAAGGAAATTGCGCTTAGCGAGAGCATTCCAGTGAGAATTGTATGGGGTATTTCTAATCGCTACAGCGTTCAAAAATTGGCCCAGAACTTGCCACACTCCGGGCGGCCGCAAATTTCATCAGAACAAGACAAAAGACACATTAAGTGATGCATTGAGATTGACCTTTTCGTTACACACCGAGTTTTAACTGAAAAATTTAGTGATCATGTTATGGGAGCCACAGTTATGACGTATGTTCAAGATACCGGCATATAACACACTAAGGCACTTCGGAAGCTGAATTAACTAAAGAAAATGCTTGGAAAAGGCTGAAATTTGTGCAGGAGCATGTTAATAAGCCACTTTCATATTGGTGACAATAGGTTTTCCAAGATGAGTCAACTGTGCAACATGATCAAGGTGAGAAGGGGAAGTGGGTGTTTTGCCGGCAAATACATTTACACACAAAATCTAACCTCAATTTCACTTATACGTTTCTCAATAAATACTCCAATTTAGGGCAAAAAATTACTACCACACACAGGTCAAGCCAACCCGTCATGGACAAATGTTTACGGTTGCATTTGGGTAGAATAAACACATCTTGCTTCTCGACCTTCATGGGGATCCTAAATCGGCACGTGGCAGCGTTAATGGCTTAGTTGTACTATGTGCACTTCAAGAAATACTACCAACAATTTGCCAACCCGGTTCTACATATGCCCAAGATAATGCCCCTACACATATGGCCTGAGCAGTTCAAGATAGGTTGCAGGAATGGGCGTCAAAAAATGAGGTCACAATAGTGGATTGTCCGCCATACTCACACAATCTTAACCCAGTTGAAAACCTATGAAAATTACTAAGAAACGCACCTGTGCCACTGAACCTGGCTATTGACCATGTCAAAAATGCCCAATTGCTCAGTCTGTTGCACCAGACTGCAATTGCGAGTATGAGAAACTGTGGAAGTTGAACTGTTCAATCACCTCGTCGCGACGGTGAATAATCAATTGGAAGCGGTAATCCTGGTGCGTGGGTGGGACACAAAGTACTAAGGTAGACAAAACCAGTACCATTGGAAAGTCCGGATTAAGGAGTAAGGTAGTGGGGAGGTTCACGGACCACCCCTTCGCGGACCACTTTTGCGGGGTATCTCCTCCATATAGGTTGCGCCACCCAGTTGCCGTCTCTTCGCTTGATATTTTCTTTACAACCGCCTTTCAACACAAGAAAATATACTCGTTTTTGCTCGTTTTTGCTCATTTTTGTTCGTTTTTCCTCGTGACAACTGCGTAATGGCTGCAACACCCCTCGAATTGCGCGCACGCGCGGCTTTGCGTGATATACAGCTGGGTATGGCAGTCCGGACAGCCTCCTAGAAATAGAATATACCCCAATTATACCTAAACCGTCGCCTGGAGGGTGTTCCCATTAGAAAAGAAACAAATAGAGGCCGGCAGGCCTTATCTCCCTTCCTAGAAGTTCAATTAGCCAAATGGGCGCTTGGGCAAGCTAGGTTGGGCTTTGCACCAGCATTAATCAAGTTTAAACATATGGCTCAACGGTTTCTCAATGCTTCCAGGACAACAACCTTGCTTGGTCAACAATGGCACATTCGTTTTATCGAGCAAAACGAAGCGATAAAACTCGCGCGCGCAAAGATAATTAATTATAGTCGTGTAAACGGAGCGACGGCGGCGAATATCAACATATTTTTCAATCGATGCGAAGCTGAACAGTTGAAAAACATCCCCCCTGAACGATTCTATAACACCGACGAAATGGGTATGGGACAAGGCGTCGGGATGGATCATTGGGTGATTGCCGACTCCTCTACCCGTACGGCACTCAAAAAAGACGTTGATCGGGGTCAATGGATCACTGCCTTGGAGTGTATCAGTTGTGATGGTCAGGTGTTGCCACCACTATTGATTTTCAAGGGGGTTGATGTGCAAAGTCAATGGTTTCCAGATCATAACCTAGGCCGCTGGGCTGACTGGAGGTTTAAAACGTCACCTAAGGGATGGACAAGCAACCCAACAGCATTGAATTGGCTTGAAGACCTCTTTATTTCATATGTTCGGCGTTGCCATGGGAACGTATGGGTGGTTTTGGTGTGTGATGGCCATGAATCTCACACAAATGACGACTTTCTATGGCGCTGTATGACAAACAAAATATGGCTGGTGTTTTATGAACCACACTGCAGCCACGTTGTGCAGCCATTAGATGTGGGAGTCTTTGCCGCATTGAAAAAACGACTTCGTACATTGCTAAGGGGGTGTGCAACTGCTACGCTTGGCCTACCACCTACTAAAGCCGACATGTTAGAGGCATACCACCAAGATCGATTAGATGTGATGACACCCCGTACAATCAAAAATGCCTGGAAAACGGCTGGGATATATCCGCAGGACCGCACAAAGGCATTATCATCGAGATTTGTTATGTTGGAGTCAACAGGGGTAGCACGGCAGCCTACTGGCACCCCAAAAGCTGACACACGAGAAGAAACACCCGATTTCATTGCTGACATGGCGGCAATGACCATTTCCACACCACACAATGGTCAGGCTTTCAAAACTATGAACCGGCGTGCGGCAATGAAGAACCCAGCATTGAACAATCCTGAAGTACAATTGATGAACCGCAAGGCTGCTAGCTTGATTGACAAGTTAACTGATAAACTTGCGGAATCCGAGGCACGTATCAATTATTTCAAAGCCAAAGAGTCAAAAAAGACTAAGAAACTACGGCAGAAAGTGAAGATAACCCTGACAGAGAAGTTTACGAGAATATATAATGTCAGGGAGGCGAAGCGGGTGCTTAGGAATAGAGTGGTTTACAAGGACAAACCGCGACACGTTGTTATTGATGATGAGCATGAACAGACTACTGAAACCCCCTCAATGTCTTCGGAAATACCTTAATTGAGTGCACCGAGACGTAATGCCCCTAAAACTGTCAAAAAATAAAGTCATTGTTGCGTTTCTATCAAGATAATCCTTAGGTTGAGAGTATAGAGATGTATAGGCTAATAGGTGGTCCGCGAAGGGGTGGTCCGTGAACCCCCCTCTACCTTATAAGATACAGTGTTTTTGGTTCATTTGAAGCAGAATTGAATGTAGTGTGTATAATTGAAGTTAGGGTGATCAAATGTTCAATTTACAATTGGCGGGGTTGAAAAGTGAACTGAATGGAACTTTTGTTGTCTGATTGTACCTGTAATAGGGTTTATAACAGCAAAAGTCAATATGGTGAGTAAAGGCAAGTAACTAAAGGATCTTGGAATAATAGTTCAATTCAGCAAATAATAAAATATAACTGATTGAGATATCACTATTCTCTATGGACTTCCATCTGACTCTTATTAAGAGCCTATTCACTTTATAATTTCTGTCTTCCTCAGTTTTGCCACCATAGCGGCCTCTAGAGATTCTGTAGACCTCACTAATTGATTTCTCGCTATTGATTTAATGGGCGTAGTATGCTGTATTGAGCTTGCAGCGTGAATCACCATAGTGTGAGCAGCTAGAGTCCCCCCCGGGAAACGCATCGGACAACCCAACGCATCGGTTAATTTAGTTAAATTCCCACCTACAGATTACCGAAGGATCAACCTTACTAACTCCAACCCGGTCTCCAACAACGTTGCGGCGCGCGCAATTGGCCAAAATGGATTCGCTAGAGACGAAAGAATCGAGATTATTGGCTGCAATTGATGCAGTGCAGCACGAAGGCCTGTCGCAACGAGCGGCAGCAGCACTATACGACGTACAACAATCGACCCTATCTCGGCGGCTTCGGGGGGCTGTTTCAAGGACTGAAGCTCAAAAGGAAAACCGCGCGTTCAGTCTCGACCTCGAACATTACTTAGTAACGATCCTACTTGACTATGAACGTGTTGGGAAAACGTGTCACCGGTGGGAGATTCAGCAAATAGCTGAATGTATATTGAAAGAACAAGGGCAACCACACAACCTCGGTAAACACTGGGTTACGCGTTTCATTCAGCGACATCCGGAACTGAAGACAAAACCACAGGCGTCGCTTGAGGCAAGTAGGGCAGCACTTGATCTCCCGGAACGTATTACAACGTTTTTCGAACGTTACGACGAGATACGTAGGAGACACAAGTTGCAACCTTGTCACATTGCAAATATGGATGAACATGGGTTACAAGAAGGCGAGTCATCGCATGGGAAGGTTGTAGGGTCAACAGAGACAAAACGGGGACCGAGACAACATTCAGACGCGACGGATTGGGTTACAATACTGGAATGCATCACAACAGACGGTCGCGCATTGACACTGGTAGTTATCTTCTCGGGTGAGAATCTACAGGGGCAGTGGTTCGGTGACGACATTCCCCCTTGGAAGTTCACGTGCAGTACAAACGGTTGGACATCATCTCGTACGGCAAACCATTGGTTGAAAGATGTTTATTTACCGGAAACGAAGCCGGAAAACGCGAATCAATGGCGGTTATTGATCATTGATGGTCATAATACGCATACTGATGGCGAACTTCTCTACACTGCTAAGATCAACAAGGTGGAATTGTTGTTTCTACCGGCACATGGGTCACACATCGTACAGCCGGCTGATCTCGGGTTGTTTTCCGTTATAAAACAGTATTTCTGGAAAGAAATGGTTGCATACACACATCTACCTGGAACTGCCCCCATTTACAAGCAGCGTTTCATATCTTGCTATGTCAAAGCCCGCCCCAAAGCTATACAACCAGATATCATCAAAGCTGCTTTCCGGAAATCCGGTATCTGGCCTCCTAATCGCCGTAAACCGTTCGAAAATGAACAGTTAGTGGGAACCGACCTCAATGCCCCAAAGCCGGAAAAAAAACACGTCACGGTGTTGAAAGATCAACTATTTACCCCTAAACGATCTCAAGATTTATCACAACAACTTGTTGATCTCGAAAACAACACCCGGGATCGCCGTACATTGATCCGGAAAACAGGGAAGAAGATCGACGAGTTAACTACTCAAGTTGTTCAATTGAAACGCGAAAATGAAGTACTCAAGGCTGAAATTGAAGCACTACGCGCAACCGGCGGTCGGAAACGAGTGAAAATAGATCCCCACGAGGCTTTCGCAACTATTGAATCAATCTATGAAGCACAATTGGCCGCCAAACAACAAGGGGAGCGTTGGGCAAAGGCCAATGCGAAGGACTTCAAAAAACAACGTAAACTAATCACTACGACCCGGTTTGAGGACATGTGCTTTGAATTCCACGTCGAAGACCTATAGATCTGTAGTTAATTGAAATCGGAATGGGAACTGCTTCATAGGGAAGGGGGACACTGTTGGAGTTGATGGAGTTGATGATGGTTGGGCTGCAAATTAGTACGTATTTGACCGATGCGTTGGGTTGTCCGATGCGTTTCCCGGGGGGACTCCAGGAGAGTTTTTCCATTAGTTTATGTTTATTTTTTGAAGCCGCTCTCCCATATACCCACTGACTCTAGTTCGCTTTGAAACACGGGGTGGAGGTTGCTTGCCCAGGCACTTAGTACATTTCCGACAAATTGTTTGTATAGTAAAATTAGGAAATAAACTTGCAAAGTTTCGCTTTTGGTTAGTTCTCAAGAAATGAAGAATCAAAACTTATCAGAATTGGGCACGGCTCCAACATGACCGAGAATATATCTCTTGCAGCCTCTGAAAAGTATTTTAGATTATCATGAGTTCTTCAATCATGTGTTGGCAATGCTTCCTGCACTGACTGGCTCTCATGCTAGGTGCTTTGGGCAGAGGAGCTAGGATTTTCATTGGGTGACTGTTTTAGTAAAGAAATGACTTTGAATCAGCCATATAGACAGAAACTTCCCTCCTTAGCTGGAAGCTTTGTCATGAATATTACTTTTTGAAATCTAGTCATCATCTTGTCTTTATCCAACTATTGCGCAACCTCTTTACACGTGGCTCGTGATGAACTTATCAGCCTTCACACATAATGGTCAATAGGTGAGAGACCCAAAAACTAGGACGTAATGACGTGGCATCTTGACAGGGGGAAAGCATGAGTATCGGTAGCACTCGCATCAAGGAGGGAATCTTAATATAACTTTCTGGCACCTCAAAGTTAGCACAACTGAAAGAGTTACTACTCATCAATACTTTTATCGGTTAGAGTACCCCCGAGGTAGTGGGCCGCCCTGCCTAGTGAACCAGTTAAAACACAATGAATTGAACTAGCATTACAACTTCTCCTCAGTCGCATTCTACAACTAAGCCCATTACAAACGATCTGCGACATGGAATTCAAAAACCATACCCTCAAATGGAACCTGTGCAATTTTGGCAGCATCATCTTCAATATTGCAGCCATACTGGGCCGCACGGTTCTCAGCCTTAGTTTGAGCCACCCAACTAGCTTCAATAATTACAAACGCCTCTTGGGGGTGCTTTTGAACTTTCTTTCAGCCAGCTGGGCGTAGTCCTTGTATCTCAGCCTCTAAGGACTCGTATTTCCGTTTCAAAACGTTTTCACCTTTCAATTTGTCAATTTGTTTCCCAGCTTTCTGCAGTGTTGCACGTTGGTTACGTGTAGGGGGCGTATTGGTAGCAGATAGTTGTAGAATGATATCTTGGGACCGTTTAGGGGTGTAATGATTGATCCCGAGTGCCGTAAACGTTCGGAAAGTTTGTACAGCTATCGGTATGGGCAGTTTTTGCTTTGGTGCAAGTGTAGACATAGGATCTGGCCTGTTGCCAACTAATTGTTCGTTTTCTAAGGGTCGCCTGCGGTTAACTGGCCATATTCCTGCTTTCCGGATTGCTGCTTTGATGACATTGGGTGTAATCAACCGTTTATGAGTTTTACATAGCAGGTAAGGAAGTGTTGTTTGTAAATTGGAGTAGAACCAAGTACGGAGCATAGTAGATCAGTTCTCCCCGGAAATAGTGTTTCAAAACCGCAAAAAACCCAAGATCGACAGGCTGACAGACGTGTGACCCATGGGCAGGGAGAAATACAGCTCAACCTTGTTCAATTGTGCCATATAGAGAAATTCCCTATCAGTATGGGTAACATGCCCATCTAGAATTAATAACCGCCATTGATTCAATTTTTCTGGCTTCATTTCTGGCAAATACCCCTCTTATTAACCAACGTTTAGCCATTTTATGTGATGTCCACCCATTTGTATTGCAGGTGAACTTCCAAGGGGGCACGTCTTTGCCAAACTATTGGCCTTGTGAGTTGTGACCCGTGAAAATCACAGTTGGGGTCAATGCCCTGCCGTCAGCCACTATGCATTCCAATATTGTGACCCAATCAGTTGCATCAGAGTGTTGCCGAGGCCCCCATTTCGTTTTTGAAGACCCAAGCACTTTTCCACTATGGGATTCGCCTTCTTGTAAGCCGTGTTCATCTATGTTGGCGATATGACGCAGTTGAAACTTATGCTTCAAGCGAAGTACGTCGTACCAGTCAAAAAAATGGATTATACAGCTAGGTAAGTCTTTGGCTCCCCTACTTGCTTCTAAAAATGCCTGGGATTTTGTTCGGATGGCAGGGTGTTGTGAAATGAACCAGTCAACCCAGTTCTTCCCTACCTGGTTAGATCCGCCTGGGCATCAACTAAGCATTGTGTGAACTGTTGAATCTCCCACTGGTAACATGTCCTCCCAGCTATCTCAAAGTCAAGCAATGCTTGCACCAGATATGCTTCCATGTCATCACTAAGTAATTTATCCTTTATGTGCGCTTCCTGTCGCGTCAAACCACCCTAGAGGCATGGCAACCAGGTGGTGCACAACACGCCATATAAATGTGCTGCATTTGTTGAGATTGACCCTCGTTTGTTACTGCCGCCATGGTGGCCTCTAGCCTGGATTCCAGTGTATCAAGCATGGTGGAAGTATGCTTTACCACCTAGTAATTGAACAGGTAGGTTAGGTTATGAAGAATTCTAGGGAATGCAACCGGTTCAAAAAGCAGAAAAAAGCGGGTGGAGACCAGTCCATTTCCTAGGGTGGCGCGTTACCTGGGTGGGGACTCTAGTATATATCTGTGATAGTGTTACCGTCAAATTCAACAAAAACAGTGTACTATAATGATTTATTTGAGGAGTGGGTTACGGCAAATTTAATGGAGTATAATCTAATAGAGGGGGTCCTAGGCCACGTTGTGGCACGACACCCGATTGCAAAGACAACATCCATAGGAATCTACCTTCAATCTTGCTATTATACAACAAAGAAACTTTCATTTGCCAGTTGGCCTAAGGAGAACAAGTGCTTACGCATCTATTGAACCTATTCATTCAATCCCTGAAGCAATACTTGGCCAGCTAAGGACCTTGTTGTCACTAGTCACATTTTTGAAAACAACTCTATTACGCAATGTGAATTTGGCCTTCCAAATGTATTTATAATAAAATACTCTCGCAGTTCTTTTTTAATCTTATGGCGCATTTTCTGACCAGTTGACCAGTTTTTGGCCTTTAAATAATTGATCTGAGCCAGACTTTGGCAATTTTGCAGTCTCGTCCATCAAACCCCTTAGTTAACTTACATGTGACAAGTTACTTAGCTGCTTTTCTGAAGGAAGCATCGATGGCAGCTAGTTTCCGAATGTTTTTTCCGGAAAGCCTGACCATTGCAAGGGGTAGAGATGATTAATGTAGCAAAATCAGCCACAAAATCCGGGATTGTTTTTCGGTATGGGGTGCAGGCTTCCCGGTAGACTTTGCAACCACTACGTTCTCAAGTAAAACATATTTTGAGGATAATGGCTTTGTACTGTCGCGCAGATGAATGCCCGCTGTTCTCTAGTCATTTTTGATGACCCGGATGTCATAATTTCTATGTGCGCTTAGTGATATGATCTCAACATATCAGTTTTTGTAGGGGGTAATTTGAGGGTTGTACTGGGGCATTCCCTTAGTAATGTTTGGAGTTTTTTTCAACAAACTGAACACTCCAGTATCTAACACATGCACAACATAACTGCAATGTAGTCCGTAAAACACGAACCACACTTTATTTGAGAAACTAAGCCATAAAAACTCGTCATTTGTGTGTAACTTCTGCCTATCGCACACCAAAATCACCCATACATGCCCATGTGCTGACCAAATATGTGGAATGAAGATGTCTTCTAACTAATTCATTGCCGTTTGATTATTTGTCCACCCTTTTCTCGCCGTCCAAAATTCTAATGTGCAAACCGACTCAATTTTTTGTTGAGAAACCATTGACTTTGCACATCTGGCCTCTTGAAAAAAGAAACGGTGGCAATGCTACTCCCTCACGCAAAATACACTCCACTGCAGTGATCCATTGACCTTTTTTGACATCTGTCTCGAGTGTTGTACGGCTCTTTGCATCAGGAACAACCAATAATCTTCTCTAACACCCTGACAAATTTCTATCTCATCCGTATTAAACCACCACTTCATAGGGATATTTTTGACTTCCGGCACCTCACACCTATTGAGAAAAATGTTGATATTTGCAACTACAGCGCCGTTTGCTTAGTGAAAACCAATGACCAATAACTTTGACGGCAGGTAGTCCTGTAAGCATTAAGTAGTTTTTCTGCCATAAGCCCAAACTTGACGTACCTTTCCACACTAAAATAGCGTCCCAAAGACAATCAAACTGACGCATTGTAGTTCTTGAGGCAATCCATAGGTAGATACAAAAGAGATGATAAATAGAGGTAGATACGGTACATCTTATTGTATTCATTTCAGCACTGCGATAAGGATAGATAAGGAAAGTACGTATCTTTTTGTATTCAGTTTAGCTGAGTAATGCAAGTGTACGTGGATAAGTAAGTAGATAGATTGGTACCTGGGTAAGTAAGTTAGTAGGTAGGTATAGTGGGTCTCAGAAAGTGACGCTCGCTCGGACTTGTTGCAAAAAAGACCAACTTTCAGAATCAACACCGCGCGTACAAATGACAATATAATACCCTCGAAAACTGGGTATGCATTAAACAGTGACCGGCAGTTGCATAGATCCCTTTTTATAACTCATAGCTACATTTTACGTGCCTCCATCGTGGCTTTGATTCGAGCCCAAAATTCGGCTTGAAAAAATGGAGTGTCACTTTCTGTGACCCACTGTAGATAGGTTAATAGGTAGGTAAGCTGGCAGGTAGGTAAGTTAGCAGGTAGGCAGGTATTGATTGATTCCTTTACGTCTGGGCCATATTCCGGGGCGCAGCCCCGCTAGGCAAAGCCGCTATCGACTATCTACGCCGGTGGCGCGTCTAAGCGCACCATAAGCTGGCTACATATGGAAGAAGACAAAAAGGAAATCCACTGTTACTCGCGGCACATTGTGTCCCTTTTGTTGTGCCTGCCGTAGTTCCCTAGGCAGGGTGGAATTTGTATAGTGCCCTCCAACTAGGTCTCACATACCAATTGTTAACTTTTACCCAATTGCGACAGTGCTCTGTGTTGGCTTCCGGCCCTAGCATCTCTCTCAGCAGTTTTCTCCTGGACATGTCCGGTCGAAGTATGTTATTTAGGATAGGGCAGAAAGCAAAGTGTCCCCTCTCTGACTCTTCTCCGCAGTCACAAGTCTTAATTGCTTCTAGTGGGTGATCAAAGCAGCGGTGACAGCTTGCAAAGTCTCCATGGCCTGACCGTTCAGCTAGGGGCTGGTGGAGTGCCCCCCGTGACAACTCTAGCTCTGGAAGTTTCCCATTGCACCCTAATGACCACTCCTTGTATGAAGATGCGATATGCGCAGACCACCATTCCTGGCTAAGCGTCTTGTGCTTTTTCTTTATGTTTCTCTTCACATATGCAAGTGTTGGGAGAGGGTCATCAGGGGAGGGGGCAGGGAGGACGCTTTGCCTACTTCTTTGTCTGCTTCCTCATTGCCGGTGATCTTCACGTGTCCCGGTGACCAGTGAAGAGAGACCAAATCTCTGCCGGTGGCATCGCGGGCTTTCTGGGAGCCCAGAAAATCACATTGTGAGCTATCAGATATCCTGGGTGTCCATTCAGCATCTGCAGTACTGAGGTATTGTCAAGGCAGAGGTGAACTTTCGTGTTGGGGCCTCTGTGCGGCCAGTTGCGTGCCCATTCCAGTGCCTGGCAAGCCGCGCGTGCTTCTGCGTCAAACACTTCCGCATGATAGAGTTGCTTGTGGTCTGCTGTTATACGTTTGCCTTGTATGTATGCAACCCATCCCCAGGCGGCTGAGCTGTCAAGTGATCCGCCACTGTATAAGAAGATGTCATGTGCCAGGGGTGTTCGGTCTTTCTGGAGCCATTCCACATGTGTCTTTTTCCCTTTGGCTTTGTCAGATAGTTCATGTGCCTGCCATGTTGTAGTGGGCCATACCCTGGGTAGCGGAAACGGGCGCGGTAGTAGTGTTGTGAGGGAGAACGAATCTTGCAGCCGAGTCATTGCGGGACCTCTGGCCCCTGGTGCGTGATAACACCGTGGTTGCGGGGCAAGGGTATCCCTGTGTGCTCGGATCTCGAGACAGCAAACTAGCCGATGGTCCCTGGCGAGGGTCCTTAGCCTGAATGAGTGCCTGAGCCGGATTTTCTCCAGCAGGACTTTGGCTGGTCGGAGCCCTGACTCACAATGTAGTATTGGGATAGGGCTGGTCTTCCACACTGGAATTACTGCCCTAACTGCCGTTTTGATCACCTTGTTGAGTTGGTGCACAAGGTGGGTTGTTCTCGTGTTTACCCTTTTATCTGGGTTGTGTATAGATACTCGGGTTTTGCCTGGCCACCAGGCTTCGACACCATATAGAGCTATCGGTAATATGCACACTTTGGCCGTTAGGGCAACGGAGTGAGGAGGTGCTCCCTTATGTATAGTGTTGCTTAGGCTGCGTAGGTGGTTTGCTGTCCTCATCCCCTTAGCACACTAGTGTTCGACATAGGCCTTGAAGCTTAGCTTTGGGTCAAAAAAGACCCCTGGCCACCTGACTGGTTTCGTAGTGGGCTCGCTGCGTGTATCCTCATATTGCAATGAGCGTGGTGTATAAATGCCGCGGGGTTGAAGTGGGTCAGGTCGCTTTTCGCGGGATCGAATTCCATTGCCTCTGTTCTTCCCCATATCACGATGACGCGGAGGTCGCCGTTGAGAGCACTCACTGTGCTGTCTATGTTCTTCCCTACTCTGAGGATAGACACGTTGTCTGCATACCCGAACCTGGTGCTGGGTGTTCTGAGTTTGAAGAGAGGTTTCAGGTAGAGCATGAAGAGTACTGGTGAGGCTGGTGAACCTTGCGGCACCTCGCAAGTGAGAGGCTTGCTTTCCCTTATAGCGTCCGCCAGCCGTACTGAAGCCATCCTGTTGGTCATGAAAGACTCAACCCATTGTATGAACTAATAGTCCCATCCTTGTTGCCGTAATCTCAGAATTAGACAGTTTTTGAGTACGGCGTTGAAGGCTCTCGAGACATCCATTGTTAGCATGAACGCAACTTGTCTTTCTGAGAATGCTTTGTCGTGGATGACTGCTGCCGTGAGGTCTACTGCTGAATGTTTTGGGAGAGCTCCGAACTGTTGGGGATGGAAGACGCCAGCCAGAATAGCTTGTGTAGAAACCCGTTTGGCAATGATTCTTTCCAACCCTTTGCCAAGCCACGAGAGTAGTGAGATAGGTCGCCATGACTTTGCTACGTTGTAGTTCGTCTTGTTGGGCTTTGGTAGAAAGACAATTTTGGCAACGTGGAAGGCTTTTGGGTAGTATCCCCATGTGAGGCAGCCACAGAACAAGGAGATGATGAGCGGCTCTAGGAATGCCTAGCAGAGTTTCATCAGGGAGACTTCTGTCATGTCTGGGCCCCCCGCCGTGCTTTTCACTCCACAGCATGCTGCATAGCATTCAGCTGGAGTGAGATCAGTGTCCCATTGGATGTTGTCCTTGTCGAGCCGGGTAGGGATCTAAGGGTCCAGAATGTCCCTATCCGTTATCATGGGGTTGAGGATTTTTCGTCTGAGGTGTTCAGCTTTTTCTTGTGTGTCCCGAATTGTCTGTCCGTCTTCTTCCAGTGGAGGGGACACAAAAGCACCTGACTGCTTGTGCCATTTAGCGATGTGATAGATGTCTCCAGGCTCGCTGGCCGAGGAAATGACTGTTTCCCAGTATTTCCGTTTGGTTTGACGTAGGGTAGAACTGTATGATTTTATAGTTTGGGCTCCGCCCTCTGGCGTGGTGTTCGCGAGCCTTCCACTAGACGTTTATGTGCTGTGGAGCATTTTTCATTCTACCAGGGGGCATCTTTGCCGTAGTGCCCCCTGGGCTGACCGGCTCCCTTGATGCAATGTTCCCACGTCTTCAATATCTGGTTTGTGAGGGTGTCTGCTTCGGTGGGAGTAGTGCAGGTTGGGCTGATGCCGTGAAAGGTCATCTTGACAAGTTTGGTGAATTCTTTGTGATTTCAAGTCGGGACAAAAAATCTTTTGGGCCTGCTTAGCCGTGTCGGCTTTACGGGTATGTGAGCTGCAATTGTGTAATGGTCAGAACTTGTGTACAGGTCTGGGTCTATCCATGCCCAGGTAGGCAGGTAGGTAAGTAGGTATGAAAAATGTATTTTGTATTTGCATATAACTTGATATGACAATACCTATGTACTTAAGGAGAATATGCAAGTAAAAAATGACGAAATTGGAAATCAACTCCATTTTCCCTATGTCGGCTAGCCCACTTTTTAGAAAATGCCATACCCATTAACAGATTTCAGACTAGTTGACTCCAATAAAAGAAATGATTATCAGATAGGAAATGAGACAGGCTTTCATCTACATTATCCCCCAAATCATCCACTTCACCAAAAAACATCCTCTCCAGTTGGTTGATTATTCATCCCATTCTCATTCTGTTGTAGCTTCCAGCATGAAGTGTCCAAGCTAAAATCCTTAGTATTTGTAGGGCCTGGTTACCATTCTGCCATAGACCTAGGGGGACATTCTGGTTGGTACTCTGGGATGGTATCCACTTCTTCAAGGATGGCAGCATACTTGGTTTGTAGCTCAATCATCAATGAGGCTAGCTGACTAGCTTTGAGGTTTAGCTGGTGGAGATGGTTTTTGGCTAGTTTGGTTGGAATACTATGGTACATTGTAAAAATTTACGCCCCCTATAAACTTGCATTTGGGTGGGTCTATTGATGCCATTCCGCAAATGGATAGTGTGAAATATGTATATACGTACATGATAGACAAGAAAGTGTACATCTGTGCATCCCAGTGAATTAATTCTCTACAGGTATGTTAAAGCTTCCCAACTACCTAACTATCCCAGAACCTCCCCCTAATTGTTTCAATGTCTCCCGACACGCTCCCAACTCTCGCAACGCCCTCTCGACCGTCTCTAATGTCTCTCACACCCACCGACACGCTCTCAACTCACCCTAATAACTATTCCAATCTACTTATACATTCACATGTTGACTATACGGGGCTCTCACCCTCTAAGGCATCCCGTTCCAGGGAACTTGATCATTAGTGATTGTAATTAGATGTTGAATTCTTCCTTATCCTCTTGTTCCGTAATTAGGTATTGGAATCAATAATCTTAACTCTGTCCCACATCCATTGAAGCAATCGCATACCCATTAAACACATCAACTACCCTTACGAATAAAGTCAAACCGTTCAATATAGCATTAAATAATACCGGTATCTGCTCTATAAAGCCGCTAAGATGTACGTGTCTGGAATACCGCCCAAGGCAGTCTTGAATGAAGAGATATTCGGTATCATATTCATCAACAAGGCAGCATATGCGGTAGAACGAATTCGATTGTGGTGGTGTGTAGGGTTCCATGGAGGAATGTTCTAGTACATCTAATGTTGTTAACTAGGCAATCCATAAGAAGAAAGGTGTACATACAATGGATGTTAATCCAAGCCGGAATTGTGACTTGAATAGGCACAATGATAAGATTTTCTTGAGCAGTGAAGCGCGAGGTTGCGAAGGGCGCCGCAGAAGGCATTTTGAAGCAGGTTGCACACGTGAATGTAGTAAATGTGTTGAGGCGGTAGACAATGCGTTAAAGTCGTAAACAACGCGTTATGGTGGTAAACGAGACGTTAAAGTCGTAGATGGGACGTTAGAGTAGTAGACAACGTGTAAAAGTCATGTAAAAGGTAGCAAAAGTGGAAGCAGATGGTAGACAACGTAGATGAGCGGTAGATAGTGTAAACAAGTAGTAAACAGCAAGGACAGGTAGATGAAGTTAAATAGAAGTGAAAGTACTATGTAAATAATTTGTGGTAGGTGTTATAGTGGTGAAGATATAAGATCAATACCGGATTAAAATGGTGTATGTTTTCCATCGGCATCTATTACAGCTTGGCAACGCCATGGCATTGAGCTCAATAGTTCTTGTAAAAAACTATCCGGTACAGCTTCCCATGCTTCACAAACATACCGGCATAGATTGTCAGGTTTCGGTGTTTCCTTCAAACCCCAGTAATGTTCTTCAATGTAGTCTTTCATCCAATTCTATACCATTTTGATCGGATTCAAATCCGGTGAAAACAGCGGCCACGTCATCCATGGAAAACCGCATTGTTCAAATTCTTCTACCGTTTTTCCAGCAGCATGACCGGGTGCATTATCTTGCATCAGTATCAAATAACACCCAAGTGTCCGTTGATGCCTGATGTATGCATTGATCAGAGGAACTATATGTTCACAATATGTTTCAGCTGTGATGACCCCCCACCCCTTTTCCCAAAATAAGCCCGGCCCTTTTGCACAACCATGGAATGAACCCCAAAACATCCAACCTTTTTTCCTTGACCGCTTTTCAATTATGCACGTTTCGTCCCATTCTTCTCCCGGTCAGCGCGTAACCCATTACCGTTTGTGATAACCGCCTGTGAACCAAGTTTTATCTGACCATAATATCCTATTCCAATGATCTACTGTTCAATGAATGTGATCTTGTGCCCATTTCAATCGTTTTCTTCTATTTGCTTCGCTTATTGGAGGTTTTGCCCGTGCAATCCGGCGGGTGAAAACCGAGTCGAGTAAGTGCATTCTGGATTATATGCAATGAAAACATAGCTTGGAATAACCGGAATGAAAGTACGCTGATTTCGTTTTGATACTGTTACAAACGAAACTAATTCTTGTTCTCGATGTTCATTTGTTTTCTAAGGGCGGCCCAATTGTGACTTTGGCTTAGTTGCATCGGTTGCAATAACCGGCTTGATTTGCGGATTTGTATAATCCGTAGACTTTTCAATTTCTTTACGTGACATCTTTACGTCGTAATAAAAGGTCAAGATACGTGTATAATCCTCCTCTTCAAGGTGTTTTGTACCAGTTGTGTTGCCCATAGTTGATGTGAGGAAGTGTCGTGATGTAATAGGAAGTGTCAGATTACATCAAGTGTCGAGATGTGGCAGGATTGATATGGGTAGTATCTACACCTCAAACAAGATCGTGAAAAAGTTTTGCGGTTAGCGCTTTAAGGCAGCTGGAATACAGGTAGGTATGTAGGTAGGTAGGTATTGCTATGCGGAATCTATGTATTCCACACAATTGATGGCTCTGGCCCACCTAGCGCAAGTACATTCAGTTTATACCCAAAGGCTTATTTTACTAGGGTGGGAACAACAGTAATGGATGGATCTGGGGGATCTGGAACTGGAGTGGGGGCCCTAGCTGCTAGGGAGGGACCCTTTGTCGAGTTTGTGTGTGGGGTAGCATGTTGGTATTAAAGACAAGAGCGTCTCATTAGGCTGGGTAGTAGAGTACACATTGCAGGGTAGGTTGAGAAGTGAGCAATATCCACAATGTATTTCAGTGGATTTCAATAGTTTACATTGAAATTTATTTTTTGCACAGAATGAACATGGGGTCACTTCCAGAAGCCGAAACTCCACAGTTCTGATGACTTGCATATGTACAATGGGAGTAGACACTGGTAGAGCTGTAGGGATATTGGTGGTGGACTTTTGGGTTCTGAATGCCATGATTGTGAATGAGTATGTATAATCACTGTGTAGGTGAAAGAGGTTTGAGCTTAATGTTGTGGGGATAGTTAAGATGGGGTTCTTGATGAACTTATATAAACTTTCTAGTTCATGCAAACTAGTCAAAAATGAAATAGTCAGGTCAGTACTATATAAACCTAGCTGACTAGCCACATACACTACCACCTTTTCTTTGCAAATTGGGAGCATCGAGCTCCACATTTTCTCCACGCCGAGGAAGGGCTAGGCCCTAGGCAGTTAGGCAGATCTACAAGCGAATATCAAGAAATCCTCCTTCTAAACAGCCCTCTAGATGTCAAACAACACATTCTATCGCCTATAACAACAGATTTTGGGTGTAATTTGGCCCTCTCCTACCGCCGCTGCCATGCCGCCGTCTACAGGTTATACGAGGCCTCCGCGCCGAGCCATCTACACCTACCTAGACGCCGTCAATCTACCTACAACGCTATTGAAATGTCGTCAATTTTGGTGTAATTAAACGCTTCCATCGCCAAGCGCCGGCAACAAAGCGACGTCTACGGAGAGGCGCCGGCGATGCCTATACGAGGTCTAGGTATAGGGGGAGTCGTCTCCCACCACCTTCGCCGACATAGTAACACCTAACCTAGGTATTAATCTCCCAACTTACAACTCCCTCCAACTTCTTGCTAACTTGCCTGCCTTCAGGATGACTGCATCACGACCTCAGACGCCAGCCCAGTCACCAGCTGAGCCGCAGCCCCGGACGCCACCTATACCACTGCTGCCAGTGCCGTTGCTGCCGCCGCTGCCAGCCTTTAAACGGCCTGGTAAGAAGAGGAAGTCTACAATTAGGGGTGAATATAAGCTCCCTAAGCCTATTAACTTTGTTCAGAGGACCTATACCAGGCGCAAGAAGGCTCAAGTGCTTATTTTTCTTGAGAATCACCGTATACCCCTACAACGCGATAAATTTGGCTTCGCAATCAAGCCCAAATCTAGCCAACTCCTCGCCGGCGCTACTCCCCTTAGAGAGGACAAAATAGAGGCCTTTCGGAGACTGTTTCCGAGAGAGGCAGCCGCTTATTTCAAGATCGCCAGCTTCAAAACTGTCTCTAATTGGTGGAAGGCTCGAGACTCCATCTGCGGCGAGCGTATAGCCCGCAGTTACACTCCGAAGTGGCCTGCCCAGGAAGAGAGGCTATACGAAGAGTTCTGCGGCGCCAGAAAGGCTCACCGTCTAATCCAACGCTCCTGGTTTATGAAGCGTGCCCAGAAAATATTTAGGGCTCAACATCCAGATTGCGAGAGCCTCTTTGCCTTCTCTAATGGGTGGTTCTGGGGCTTCCTTCACAGGTGTGTTAACTCCCTCTAACTCTCTCTAACTCTAACTCCCTCCTACAGGCACCAGATATCACGCCGTTGCGTCACACACACTGCCACAAGAGTGCCTGAAGAGATCATCAAATATACCAACTCTTTCTTACAATTCATACGGCGGATGTCTAGGGACGATTACTCCTGGAGGAATACCATGTTGATGTCTAGCCCTGTACAGGGGGCTCCTAGAGTAGGCCCAGGGGGCAGCTTTAGCAGGTTTCCACGTCGCCTTATTGTCAATTTAGACGAGACGCCTCTGCTGTTTGCATTCCTCACTGGATACACTTACGAGCACAAAGTAGGTACAATTCTCACCAATTTGTGGCTATGCTGACGATTACCCTCGCAATACTCAGGGCTCTAGGTCTGTACAGGGCCGTTTGCAGAGGAGTGGGTGGGATAAACGGCAGGCGACGTTGATCTTGGCGATCACTGCAGATGGTTCCTGTCCTAGTAAGTGCCCCCTATTTTTGAATCAGGGCCCTGCGGCCTCGTCAGATTTGGCTAAAAGCCTCAAATTCGACGTTTTTGGGGCTCAAATCAGGGCCCTGCGACCTCGTCAGATTTGGCTAAAAGCCTCAAATTCGACGTTTTTGGGGCTCAAATCAGGGCCCTGCGACCTCGTCAGATTTGGCTAAGCCTCGATTTCAGGGGCTTGGCGGGCCCACTTAAATCCTTCAAATCGCCAATCCACTAATCACGTTCTCCCACCCCACCCGCCCCATAACCCCAATATTAACTCCAACCCCCTGCAAAAAGCCTTCAATTCCGTTGTTTTTGCACTCTTTCAACCCTCATTGAATGGAACCTACCTACCTACTAACTCCCTGCCCCCTCTACAGAAGAATTACGACCTATTATCATATTCCGTGGCGAAGGCACTGTCGTTGAGAAAGAGAAGCACAAATATCACCCCGACGTTACCGTCAAATTCAACAAAAAAGCCTACAATAACAGGGATTTATTCGAGGAGTGGGTTACGATGAATTTAGCGGGGTATACCAAGAAAGAGAGAGGTCTTTACTGGTTATAGACGCCACCAGTTTCCACAAAACTGAGAGTATAAAGGCCGCCTTAACGGAAACTAACGCTTCAACAGCCCTAATTCCTCCAGGTCTAACCTTCTTTTTGCAGCCTCTAGACGTCAGATTCAAAGGCCCCTTCAAGAAGTGGTTGCGAGAAGAGACGGATAACTATCTTGATATACTAGAAAAGGCAGGCGAATTGCCTCAAAAGTGGACGGTTAGTCAGAGGCGAGTTATGGCCACCCACGTCATCACCAACGCCTGGAAACGTGCCTCTACCCCTGCAAATACGGCCATGGTGGCAGGCCTCTTCACCAAGACCGGTAAGTAGGGGTTAGTTAAAGTTAGGGTTAAGTATAGCTAACAGTTCCTTTCATAGGCATCTCTATCCATCCTAGTGGCCGTGACGACCACTTAATCAATATTAAAGGCCTAGATTCTTCGGTCTTACACCCCAAGGAGTGGTATCTAGCCCCTGAAAATTGGCACAATAGTATGGAGGAGGCCCTGGCAGCGCTTGATGATGTTGACGAATTCCTCAACGCTTGAGAGGCCCTAGGCCTGCCCCGTAACAACTATCGCATTCAAATAAACAAGAAGTTGAAGGAATTGTGCCGTGAGAGAGGCCTTCGCGTGGGCGGCAATAAGAGCGACCTGGTGAAGCGACTGGAAGATAACGATATGGCCAAAATTACTAGCGAATTGCATCGAAGCGAAGCTGCTAGGCAAGAAGAAGTTGCCTGTGGCGGTAATAATCTTGAAAACGTACGTTTAACCCCCAATATCTAACTGCAATTCTACACTACAATGCCCTATTAATTCCAATTCCACGCTATTAACTCCAACTCTTCGCTATGCCACCCTATTAACTCCTTATGGGCAGAATAACCACCCGTATTATGGCCTAGCCTCCACAGAGGACGCCGCAGAGAACGCCACACAAGAGGAGGATAATACACCCTCATCTGACGAGGGCAAAGAGGGCCTCTAAAAGCCTCCACAACCACCCCAACATACCACCGCCAGCTGGCGGAGGCCCTACAGGCCCTACAGGCCCTGCTGCCGGCCCTGCTGCAGTTGACGGCCTTGATGGCGTTGGCGGTAGGAGGCCCGTTGGAGGGGGGCCCGGTGTAGCTGTCGCCAGTGCTGGCGCCCCTGTTGGGGGGTTTGTTGCCGCCAGGAGCCCCATTAACTCCTCTGGGCCACCCAGAATAGAGTTATGAGGGGTCTGTGGCGGTGGACCCGTGACTCTGGAGGTGAGGCCACCCGGTATTGATTCGAGGAACTGGCCCTCGCTCTCATACACACTGTCGCCCATATCCATGCCCTTGTTATATGGGCCAAATACAGCGCCTGCACGGTAGTGGGCGTCCTTCACCAGCTTCCACCACAGGTCGGTCCCCGCCGCCACCTTAACCTCCCCTCTGAAGAGGCCGGCGTCGTCATATAGCGCTATGATGGTGTGGTTGTTGGCCTCGCGAGAGACAGGGTCGATGTGGTAGAGGCCCCCTATCTTGAAGGGGGCATGGTGTATACGATAGGTCCCGTCGACGTCGGGGCAAGTGGGTTCATCTAGAGATACCTGCGTTAGCTTGAATTACAGTGGTCTAAGAGTGACTGGGGAAGTACTAACAGATGACGGAGTGCAAGGACGTGACCATTGCGACTTTGTGATGATGTCTCACACTAGTAGGGCGCCGGGGGGACGTGAGGTGCGATTAGGGTAGATTTGACTGTATTAGTGCCGTCAAAGCGGAGGATGTGACGAACGGTGACCTTATAACCGGTACTATGGAACAGTACTATCAGTTCATTTATGATGCTCAAGAAGCAGGAACTGATGAACATCTGGGTAGTATAATGGGTTCCGGAGATATCAACCACAAACTTTTTTGTTGTTATAGCTATGGAAACTAAACTAATCTTACTTTCTTTAGTCACAATTAGAGCACCATCCGGGATGTCAACCCCTTTTGACTTCAATGATGTCACGGAAAATACATTGCCTACCCCTCCACTTTTGGAAACTACTCTTCAAAGTAAATAAATATATATATATCTTAAAGCTTTTAAAATAGTTAACGCTAATAAAGTCTTTATTTGTTGCCAACTATAATGACCAAGAAACGCATCTTGAGATCACAACCACACCACACAACTCTGAAAGGGGTACACCATATATTCCTGAAGGGATAACACCACAGATTATTGAGGAGACTACGCCATAAACTTCTGGAGATATTGCATGACACACCAATGGGGATGATCCACGTTTTTACGAGACAGACACAGAAAGTGAGAATTATGAAGTTGCTATAACGACCTTACAAGATAGCAACATACAAGATACTATTCATAATTCCTTACCAATTATTAGTTATTAACCTAAAATTACAATAGTATCAAGCTTACTTTCATCAGGTACATCTACGTCTAGACTGGACTTATTATCTATCCCTGAAAATATCAAAGAAATTTGGCAACAACTGTTCGAATCAACTGCAAAAATCTGTTATCCAAAAGAAGTTTTCAAGCAATACTGGAAATATTGCTATAACATGTGGACACCAAGCACCCAAACATATACCAGAAAAAAGAATATAATACATCAAAGCTATCGTTGTGTGTTTTCTATAAAAGGATCACATGTTCAACAAATTGCTACCACAGAGCAATGAGCAAAAAAATCGAGAATTGTGATAGACTGTCCAGCAACAACAAAAAAGATGGGTTTGACGGATGGGACTATCATCTGGACACAAATTGGATCCAAAACACATAACCATGATATTCACACAGCTGATGCTAACCGACAAGCCAGTTTTTTCAGGAAAATAATTAAGGAAGAAGTTTGATGTGGCTACTCAGTATCAGCCATCTATGGTACCATCATGGGACTGGTAGTGATGGTAGATACCAAGAAATCGAAAAAGCCATGGATGCTATAGGAGGTAAGTATTTTACACCAAAAGATGTCACAAACTCTGCACAGGCTTTCAAAAAACAACATCCAGACACTCGTTGTGTGGGACACGACTTTCTTCGATGGCTTTAAATGAAACAAGTCACAGAATATCTTAATGGATTATCAGACAAAGATGAAACATGGTTTTATCAGTGAGTTAATTCTTATTCCATAATATTTATAGATGACTAATACTGGATAGAACACTTCAAGCTACTCGTGAGATAGACAACAAGTCTAGCGAAGGAATAGTGTTTGCAAACAAATCTCAGCTTGAATTGCTTCATTGACATGGCTTTTTGATATTAATGGATTCTACCCACAAAACAAACTAGCTTGGTTGGCATCTTTACACCATCAGGGTACGAGATAAAGATTTCTCTTGGATTCCTGCCGCTCATTTTCTTACAGAACAGGCTGACAGATATCGTGATAGCTGCATTACGAACTAATGTAACCCATACCAATTCCAGCCACATACGTGTTCCGGCCACTTAAACGCCTACGTATTCTTCCCCTTTTACAACCACATAAACACTGCAATTCTTCTTCCTCACTACTAGTAACCTACCTATCATCACCATTCCCACCGTACTATCTGACTACCGAAATGAATAAAGAAAAGCATATACGAAAAGCCATTGAGGCAATACAGAATCTACAAGTGACTAGTGTACGCGAAGCGTCACGCTTATTTGGGATTCCATGAGCAACTGTGCAATGTCGGTTTGCAGGCGTCGAATCACATGCTGCTGCTGCAGTACCCTATCAAAACTTAACTCCTGATAAAGAAGCTTCCATTGTGAGAGTGGCGCTTGAATTACGGGTCTGGGGTTGGCCTTTAACAATCCATGCATTGGAAACTCTTGCCATTCATTTTCTATGCGCCAAAATTGCCGACACACACCTAGGAGCATGCTGGTATAGTAACTTTCTATCTCGGCACTCAGAAGTGAAATTTAATGATCTCAAAACCTCAATCAACAACAGAAAGATGGGGCATGTTATGATTCCTTGAAACATTGGTTTGATACGTATCAACGAATCCAGTTGTCATATGACATTGCGGTTAAAGACATATATAATATGGATGAGAAGGGTTTCATGAAAGGTGTTGGTGATAATGCCAAAGTTCTCATTAGGCGTACGGATAAGGAAGTTTGCTCTAGTCAACCAGGTAACCGTGAATAGGTCTCGATAATTGAATGTATTGTGCTTAACGGTTATGTCCTGCCGACGTTTGTGATCTATGAAGGTCATTGTGATAGTCGACACTGTTAGACCAATTGTTCCAGGTTTTTTTTTTCCAGTCTTTTCCGGCCCTTTCCGGCCCCTTCTAAGGGCTACCGTCATATATTGAATTATAGGGATTATTGGTTTGCTGTGCGCATACCGATCGGTAATGCGCACACTTGATTTGTAATTATGAAAAGTGATGGAAAGCGATGGAAGCGTCCAGTATGTACCAGTACCCACTGGACTACCCCGCTCACTGGGTATAAAAACCCAAGCTTCCCACTCTCGTTTTCCTCCCTTTTTCTTTTTTTTCCTCGGTTACAATATTCTTATCAGAATATACTTGTTGGTTGAACATTGCTTCAGCTATCTTGATGTTCCTCTTGTCCACAGTCAATGCATTCAACAAACCTGGTTAGACCCCAGCCATGACCCAGAAACGGTGATACACGTTACTCCTAATGGTTGGACAAATCACGAGGTTGCATTGGAATCGCTTTAACATTTTGATGCCCATACAAAGGGTCAAGTGAAAGGGAAATACCAATTACTTATACTTGACGGTCATTCCAGCCATCAAACTATGGAATTCGTCGAATACTGCGAACAAACACACATCATTCCTTTGTGTTTACCCCCTCACACAACACACATACTTCAGCCTTTAGACGTAGGCAATCTCAGTCCCCTAGCTAATGCATATAAGCAATTGGTTAGCCGGCATGCTGGATTCAGTGCACAACATATAAACAACTGACAATTCCTTCAATTATATTAACAGGCCCAACGGTGCATAGTCCGGAATATAAGCAGTGCTTGGAGAGGTGTTGGAATCTACCCTTACAATCCAGAAAAGATATTATCTAAACATCACCCTGGGAAACCGCCATTTATCACAAGTTCTACTGCTACTTCCACTATAACTGCCACTGCCACAACTACAACTACTGCTACTGCAATTGCTGTCACTACCACCACCACTACTACTACAACTGCTACAACTACTACTGCTACAATCACTACCATTACCGCAACAACCACTGCCACAACTACTGATAATGACAACCATATCAGTTTCCATAGCGAGGAACGTCTCATTGATCAAGAACGATGTGGCAAACAATCTTTTATCCGTTTGTGCAACGTCTCTATGCAACAACATCACATTTTTACAACGAATGTGTGTTGCAAGTTTGACCAACAACCAAGCCTTAGAAGTTATCAATCAAGGCTTAGTGGAAAAGTAACGGGAAAAAGATGCGCGTAGGAAGAATAAGAACCGTAAACCGTTTGGTACAGCCAAGATGTTGAGGGTTTCAGACATGGTTGAACAACAGAAAGTGCAACAGAAAGTTGACCAAGAAAAGCTGGATGAAAAGGCACGTAAAGCAGCATTACGAGAGAAAGTTGGCTTTGCTAAGAAAGTCTGGAAAGAAATGCCAGTTGAATTTGGTATCTTTGATGATAGGGATAGCAACAGTGATTGAGTAAGTAGGGATAGCGACAGGGTAGGGACAGTGACAGCGACAGCAATAGCGACAAGTGGGAGCTAGTAGATGTAGTGATAAAATGCGTAGATTTAAAGCGTACCTACAGATTACCTACTTAGGTAGAACATCGGGTGGCCGGAATACGTATGTTGCTGGAATTGGTATGGATTACATTATCCGTTCATGGGTTGAAAATTCTTTTCCCAAACCATGGGGAATACAATATTTTTTAACAGATGATTCTGCTGTTGAGCAAAAAGCTATAAAAGGAGCCTTTACCTCTAAGGCTGGATATGAGGTCGACATCTTTCTGTGTTCTGTTCATGCTGAACAAACATTACGAAGACAACTCTCCAGCTTGAAGTACCAAACATGTATTGAATATATACTTTCAGCTCTTAAGTTCAGTCAAACAGAAGTTGGATGTGACGAGTTCATTGCAACAGTTTTACAGTCATTACAACTTCAAGGTGACACTGTGATGGAGTACATCACGGAAAATTAGAAAGAACCCAAAGCTATGTGGGCAAATTATGCCAGAGAAATATTACCTTGACTGATGTAAGTAAGTATATATAACACATTATGGTTATTATTAACTAATTTTAATAGATCAACTCAGCAAATGCATTAGAGGGATTCTATTCTGCTCTGAAGTATTCAAACAAATCTATTCTTCCTCAGTTTTCATTACTTGGCAGTGTCAAGCATGTTTATGCCGTCAATAAACAGTGTATGAATCGAGTCCACAAAGTTGTTCGTGATTTTCAAACCAAAACATTACAGGAAATTGCCCTAATTCCTGGCCTTGAGAACTTCCCGTATCCTGTCCGGACAGTTATTGTTTATAACTGGGATTCGTCATGGACAAGCTATGACAAATGAGGGTCAAATCCCGTTGTCATATCTATGTGAGGGCATAAAACTTAACGAAGAAACAACCCAATATGTGGACACCACTCAAGAAAGAGGCCACTTTGAGTGGGAAACAGCTAAATGTGACTGTTGATTCCACCGGAAATAGCGTTTTCCTTGCAAGCATATGTTTCAACATCACTTTGTCAATGGCAGCCGTACACTAACACCCAGCAATTGAGAGTACTGGCATGCTACATAGCAAGGACAAAGATTTGAGATATAGGCCACTACTCAAAACCAATGAACAACAACAAACACTCCTGAAGATGTGTATAATGGAAGAGGCCAAGCTATGAAAAGATTAAAAGCTCGTGAAGTCACGGAAACTCTTCTGCAGTCTTTTTATGACCTTGAACGAAGAGCTCATTGTAAGGGGTTGTGCAATAGTGTATAAAAGCAAGGTGACGGCTAGATTCCAAGAAGTAGTATTGATGGCAAAACTTCTAGCTAAGGAGGGAAGTTTCTGTCTACGTGGCCGGTTCAGCCGAAATGGTTTAAATAGTGCAGTGCGCACCACGTGACCGCCACTAAGCCGGAGTACTGCCGGAGTGTGACCGGAGTGTCAATAGCTGTCCCTTTACATCATACCCAGTTGAGTTCTATTGAGGGGCCACAATTTGTTCAGTAGTATCTTGAACGTTTACAACGGTTGGCTACTGAGGCTGGCCAAGTTAATTTTGACTCTTGGCAAGCCTCTCATTGATGATTGTAAATAGGAAATATGTAAGAAAGGAACATATGCCACAGATAGAGCAAATAAGATAGCTGAAACAAAGTTCAACCAACAAATTGTATTCTGATAAGAATGATGTATCTAAAAAGAAAAAGAAGAAAAAGGGAGGAAAGTAAGTGATTAGGATATGGGATAATATACCTAGTGCTCAATAATTTCATGAGGCTCTGGCACAAGACACCTCCATCACTTTCTATGACTATGTATCCATTCTATCTCATCATGAATACGTTTGTTGAATAACAAGTGAATACAAGAAATCGAGTTATATATATAATGTCAGGAGCACATGGGAGAAACGTAGGGACAATGCTGGTTACTCAGATTACTATCGTAACTATCGAAAAAAATAAACTTGGAAAAGAAGGAAAGAAGTGTCTCCCGGGCGCCATGGGCAGCGGCAAGCTATATACACGTGGGCGCGCTAAGCGGCGGGTCTAGGGCTAAGGGCTGAGCGGGCCTCGCCAGCAGTTGCGAGGATTGAGGTGATGGGCAAGGGCCGCTGTGGCTTGCGTTGCGGGCAGTGGCGGGAGCCGTGGGCTGGAGGTGGAGGCTTGGCGTTGAATGTGGCGGCGGCCGTCACATATAACGGAGCTCTTGCGTCAACTTTGACGGTGAAGACTATCACATGTGACGGCTTACACTAACTATCAGTTTGTCATACGGACAGTATATTCATCCATCTCGCACTGTCATATACACTGTGCTTTACCCATACACACTTACACATTTACACTCATTCATACATCTAGCCACATACACCTAGCCACATACACAGTCCATTCATACACACAGTCCACTCATACATACACAGTTCACTCACACTGTCATACACACTGTGACTTACCTATATACACTTACTCATACACATACACAGTCATGTATCCTTGTACACAGTTCACTCACACTGTCGCACACTGTCCTCCACACTGTGCATCACTCATAAAGATGTGCACAGCCAGAAATGCCTTAGCAGGAATCCATATAAGTCTCGGCGAGCCTAACCATTTCGGCTCTAGTGTATTTAGCTTGGCCTCTTAAGAATGTTTGAGCTCCCTTAAGTGGGGAAGGGAAACTTCTTCCTGTTCAGCACATTCTTGTGGCCCATACAACTTCATAACTTGTAGAATACACTATTTTCCCTCACACATTCTGGCTTCATTTCCAAGTGAACTACTTTATAGTGTATTGAGCTACAGCTCCAAGCCCCAGCATACACTGGCCCTTGTTACACAGTTCCTGAACTGGTGGCCGTTTCAGTCTTACACAATTGCTTCATTACTTCACACCAACCACGCCAACTCTACAAGAGTGTTCTATGGTTTCGGGCTAGCCTGAGGGCTCACGGGCCTACGTGAACCCTGGCGGCCAATTGTGTATATATATGCCGGCTGCGCACCGTACTCTTGCATTTACTCTTCTTTCTTCTTCATGCTTGTTTTCTTAGTTATAGCGAAAGTACAGTAGTCAGATTTGTTCTTACACCTATATCTGTGCGCACAGTGACATCACACTTGCACATAATATGAATTGTATATGCCACTATTATAAAGTTAATAGGAGATAATGTATACAGATGACAGTCTTCATTCGCAAGGTTGACGCAAGAGCCCTGTTACATACATGACTCGGCTTCTTGCATCCGCTCATTATTACGTAATGGAATGAGTACATAATCATGGAAAGTGATGGAAAGTGATGGAAGCGACCGGTACATACCGGAGCCTGATGGAACTGTTGGGCACTAGGTATATCTCCCACGTCCTGGTTACTCACTTTCCTTCCTTTTTCTTCCTTTTCTCCTTAGATAGATTATTCTTACCAGAAACAACATGTTGGTTGAATTTTGTTTCAGCTGACTTGTTTGTTTCATCTGTGACAATATTTTCCTTATCTATCCTTATCGCATTGCTAAACTGAATACAAAGAGATAGATACCGGCCATTGACAAAAAATACAAAAAGATACTACCGCACACTATTTACATACCTACCTACTTAGCTAGGTATCTACACTACTTATGTTCTCAATGGCCGAACTCACACCCTCGTTTCTACTCCCTTCAATACAACATAATAGACCGGGTATATATCAGTTTTTTTCTAGTACACTAACATAGCCTAGAAAGATACGTCTCAGTCTGTATTCCAAATAACCGACTCCCAAACCTGACTAATGCAGGTGGGTGAGAAGAAGTGGCCTGTGATACCCCCTGATTAGCTTATACAATCAATCATCAATTTGTTCCGCTCTTTTTAAAGTGATGCTCATATACCCGAAATAACTGTCTATTTAGTGTACTACTACTGTGCAGACGCTGTCTTTGCCCCATATAGCAAGGATATAGAAATGGGCAACGGCATGTATGAGGGTGAGAGCCAATTCCTCAAACCAATACCTGGTGACCTTACTTGCGGAATCAGGGGTCCCCCGCCACAGACCAATCATAACTTTATTTTGGGTGGCCCAGAGGAGTTAGTGGGGCTCTTAGCGTCAACAAACCCCCTAACAAGGATGCCGGAGCTGGCAACAGCTCCACAAAGCCCCCCTTTAATAGGCCCCTTACTGCCAATGCCATCAAGGCGTCACTACAGTAGGGCAGGCAGCAGAGCTGGTAACAGAGTTTGTAAGGCCTCCGCCAGCTGGTGGTGGTATGTTGGGGTGGTTATAGAAGGTTTTAGACGCCCTCCTCACCCTTATCCTCGTCAGATGAGGCTGTATTATGCTCCTCTTCTGTGACGTCTTGTGTGGCGTCTTGTGCGGAGGCTAGGCCGTAATATAGGTGGTTATTCTGTTAATAAGGGGTTAACAGGGTGGTATAGCAAGGAGTTGGACTTAATAAGGCATTGTAATGTAGAATTGCAGTTAAATACTGGGGGTTAAAACATATGTTTTCAACATTATTACTGCCATTGGCGACTGTTTCTTGCCTAGCAGCTTCTCTTTGATGCAATTTGCTAGTAGTCTTGGCCATATTGTCATCTTCCAGGCGTTTCACTAGGTCGCTCTTATTGCCACCCACGAGAAGGCCTCTCTCACGGCACAGTTCCTTCAAGTTCTTGTTTATTTGAGTGCCATAGTTGTTACAAAGTAGACCTAGGGCCTCTCTAGCGTCGAGAATTTCGTCAACATTATCAAGCGCTGCTAGGACCCATTCCATACTATCATGCCGATTTCCAGGGGCTAAATACCACTTCTTGGAATGTAAAATTGAGAAATCTAGGCCTTTAATATCAATTAGGTGGTTGTCACGGCCACTAGAGTCTGTGACCAGGGAATGGTCCACCCTAGTTAGTGGACCGGTTTCCAGTCCACTTTTGGACTGGCTACATTTTTGCTTCCGGTTTCTCTCACCTGCATTCCTTCATAACCACAACTTCAGTATTGGTATGGCGGACACGCGAGAATCAAGGCTATTGGCTGCAATTGATGCCGTTCGACAGGATCAATCGTTACGAAATGCCGCCGCATTATACAACGTTCCTTGCACTACACTGTCGCGCCGATTTCGAGGCGACTTAACACGAAAAGAAGCACATACACAACAACAAGTAATTAGTGACTATCTCGAGGTCTATATAGTACAGGTGTTACTGGACCTTGAAAAGACAGGTAAGACTTGTCATTAATGAGAAATATGTGACTTTGCGCGTCACCTGGCACTGAAAACGAAGCCTCAAATTACTATAGAGGCCAGCAGGGCTGCTAAAGACCTACCAAAATGGATTCACGAGTTTATCAACCAGTTTGACGCACTCCGAGCCAAGCTTCAATTCCAAGCTTGTCGCATTGCAAATATGGATGAACATGGCCTTCAGAAAGATAGATCACATAAGGGCAAGGTGATAGGCACAGCCACATCAACACGGGGACCACGGCAACATTCAGTTGCCACAAACTAGGTCACAATACTTGAGTGTATTACTGCAGATGGGCGTGCCTTGACACCAGCTGTTATATTCAAGGGTGATCATCCACAGGGGCAGTGGTTTGGGGACAACATTCATCCATAGAAGTTTGCATGCAGTAAAAATAGGTGAACATCAAACAAAACAGCTTTATATTAGTTGAAAGAGGTATATTTACCTGAAACAAAACCCGGGAACGCAAACCAATGGTGTTTATTGATACTTGACGGCCATGCCACACATGCAAGCATCAAATTCTTCTATACAGCCAAAACAAATAAGGTGGAATTGCTATTTCTACCAGCCCATGGGTCACACATATGTCAACCGGCAGATCTCGGCCTATTTGCAGTCTTGAAGCATTATTTTCGTCAAGAATCAATCCCTTATGCACATCTATCGGGCTTTGCGGCCATCTACAAACAACACTTCTTGAATTGCTACGTCCAAGCAAGAACCAAGGCCATACAGATAGATGTCATTAAAGGAGCGTTTCATAAGTCCGGTATATGGCCACCTAACCGGCGAAAACCTCTACAGAATGAACAACTTGTTGGTGTGGAGAAAAACACGCAAAAAACGCCTTTCCAACCTAATACAACTACTCTACCACACCCTATCACCAAGTCTCCAACCCATAAGATTGACTACTATACACTTTAGCGATCCCAGGATATTGTAAATCTATTATTGGGTGTTAATTTACTAGCTACGCGTGAGCAACGTGCCATACTACGCAAGGCTGGGAAACAGATTGATATTTTGACTGGCGAGAACGTTCAATTACGGCGCCAAATTGAGTCGTTAAAGGCTGAAATAGAAGGACTACGCTTAGTCGGTCGGAAACGGGTATATAAAGACCCCCAAGAAGCTTTTTACACTGTTGAAGCGGTACGCAAAGCTCAACTTGAAGCAGAACAGCGGATAAAGAACCGGGAAGGGAGATATCAATGCGACATTGAAAGCGATGCCCAGGATATAGCCCAGCTTAACTTTGAGGACATGGTCTTGAATTCCACGTCACTGATCCGCTGTAAATGGGTAATCTAGTTATGTTGTCGCGAATTGGTTGAATGACCTAGTGTAAGAAGGCGGTCCAATTGAGGGGTTATTTATTAACTAAGCCGGTCCACTAACTAGGGTGGACCATTATCTGGTCACGGACTCTAAAATAGAGATGCCTATGAAATGAACTGTTGTTAGCTATAGCTATAACCTTAACTAACTCCTACTTAATTATCTTGATGAAGAGGCCTGCCACCATGGCCATATTTTCAGGGGTAAAAAAATTCTTCCATGTGCTGGTGATGACATGGGTGACCATAACTCGCCTCTGACCAACCATCCATTTTGGAGGCAGCTTACTTGTTTTTTCAAGTATATCAAGATAGTTATCCATCTCTTCTTGCAACCACTTCTTGAAGGGGTCTTTGAATCCGACGTCTAGAAGCTGCACAAAGGAGGTTAGAGCTGAAGAAATTGGGACTGTTAACTTGTCAGTTGCCGTTAAGGCAGTCTTTATACTATCAGTTTTTTGAAAACTGGCAGCGCCTATAATCAAGAAAAAAACTCTTTTTCTTTGTATCCCCTGCTAAATCCATCATCACCCATGTGACGGCCTACGTTGCCATGGCGCCACAACCCGCAAGCTATCACAGGACCGACGTTCAATCGCTAGTGCGCACAAACGTCCTTTGTATTTAGTTCATCGCCGGGCGCATTTCACTCAGTTCTTCCATTCTTCTTCTTCTCTAAGCCTATTATTAGCTATAGTATGGTAGCAATACAGCAATGTCATTGTCCCTGTCTTCTCTCTTCCAGCTGTGACAACCCATATCACATTAACTTGAGTGAATGTGAAGTGGCCCCAGCAGTGTGAAAGTGTCAAATCTTATAGCCTGTTTGGCAAGCGCGTATTTGGCAGAACATATTCCTGTTGTTAATTTTTATATCTAGTTTTGAACTGCCAATTTCAAAAAATAAAGCGAGGTTATCAAAAACACCAAATGTAAGTATCTATATACTATCATACGAGTTGATACTAGCTCATGCAAATCAGTGTAAATTCCATAGTATAGTCAATGTCAAAGACTCCGATAACAATATTGAAGCTGCCCTCATCTATCAGTCTAGTTCGAACGGAAAGACAATTAAGTTTCATGCCTACAGTTTAACTTGAACTTGACTGTGCCCATTTATATGGTGTACTTCAATCATACATAGACTGAGGTGGCACCTTGTCCACACCCCCCCCCCCCACAAAAAAAATAAACATGGTTAAAGATAACGGTCTTGCACAGTTGCATCATGGTAACCTTGTGGCCCCAGCACAACTACACATCATTTTTGACATATACACACTTTCATTTGCTTGCACAAACTCGCACTGTTTTGGGCAGTTCATATTACATACCTAGCTTTCAACATCACAGCTATACATGAGCCAATAATAAACTTCATTCTTTTCTCTACATATCTATTTACCCTGAGTTCTAACGTGATTATTGTGACGGCTTACACTAACCGCCAGCTCAAAAACTGGTGGCCGTTTCAGTCTTACACAATCACTTTATTCTTTTGTGCTGGCCATGCTGGCTCTACAGGAATATTCTACGGTTTAGGCTAGCCCTAGGGCCAGCGGGCCTACGCAAGCCCTGGCAGCCAATTATGTATATACCTGCCAGTTACACACTGCACTCCTGTATTTACTCACCTTTCTTCTTCATGCTTGTTTTTCTTGGTTATAGCGAGAATATAATAGCTGGCTTTGTCCCTACATTTACATTTCTGTCACTGTGACAAATATAGTGTCATACCTGTAAAAACTACCTCAGTCCCATGAAGGTAAGTATATGTTTTTACAAGCTGATAGAAGGAAATAACTGTAAATATGCTATGATTTAGATTTTACCAAGGCTGAACCTATTTTAGAGACCCCAGAGAAACTACATATGATCACAACACCCTGCTATAAGAACAAACTACGAAGTGTGAAGTTTTGGCTTGTATGACGTATTTATTTGTCCTCATCAATTGTATATTCAGGTTTCCATAGCCTTATTAAATCAATATCACCTGATCCTTCAAACCCATTCCATCTTGTACATCAAAACTGCAATCTATATCCCTGTGATATCTGTAAGAGGTTGCGTAATAGTTGTATAAAGACAAGGTAATAGCTAGATTTTAAGAAGTAGTATTGATAGCCAAACTTTCAGGCGTGGAGGGAAGTTTCCGTTTACGTGGCCAATTCAACCAAAAAGCTTTAAATAGCGCAGTGCATAGCACGTGATCGCCGTTCAGCCGGAGTGCTACCGGAGTACAAATGGAGTTTTAGTAGTAGTAGTTGTCCCCTTGTGACAGTCTTCACTGTCAAAGTTGACGTAAGAGCCACGTTACATACATAACTCGGCTTCTTGCATCTGCTCATTATTCCATAAACACATTCTGGATGTAATAGAATGAGTACATAATCATACAAATTGATGAAAAGTGATGGAAACGACTGGTACATACCGGAGCCTGATGAAACTGTTGTTAGCGCAATGCGCACCATGTGACTGCCATTACGCTAGAGTGCTATCAGAATATGACTGCAGTGCCACCAGCTGTCCCTTAAAGACTGTAATCTTTAAGCTAATCCAATGCTGTTGGGTCACTTATCTATCTTTTCGTGTGATGTTTTGAACTGCCAATAAGCCCAGGGGCCTAAGTTATAGTCAAGAAACCATTGACTTTGCACATCAACCCCTTGAAAATCAATAGTGGTGGCAACACCTAACCGTCACAACTGAAACACTCCAATGTAGTGACCCATCAACCTCAATCAACTCCTTTTCTGAGAGCCGTATGGGTAGAAAAGTCAACAATCACCTATTGATCCATCCCAACCCCTTGTCTTATACCCATTTTGTCAGTGTTGTAGAGTTGTTCAGCAGGGATGTTTTTGAACTATTTGGCTTTGCATCAGTCGAAAAATATGTTAATATTCGCAGCTGTTGCTCGATTTATACGAGCGTAATTAATTAGCGAGTGGAACTTTTATTGCTTCATTTCGTTTGATAAAATGGATGTGGCATTGTTGACCGAGCGAGGTTGTTGTCTCAGAAACATTGTGTTGATCAATTGATACAATTGGATGGTGGTGACATATTGAGAGAATGCTGCTGCCTAGAAAAAGTGGGTTACTCTTTGGATATAAATACGCTCCTTTCAACTCTTTAGATAGTCTTCTTCTTCTTTCCCTCCTTAGACTTCAATACACTTGGATTCTCACCACTTCTCCTACTGTTTGTTTTTCAGTTATCTGTTAACGTATTAGACCCTGTTTTGGGCCGGACCCACATTATGGCCACCCGATTTTCGAGCGCTTCTACGTACCTAACCACTTCCATATCCTGGATCCAGTGAAGGCATTCCCGCCTTACAAAGCAAGCAAAGGTAGATGTAAATAGCGATTGCTTCCGAGCACGACATTACATTACATTCCGGTAGGAGTTTACATCGTCGCGACACGGCACGCGACACTACATCGTGGTGGGAAGCGACCTATACTTGACGGGTCTTCGGCCTCTCTTTTTTAGGTCCAGGGCCCCATAGGGAGTTCTTTCCAGGCCATCTGAGCAAACTTGCCTTTCCCATATAGCGCAGCTTTGCGGGCTTTTTCGGTCATCTTCACGTACTCCGCAGCCTCTACATGGGTACGGCCGCCCTTTAACCGAAGTTGTAGTGTAGACCGTGGAACGTTGTATAGACATGGGCAGCTTCGCGAATGCTGGAAACGTGCTTTTCTTTACTTGCTTTAATGGCATTTTTTAATCGGGTTTCTTTTTCCATCGGATTAGATTGAGTCGATTGAACTGCTCGGGGAGATGCGATGCGAGGCGATAAACAGATGTAAGTAAGGTAATGCGATGTAGTTTCAGTGGTCGTCAGGAGTTGAGGAAGCGGTTAGGTAGGTATGTAGAAGTGCTCAAAAATCGGGTGGCTAGAATGTGGGTCCGGCCCAAAAGGGGGTCTAATACGTTATTCCCTTTAATGTACCTCAGGCCTCGGCACCCACTAACCGGTATGTGCCCCCAGACTAAAGCTCTCCGCCCGTGCCTCCTCAGTACCAACAGTTTCTAGGGCCCCAACAACCCGGTATGATATCACAACCACCCTGGTCTACCCCTCCAAGCTAGCAACCTCCTGTTCCTCCTCCTCTTTAAAGACGCAGTTAGGCTCCGACCGGCGCCTACGGTTCTAACTTCCCAATGAGATCATTCACTGGCCTATCCACAGCAGTAACCCGTCAGCGCCTACCACATCTCCTGAAAAGCCTCCTCTACCCTTCACTGCAGCACCCGGTCAGTCCCCTATATCTGTCAATAACCAGCAAGGTCAGACCTTCATTGATTTTCCGCCGGCACGCGTGCAAGATGAGATGTGCCCAGCTACAACAGTCGATCACTTCATGAAAGCCTGGAGCAAGGAGAACAACTACACTGGCAAATTGTATGATAGATATCCTACAAGACAAATTCCGCTTCTTCCTGGATACTTGTTATACACTCCGCATTTGCCAGTCTGAGTTCCACGCCGTCTCTTCTGCCACTCTGTCAGGCCGTGCATCCATCTTCTTTGTCCATCAGATCCCCCGGTATTGGTGCTTCACAGACATGTACCTCATTCTTGATCACCACGTCAACACAAAGCAAAACAAGGTAGAGTACTTCTATGACTGGAACTCCATGACATCCTTCAGCATTGAGGCTCAAAATGCCGGCAAGTCAGATCTTAAAGTACTGCAACTAGTTCTTGACAGGCTCTCGCTTTGTCAAAGAGCTCTCGGTCATGAATACTGAGATGAGCACCAACTCATCTCTACGGTGCATTGAGCCTGCCGCAACATGCCACAACTACAGCACACCCCCTTGAGCTGTCCTATAGGTTTGAAGATCTGGCTAGCAAGCTACGTGCTTCAATCAGTATGCACGAAGATCTCAAAGGAGCCCGACAGTTCATGGCCATTGCGGATGACGACAGTGATGAATATTCCCCGGTCGCACAGTACTATGTTGACCGGCAATACCACCGCAACGGCAAAGGTGAAAAGTATTCATTGGAGAAACCGAAAAAGACCTGGAAACGCACCTAGGTGCTAGGTCTGCAAGAAGAAAGGCTGCTGGTCGACGAAGCATTCTGACCAGGAGTAGTAGGACGCCAAGACTGCTTGGAGAGCTTAGCGAACAGACCACGAACATGGTAGCTATGACACGTTCCTAACCAACTTTGAAGGAATTGCTTGTAACACGTCTGACGACGAGGACAGTGACAGCGATGATGACGTGCAGCAATTTCTTGTTGCTGCATGGCTATATAATCAGACATTCCAGCACCGCATTAACTTGACTCTTGCCACTGAAGACAGCAAGCCCTCTGACTCTGTCTTCCTGTTAGAGTCCCCACCCAGGTAGCGGGCCTCCCTAGGAAATGAACCGGTCTCCGCTCGCGTTTTAAACCGGTTGCATTCCTACACACACCCTAACACACTCAATTACCCGCTCAATATTAGGTGGAAAAACTCACTTTTTAGCATGTCTGACGCGCTGGAATCCAGGTTAGAAGCTCCCATAGTGGCAGTAACAAATGAGGGTCAATCTCAACAAAATGCGGCGCGTTTATACGGTGTGCCGCGTACTACCTTGCCGCGATGCCTTCAGGGTGGTTTGACGCGACAAGAAGCACACATCAAGGATAAATTGCTTAGCAACAACGTGGAAGCGTATTTGGTGCAAGCATTGCTCGACTTCGAAACAGCTGGGAGGACGTGTCACCGGTGGGAAATCCAGCAGTTTGCGCAATGCTTAGTTGATGCTCAAGATGGAACTAACCACGTAGGGAAGAACTGGGTTGACCGGTTTATTACGCGACATCCAGCTATCTGAACAAAACCTCAGGCCTCTTTAGAGGCTAGTAGAGCTGCCAAAGACCTACCTAGCCGAATAATCCAGTTTTTCGACCGGTACGGCGCGCTTTTATTGAAGCATAACTTCCAACCATGTCACATCGCCAATATGGATGAACATGGCTTACAAGAGGGGGAGTCACATAATGGGAAGATAGTTAGTTGTCGTGGAGTGCTATATTGGGCTTAATGGCTGCGCACTCCAGCTCAGGTTCCGCTCAGTTTCAACTCACGGCTCTGCTCACCCTGGCCTCAGGAGGATGACCAACCTAGCCATGCGCTTACTACCTACCTGGTACGTAGCATGGAGTCATTCAGTGTACGGTGTACCATGTATGCTGCATTGTTAAATTACCTTTTACGTAAAGACTTTATGCCGTGACATACACCACAGTACTGATAGTCTGCTTGATTGGTTCTTGTTGGATCAATTAGGAGTCTGTCAAATGGAGTTGATTGTGTCTGGCTAAGAGGGAGCACCTCAAGGCTATTCTTGGGTGGATATCCCTTATATGGCAATAGTTGTACAGGGAAGTCCTGATGGTCCGTCTATTCCAACAGTTCTGCGCTGAGTGATATTATATGTCCGTAGGACATTATTACGGTAAAACTCTCCTCTAATTTCGGAGCCAAAATGACAATTCTCGAGTCCTTACTGGTCGACGCAAATAAGGCTAGTGCGTTTCAGGTTAGTATCAATTGCCTAATTAGCGTACCGCTTCGACAACATTTCGAGATTCCCTCGGAGTGGTCAGAAAATATTACCTAATTTCACCATAATAATGTCCTATGGACAGCATCCCACTTACTATTGCAAGGGTCGGGAGGTGACTTCCCCTGACATCGGACTGCCACAAAGGAACTTTTATTTATGCCTCGAGCCAGGAAGCCGACTATTAGGGGTGCCAAGCGTAACTTCTTAGGGAGTCACCAAGCAGGGGTCTGGAGGTGACTTCCCCTGACATCGGACTGCCGCAAAGAAACTTGTGGATGGGTGACTCTCTGAGCTTTTTGCATCCCATTTAGCTAGGTACATGAATGAAAGGCAGCCCGCCCAAAGCATTTGATACTCACGCACACCTGACGCCCCTTACTCAGCTCCCAAAATGGTCACGACACGAAGCAAAACATCACGGGAGGTCTTCGCCACGTCAGGCGAATGTCCCACCCACCCCATTGCACGTCCCCATGCCAAAAGCCGAGGTCACCCTATGGCAACCTAGCGTCCTTTCACAATCTCTTCCATCAGCTCTAACAGGTCTGCTGGAGGTTCCCACCGACCTGATAACTGTAGAAATGATAACCTCATACCTATCTACCAGGCCTATGCTTAGCTCCTAGGTTAGACGATAATATACTACTACTACCAGGCCTATGCACGACCGGTACAAACTGCGGGATTTGCTGGGAAACCTTCTTCAAAGCTGCGAAAGGCTGATACCCAGGGCTGCTGATGAGGGCGGAGCAGTTCTTCCCTCAGAATCGGACGGATTGGGCCCCAACATTGACAGCTATCGCCATCCAGAAGCATGCTCATCACTCTGACATCCCGCCTCAAGTCCATTCGCCTCGGGCCACCAAAGCCCTTCCCGCCACTGACCAACAACAATCCCAGCCGTGGGAGATCTTTGTGAAAGAGACCGCAACTGAATTGGCCACGGCCTGTCTGGAAGCAGTTAAACGGTATCGGTTTAGCTCAGAGCCAACAGAAACGTACCGGAATCTTATGGTCTACCTGCAACAGCCTGATGGACAGGAGAGCATGCCATGGTCTAGTGGTTCAAATTGGGTGTCTATGTTGCAGTCGAGTCTGGCGGATTGTGGAAAAGGTGTGCTCCGCTATGCTTTGACGATGATTGCATTTACTCGCTAGTACACATGCCAGGTCGAATTATTGTCCGATTCGGCTAGAGCCGCGCAAGAGGTTGCAAGCAGGCTCGTCAATGCCATGATGCTGGGGATGAATGAAAAGAACCACGTGTGGATTAGAAATTGCAAAAAGCTCACAACTCTTCTTGTGCGAGGTAGGAAATGGGATATTCTGGTGAAAAGGTTTGGCTTTGGCATCTTGTTCCGTGATATGTGGTAAGTTCAGCGTCTCATCGGACTATTAGTAGTTTATTAACACTATTTATTCGATAGGGGTCGGGGCAAAACTAAGGCGCACGACTTAGTGCGCTTGGTTGAACACCTGCAGGGTGACGAAAAGAAGATGGATGTTCTCAAACTGCTCGCTAAGCAAATGGATACACTTTTAGACAGGGATTGAACAGACCCGTGGCTTTCACGAAAGAGCTCCAGAGCCGCTCGCTACTCGGCAGCTTGGCGTCTAGATTTGACAACGAACAACACATCTCGTTTATGAAGGACATAGCGGTCGTGGCACCACACAGCGCGTTAGTTCTCAGGAGTGCGAATTTCCGCTTCACCTTGAGGGCTATCAAACGACTACAGGGCACATATGACATGGTATAACGATGAGCTTGTCCTGCTGTGTCTGCACTTAGCTGATAGGCTGCCGTATGTGAGAGTCGGATTTTCCGTTCTAATGCATCAGCAGGTCCGACCAGCCGCTGTGAAGAGGCCTTTCCAGAGGGCTGTAAAGCAAATCACGAAATGAAACAAGTCTGAAAACGGTCTTGTCTGCTTCTTTCCGCTGTTTCTAAATAACAATCACTTCACCCATCTCGAGATCAACCAGAGAGAGAAGAAAATCTACCACTACAATTCCTTAGAACGTAAAACAAACAACGTCAAAGTAAAGTCTAAGCCTCTTTACACTCTTTCTTCTGCTAACTTTCATTGGAAGCATGCCGAGATTAATCTCCGGACCTAGAATACGTCGAACATGTCAGTGTGCTTGCTCCCCCATGACAGCTCCATACTCACTGCTCACGGTACTTTGAAACAGGCAAGCTTCCGCTAACATGACAGATCTAGCTGTGGCCTACTAGTTGTTGCATGTGCTAGCTGCCGTAGGATAGGCTGAGCGATTAATCCCGAAGATACCGGTCCTGATCATGTGGTGCAAATAAGGGCAGCTACGCTAGCTTCCATAATGAATGCTTGGGAAAGTAAAGTCATTGTCCCTGCACCCGCTTCGGGGAAAAGGGCGCACGGCAATTCTGTTCACAAAAGGCAAAGTAAACGGTTATGTTTAGGCCCAGATCCGCCAAGCCATGAAATTCAGTTCAAGGACGATCTACCGTTTCTACATACATAGATGCCCGACCAACAACCACAACAAAACAGGTATACCCCTCGGTCAATCAAAGGCACGACATTCCCACAGCGATAACCATCAGCGCAAACCAGGGACAGGTTTGTGGAGACCAACCTGAGCCAGCAGAAATTGCAGGGGACGAGCTCAGCAAGGTACTCGTCATATATTCGTAAGTAAGGGGAAATGCACTATTCTATGCGAAGGAAGATGAGTTTGTGGGCGCGGTACCATTGGGGAGAGTCTTGCAGAATGGCTGAGGGGCAATCGAAACAGTGACCAACGTAGTCTCGGTGACAACAGGAGCTGTCATGATGACAGTGAGTGTTCTTGCAAGGATACTGGTGCTCAGTCGTGTATTATTAATCGGTGTAGTAGCATTGGTATTGACAATTGTGTGGGTTGGCGTGGGGAACCAGTGGAGAGGCTGAGAAGTGAATGTACCAGTTATACCACAAGTACTGTTGTTTGCGTTGCGAGTTTCGGTGGGTGCTGACCAATAGCAGGACCATGTGCATGTAGTAACAGTTGTACTTGGCGCTCCGTGCCATTGGTACGGTTGGGAATTCATGGGTCTGGCCCCAGCTGCGGCAGTGTCCAGAATTCTCGTATAGAGTACGAAAATGGCAAGAGAGAGATGCATGTTTGTTTGAAAGTCAGGAAGTGTACAGAATGGAATGCCCACACTAGTAGAATCGAGAACAGTCGCACAAATGGCCATTTTTATATGCCATGCATCGCTTGTCCAGATAAGTGGCGGAGGCTCTAGCCGCTACGAAGTGGTTTCCGTACCAAGGTACCTAGATAGGTAGGTATGAAATAGGTCTCGATAATAAAAGAGCAAAATGCCGATATATGTACCCAGGAGGTCGTACCCGTACACCGTCAAGCAGCTCTTACCTACCTACCACGATGCCGCGGAACGATACAGAGCCGGCGCAACCAGGTACCAGATGGCAGCCAGAGGAAGAGAAGAAACTCATGAGGCTTTATGCATGGGGTTAATAACTACTTAGTCGGCAATTAGCGACGCCATGCTTAGAAGAACTGCATCCAGCTGCTTCATGCACAGTCAAAAAAGGCTTGCTTGGCAGCAATTACCCAACATGAACTCAATGGTTCAAGCATATGCCAAGTATGTCCCTGGCTGTTTTATATGTGCCTGGTAGAGTACGGTGCTGATTTTATGGACGTAGACACAGGGCAGAAATGTGGGATAGTATTGGAAAGGAGTTATCACTCTCTTGTGATGAAGCAGAAACGCTTTTTCTCTACAGAGGCTCTGGCAACAAGACCCAACTCTATTCCACAAGAACCAGAGCGAAAGCGCGTCCCCTGACACCCAAATCAAACAGGAACCCGAATAGGCTTGTTGATTAGGAAAATGGTCAGGCCAATTCTTGTTGTAACGGATAGTAAAAAGACTATGGCGGACTAGAGGGGTGACTGTTTCATAATGCAAATTCGGTTGTTAGGCCCACGCTAATTTAGCGCAAATCACACTTTCTGAATCATTAATTCCAATTCAGAGATTTATGCATCCTTAAGAAGCATGATGCAAGTAATCTATGTATGCCGTAATATGCCCACCCGCCCGCCTTATTGATCGCACCGACAGTCTATGTGGTATAATAGTTTGGTATCGCCAATGATGTCGGCGGCGTAATGATATCTACTAAAAAATCGCATTTTGAAAGAGTCGCCCATCTAGTCCTCCGTAAAGATTTCGTGCAGTGTGATTTAAATGGACACATGATATGTAGCCTTGTTTGGTTATCAATAGGATCAATACTTTTGTGGGGTTTGAACTTCCAGCACAGTCACCCACGCCTTGCCGCCAAGCGTACCAAGCGTAACTTCCCAGGAAGCTGCCAAGCGTAACCTCCTCTGAAGTCTACTGGCACTGGCTATTCCTACTATAGACTAAACAACATAACGGATTAGAAAGCTGTATTGCTAATCTACCTAGATTCCACTCGCTACCCTCTGATATCAGGTCCGTTTCATCTGGGTCGTCCGCTAGGGGGATAGCCCCCCGGCGCTTGCCCTGACATCTGTACTGACTACCCACCGTGTCAAATCAAAGGATGACTTACAAAGTGACTATCGTGCCCGTGCACAACGAACTTACACCAGGCTTCGCATTATACGGCTTAATTGCTCTGTGAGCGCGTCGATGTCCTCGGCCTTGGGCTCTGCTTCCGGCTTCGCTTCCGGTTCCGGCTCCGCTCTCTTGATTAACTGCTGTGTAGTCTTTCTCCTCGCATTTGGTAGCGGGTACGTAAGTGCAAGATACTCTTGGTTCACGGGAGGATTAGGTCCCCACGCGGGTTCAATCCTCTTTACAACATACCAAACATCCACCATATGATCGGCCATAGCTGGTCCTTGCCAATGGCGAAAGCAGCTTCTTGACAAAATGTCCAACTTGTCCTCCCTGCCTCTACTCAGGACATGGACGTAGCTTATCGGTAATCTATCTGACGAGGTGGCCGGCAAACTCGCGACCCCAACTACTTGAATAAAGTTGTCGGGTGGTATGGTTTTATATACCTGTGCTGTCTGCCTAATGTCGTTCTTCTGATCTGCGGAAAGCCAATGGTATGCCAGCACGGATGCGGTACCGATGTTTCTACCTGGAGTAGCAAAAAACCTGTTGTCATCGTTTTCCACAAACATTCTAAAGCTGGTAGTGATTAACCCCTGCCCGGGCACATTGTGCTCTATGGGTAAATATGACATTATTCTATGCCCAAGGAGTGTGTAGTCAGGCAGTAGGGTCAGCAGATTCTGATGTGCACCCGGCACGCCCAGCGGGGTCTGATGTGCGTCCGGGGTGCGGAGTCTGGGTGCATCACTCATTTCAACTTCGTCAAAGTTGAAGTTATCTTTCGTCATCATTGCCATGACGGGGCCGACGATGCTTGCCCCGAACAACTACCACTTGTAGTCCTTCGAAAGCTTATCGACTTGGTCTCGCAGCATCTTGATCCTCTAGAGTAGGGGTGCTGGAGTCTGTAGTGCATGAAAATCATGTACAATCGTGTCCTGTACCCGGAAGACCGTACGGATACTAGAGACGGAGATTTGATGGATACTTTGGCTCTGGCCGCGCGCCTGGTTGAGCACCCCAATAGACGTGTTTTCAGTGATGATGTAGTTGAGTACCTCCTCAGGAATCAGGTCTTCGTCTTGGTCTCGTGGCCATTTAGGAGGATCCCTTATCGCCGCCGCGAGTGCCGTGATGTGATTCACGATTGAGTCTTGGTCATTGCATATATCCGGTTCCGTTTCTGGGTAAATTGTCAGAAGTGCCTCATTCTCTGACTTGTCCCCCGACTCGGATTTGCTATTGCTGGTAAATGCGCCGTCGTCAAAGCTTTCATCACATTCTTTGGTATGAGCCGGCGCGTAGACCCTTTTGTTGACTAGGACTCGGAGCTTTGCATCCGACAATACACGGTACGCATCATTCACCACTAAAATATTGTCAGTACTTCGATTTCTATATGGGTATTGGGCTTAGTACATACACCCCTATGCTGGAGTACTGTCGGAATCCTTGTTCTTGTCTGGGTGAAGTTGCATGGACAATCTTCTATAAGCCTTGGTAATAGCCGCCATTGGCGCCGTTTTTTCGACGCTAAGTACCTCGTAGGGGCTGGCTGCCTGGTTCACTAAACAAAGCACGCGATTTGTTGCCACGCGCTGCTCTTTCCTCTTGGCTATCTGCTTGTACTGCTCCGCGGAAAAGACCTGTTTTTGCTCCGCGGGGAACAAAGCCGATGGGAGCCCAACCGTGGCTAGGGACAGTGGAAGCAAGGCCGCTCTGCGGCCATTCATGACGTTTTCGACCATATTATTGCAGATCAACGAGATGGCGTGGTCGACGTAATTGTAGGCTATGTTGTATGCCTCGGTACCTGAAGGGCGGGTCACTAGGACCTCAGTTAGCTTGGCGCGACCCTTTGAGCTGTTCAAGGCAGTCTTGATCTCGATTAATAAGTCCTCATCTCGGAAACTGGCCCAGTCGGAAACATGAGCCCTACAACAGTTGTCATACGGACAGTATATTTACCTATATCACACTGTCACATACACTGTGCTTTACCTATACACACTTACACATTTACACTCATTCATACACCTAGCCACACACACCCACTCATTTATACACAGTCTACTCATACATACACAGTCCACTCATACATACACAGTCCACCCATACATACACAGTCCACTCACTCACACACAGTTCACTCACACTGTCATGCACACTGTGACTTACCTATATACACTTATCATACATACACAGTCATGTACCTAAGTACACAGTTCACTCACACTGTTACACACTGTCCTCCACACTGTGCATCACTCATAAAGATGTGCACAGCCAGAAATGCCTTAGCAGGAATCCATACAAGTCTCGGCGAGCCTAACCATTTCGGCTCTAGTGTATTTTAGCTTGGCCTCTTAAGAATGTCTGAGCTCCCTTAAGCGGGGAAGGGAAACTTCTTCCTGTTCAGCACATTCTTGTGGCCCATACAACTTCATAACATGTGGAATACACTATCATTTACTCACACACTCTGGCTTCATTTCCAGTGCACCACCCTATAGTGTATTGAGCTACAGCTCCAAGCCCCAGTAGACACTGGCCCTTGTTACAACAGTCAACCAACTGGGCTTCCCAATTAGGATTATTCGGTGCGGACATGTTGGACACTGCTGAATTGAATGAGGAGGTTGATAATAGTTGAACGACTTGGTAGTGAAGAACTGGCGTTTTGAGTAAGCGACGGCCGTCAAGAGACTTCGAGCAACAACTCGTCACTTATATAAGCCAAAAACCTACAATTTTTACCAATGAGATAGCCTCAAACCCCCCGAAAAAGCCCCACTTTGACCACGCTTGGTCACTGTTTTGCGCCCAGCAGCTCCTCATGAGGCAATTGGCTACAAACGTACCAATGCTAACCAGACACGCTGGCCGCTTTGTGCCCAGCCCAGCCACCTCCTCAAGCCACAAACGTACAATATTTACAGATCCTACGTGACGTGGAATTCAAAGACCATACTCTCAAAAGAAGCCTATGTGATTTCGGCAGCGTCATCTTCAATATTGCAGCTGTACCGGGCCGCGCACTTCTCAGCCTCAATTTGAGCTGCCGGAACCGTTTCAATGGTTGCAAATGCCTCCTGGGGGTCCTTTTGAACTTTGTTTTGGCCGGTTGGGTGTAGTCCTTGTATTTTAGCCTCTGGGGACTTATATTTTCGTCAACCGATCGATTTGTTTCGCAGCTTTTTTAAGTATAGCACGTTGGTTATGTATAGGTGGCGTACTTGTGGCTGTCATACGGACAGTATATTCACTTATCTCGCACTGTCATATACACTGTGCTTTACTGATATACACTTACACATTTACACTCATTCATACATCTAGCCACATACACCTAGCCACACACACCCACTCATTTAAACACAGTCCACTCATAGATATACAGTCCACTCACTCATACACAGTTCACTCACACTGTCATGCACACTGTGACTCACTTATATACACTTATCATACGTACACAGTTATGTACCCATATACACAGTTCACTCACACTGTCACACACTGTCATACACACTGTGCATCACTCATAAAGATGTGCACAGCCAGAAATGCCTTAGCAGGATTACATAAGTCTCGGCGAGCCCAACCATTTCGGCTCTAGTGTATTTAGCTTGGCCTCTTAAGAATGTCTGAGCTCCCTTAAGTGGGAAAGGGAAACTTCTTCCTGTTCAGCACATTCTTGTGGCCCATACAACTTCATAACATGTGGAATACACTATTTTCTCTCACACATTCTGGCTTTATTTCCAGTGCACCACCCTATAGTGTATTGAGCTACAGCTCCAAGCCCCAGCATACACTGGCCCTTGTTACAGTGGCAGATAGTTGTAAAATGATGTCTTGAGCCTGTTTAGGGGTATAATGATTGATCCCGAGTGCTGTAAATGCTCGTAAAGTTTGTACAGCTACCCGTATGGATGGTCTTTGCTTCGGTGCAGGTGTAGACATAGGATCTAGCCTGTTGCGAGCTAGTTGTTCATTTCCCAGGGGTCGCTGGTGGTTAACTGGCCATATTCCTGCTTTCCGTATTGCTGCTTTGATGACATTGGGTGTAATCAACCGTTTATGAGTTTTACATAGCAGGTAAGGAAGTGTTATTTGTAAATTGGAGTAGAACCAAGTACGGAGCATAGTAGATCAGTTCTCCCCGGAAATAATGCTTTAAAACCGCAGATAAACCAAGGCCAACAGATGTGAGACCCATGGGCAGGAAGAAACAATAGTCCAACCTTGTTTGATTTGGCCAGATAGAGAAATTTCCCACCAGCATGGGTAACATGCCCATTAAGGGTTAATCACCACCATTGGTTGGCTTTTTTGTCTTTGTTTCTAGCAAATACACTGCTTTCAACCAATTTTTAGTTGTTTTATGTGATGTCCACACATTTATTTGTACTGTGTGTAAACTTTCAGGGGGGTATATCTTTGCTAAACTATTGCCTTTGTAGGCTTTCAATTGCGATTATAATAGCTGGGGTTGCGCCCAGCTGTCAGACACTATGCACTCCAATATTGTTACTCAATCAGTTGCATCAGGGTATTGCCGAGATCACTGTGTCATTTCTGTGTCCCTACACCTACATTTGTGCGCGCTGTAATACAGATTTGAATATGTATACACCTTTAAATATACATCATTATGTTTTAGTATTTCTTCTAGACTACAATATATTTTAGTGTAAACTTTTATCTAATTTCATATACTTTGATTGCATTCAAACCTTGTGAGAATAACAATTATCTTATCCGTGGAATACCGTGGTGTTCAAACTATTCTATCATTATTCTGGCAGCATGCCCGATGCAACAATGTCTTGCATTAATATTGAATAACACTCAAGTGTCTGTTGATGCTTGAAGTATACATTGATGAAGGAGGGTTTGTATGCTCACAATACGTCACAACTGTGGTGAACCCTATCCCTGTTCTTAAGATAAACCCGGTCTTTTTATACAGTCATAAAATGAACCACAAAATACCCAAAATATTTTTCTTGATCATTTTCCAACTGTCTATGTTTCATTCCCTTCTTCTTTTAGCCACCAAGTAACTCATTGACATTTGTGATTACCACTCATGACCTAGGTTTCCTTTGACAATAATATTTTATTTAATATCTAATGTGCAATGAGTATAATATTATGCTTATTTTATCATTTTCAAATATATCTTAGCTATAGCTAGTTTTGCTCATGTAATTTGATGATGAAAGCCAAATCAAATAGGTGTGTTCTGAGTTATTTGCAATAAAAGCATAGCTTGGAATAACTTGTTAGGGACTGCGTAATAATTGAAATAAGGTGATAACTAAATTGCAGAAAGTGTAGTGTAGTATTGAAGGCAAACTTTTAGCCAAGAGTCATTTCTAACTATGTGGCTAATTCAGCTAAAATAGTCTAAATGATTCTCTATAAATTATGTGACCACTACTAGGCTGGACTGCTACCGGAATGCCACTAACGTACTAGGCCTCTTTTGGTCCGGATCCACATTATGGCCACCTGATTTAGCCACTTACTCATTTTACCTAGCCCACTTCTATATCCTGGTGTAAGAAGCTGCGCAATAGTCAAGGCAAGGTAATGGCTAGATTCCAAGAAGTAGTATTGATGGCAAAACTTCTAGCTAAGGAGGGAAGTTTCCGTCTTATGTGGCCGGTTCAACCGAAATGGTTTAAATAGCGCAGTGCGCACTACGTGACCGTCACTAGGTCGGAGTGCTACCGAAGTACAACCGGAGTACTAGTAGTAGTAGTTGTCCCTTTACACCTGGATCCAGTGAAGGCATTCCCACTTTACAAACGCAAGCAAAGGTAGATGTAAATAGCAATTGCTTCCGAGCACAACATTACATTGCATTCTAGTAGGAGTTTACATCGTTGCGACACTACGTTGCTTCTAGGTATATTGCCTGCTTCATTTACGTTATCGCGCAACACAACACATAACATGGCATGCGACACTATATTGTTTCTAGGTATATAAGTAAGAATAGTTGTCAGTGGAAGTTAGCACTTGTAGTGTAATTGTAAAATGTAATAACCCCTAAGTGAAGACCATGTATTCAATCCGTGACCATAACCCATTTTTGCAAAATCTTCGTAGAGTAAATAGCTTTCATCTCGAGCGGGTTAGGGTGGTAAACAACTTATGCTTGACGAGTCTTTGGTCTCTCCCTTTTAGGTCCATGGCCGAGAAGAAAGATGTGCACAGGGAGTTCTTTCCAGGCCATCTGAGCAAACTTGCCTTTCCTATACAGCGCAGCCATGCGGGCTTTTTCAGTCACCTTCACGTATTCCACAGCCTTTTTTCCTTCCTTTTTTTTCTTCATTTTGCTGACGCTTAACACTTTAGCTTCCCCAAAACCTTTCTTCCCGTTCCGTTTCCGTTGTTGTTTCTCCTTCTTAATTGAATATTCATTTAAAATTTGAAGGGCTTGTTTGTCGGTCAGAATCGCTTCACATGTATTTTGTATAAAAGCAAGTTTGGCCCCCAAAGGAGTATTGCATACATTAGAGATTTCCTGAGCAAAGCTGTTGATCTGACTTGCAATACTCAAATTCTCTGTATCATTAGTGCCAGAAATTTTGGGTTCACTGCTAAGGAATGGTAATGCTTTAGGCTCGTATGCTGAAAAAAATTTGTCGGGGCAATAGGGGATAAGGCCAACAGCACGTCAAGTACCCGAGATATTAGGCTTGATAGACTGCCGAGCTTCTTGATAAAGGCATAAAAACTGGCGATTGGTGATTTTTTGGGCAGTGTAAACCGTGCCACGGCTTACAAGTTTCTCATAATCCTTTGCCAAGGGATTGAAAATGCTGACGTCAAGAGGTTGTAATACATGTGTTGTATGAGGTGGGAGACAGATTGGAATAATCTGGTTTTTTCGCAACATTCCACAAAATTAAACGTTTCATGGCTTCTATAGCCGTCAAGAATAAGAAGCCAATATTGTCCACGTTTTTGAAGCCGAGTATGTTTATCAAAATGGTGTAGCTAACTAATTGCGATATTGTTATCTGTCCACCCATTAGGAGAAACTTGAATTACGGTATCATCAGAAATTGATGGGTCGAGCCACGCTTCTTGGATTATCTTGCCCTCAAAGATAACAAACGCTGGCAAGGTAAACTCATTTATACTGATGCATTCAATGATGAAAACCCATTCACAGTTACCAGGTTCGTAATCACGTTTCTGTCATGCGCACCAATAAACACTTTCACATTGTCACCATTTCCCTTCATGATGTCTTTTTTCTCCATGTTATAAGTGTCTTCTTCGGCAATATCGTAAGAGAGACGAATCCGTGAGTATGTTTCGGACCGATATTTAATTGCCTCATAGCTGTTGCCATCTTTTTGTTGTTGATCGAGATTTCGCACTTTTTTTTAACTCAATTTCCGGGTGCCGAATGCGAAATATCTTATACCAATTGACACCTAGGGCTCGTTATCACTTTTCATATGTAGTAGCTGAGTTGCTAAGCTGATTAGGGATGCAATTGTCAATGGCCATCCCCAAACTTGCATTTGGAGAATTACTCTAATAATAGAGCTCTCTTCAGCTGGTGTCAACCGCTGCATATCTTCCGCAGCCTCTACATGGGTATAACCATCTTTTACCCAAAGTTGTAGTGTAGACCGTGGAACGTTGTAGAGATAGGCAGCTTCGCAAATGCTGGAAACGTGCTTTTCTTTAACTGCTTTAATGGCATTTTATAATTGGGTTTCTTTTTCCATCAGATTAGATTGAGTCGATTGAGCTGCTCAGGGAGATGCAATGCGAGGCGAAAAATGGATGTAATGCGATTAAGTTTCAGTGGCCGTCAGGAGTTGAGGAAGTGGTGTGATGGCCTACGCCGCCACGACGCCAGAAACCGCAAGACCGACATTCAACCGCTAGCGTGCACGAACATCCTTTGTATTTAGTTAATCGCCGGGCGCACTCCATGCACGGTTCTTCTTCTTCTCTTTAAGCCTATTATTAGCTATAGTACGGCAGCAATACAGCAGTGGCCTCATCCCTGTTTTCTTTCTTCCAGCCGTGACAAGTGGTTAGGTACGTAGAAGCGCTTAAAAATGGGGTGGCTAGAATGTGGGTCCGTCCCAAAAGGGGGTCTAATACGTTAGCTGTCCTTTTGCATAACCAGGATAAAAATTAGAAGAACATCATATCTCAATTCTATTGTGATGCTGTTACAAACATAACTAATTTGCTTTCTTGTTGTTCATTCATCTTCCAGATGTGGCCAGATCATGGCATTAATTTGATTGCATTGGTTATAATATGCCCAGTTTGATTTGTATAACCTGTAAATTTTTAATTCCTTTTTGTGATGTTTTCACATTGCCATAAAGAAATGAGACATGTGTATAATTTTTCTCTCTAAGGTCTGACGGCTGTCACCACATTTAACCCTAACCTCCATTGGCGGCTCACAGCACCTGCCACCACTTGTGATGCAAGCTGCTGTGTTCCAGACCAGCGCCTCGATCCACGCAATCACTGGCAAAATCTACTTTGCCCGTAGCCCTTGACCTGCTGCCTCGTGCGCCCATGTGTATATAGATTGCAGTCGTTCACAGCGTCAGGAGTCACTTCTTTCCTTCTTATCAAAGTTTTTTTTTCAATAGGCAAGATAGCAATTTAAGTAGCCCATATTGTCTCTACATTTCTTTTATACGCCCGTGACATGATGTATTTTGTACTAGTTGTGTTATCTATAATTAATATCAGAAAGTGTCCAGTTATAATAGAGAGTGTCAGGATACATAAAAAAGTATTGGAATAGATATCATAAAGTAACAGGCTGTGTTGTGAAAAATTTTGCAGTTAATGGTTTTAGACAGTAAAAAATATCTCATTAGAAATACTAGATTATAAGTATTTATAATAGGTCACAGAAAGTGACACTTATTCAAACTTATTGTAATAGAACACCACCAAAAATTAACACTGCACGTGAAAATAGGAATACAATACCCTCAAAGACTAAGTGCGTGCTGAATGATAGCCAGCAATTGCATGAATTTTTTTTTGTAAGCCATACGTATATTTATATGCTTTCATTGTGGCTTTTATTTGAGCCCAAAATTTGGCTTGAAAAAATTGAGTGTCATTTTCGGTGACCCATTATAGTAATGGACAAGCCCTAAAATAGACACATCTACTAGGATGTATAGTATATCATAAAAAGTGACATTTGCTCTATGATTTTGACCTGATAATGCAATCTTGACAATTTGATAATTTGGCTTCAATTATAGAGTGCCCATTCAATTGACTATTAAATTAAATGAAGTAACATAGATCATGGGATCAATGTCGTGCTTTTTAATGATGTTGGCTTTCCCTAGATTGCTAATTTGTATACTAGCCACTAGCATCAACCACTGCCTGAAAGTGGTTATTTACGATTTTTATGAGATGGCTCAATATGTCTATTTTTAATGCTTTCCACACAATAATGGCAATTTACTATAGTAATTTAAGTGATGCATTGTTTTTAGGCATAATGGAAAGGTCCGGTTCAGGAGCGCAAATGTGTTCTTGAAGTACTTTTCATAAGTTTTGAATGGGGTTCAGATCGAAAGAATATGGCGGTTAATTGATCAACGTAACTCTGTTTTCATAAGCCTAAAATTGTAAACAATCTCCGACCAAATGTGCTGTCACGGCGTGCACAAATGTAAGTATACAGACAAAGTCAGCTATTGTATCTCTGGCTACGGACAATGGATTCATTGGAATCGGGCCGTGCTAGTATTGATAAAATTGATTAAATTGATTAAATCACTAATTCTTAGCAGAGTAGATCACTGGGCATTTACTAGATGAATGTACGCTAATTTAGCGCGACCTGATTCCAATGAATCGATTGTTTGTAAAGGGTTGCAGAATAGTTCAAGCAAGTTGATGATTAGATTCTAAGAAGTAGTATTGATGACTAAACTTCTAGCTAAAGAGGAAAGTTTCTGTTTATATGGCCCATTCAACCAAAATAGTTTAAATAGGGCAGTGCACACCACGTGACCACTATTTGGCTGGAGTGCCGCTAACAGTCCCTTTACATCTCGCTATAACTAAGAAAAACGAGCATGAAGAAGGAAAAAGAGTAGATATAGGAATATGGTGCTTGCCCAGTACTTATATACACAATTAGCACCCAGGGCCTGCACATGCCCGCGAGCCCTAGAGCTGGCCCAAAATTGTAGAACACTTCTGTAGAGCTGGTGTGGCAGGCACAAAAAAATGAAGCGACCGTGTCAGACTAAAACGACCACCAGTTCAGGAACCGGTGGTTAGTGTAAGCCGTCACATGTGCAATGTATGCAGAAGCATTGTCTTGTATGTATATAGAATTGGGTTCACATCTAGTTGGCAGTATCTCTTAAGAGTACAGCATCGGCCCCCTCAAGTGCAACTTAACAAGGGACGTAAACTACTACGTTATACTATGGCAAATACCATATTATTCCCATCCTGGAAAAATAAGCCCTGAGGTATAACACCAATGTACTTGCACTAGGTGCAAGGAATAGGCCAGGATTGTCAATTGTGTGGGATACATAGATCTCCCATAGCAATATTTACCTACCTGTATTTCAGCTATCTTAAAGTGCTAACTGCAAAACTTTCTCACAATCTTGTTTTGAGGTGTAGATACTACTCATCCCAATCTACCACTTTCCATTACATCCCAACACTTTCTGACATCAACTATGGGCAACTCGACTGGTACAAAATATCTTAAAGAGAAGGATTGCACACTTATCTCAAACATTTATTATGACACAAAGATTTCACATAAAGAAATTGAAAAGTCAATGAGTTATGCAAGTCGGCAAAGCAAGTAGGTCATTGCAAACAGTGCAACCAAGCTAAACTTACAATTGGACTGCCCTCAGGAAATGAATGAACATCAAAAACAAGAATTTGTTTTGTTTATTATAACATCAAAATAGGATTGGCCTATGACATTTTCACAACTTTCACTCCAGTTATTCTAAGCTATATTTTCATTGCATAGAATCAGGAATACATGGGCAAAACCTCCTCTAAATAGAGCAAATAGAGGAAAACAGTTGAAATGGGCACAAAATCATATTCATTGGATAGTGGATGATTAGAGTAGGCACTGATGCTTGCAAGATAATGTAATCTGTCACGCTGATATAATAATGGTAGAAGAGTTTGAATGCTGTAGTACTGCACGGATGACATAGCTACTGTTTTCACTAGATTTGAATATGTTTCAAACAGTATAGAATTAGGTGAAAAACTACATTGAAAAAGACTCAGGTCCGGAGAAAACAACAAACCTTGATGATCTACGTTGGTACATTTATCAAGCATGGGACGCTATACTGGAATTTTTTTTCCAAAGATTATTGAAGTTAGAGTCCCCCCAGGAAACGCATCGGACAGCCTAACGCATTGGTCACGTACTAGATAATTGCAGAATGTTCTCTATGAAGCCATTCCCAGTCCGATTCCAGGTTTCAATTAACTATAACCTGATATATAATTACCTATAAGTTTTCGACATGGAATGCAAAGCATATGCCCTCCAAGCGGGTCATAGTGATTAGTTTACGTTGTTTTTTGAATCTTTCGCATTGGCTTTTGCCCAACGCTCCCCTTGTTGTTTGGGGGCCAATTGTGCTTCATAGATTAATTCAATAGTTGTGAAAGCCTCGTGGGGATCTATTTTCACTCGTTTTTGACTGACGGTTGCGTGTAGTGCTTCAATTTCAGCTTTGAGTGCTTTGTTTCCACGTTTGAATTGAACAACTTGAGTAGTTAACTCATTAATCTTCTTCCTTGTGTTTTGGATCAATGTACGGTGATACTGGGTGTTATTTTCGAGATTGACAAGTTGTTGTGATAAATCTTGAGATTGTTTAGGGGTAAATAGTTGATCTTTCAACGCCGTGACGTGTTACTTTTTTGGTTTTGGGGCATTGAGGCCAGTTCCCATCAACTGTTCATTTTCAAAGGGTTTATGGCAGCTAAGAGGCCAGATACCGGATTTCCGGAAAGTAGCTTTGATGATATCTGGTTGTATAGCTTTAAGGCGAGCTTTGACATAGCAAGATATGAAATGCTGCTTGTAAATGGGGGCGGTTCCCAGTAGTTGTACGTATGTAACCATTACTTTCCGGGAATACTGTTTTATAACGGAAAACAACCCGAGATCAGCCAGTTGTATGATGTGTGACCTATGTGCCGGTAGAAACAACAATTCTACCTTGTTGATCTTAACAGTGTAGAGAAATTTGCCATCAATATGTGTATTATGGCCATTGATGATCAGTATTGCCATTGATTTGCGTTTTCCGGTTTCGTTTCTGGTAAATAAACATATTTCAACCAATGGTTTGCCATATGAAATGATGTCCAATCATTTGTACTGCATGTATACTTCTAAGGGGGAATGTTGTTACTAAGCCACTGCCCTCGAAGATTCTCACCTGAGAAGATAACTACTGGTGTCAATGCGTAAACATCTGCCGTGATGCATTTCAGTATTGTGTCATGGCTAGAAGAAAGAAGACAGGGACAAAGTTACTGCTGTATTGCTACCATTACTATAGCTAATAATAGGCTTAAGGAGAAGAAGAAGAATAGGAAGAACTGGGTGTGGAGTGCGCCCGGTGATGAACTAAATACAAAGACATTCATCTGCACTAGCAGTTGAACCTCGGTTTTGCGGTGGCTTGCGGTTTGTGGTGTCGTGACAGCATAGGCCGTCATATATTGTAACTCAATCTGTCGCGTTCGAATGTTGTCTTGGTCTCTGTTTTGTCTCTGCCAATCCTACAACTTTCCCATGCAATGACTCGCCTTCTTGTAACCCATGTTCATCCATGTTTGCAATGTGACGAGGTTGTAACTTGTGTTTTTACATATGCCGTCATAACATCCGAAAAATGCTGTGATGCGTTCCAAGATATCAAGTGCCGCCCTCTTTGCCTCAAGAGATGCTTGTGGCTTCGTTTTCAGCTCCAGATTCCGCTAAATAAAATGCGTAATCGAGTGTTTACCGAGGTTGTATAGTTGTCCTTATTCTTTCAATATGCATTCAGCTATTTGCTGCATCTCCCACCAGTGACACATTTTCCCAACACGTTCATAATCAAGTAGGATTGTTACTAAGTAATCTTTGAGGTCAAGACTCTACACGCAGTTTTCTTTTTGAGCTTCAGTCCTTGAAACAGCCCCCCAAAGCTGCCGGGATAGGGTCGATTGTTGTACATTGTATAGTGCTGCTGCCGCTTGCTGCGACAGGCCTTCGTACTGCATTGCATCAATTGCAGTCAATAATCTCGATTCTTTTGTCTCTAGCGAATCCATTTTGGCCAATTGCGCGCGCCGCAACGTTGTTGGTGGCTGGGTTGGAGGCCGGGTTGTAGTTAGTAAGGTTGATCCTTGGGTAATCTGTAGGTGGGAAATTTAACTAAATTAACCGATGCGTTGGGTTGTCCGATGCGTTTCCCAGGGGGACTCTAAACTTCTACAATATACGTAACGTTCATCATGCTCGAAGACAGTCACTGAAAGTCCTCTCGTAGGTTCTCTGAAGTGTTTCCTACCATTTCATACTCAACTACTATTGCTCAAACACAATACGAATCACTTTAAAACTATCGATAGATAGTCGCAAAGAGCACTGGGCGACGCACCGGACGCACCAAATGACACCGACGGCCCCCTTACCACCTAACTGACAACCTCCCCAGGCCCTACGGCGCCAACGTCCCACTGGAAGTCCCTACGACGGCTAGTTAGTACGAACATGATTCACACGGTCCCTGCTTCCAAGCGAAAGCTTCAGACGGGTCGCGGTAGGCACCCATTTTTCTAATTGATATTGGACATCCTACCGTTACTAGGGCAAAGCACCCCGGAAACGGGAACCATACAGTGAGTTCCCCGATCGGAAGCACCTCTCCTCTTGCAAAGGCTGTCGCGGCGAACAATTCCAGTTTCTGCCGATATGGCCAGCCTATACATGCTGGTCTACCGATGGTAACCTCAAACCCCCCCCCCCCCCGGAACTCTTTGCCCAGTGTTAACGCTGGGTTCAGTGTTCGCGACTGATGGTCCCTATACGGCCTCTGATTGAGATGACACAACCTACTGTCGACGTAGTTATAATATCTGGACCTGTACCCGGCAATCGACAATGCCGACGGTCGAATATTCGGTCAGATATTCAAGCCAGGAGTGGCCTTAGACAGCGTATATGTAATCCGGACCCGTAACCGAGGATTGATACTGTCCAGAACGAAGTTTCGCGCGCTCTCAACTCGCGTTTAAGTGATTCTGGCCATGATGGCGAGAAAACGCCGCGACACAATTGCAAACACGTCAACGCTTTTCACCTGCCTAACAAAGCACGATGGATGCCAATTCTGATTTCCTGCGCGATCGAGCATCGCTTAGCGCTGTCTCATCGAGCGCGCGGGGTTTCTTAAGTGAGCATACAGGCCGTGGATCAATTCTGGTGGATATAGTCATTGTTGGATAGGTGGATTGAAGAAGTTATGGGGAGAATACAGTCTGATAGTCTTAGTCACTCACCCGTCCCACGATCGTCGTCGGTCGATCTAATTTCTCTGTCGACTGGTACGCTGCTGATTTGAGGATTGACAGCCGGATACAGGCCTGACACTATCTATAGCCTGTTCGGGGACAGACGGCACACTTCAGATAACAGAAGAACGATAGTTGCATACAACAATACTGTCCGGGGGCAGGTCAGCGACTTTCACAGGCCGAGTTGGACCATGAGAGTCTCACTCGCAAATAACCGCATAGCTTGGGAGTTGTGCAATCTTCTATTCACCCAATCTGCTGCATGCCCTAGGTCAATGGTCAGTATTGAGTACGCCGCGAAAGGTTCAGAGAGTACGTGTCAACTACCTACAAATACACGTCCTCAAGGTAGGCTCAGCAACCCGTGTGGAAGTGTTTGTAAGTCAAGAACCGGACAATCTGACTGATCCTTTGCTCGTCCAGAGCCTGCGTAATACTCAAAACGCCGCATGATTTGGCCGAAACCCCAGCTGTCTGGGAATGTCCGTAAAGAAAGATAACGTAGGTCGAATCAACGGTACCTGTCACCAAGGTTGCAAACAAATAAAATGGCACTCAAACCAATCAACCGAGATTCAATCCTATACAGACCATTCACATTGATATTGGGTTATTTTTGTTTGATTTGGATGTTTGTCCAGGACGTGTTGCACACCCGCATGTCCTCAGAACCGTTCAAACTCAACATGAAGTGTATGACGGCGGCGACGATGAGGTATTGCTATTTTCAATACGACTTTGGCCTGTCAGCGCCCACATGAGAAGGAGCGCAGGACTTATGATGGAAGGACGTATGCTATCAAAAAGAAGGAAGGAAGACAAGGGGAAAACGGAGAGAGAAAAGGATGAAGAGCCCAATAGGGAGAGTCTCGTGTTTATCAGGATCCCCAGAATTCCGTTCCTCTTCCCTTCTTCTTCTTCTTATTCTTCTTCTTCAAATCGAAGCTTCCATTTGATTTGATCTGATTGCAAGTCAAGTGCGAGGAGCGATTCAGATTGAGACCTACTCGAGCGAGTCCCCTGCCGCCCACAAAAAGCTCCTAATGGGAATAATGGCAGCCCATTCAGATTGTTGGATAGGCAATTTCTATCACCTGCAGAAATCAACCATGGCTTCCGTTTCCCTACCAGCTACATTGCTCCACGCCACATCGTCTGAATCACCAGGAGACGTTTGGACGGAGTGGTTTGTGGAATGGGGAAGCAACAAAAATAAGTCGTTGGTAGTAACCTCGCGAATACGGGCGCAGGCTCAGTCCTAGATAGGAATGCATTATCTAGATGTGTTTCCCTCCCTCCCTCCACCTGATTTGTAATTGCTATGACATCCAACATGTCTTTTCGCCATCACGTTTGGCATATAGCTTTACAACGGACACAAACAGGGCACGCCAGCCATGTTAGGTTTCCCTCTTAGCCCCCTCGCCCTGTCTCTATTGAAGCAGAGCAGTATTAATGTCGGGAGGATACTCCTCCTATATTGCTGTCTTGGCGTCAAGTACGTTCCGACCTATTCTCACTATATATACTGGGTCTTCGGCCAGTCAGGACTTCAAGGAAGACGGGGGAAGTTATTCCCTTCTTTACACTCTTTTTCAACTTGTATTACTAACTATTCCGATCAATTCAATGCCATTCGTTTAACTCTCTTGAATCCCCTGGAAGTGCCGGGCTGTCTAGTCTCCTTGGGTAGCGACATTGTGGCGGCCACCACACTCTGTCTGGCACACGTTTCGCCTCACTATTCGGATGCCGGGTGCGTTTGGTAGGACTCTTTGTTGGGGGCAGACAATTTGTGCCAAACGTGTTGATCGAAACGCCGCGCTTTGATTGAAGCTCATGGGTACAAATGCCCGAGCTCCACAGACTGCTTCTGGCTTTATCTGCCACTATTGTCCTTCAATTGATAGCCAGCTCGAGTATCCATGGACCTTGCTCCCCTCTGTCGAGTTTGCCTCAATCTTCAGCGAATTTGACTGAAATATTAACAAGGCCATGTCTGTTTCGGAGGCTAGTCGAAGACCGGATTAATCCTGCCAGCAAAAGGATGGCGCAGGAAGAGGCTCAAGTCCGTTTGACGACATGCCTCCTGTTTGACGATTATTTTGCTGCCGGCCCCAGCTCTTTTGAAGATACACGCGTGCGAACGGCACAGGCGGACCTGGACGTCTCCCAGGAGTAGGACTCTCTGAACGACTCAGCGTCTAACAAGTTTCCCTTGCCTTTCGACCAGGGGCCAGCGTTTGGCGACGATAACTTGCCCGACTTTGACAACTGAGATCCATCTGCGCCACCGCCCGGGTGTACCAGAAAACAATGCAGTCTTCGACGGCCTCGTCCCAGCTATGTCTGGAGAATAGGGTTTCCCAGGCGGTCAGATGACCGGCGGACCGTCTGCTCTATCCACTCCCCCAGCGGCTGCGACTGCGACCACGACTACGACAGCGGCTGGTCGATCTTTCATTGTAGCGGTAGGCGGTCGGATGATCAATGCTGGTCACGTTCCGGCTGATGGTTTGCGAATCTGCCCCAGCATTATTTGCCGGTGAGAATTCACTAAAAACACTACAAAGCTGGTGAAGGAAAGGGAGGGTGGAATATAACTCAGCTATCGACTCCCTGAAAGATCGTCGGTCGACGGCATCATGGTTTACAACCACCAAACAATCAGCACGCCGGTACGCTCGTAACTCGATCTCTTCCCGTCTTCTTTGTCTACAGCCATCATTAACTGAAAACACAGCTTCGAAGCGTAAGGCCACAGTGCCGTGAGCGCCACCATTGGCCGACTGTATCGCGTTCATCGGCGACCCGGTGTTCTTCATGCACCACATGTCCGTCGACTACGTCTATGATGGATTCCTTGCTGGCGACAGGCCAGATCGACAGATCGTGCTACGGGGAATGAACGGGCCTGTGGACAAAGTATTCGGCAATTACGGCTCACGCTTCCAAGCATTGTCACGCTTCTCGAAGCGTAAGCCGGCTTTGAATTGGTTGTGTGTTTGTGTGTGTGTGGTTCCTCGGGGATAGGGAAAGTGGACACATGACATCGTAACTACTATATATACTGAAGCAGGGTGGTGTGAATGTCGGGAGAATCATCCTCCTATATCGCCGTCTTAGTGTCAAGTACGTACCGGCCCATGATCATTATAAATTCTAGGTCTTCGGCCGACCAGGACTTCGGGGAAGACGGGGGAGACACATGGAATTCCTTTCTTACACTCTTTTTCGACCTGTATTACTACCTATTTCGATCAATTCAATGTCATTCCGTTTAACTGCCTACTGCTGCCTCAAATCCCTTGGAAGTGTTAGGCTGTCTAGTCTCCTTGGGTAGCAATATTGTGGCAGCCACCTAGGAGTGTACACTATTGCCCTGCCACGATCCGCATCCCCTAAATCTATCGTCAATCACTATTGCCTTGAGATCGGAACGTACCCAGTTACTTCACACAGTTATGTCGGCCTTGGTCAACCTTGTCGGCTGCATGAGAACCATAACCTCCATTACCTCCATTACCTCCATTACCTCCATTACCTCCATTACCTCCATTACCTCCATTAACCTCAACAGCTTACAATGGCTCCGACGGCTGTGCCTGGCATGCTGGGCTGTCGACGATGCCGTCCTCGGGCAGGAAACTCGATATTATTTGGGAGGGTTTCTCCCACCCTACCTGAAGATCTTCCTGCCAGTCTCCAGACATCGAGTGCCAGTCATAACTTAGGTACTCTTAATCTTAACTACTTTCCACCTCAAGTATCTCTCCTCACCTGAACCGCCTCTCTTCGCTTGGACACGAGGACTTGGTATGTATTAACTTCAACTCTTCTCTGTATGCCCTATTCGTCTTCTCCCTCCTATGTCTGAAGCCCGACCTGCCTACTTCATGCCATCATTGCGTGAAACGCTGCGAATAGGAGAACCTACCAATCGCCAACTTCCTTCCGAGATCCGTCCTCTAGCAGGCGATCGCTAGCATCAACCGACAGAAAAGAGTCTCCACGATGCTATTCTGTCTCCATACGCACCGATAATCTACCCATCCCCTCATCGTGTTGGGGAGGCGTCTCTATCGTCAGAAATGCTACGAGCAGTGTTCCTGACGCTCGGAATCTCCTTCACGCAACCTCGTATCTTCTTCTTTTCGTCGGAATCTTTCCTTCCCCCACTACCTCGATACCATCTTTCCCAGGCCCCTTTCTCAATTCGTTTTCTTTTTCTCTGTTGCAGAAATGTAACTTAACCAAACTCAACCAAAAGTATACGTACTACTACTATATGGTAGCTAACAGGCTGAGGATATATATAGACGATATGTTTTTTTACGCTTCGATGTTCATCGGAGTTGACTCCGTCCCTCAATCGGCTGCGCCCACTCCGGAGTTTGCTAACCCCCTGAAGAATACCAACAGGCAATTCCAGCCTCTCATCTTCTCATTCAAGAATATAGAGCGTAGAAAGGGGGAATACATTGCGGATTTGAACGTAGAAGGCACCAACGTCTTGGACGTCCCGCAAAGCAGCGACGAGCGGCAGGTGCTCGTTCGACGGCTCTTTACGGCATTTTACGATTACTCTGCCACAATAGGCCCCCTCAGCAATGCAAACTTCCGGAACGCTGCCGAGAAGGACTAATTCGCCGAAGGCTAGACTCATATAGTCCTATGGACTCTACGGGGAGGTCGAAAACAAAAACACCTGTTATATAGGGTTCAATCCCAAGACCGACAGGTTGATAGCGATACATAGAGCATGCCCAGAAGGGTTTCAACGACTTGGATGGTTGGTATACCACCAGCGTGGCATGTTATAGGCCGTACGATTCTTTCACCGATTGCTTCGAGGAAGTGGAAACCGCTTTACGAGCAAGCCACATGCGGGAAGACCTTCGTGCTATACCTAGCTAATGAAGATTGACGGGAGTTAAAGGCCTGTTGCACCTCATTGTTCCGAATGGCCCATTTTCCGGAAGTCGACCGGAAGTCCCTCGGCCGGCTGGACAAAGAAGTTGAGCCGAGGCTGCATGATAGAGGAATCACACTATTCTCACCCCTAAATCAGCCCAGAAAGCATCGTCCAGAGCATAGGTATACACCTGTGTAGAGGAGACGAGTATGCAACGAAACGGACAGGACCAGCTTGTCGACAAGGTACGCGTTTGGATTACGGAATTCCGGCATACCATACACACGCTTGGAGAACGATAACTAACGGAGGGATTATCACAGACACAAGAAGTTGGACTTCTAGCACCACCGGGGACATATGGAATACAGGATCCATATCTGGGTCAGTTAGCCGTCCTGCTGGCCGGTCACCCGCTCTGGCAACAGGGTTTCGGATTTGATAGCGCACAGGATGAGCAGCCCGGAAACCACCGATCTGACGACTCTGCGTAGAAAACATAGAATAATTAGAAAAGCAAAAAAAAAAGAAAAAGAAAAAGTTTAAAACTCTATATTTAATATTTCGACGGCCGACTCTGATCTCTTCGTATCCACACATCGCCGACAAGTGAACTCCTACATACGAATATAGTCGCCGACGTTGCCGAACACCTCTTATTCATCGCCTGCCTTTCTCATTTCTTATGTACCAGTCTTTCCCTCTCTGATTAATCGGCCTCTTCATTGTAATTCTCCATACCTAGGTAGCTACACGATACCAGAGGAAGCTGACAACCCAAATTCTCAGCCAGCAGAAGACAACACAGTCCGGGATATTGGCATGCCCGTCTGTAGGGAGAAGGGATTAGGTCGAAACGAGGACATACCCCTCTGCGAGGGCGAAAGTGTCGAGGCATATATAGCGTAGTACCATCAGAGATACTACCTACGTTTAACCTTTTATCTCCGTGACACTATAGGCGTTACGTCATAAGTATGTAGGTAGATAGAAGCTAGTGGCAGGTATTCAACGACGGCAAGAGATGTGATTGTGTACAGAGGTTTATTTTCCTTCTTTAACTTGAGAGTGTTCAGCAAGATGCGAAGATATCGGAGCAAATTCCCAATTAACGGAATCCGAAAAAAGCATCGCAAAGATGTCCCATGAATGCCATGTCCATGACATAGTCGGGCCCGGCGAGTAAGCCATGCGAAGATCTATCTTAACACTACTTGACTAATTTATGGCCGGAGTGTGCGTACTTGTTAGGCAAGTCAGTCAGGCACCATGCACAAATATATGAAAATAGATAACTTGAGTCTTCCAGAACACCGCATCATAAAGCCCGAGATTTCACGATGCCGCTAGACACCACGAACAATTGACTATATATATCCAGGGATCTACCATCTAAGTACATAGGTACAGATTAGATACATATCCCGACCAAATACCCGCTCTCTCCGGACTTCGACCGGAAAGGAAGGCGGAGAATACTTGAGCACCTGACAAATCCCATCGAACCAACCGGACTCGGCCGGAGGAATACGCGGGGCCCGGCGAGCAACCAATCATGGCTCACACCGTTGCACGTTTCGGGTAATTGGCCTCCACCGAGTCTACACACTTTTGTCCCTGCCTTTTCAAGGAAACCAGCCAATGACCTCTTTATCTCTAAACCATGAGGTTTGACCCTGTGGCCAGATTCAGATTTCCGCCATCTTGATTCGCTGTAAGTCTAACCTAGGCCACTTCTTTTTTATCTATTTAGCATTAAGCCTTGTCTGTCTTACTCTCTCTGCTCCATCATGAATCGCATGTGTTTTGGCCGCTGAGTCTCAGCATCTGTATTGGATGGCCGACAATAGGTAATAGGTTACAACTGCTTTAACATAGTACACCACATTCTACTCCTCGTCAAACTAAACCAAAAAAAAAAAAAAACCTGCCCATAATGGTGGTGTAGGACCCCACGTGTCTTGTTGGGCGCTAAATAGTCTAAAGTAAGGCAAAGAGAATATCTCGTCTCAAGCTGCCCACCATCTCTTGAGATGAGATGGGATGGAATACTTACTTACTGATTGGCGACAAATGCTTAACCTAGCCATGTATCAGCGTGATATGACAAAGGGGATCAAACTTGAGCAATGATAGATCACATTTCGTTACTAGTTATTTACAATACCGACTCTTTGTATGTAGTTAGTTATATAGGTCTGACGGCCTTTTGTAATATTTGCATGTGACTGTGAGGAAAAAAATCAAAAAAAATCAGCCAGCTCTTGATGTGCAACTGAGGGGGAAGGGGATTTCTCGCGCCTGGTGGGTCGGGGTTCCAGAGCACCGGGGTACTCTTCAACCAGGGGGCCGGCCAACTAAGGGACATGGGTAGGCAAGGCAAAGTCCCCGGGCAACTGATATGTAATAGCGTGTAGTTCTGGGCTTTGTATATTAGAAGGTTATGCCCTCCGGAATCGTTGCACTTTAGCTACTACCTACTCTTGCATACTAACAAAAGCCTAAGAAAAGACCTTCGATCAAGAATTGACCTGTGGTAGCGAGTCTCGAATACACACCAACCTGAATACACCTCGTCTCTCACCGCCAAACACATCTCAGTAGTTACGGAGCTGCTGTCCGCCCCTCGGCGCTTGTGCTCTTTAGCCAGACGAGGCCGCAGCACCGGCGGGGCCAAGGGTCTCGACGATGTCCATCCCTCTGCCCACTGGGGCCATCTTCGCCGCATCGAGCCGGGATCCAACCATTGCCTGTCCCCGCGGATACTGGCTCCTAGCCACTCTCGCATCAGCTCTGCGCTTCGCCGGCGACTGCCAACAATTACTGACCGGGACGCTGCTACCCGTCATGCTGCTATCCTCATTCCGCCAGGCCGCCCTAGTAGTCCGGAGAGTCTTACAACAGGCTTGGTTCACATCAATTCAGACCTATCAGGCAGCGACAAGCGTGCTCTACCACTCCATTCGACTGTCGAGACAGGCGACATGGGCGACCTGGAATAGCAAACAGATGAAGAGGCTGAGGAGAAAGATCGAGTTTGAGTTTTTCACTCTGATACTCGGTGCTGGCGGAAACAACTTGTGTCTGGTCATATTCTGGCCGGGTTGGGGCGTCTTAGCCCTGGGTGCATTGGTAGCGTCGGTGTTGTGTGCGCGATGATGGATGCGAAAATCCGGGGCGAGCGCGGTAAGTTCCGCGAATGGTAAGATACCTATAAACGACCGTACTAACGATATTCTTAGACGAAGTAGCAGGCTGCCTGTCATGTCATCTCTTTCGCTCCCAAGTGACGAGAAATACCCTTCAGGAATAGAAAAAAGTGTTTCCACCGGGATCACGCCTGATTTCCTTTTGATAGTCTTTTTCAGGATCGAAGTCTTGCCACATGCTGGCTGGGTATATGTGCTTATTTCGGCCGTACCATCTTCGGTCGACTACCTTGGTCAAGGTGGGATCGTCGGACGCACCCTCAAGGGAATCGGGTGCTGCGGAGGTGGTGTTGATAGTGGCGATTGGTTCGGACGGCGGGCGGGGTGCTTCGGCGTCATAGTTGAAGAGGATGGTTCCGTTTGGTCCACGAGTTTTATTCATGATGAAGAATAGAAAGTCATAGTGCTGTTGGCGACATTGTCAGCTAGTTATTCTCTGAACCTCTTCTTGGTTGCCAGCCAAAATCAATGACAAGAGGGAAGAAGTCAACTCACATGAGGGATGATGACATTGCCTCGTACCATCATGAGATCGTCAACGCCCACCCGTGCCCATGCCCGCCGGGCGTTGGCCTTTTCGCCAACACCAAGATCTGCGCCCACCTTTCGGCTCTTATCCAAGAACTGCCACACGAAGTCGCCTTTCTTGACGCGCACAATTCCTCCAGGGATGTTAGATCCGTCGTAGAATACAAAAGGCATGGCGATTATAGTCGCCTTCAAGAGTTCTTGGCGTTCTAAAAACTCGCGCCTCAATGTTTCTCTTTCAGCGGCTTCGCGACGTAATGCTGATTTGGTAACGGGACGGGGCACGACCGCGACGGACGAGTTGACCTTCAGCTTGTTCTTGACATTATCGCTGGACTCTTCACCGGCCGTTGTCGCACTGCTCCGGGGAGTTTCTTGCTTGTCCGCATCTTCATCGTCATCATCGCCAAACGACAGCTTGGCGCCGCCCGCTTTCCGTTTCTTTTTCTTGAGAGGGGCTGCCGAGCTAGCCGTAATATCTGGGGTGTTGGTCGACGAGCGGTCTGGTGTAGAAGTAGCGGAGGCGGCTTCGCGGGCCTCGCGTTCCTGTTGTTCGAGAACCTCGGCGCGACGCTTGCGGAAGTCGGACAGAGCCACTAGACCAACCGTATTATTGGAAATCCGCTGCTGGGTTGTCTTGTTCTGTGACGTAAATCGTGATTCAGACATCATGAAAATAATCGCGGTGAGCCCAAAGACGGTCTATAACATGTCTACGAACAGAATAATAACGTAGCTGGTTGCAACTCCTTTACTGCCACCTGTATTGAGTTACAGATACATGTAGATTGGTGTGGATGGGTGAACTGGCTGATGTGAACAGAGAAGTCCTAAGAGGTCCTACCGAGGAATTAAAGCACTCTAACAAGCTTCTTCTTGAAGAGGCGCACGCACCATAGATGTGGCGCAGTGCTGTCTTCCGTATTACATTATGCATGGTAGGAACTTGCGGGGTATGGACTAATGCAGCAGACATATGTATATAGGATCAATAGTCTAGAACTGAATCTACAGCCACAATCGGGCCACATTAGTTATTTGCTGCATTATTTCACAAGTTCCACGATCCATCGTCGCTCATCGTCATCATCGTCCAACTACCTGGCGCCTCCGTAACCATTTGTCAGTCCTGCACTTTTTCGGACCGATTCTCTATTGGTTTCCCTCCGCTGGTCGAGAGAATTAGCGGGGTTAGGTGCTGTTTCTGGCGCCGGTCCTATCTAGACCGTTCTGTGGGCGACATGTCCGGCGCCAACAGCAGCTCAGTTGAAGCAGGCAAGCCAAGTCACGATGGCCTCGCCCATAGGAAGTTCCGGTGCGAGAATACCAGGCCGGTCCACAGCGAAGCTACCTGTCGGAACACTTTGTGCATTGTCGCAAATCTCCAGGTCTGTGGAAAGGTAGTCATGCGGAGTGATTCTAACCATTGAAGCAAAGGTCGAAATGAGGTCTCATATCAGCGAAAGTGATGCGCAACTCCAGAATCTGAGAACGTGATGTACATATGACTTGATGCTACAGAGGTCGCCCTACGGTGCGGCCACGTCGTTCTTCCGCGACATTGACACTCGCTATCCGTATCAGCGATGACATACAGTATTCAATATGTAAACATATCCCGACGGTGTCAACATCTCGCCCCTTTAACCCAGGAGAAGAATGTTGCTCTTCGTGGCGGCACGAGAGGCCGGTGTCGAGAACTGATCAACTACCTATTCAAGAGCAAAATGCTTCCGAGATCCCCAGCGGGCACAGAGGGAATGGAATACCAACCTGGCTTTCCCTTCTCGTATCGGTTGCCAAGTTACCTTGACTCAATTGGGTAATGGAACCCAATATCAGCGCTCACAGTCCTATGGTAAGCCGCTGATGCTTTTTACGTTCATGTTGATATCTAATTATAGTCCTCGCGCTCACAGCTTGTTGCTTTGTTGTTTGATCTTAGCGTAGCCGTTTGAAAGCGCAACTCTCCCATTGCTCTTCACGATCGTTTCGAAGACATAATCGTCAACATCGCCGACAAAGCCAGTTCGAAATATTCGTGTTTCCAGTTCATCGCCCGGGTAGACGACGCTTTTGAACCGGGCCCCGAAGGCCTTGAGTTTCGCGGGATTCGATTCGGCAACTGCCCGGAGCAGTCCATGCGCGGCTATATTCCAAGTGCACAGGTCCTGCAAAATAGCGCCTTTAAATCCTGCGCGCTTACCGGACGCGTCGTCCGTGTGCAAGGGATTGTAGTCACCGCACAGTCGATATAGCAGCGCTGTCTCGCGTGTCGTCTTGAACGTGTACACGGCGTCGGGTCGCCGTGCGGGCATCCTGGAGTTGGGCCTACTGGGCCATTTTGGACCATCATATCCGCCCTGTCCAATGCCGAGCTCCGTGCTGGTCATTTTAGAATAGGTCGTTCCCGTTTTCACATCCATGAGCTCGTGCTCCCGCTCGAAAACCATGGCGCCTTCTTCGTCGTATACACCGAGAACCTTACTATGGATCTCGAGCTCAAGTCCCGTCGAACTCGTCGGAAGCGAGTTCACAATCTCAATGCCATGCTCAAAATTTACAGAGCGCTCGGCATCTAATGGCGGCGTCCCGGGCACTGGTTCAGAGACGGCACGGGCGACAACGTCGGGCGCATCCTTGTCTGTTTGTTTGAATGCCAGATTCACCGGGAACGTTGGGAACGCGGCAAACCGTGGGTGCATCTCGTAGAGAAAGTGTTTTTCGTCTGTTTGTGCCCCGATGGCATTCGCCTTTTCGTACCAATTCCTCGTATGTTAGTCAAAACGACCATTTCTCATCTGTCGAATCATGAAGGTAAACCGATGAAAGACCGGCGCCGCGAGAAGGAAAAAAAAAAGAAAAAAAAAATACCAAATGGGAACTCACAAATAAGAGCACGTCTCGGCGATTATATGTGCATTTAATCGGACTGAACTTATGACCAACGGCCTTGCGAAAGTCGACATTGTCATAACGGCCATCAGACCGCTTTACGGGTTGCTCAGAGGAACTCATTTCCTCATGCTGCTGCTGCTGCTCCTGCTGCTCTTGCTGCTCCTCTAGTTCTTCCACCTCCAGTTCCGGCTCCTTCTGTTCCCTCTGCACTGGAACGCTGTATGGAACGATAGCATTGTTAACGGATTCCGATTCCATGTGGACGAAGGACTGCTTTGAGACGAATTTCCTGCGATAGATATCTTATTCGATGGTTATTGATTTATCACAGCGGGGGCCGGCTATCGAGTCTCGTTAATACAGTTCGGAGATCCTAGTAATCGGATTCTCACGGGAAACAGAACGTCGTTCATACTATATACTAAAAGTAAACAACTCGGCTGTACATAAAACTTCCGAGGAAAAGGAGTACAGTGATTCATCCAGATTGGGGAAAAGCACGACGGCGGGTGTGTCCGGGGACCCGGCGTGTCCAATCCAAGACTTAGCCTGGGACAACTCTCCTCACTTCTCCACCCGTTCAACGATCAGGGGTCGGCGGCAACCAATGTGTGCCCAAGTTGGCACCCGACGCGAACCTCTTGCTACGTGTACCTGGGTCCTGCCTGCGGCGAAAAAGGCGAAAAAGGCGAAAACGCACCCGGTATCAGGCGGAGGCTGTGTTTGCTGCTATCCATGTCGCCATGTCGTGTGTTGTACATTATTATGTGGAATTGCCATACTTGATTGGGTTGACGATGGAAGGTTAGCTAACGCCGACGCATAGCTGCTCATTCGGTGAGTTGGGTCCTTAAATACATGGTATCCATCCTATCCATGGTATCCGATCACACCGCCAAACCCTTCTCATACTACTACTACGTATTAGTAGCTGACGACCGCCAAAATGACAGGTAGAGACGACTCGACTAGCCTGGAGGCTATAGTCTCTTGGGGATCTGCATAGTGCACGATATATTCCATACTTTCTTCCTTCGATGGCTCATTTGTGTACATTTACCATGTCGCCAGGTACCGACCGGTACTGAGCTCCGTGTGTAAGTGCACTTGATTCTGCAGTCAGCCGCCCATTCTATACTGAATTCGTTTTTCGTTTTTCGTTTTCTCTTTTCCCTTTTCCGTTCTACACCATCTCACCAAATCATGAGTTAGTCACCTGTGATAACTAACCCTTTTGCCTCAGAACTACACTATGTTCGCATAGTATCTTCCTACTTATACCTACTGCACTTGGTAGACGACTGAGTACCTACCTAAGGTATCTATCTACCTACGCTACATCTTCGCTACATCTACTTAGTGTAGGTAGGTAGCGGATTATTTGGCATAACCGCCCTCAAGCACGGAATAGTCCGCCCGGGATTCTAGTCAGATTGCTGGGATGGCACGGGCCGTAGACACGGGTATCCCGCGATTTCGGCCTTTTAGCGTCGTCACCGATCATGCTGAACCGTTGTTCTGCTGTGCGGTCTGTGGCAAACGACGGAGTACTGGTACAAGACGCGCGAGGCAAACAGATTCAACTAACTACCTACATATCACCACCTCCAGGTACGTACATATCGTATCAAGTTTCCATGACTTCTTATTAAGTAAGAGAAAACAGAAAAAGGCAATTAGGTTACTAAAGAGTGGCAACAAATGTTATACATAGTTCTTAACCTCCAAAGGTTCCAACCCTCAAATTGGCAACCCGAGTCAAAGGTATCTACACCTATTAATACAGCTCTACCAGGCAACGATGGCCCCTCGGAGCAGCCAAGAAGTACTGTTCTGGAATCATATCTTTGTCGCTCATGCCTTCAAGCGTCGACACCTTGGCATTGGGGAACGCCTTGAAGAACCGAGCTGTGGCGAGTCGAAGTTCAACTCTGGCAAGATGCAGACCAATGCAGACTAAGTGGCGAATATTGGGTCAGTATTCGCATTCCGGTACGGACGGCAAACACCAGTCCTCTTCAGGAATGGGGGGGAATGTGTAATGAAAAGCGGGATAAACTCACTTCTGGAGCCACCACCAAACGGTCTGAATGCATCCTTCATTGCTTGAGTCAGGTTCTCCCACCGAGATGGATCAAATTTATGGGGATCCGGAAACGCATGGGGATCGGCGTGGAGGGTGTGGTTTTGCGCCGTGACCGTATAGCTGGCTGGAATATGATGGCCACACATCTCCGTGCCGCCTGCGGGAACCTGCCTCGGCAATCCGGAGGGCACCGTCGCGTAACGTCTGAGTGTCTCGTCTATGACGTGATCTAGGTATGGGACGTGTCTAAGCTCTTCATAAGTAAATTCCTCCGGAAGCGCCTCGAGTTCTTTGTTGAGTCTCGACTTAATTTCCGGATCACGACACACAGCCCAGACCAGATAGTCCAGAGTGTTCGAGGTTGTATCGCTTCCGGCGACGATATAAGACTGGGCATTGTTCACCATTTCGGGCGGAGAGATGCTCTCGTCGCCCTCTGCATGGTAGAGTTTACTCAGAACCGTGGGTTGGGCATTGGGGCCCTCCTTTTCCACGAGGTCTCGGTGACGTTGTAGCGACTCCGTGGCATACCTGCGTACGCGGAGGCCGGTGTCCTGAGCGGTCTTGAGCCCGGGGAGTGGGACCCCGAATTGCGCCGTGAGCCTAAAAAGGGCGGGAAAGGCGGACCGGTACGAGCCTATCTTTCCAACGCTCTGAAGGTCGGAAATATACTGGTTGATCTGGGATTTCATGAGTCAGAACTCAAAAACAAGCCGACTTATACACGTCATCGCTACAAACTTATGATCGAGGGCCGTTATAAAGACTGACCTTTCCAGTCTCCAGCATCCGAAACGACTCCCCGAAACTCAGTTCACCGATGACATCTGTGGCCATGAAGAGCCACCATTTATAGATGTCGGTGACCCCTCGAGTTTCGAATTCCTCCTTCATTCGCTGCAGGGTGAGTTTGACATTGGAGTCGATCTGCGGAAGGAAGGATTTGAGACCCGACTCCGACAGTGGCGCCGATAGCAGCCTTCTATACTGCCTGTGCAATTGCAAGTCGGTGGTATTGAAGATATTCTGAATGAAAGGGACGAAATTCCGGTACCAATTGGATTTAGGGAATTCATTTTTCACGGCATACAGACGCCGAACAGCCTCTAGATCAGCAACGAAGACCTCGCGGGGGCCGACTCGAACGATGGGGCCTGCTCGCAATTAGCCACCACAAATCGAATCCCGTTCGACTGCCAGCTTTACCATATTTGCGGTGGAGATTGTGAATATAGGCCGGTTTTCCGCCGGCCAGCCAATAATACGTCGACACGAGATCGGTCCATTTCGCGTACCATGGCCCGGGAACTGGTGCAAGGGGGTCTCTCGACTTGGAGATGAATAACTAATCGTCATGATGCCTGGTCAGACATTTTCTCATGGAAGGATTGACGGCCAACCGGTTAAGCAGCTCACCAACAATACGACTCCCACGCCAAGAGCACACAAGGAGAAGAGGGGTTTGGACTTGATCAGTTCGAGAGTCGCATCCATTCTGACGTTTATACTAGGCGGAATGAAGTAACCATCTTTTCAAGATACAACGAAACAAAGAAGTGTGATCAGTTACACCTATTATATGTGGAATGATTCGATGCGAGTAAATGTCAAATACAAGCAGCTTCAATTGCTTGGGCCGCATGTGTACCATAAAATCCCCATGGAATCGGACTTACGCGGATCCTTCTCGGCCGAGGTGGCGAGGATCACTCACTCGGGATCTGCTTATATACGCGATCCATTTGCGGGCTTTTCGCACTTAAAAGACGGACAATACGGCGCACGACCGCTACTACGTAGTACTTATCGACGACACCATTCGGAGTTAACTGTGTAAGGCTTTCTCCTCATTTATTGGTTGCTCGGCCTGGCTTGCTTATACAGGGGATATTCATCACGGGCGAGTTTGTCGTGGTTGGCCAAAACGGACGGCCGACTAATGCGGGGGATGATGATGATGAGGGAGATGTACGGCATGGAGTAACTCCTTTATCCGAAATGCCGAAGCATCCGAGGAGTTGCCTCCGCTCCGGAAGTAACTCACTACGGCCGACCGTGTGGGTGTCGTTCGTGAACCCCAGCATGGCCTCGCATAGCCGCGAGTTGTCTGCACAGGATTGCGGGCATTGCTGTAATTCTATGCCTGCTGAGGTTAACTCAATTACAGACATCTGCATGCATTCACGAAAAGGCATATGCCAACGTCGACGGCGGAAAGATTCGAAAAGCGCATTCACTCTTTTGCGAAACCTCGAAACCTCGAAACCTCGAAAACTCGAAAGACTCAGAAATTCATCTCATACAATTAATCATATTCATACATTATCTTACAATCATGTGTCATGAATGTACACTCCTGATCTCCGGCACGCCTCTCTCCAAGTCCTCGACTTGTATCTTAGGATTGCCGCGTATCTCATCCGGGCCCTCGGTAAATATAATCCGAGGGGTCGGCTCATGCTCAATCATGATAGCCTCCGCGTTGCTACCGAGTCCCTTCTCCCCTTCCTTCTCCGACTCCTGTACTATTGCGTCGCTCTTCTTAGTCTTCTTGAAGACGCCACCAATCTTGCCAAGGTATTTGGCAAAGAACCTATATACCACAAGGACTGGTGCGCCAACCGTCTCTGTCATGGCAGCGAACCACTCGTCGGGGAACAGGCGAATAAGCACAGCCCACGGCAGACACACGGCCGCTGCCACTACGCAGATGGCCCATTGGACGCCGTTGAGAGGCTTGATAGAAAACGCAGTGCCGCCGACGAAAACGATGACGATTTGCAGTCCGACCATCAAGACAGTGATGCCCATGAAGAACTTATTGCGGTGCACACCCTCAAAGATGTTGAACTTGTTGTCGAGACGGCGATTGTTGAACTCGTTGAAGATCTGCATCCAGACAAAGGTGTTGAAGACCATGGTGTTGAGCTCTGTCTGCTGCGCTCGGCTATTCGGGTCGTAGCCCAGGATTTGGATGCCTGCGAAGTACAGCACGAAGATGACGACCAGCTGGAATACGGACTGTCCGATGATCATCTTCCACATGGTGACGCTAATCAATGGGGCGCTCTTAGGCTGGGGCGGCCGGTCGAGGATTCTATCGGTGGGAGGATCGGTGGCGAGGGCGAGCGCGGCGAATGTGTCCATGATGAGATTCACCCACAGAAGCTGGACGGCAGTGAGGACTGACTCCATGTCGGGATTCGCGACGGCCGAAACGAATGCTACCAGGACGGCAGTGATGTTGACGGTAATTTGGAACTACACGTGCTTGTTAATAACTGACTTTCTTGCGAGCGGGGATATGGTCTCCCTACCTGAAGAAACTTCTGAACCGCATCATTGACAGCCCGTCCCCATTTCATCGCCGTCAGGATAGACGTGAAATTATCGTCCATCAACACAATCTCAGAGGCCTCCTTGGCGACTTCGGTACCGCTAATACCCATGGAGAAACCGACATCAGCCGTCTTCAGCGCCGGCGCATCGTTTGTTCCGTCGCCGGTAACGGCAACAGTCTCACCGAGCGCCTTCAGCTTCGCTACGAGAATCCGTTTATCCTCGGGGGAAGACCGGGCGAGGACTTGAAGTCTCGGGATCATCCTGTTCATCTCGTCATCGCTTAGAACTCGGAATTGGGGTCCTTCCATGATGAGTCCGTCCGTGTAGATACCGCATTCCGTAGCGATCGCCTTTGCTGTCGTTGCGTTATCACCCGTGACCATGCGAACTGTCACGCCCGCGAGTTGGGCTTGCCGGACGGCCTCGGGGACTCCGGGTCTGACGGGATCCTGGATACCGACGACGCCAAGCCATACGAGATCCGTGAGTAGAGAAGCGAATTGGACCTGTGCATCTTCGATCTTAGCGTGAGCCGGTGGCCACTGAGAGTAATCACGATAAACGAGGCCGATGGTACGAAGAGAGTCCTTGGCATATCGATCGATAGTAGTCTTCAGCTCCGCGCGGTCGCTGTTCGTAAGCTGGCTTTCGTCGAGTGTCGCGACGTCGGCTTTATTGCTGCAGTAGGCCAAGAGAATCTCCGAGGCTCCTTTAACCAAGAGTCGGTATTTCGAGCCAACCTTGATGACGGCGCCCATGCACTTCTTGCTAGAATCAAACGGGATGATGTGAACGATCTGTTCGTTAGCGCGCTGCTCCGCGAGCGACTGCATGCCCAAGTGATCTTTCGCCCACTGCAATAAAGCCGTCTCGGTCTTGGAGCCGACGAAAGCAAACTGGCCGTTATCCTCACCCTCGAAAGCAGTGGAATTGATCGCAACGGATTGAACCAGCGCTTCCTTCGTTTTCCGAGGGACTTCGGCAGCCCATTGAGCCACAGTCTTCGCATCAGGGGTGTTGTTGTTCTCGGGCTTGACGAAATTCGAGCGGCCAAGCGTTCCCGCCACCACTGTCATCCGGTTAGTCGTCAGGGTACCCGTCTTGTCGGAGCAAATAGTCGTGGCATTGCCCATCGTCTCGCAGGCGCGCAGTACGCGAACAAGGTTATGTTCCTTCAACAGGCGTTGGGTGGCGAATGCCAAGGCCAAGGTGACGGCCAGGGGCAAACCTTCAGGCACAGCCACCACAATGATGGTAACGGCGACAATGAGGATATCGAGGAAGCTGGAGGCCTTCTCAGCCGCAGGGCGGGGATCGCTGGATACGCCGGCGGCGAAACGGAATAGGAGAACGAAGAATAGGAGAGTGGCGGCGGAACTCCCTATTTTCGCGATGGCCACGGCGAGTCGTTCGAGTTTCTTTTGCAGAGGCGTGGCCTCTATTTCGGTTTGGACGGACATCATGATTTTGCCGAAGCTTGAGTGTACGCCGACGGACGTGCAGAGGAATGTTCCCACGCCCTCGAGGACTTTTGCTCCGGAGATAATGAAGGGGTCGAGATGTTTGGCGGTAGGGCTTCCTGATTTCATGGAGGCCATGACCTGATTCCCGGGCGTCTTCTTAATCGCGTCGGATTCTCCAGTAGCCGAGGACTCGTCGCATTTCAAATCGTGACCTCCGATCAAGATACCATCCACAGGGACGACATCGCCGGGCTCGAGATGTAAAACGTCACCAACGAGGATATCCTTGACATTGAGCATGAACATCTTGCCGGATCGAATAACCTTGATCTCCCTGTCCTCTTTCTTCGCATTCAGCTTGACAAAAGCCCGTTCCTTTTGCCAGTCATTCAAGGATCCCACCAAGGTAACAATAAGAATAGCTATTATGATAGCGACGCCTTCAACCCAGTCGACGGAGGGGGGGTCGCCAGGCAAATGTTTAATTCCAAATGTTTCGTAAAGACCGAGCGCCAGGGACACCACGGCGGCTATCGTCAGGAGAATAATGACTTTATCTTGGAAGGCATTCCAGACTAACATCCACAACGGGGTCGCTTGCTTCTCCGGCAGGACGTTTTTTCCGTAGACCCTGCTCCGGTCGGCAAAGGGGCCGGAGTCCGGGTTTAACCGCCGTTCTGCTGACGGCGGTGATGGTGGTGATGGTGGTGATGGTGATGATGGTGATGATGATGATACTTCGGGTTTTTGATCTGTTGGCCCCATGGTCACCTGATCAAGAGTAACCGTGGTTCGGACGACGGTTTCGTCGATGCTCAGACCTGTCGTGGTATCTGTTTGTAAACCCCGTTGGATGCCCGCAAGTCCGCCTAAAGCACGAAAAACCGGTAACGACTTGGGGTTCAGCAGTTTGTTAAGATGGCCGGGGCTAAACGCAAAAGGGTTATCTTGAACCTGAAAATCAGGCTCGGTACCGGGATCAGGCGAAAGCACGGATTCCGGATCGACGGTTATAAAGCTCGAGCCGCAGTCGGACTGTGCTGGGGTGAGGAAGGGATTATGGGTCGAATGGGCGGGTGTTAAGAAGGGATTTGATGCGTTTGAGATAAAGGAGCCGCTGGGTGTGAGGGCATTGGTTTCGAGGGTATTGCTCCTCGAGCGGAGACTGGCCCCTAATGTTGTGCCGGTCATGTCACTTCTTGGTCGTCCGCTGGTCTCTACTCCCAGTCCAGGCGGGGCCAGGGTATCGGGCCTGGGACGAGCACTGGGAGTTATCGGGGAGATGTCGGTGGTGTTGCTCCTTGATTGAACAGTGGTGTCTACCACCAATGTGGGCGGTGCTAGGCTATCGGGAGCCATGGTCGTCGGCGAGAAGTTGTTCGGTCTTCTTCTTGCGCTGACGAGTTATAAGAGGAGAGGAAAGGAGTGATGACTTCCTTGTAGAGGAGAGAGAGAGAGAGAGAGAGGGTGTGTGTGTGTGTGAGTGAGGGAATTCACGGTCATGAACCAGCCTGTCGATACCAAAGACAGGACACAGAAGCGGAAGCGGAAGCGGAAGCGGAAGCGCGAAAAGGTCGTTCCTATGTATGCCAATGTGTCCCGGGCTGTGTTTTAGTTTCGCCCTTTTCTTTTTTGCCTTTGTTGCCTCAGTCACCGTGGCGAATGTCGCTGACCTTGCTGAATTATCCACCAAGCATACAATTCAACCTGTGAATTTTCCAGGGATGATGTAAGATGTGTGCCAATGGAAAGATGGTCGATGCTCCCTCTAGAAGAAAGGCTTGGTTGTTTCCCTGGTGGTATAGGATTGCATGTGCATGCTATAAAGCTTGTTGGTTAATAGACTCTTGGGCCATATAGTTCAGGCTGTGTAAAAATAGGCCTCACCCACTAGATATTGTACCGGTATGGGGACTTGTCATTCACGTGTGGTTGAGTGTCTATATGGCCAAGCATCGGACGAAGAAGTGCTGCGGCGGCTTTCGTGGGCGTGGTGGTTTTTGTTATGCGACGCACACCCTCGATGGTGCCTAGAGAATTCCAGTCTACCGCCACATGGGACTGAAGCGGGGGGTGTGTGTAGGTGTAGGTGTTTGTATTTGTATTTGTATTTGTATGTGTGTGCTGAGGTTGTGATGGGACAAGTTGAGTTTACTCGCGCGCGTAAGTAGGAGGGATATCATGGCCCAACAACATCCGACAAATAGCTGGCGGTGCGCTGCCTGGCGCAACCAACCTAACCGGACACACCTTGTATGTGAATAAACTTGATGAGGGGGGGAGAAAAAAAAAAAAAAGAGAAGAGGCGAACCTCGGTAACAGAACAGAACGAGACAAACAAACCAAAAAAAAATGCCTTGGACGCAAGTGTAAGGCGAAAAGAGCGACGTGTTTGAGGCTGTGCAAAGCAAAGCAGAGCAAAGTAAATGGGAATGGGAATGGAGATGGAATGGTTGTTCAAGTCAGTTGGAGGGCTCCCCTCCCTCCACATAAGGAAGAAAGACAGAAAAAAAAAAAAAAAAAAAAAGGGCAACGACGAAAATTAGCTCTTGGATGGAGAACAAAACACAAGATAATCCCCCATCCCTCCCCATATTTTCGGGGCCAGGCTTCCCCGGGAGGCCGCAAATTGCATTTCGTCGCATCCTAATTCTCAAGGGCGTAAATGGTCATGGTAACTGTACTGATCTGGTAATTGACCTAGGCATTCTACCTATTCTACCTACCTATTCTACTATTCCACCTATTCCGCCTCTTCTATTCTACTTACATAGTAAAGGCCAGACAGAATCCTACTATGTACTTTAGTTTGAATTTGAATGACGCCGATGTACCCCCATCACGTTTGTCAGGATCAAACCCGTCGTCGCCAGCTCCTCTTACACAATTCCCCAACAGACATACTTAAACCAACTACGATTACTTACACTGCCCGCCCACTGCCCAGTGTTATACTTTTTACTCACCAGTTAACACACTTTTTCATTTCAATTCGACAATCTCCAAGTGTAGACCAAAGTATGGATACAGAGTACACAGAGTGCAAGTTGACTAGTTATTTATTAGGTAGTTGACTAGTATTTGTTTGAATCTGATGATGCCATACCATGTGCCCAGAAGGAAGTCCAGCAGTCCAGCAGTCCAGCAGTCCAGCAGTCCAGCAAATTCCCTCCCCCCCGATGGAAGTTGGAAAAGCAGAGATTCCTCCAAGTTCCGCCGCCAAGAGAAATGGATTGAGGCTGTGTAGTTTTGACCATCCAATCAGATTACAACGCGGTGATGCGCACTTTTTACCCGGGGGGGGCTCTTTCTGCTTCTTGGCGAGATTTCCATTGGCGAGATTTCCATTCGGATGGGCAATTCTTACGCTAATGGAGACCCGTTAGCCCGCCCTTAACCAAGTCAGTTAGTTGGGATGTTTTAAACCTACCTAGCCGATTTATTTTATTTGCCTAGCTTCGAGAATTCACACATACTTGCTTACTTACTTACTTACTTACTTACTTACTTACCTACTATAGTACTTACTTACTTATTCATGGGATTCTCATACATTGCGTTGCACTGTATGATGTATTACTTGTACATGTATGTAAAATGAATGGGAACGGAATACATCATGCTTATAAACCCGTTCGTTCGTTCCATCTGGCTAATCTATCTAATCTAATCTCTACTTACTTATCTACAGACTACCAGTATAAGTACTTACATAGTAGATACTTGCTTACTTTGCACTATACCCACCTTCGTCGCCGATGCAACAAGAGATAATAGGTTACTACTAGGTAGTATTCAGACCCTGAGATGGATTGGAGTGGCCTGGATTTGTTGGATTCAACCGTGATTGTATTGTCTGCTCTTCTCCCTCTTCCTCCAGCTGCTCGCTTTTTTCGGAGGGAATTATGGGTGGCTACTATACGGTATATTTACATAATCCTTATATCGTAAATCCCTCATCTGGATATCTGAAAGTCCCCACCATATTCACTAGTGTATGCTGTTACCGGGTTCCGTTGGTCCATATGTACTTAAGCGAGTGATAACGAGCATTCTCCACTATCCGGTACGCTCGTTTTTTATCCAACACACCCCCTTAGGCTAGTATTCGGGTAGAAGACTGGCCTAAGTCATTGAAGGGAAAAATGAGCTTGTCACCCCCATCTTGCCTGCTCGTTCCTTCTATGGCGTTTTCTTTGGGAAGCTGCGATGTATCGTGAGGTAGGAGCGTTGGTAATATCCCTTTGATTTAGAAGGTGCGCCTTCTCGAGATGGATGGAATTTGGACATTATCGTGAGTTTGGGAAGGTGCGATGCGTCGGATGATTGTTTTCTGTAATGGTTTCCTGTAAGTAAGGAAGGAGTGCTTCATAATTTGACTCATCTCGAGTGGTGCCTTCCTCATGGCATAGTTAGTTCATCAGAGATTGACGAGCATATCTTCTCCTCCTTTGGTGCTCAACTTCTTCCTTTCCTTTCCTTCTTCATGCACACTCTTCAACTTCTCGTGAGTCGCTCGCTTTCCTTATGTTGGCGCGCTCGTTATTCTTCTCTAATCGTGTCTCATAGGAAGTCAACACGCCTCCAAAATTCGTACACATAAGACCTCCGTTTTTCCCTTCTTTAAGGTAACCGTCGCCACTTAGTGGTCAAACGTTGCGTGGCTAACACCCTGTCATCTTGGTATTAGAAGATCACCATGCCTGCCAACACCCGTAGCATGACAAAGGCTCGTGACGAGCGCACCCCTTCTTCTTCGGCCTCTCCTTTGCGGGTGGTCACCCCTGACCGAGGGGTCACCCCCAGTGCTCCCCCGGCTCAATCGACAGGGCTCACGCCCTCCGTCGCGCGAGCCACACTGGGCCCTGGCTCGTACACTATAGTGGGTGGAATCCCACAGCCCAACTTCGGTGACCGGGCACATCCCCGGCCTGACCTGAATGCTCGCTCGGGTGAGGCTCAGCCTGAGCCTCCCCGTCCTCGTCGGCGTGCACCGCCTCCGCGTGTGTCTGGAGAAGTCAGGGACCCTCCTTGCCTTCGTTGCGTTCGGAGCGCCCTTCGGGGTCGCTCCAACGGCGTGTGTGAAGAGACGGTTGGGCGAGGTGCCCGTTGCTTCCGTTGTGCCCATGGGCATAAGTGCGAGGTGACGTATGAATAACCTCTGTTATATTCCTTTGAATTAGGCTTAAGCTGATCTTTTATTCCAGCCCTCCGGTGGTGGCCCCCGCTGCCTCCGCCCTTCGAGACGCCTTGGTGCGTGGAGCCTCTCAGGCTACGGTCGACAAGCTTCGAACAACGGTTCGTACGATGTTATCCCTGGCGGGGATAGAGGAGGAAGATTGATTTGCTTGGACTTCGAGAGATTTGGTGGCGTTAATGGTTCTTTTCGGGGAGCTTTTGAGGAATCTGGAAAGGGCTTGCTAGTTAATTTGCTTTGTCAATTCAATTGCTTCTCACTGCAGTCCTCATGTGTTGGTGACATGCTCGTCTCTAATTAATCCATTCCTCGGATTCTCCTCCTATCAATGATTCCTCAGTTGCGTCTAGGTTGTTGACGAGCTTGCCCTCCTCTGCGGAGTGGTTCCTTGGCTCAGATCTGGGGGGCTCGCATAGTCTGATCTTCTGCAAGAACCCTTCCCACTGTTGTGCTGGTAATGACTTGGTAAGGCCATCGGCCACCATCTCTCCAGTGGGCGTATATTCCACTTGAATCGTTCCTTTTTCAACCTCTTGCCTTAGCCAGTGATTATGAATATCCACATGCTTCAATTTGGTGTGTAATACGGCGATCTCCTTTGTGACGAGGCCAATGGTCTGTTGGTTATCGCATTGAATCCTTATGCGGTGGTCTTCCAGCCTCACCCCCAGCTCAACGAGTAATCTCCCTATAAAAAGGGCTTCTTTGACTGCTTGGGCTAAGGCGAGTAGTTCGGCTTCGGTGGTTGAGGTGGTTACCGTATCCTGTTTACTAGCGCGCCACCCGATCAGGCCTCCAAAGAGCGTCATAGTATGTGCTTGTGAGCTCTTCCTATCAAGAGTATTATCGGCAAACGAAGCATCGCTAGATACCACGAAGTTATCACCATCTCCATATTGCAGGGATAGTTCCTTGGTTAGGAGTAGGTAAGACAGGAGCCGGTCAGCTGCCTTGTGGTGCTCTGGACCAGGGTTCTGATTAAAACGAGCTAGCCGTGAAGCGCCAAAAGCTATGTCTGGTCGAGTGATGACTGCAGCGTACAAGATAGACCCGATCTTCTGCTGGTATCGAAAGAGGCTTTTCGGTGTCGCTTGTTGATCGTATGGAAATAGCTCTTCGGCCTTCATTGGCGTGCTCGCAAACTTCGTCATGTAATTCTCCCTCAGCCGGGCGATCTTCTCAATATATGAGGATTGGGATAGCCATAACCGACGATTAGGGCGATCTCTAATTACCTCAACACCTAGGAACCACTGCAGATCGTCACCACCTGTCATGTTATATCGGCTTTTCAGCGTTTCGATCGCTTTAGTCGCCTCTGGTTGGCTCTCCTTTTTGTAGGCAATAACCATATCGTCGACATAGACGAATAGAAGCATCCCTTTTCGGGTAAAGCAGCATGGTTCATGGGGGACGGGTTTAAACCCGATCTCTCTCAGTGTACCGGTAAGCTCCTTTTGCCATAGTAGGGGCGATTGTCGCAGCCCGTATAATGCTCGTTCTAACCGCACAACTGTTTCGGGTCGCCTATAACCGGGCGGCATCCGCATATATATTTCCTCATTTATTTTGGCGTTGACAAAAGCGTTGACGGCATCATACTGCTTGAGTTCAAGGTCGAACTTAGCTGCAATTGCCATGAGAGTACGAAAGGATCGTCCTGCTAACGTGCTCGCATAGGTGTCTTCCAGGCGGTTATTGGGCTGTTGATCACCCCGTACCACTAAACGAGCTTTACACTTTATGTAATAGCCGTGTTTATTGAACTTGTATACGTACACCCACATGCAGTCTAGGAGTAATTTTCCTCGTGCAGCGATTCTGGGCACTTCGGCCCAGGTGTGCATCTCTTTATGACTTTGCAGGTGAGCTTTCTCAGCCTGTCGGAAGTGCCCGCCAAGAGGATGGGAGTCTAATTCTGAATGCCACTTGGGCGGAGGTGGAAGTTCGTTGCGATGGATCTTTTGCCTTGTCGCGATGAGTTTGGATAAGCGAGCGTCTCGTATGGACGTACTCGTCTCTTTTTCTGTAGTTTCTGAGCCGTCCCTGGTCATTATAGCCGGTGATCGGTCTTCCGAGCGAAGTGGTGGGTGATCAGGAGCTTCTTCCATATTGTCAACCCTCTCTCCTTCGTCGGGCACAGTACTGAAAGCCTGTGACTGATATGGAGTAGGTCTTAGCGATCCTCTCGTAACTCTTGACTCGATCGTCTTCGGACCGTTTAGTCGTCCCGCTTGAAAAGCTGAGATCCATGGGTCATTGCTTTCCCCTCTGGGAGGCGCCGGTCCCGCGCCCTCTGGCTCGCCATCCCTGATTGTAAGGGTACATAGTGTGGCTGCAACTGAGGTTGAGTCGCTCTCGGTATCCATCACGATGAGCTCGTCCCCTTTTGGATCTTCTCCGACCAGCGTGGTTTGATCGTCAGTCCCAGTCATCTCTGTGTCTGCATCTTCGTTCCCATCAACGCCTAGTAGGGCATCGTCCGGGATGATGTTCGCAGGCTCGTCCTCTTCGTCGGGCCTTACTTCGTGATCTAAATCGGTAGCACGTTGATAGTCTATACTCTGTAGGAGCTCCTGGTACTGTTCCGTGGTGATTCGGAGGAGATCGTCCTTGAACTCGTCTATATGGCCACTAAAGAATTCATCCTCGTTAAATATAACATCTCTTGTTACTATAACTCGATTTTCTCTGGGTAACCATATTCGATAGGTATTGGTAGATTGGTAGCCCACCAAATAGCCGATCCACGCGTTCGGATCTAGCTTGCGGCGCTTCTCGCGCTTGAGTTTTGCGCTCGTAGTCATAGCATAAGCCATGCACCCATAGGCCTTCAGATGTCCCACATACGGGGTTCGATCGTTTGCGACACCCCCACGGAGCTCGTCGAAGTATGTGTGTAATTTCTCGTATGGCGATCTCCAGCCATTGACCCGACGAGGTGTTCTGTTGTGTAGGTAAATTGCCGTGCGAACTATCTCCCTCCATAGGAAGGTGGGGAGCTTGCTGTCGTTGCGCATTGCGCGCGATTTGAGCTTGATTAGTGCTCCCATACGCTCGGCACCTCCATTCAGATCCTGTGTATGAGGGGGAGCAATTTCAAGTTTGACCCCAAAGGTATTGTGAAGGGTAACACTTATCCGAGAAGTCTCTTCAGCGCTGCCCGCAAGCTCGCCATCGCACTCTATCACTAGCACATTGGTGTTATGGTGAATCTGCATATGGCGTAGGAAGTCGTTGAGAGCTGATAAAATGGTCTCGGCGCGCTTGTTATCGAAATAGTATTCCCACGTGTACCCCGAGTATCGGTCGGTGATCATCATCACTCGATAGAGGCGCCCCTCGCCTGGGGTGTCGAACTCGTGAAAATCGATTGCCACTCGGACGCCCGCGGCGGTGACCTCAGACCTGGCTTCTCTTACTATATGTCTATGCGCCTTCGATTCTGCGCACGCTACGCACCCCGTAGTGCGAATCTCGTCGTCTGGGTGACTCGAGATCGTCACTCCTTCAGTGTGTTTGAGTAGGCGTCGAAGAGGTTCAGGTCCTATGTGCCCTAGGCGCTGATGCCACCGGAAGGCAGAGGCTCGCGCTTTGGGGCGCCCCGTGTACGAATTCAATAGGTTCCTTCTAACGTAAAAGGTATAACTTGTCAGTCTCTTCGGGATAGATTCTATGACGTACTGGCCGTGTTGCCTCTTTAATGAACATAGAGGCTTTCCCCAAGCATAGCGCAACAGATCGGATTCTGGCTGATTGTCCCAGTATACCCCATGACGATTTAATACCTGTAGCGAAACAAGATTTGTAGCCATCGCAGGGCAGAGGGCAACATTGTGTAGTCTATATACCGTTGTCCCATCCGAGCCTTTCACCCTCATGTCGACATCTCCATAACCCTCTATTTTGATGATACTATCTCCTGCCAGTACAGCGTCTCCTTCTTTTGCTTCCCTAAAGTTAAGGAAACGGCTCTTCTCATTGAATATGTGTAAGCTCGTTCCGGAGTCGAGTATTGCGCTGTTTCTTAGGGGGTAGTTGTCTTTCATATCTGGGTCGATTGCGAAGCTTGTCGTAGTACGGGTGAGCGGCTCTTTTGGTTGTCAATTGGCTTCTTTTTCCGGTGTCTTTTCTTCGATCTTCTCTTGAGCGTCTCCGAACCGCTGACGAGCTTGTTCGACGGCTTTCTTGACTTCTTCGTTGTTCTTCATTCTATCCTCCACAAGTGTTGCCTCTCTCTTATTGCCGCCATACCAGTAGTGTGGTGCGATCTTTGGGAACACATACCAACAGCGCCTGATTGGGTGCCGTCCAAAGCACACGATGCAGTCTCTTACGTTCGGGTTATCTCTCTCTGACTCGGTTCGAGTGTCGGAATGAGATCGTTTCCGGGGTACGGATGAGCTCGCTCGTCCTCCCCTCATACGTCGTTGGTGATGGCTTCCTTGGTAGCCACCACTCGATGCAGGCGCTTCCTCCTCTTGTTCTCCGGGCTCGAAAGTGTTAAACGCACCTCCTCTTACGGTCCTGGTGGTTTTTCGTGCCGATTGTATGACCACCGCTTCTTGACGCAATTCGGAAGAGATGGTGTCTAGGGAGAGGGTATTGTTGCCAATCTCGGTGCTATGGGCCGCTCGAAACGAGCTTACGCTCGATGGCGCAGTAGCTAGCAAGGCACGTTCAAGGTCGGTGACCAGCCTGAAGCTGTCTTGGAGGTCGGCGCCCGCAGTCTGAGCTCTTGCGACCTTCTTGGCCCACTCGTCAATCCATTTCGGGAAGTCCTTGATCACCTTTCCAACGGCAGCGTTGATATAGGTCTCGTACTCAATTTTGTACTGAAACATGAGAGCCCGTCGGGCCGTTTCACCGAGTGCCCTTATCTTGTCGTACCACACGTCGATGGTCTCACCCTGATCAATGTAGGCTTCACGGTAATCGTCAGCAATCGACATAAGCATCCAGTCGCCTACTTCCTTGACAGCCTTGCGGTGACTGTTGTATCCGTTGAGCTGTACTTGGTAGGCACTGTTGGCGGAGGCGTATAGGCGATGTCCTTCCTCCGTGTGGTCTTGAAGCCCAATTTCGCGGCGTCGATTTGCCTGATTGTGAGGGAAGTCTGCGAATCGGGGAGCCTCTGGTCGCGGGGGCCAGGGCTCTCTCTGCTCAGGCCTGAGATGCTCCCAGATTTGGCTGAGGCCGGCCTTGCCCTTCAGTACGACCTCCCATTTGGAGAAGTCCCCTGGGGAGTGCAGGATCACCCTGGTAGAACTGGCTGGCTGGCCCTCGGAAGCTCGTGGAGTAGTCATCTTGTATAGGTTAAACGAGCTTTTCAGCTTCTATTGATCAGCTCAATATATGTTTTTCTGGTACAGTCAAATGAGACTCTTAATTGTTGGATTCAACCGTGATTGTATTGTCTGCTCTTCTCCCTCTTCCTCCAGCTGCTCGCTTTTTTCGGAGGGAATTATGGGTGGCTACTATACGGTATATTTACATAATCCTTATATCGTAAATCCCTCATCTGGATATCTGAAAGTCCCCACCATATTCACTAGTGTATGCTGTTACCGGGTTCCGTTGGTCCATATGTACTTAAGCGAGTGATAACGAGCATTCTCCACTATTCGGTACGCTCGTTTTTTATCCAACAGGATTTGTTTGGTTCGAGACGATAATAAAACAATTCGCTTCCAACATTTACATACCTAGTAAATCATGAAATACAAGTTTGATCCATTCCATTCCATTACTTACTTAGTTACTACGGACTGTATGTACATAGCAGGTTGGTTTCAATACCCGGTATCCTTATCTACTAAGTAAGTAGGTGAAGGTAAATTTAACCACGAGGGTTTCATGGTTCATTACGTATCTAGTTAAAGTTATTCCTCTTGTCGGAATAGTTAAGCTAGGTAGGCGAGGAACACGATATCAATCGCCTACATAGTAAGTCTACTTATCAGTAGGTACCATTCTCGAAGGATGCCGGTCGTCGCTCATCGCTCATTAGGCACAAGGACCGATGTTACAAAAACCCTTCTCGTCGCTAATCCTACTCTTCATAGTAAGTATGATCAATGGAACTGGCTACGTAGATAGATATCTAACCTAGCGGCTTGTCGACTTCCGGTGCCCTTTGACGATCTACTTACTTACATTACCATAGTACGCTTACATTATACCTACACTACGTTTTGAAAAGGGCGAAGGGAGATTAATAATGCGAGGAGGATAAGACAAGACAAGCTCGGTAAGAACCTGCCTACCTACCTACCTATACTACCTACCTATACTACCTACCTACCTACTTACTTACTTACTTACTAGGTACACTAGGTACGGCGAGGCGAGGCGAGGCGATTCAGAGAATCTCACGAGTCTTGCCAAGGTCATCCCAACAAAACTCTCATCTCATCGGGACGCATCTACCTAGAGGGGCTGTGTAAGTGTATCGCCGTTTCATGGCGATTCGTTGTTGTCATTCACCTGCTCGAGGTAGATGCCACCCCTATCTATCTACCTACCTATTAGATACGGAGTCGACATAACCCACGTCTATCTTCCCTACTAACTAAACGACTCGTTGACCACACTTCTAGAAACATGCGGAGAGCCCAAGCCACCAACAAACAACCAAGACTCCAGAATCACCTCGACCGACCAAACGTGTTGGACGCCCAAGCATTCATGCCGCGACGAGGTCGAGTGGAATATCTCTCTTGATAGGAAGTATAACACACGTAACAGCGTGGCTATGCTACCTACCGATGTCCTACGAGGGGGTAGCTGCTTCGTCTACCTGTCTAAAATGGCGGTAAAGAAGTCTAGATAATAATCCTATATCGGCTATCCAGTCCCAGTAAAGAAGGGGGGAGAAAGAAAAAAAAAAAAAAAAAAAAAAAAAGGGCCGGCGGGGAAGTAGCAACCTTACCTACTGTGTCGATTTATTGTGCACATCCACATGTCGTGATGGAAAATAAGAGGAACGGATGATGATCATCTATTTACTTTTTTTCTTTTTTTCTTTCTCTTTTTCTTTTTTCGACCAACTTGATGTCTGCTCAGTGGAGGTATGACTACACCTACCATCCGGGCGGGAAGTCTATCCGGAATGAAACTGAACTGAATTGAATACCCGGCTCATGATTGAGCTTCTCAACATCATGCCTTACCCTCATCAGTTCAGATCGAAATCGGCGCAGTGCTTGCAAGGTCCCGTATCGTCTACCCCTAGAACTAACTAGGCTCTCTCCCCATGGCAGGATTGTGGGTTGGTATTTTACCTCCTTCAGTCTTGATATCTTTGAATACATCACGGTTATCAGACGTTCAAGATCCTCTTCGCAAAGCCTGACTACAGAGACAAATCCCACTCTCACAACTCTTTTTTTTTATTTTTTTATTTATTTTATTTTTTTTTTGAAAAAAAAGAAGAAGAAAAACCCCCGGGGCCACAACCAAGTCTAACTACCGACAGCAGTGCGATAATATTCTATTTCTCCCGGTAAATGATACGTTACCCCCACGAGCAAGATGAGACTCGCTCAGTATACTCTCTGATACCGGAGCATCCATATCGGATATTCCATATATACTCGGAAAGACATCAGCATCAGCATCGGCATCAGCATCAGCATCGGCATCAGCGTCACTTAGCAAAAAAAGTACGGCCCGAATACGCTCATTACTCCAAGGGAGAAGAAAGAGAGATAAGACCGGGAAAAGCCCATCCCCCTCCTCCCCAAGTCAAACCTACCTAACCTCCCAAAGGACTAAAGGACCACGGGAGAGGAGGAGGGAGAGCGATCGTCCTACAATGTACTCAAGTTGCGTGGCTATGCCCGGGCTATGCAAAGATCACGCGTTGGAAGAGAGAGAGAGAGATATGTCATGTCAAGTCATGTCACGTATCAACACCAACTCGACTGCAAAGGTGGGTGACTAACGTTGTAAAGAAGATCTACTACCTAGTTGGTCCGGTCAGCGCTAACTACGGTGCCGGGTAACGGTTTAGATGAAGAAGAGGTCGGGAAGCTCAAATTATCAAGTCGAGTTAGTAAATAAGCAGGTAGGTAGGTAGGTAGGGAAAACTTCAAAGAATGAGGGCCCGCGAAATTGTATATCTCACACATGCTCACTCCCAAAGAGAATGAAGTAAAAATCAAGACAAGGGGATAAGTTGTAAACGAATGGTATTCCAATACCCATAATATATTCAAGCCTCTCATCCCCCTCCCAACACTACCTATGCAGCCGGTAAAACCTCCCTCCCAGCCCCATCCCCCCCAACCGAATACGTAGTATCTACATTCTCCTCCGCCATCCTCAGCGCATCCTTGATATCATCCACAAACAAATGCTCCCCTCCCACCAACTCCACAATCCCACTCCGTTCCAACAACTTCCAAACCTTGTTGTCGCGACTAGGCGCCCGACTAAAAAAGACTCTGACCCCCTGTTTCCGATACTCATGGACAATCTCCTCTAATACCTGGGTACCGGATCCATCCATGGACGTAACTCCGTGGATATCGAAGATGATGTTTCGATTGCTATCCCGTGGACGTAAGCGCGGTAAGGCAGGGTGCGCCATGCCCGTCCCATATCGCTCCAATCTCCGCAATCTGCTCTTCAGATCGCCCGTGTTGGCGAATGTCAACGGCTCGGGGATCTTCACAATCAGGCATCCCTCCACAAACTCGACTTCCTCAGGGTGTTCTTCGGCATTGGCGAAGCGATCACTGTTGGGGACGCGGCCTAGGATTTGGATACGCGGACGAGTCGCGTGGCTCACGACTTGTAATAGGGATAGGCCGATGCCGATGGCGATTCCGAGGTTGAGCGAGAAGAATACGGTGACGAGGAGGATTACGGCCATTAGGGATAGCTCGGTCCAGCCCTTGATTCGTACGAAGAATACCAAGTCTTCGGGGAGTTCCTCGATTAGAGAAAAGGCCACGGCCATGATGAGCGAGGCAAGGACGGGTTTCTGAAAATCGTTAGTGCTGTCCGTAATGACCCGAGATGAAAAAGAGAAAACAGAAAACGTGTGAAAACCTACAGGAATGTAATAAAACCATGGCAACAGGTACAAAACACATATTACAGTGATGACTGCCAAAAATACTGAGCTCATGGGGCTTTTCCCGCCTGTCGACTTGTTCACTTTACTCCGCCCGTAACCCCCAAAGGCGGGTAGGGACATGAAGCAGGCGCCCACGATGTTGGCAGCTCCTAGAGCAATCAACTCGCGATTTGGGCTCAACTGCATGCCCTCTATCACTTCGTCGTTACCTAGGCCCTTGGCAGCTACGGAAGACTCGAAGAAACCAAGTATACCGATTAGGAAGGCAGTTCCCATGGCATTCCGAATATGAGTCATGTGAGATAGCTGAAAGGGGTTGCGGAAAGTGAAGACATGACCGGATGCAGCCTCGATCTTGCCGAGGACTTCAACGCCCTGGTCTTCCCAATCGAGCTTCCAGGCCAAAAAGGCGGACAGAACGACGATGAGAAGACGATCTGGGAAGTAAGCCACACTGGGATATCGCACCTGTAATTGACGCTTGATCTCGCTACATACGAGCGAGTCAGTCGTCGGAATTTATGTGACTAAGAGATAGAGCAGGAGGAGATTAATTTAATTCTTACCGAAGGGTCATGATGGCGACAAAGCTCACGATGCCAACGAGGCCCGAGAGCTTATGCCACTCTCCAAGATGGGTCAAGACAAACTCGAACTTCTCCACGGTGGTGCCGTGGAGCACATGAGGAAAAGTGCGGGCCACCTTTTCCAGGCCGAGAACAGGGGTCAATTGATCGATGAAGATGACAATACCAATGGAGGAGATGAAACCCCGTAGAAAGGGGCGACTCAAAACATTGTCGATGAAACCAAAGCGACCCAGGCCCAATATAAACACGGAGGCACCGGTTAGACCGGCGGCAACGCCGGCGATCTTGGAGTGCAATATGTCATTATCCTCTTCGCCCCCTCCAAGATCAACACTGTTCTTAACTATGGATCCGATGAGGAGCGAGCCAGCAGCTTCAGGGCCAACGACCATTTGGGGACAACTTCCCAGCAGCGCATACACAAATGGGCCAAAAACAAAGCCGTACAAGCCATTGATGGGTGGAATGTGAGCGAGACTCTCGGCAAAGGAGAAGGCCATGGGTAGATACATGGAGGCCATGGAGATGGCGGCAATGAGATCGCCCTGGAGCCACCGCCATCTGTAGGCATGTATCCAGGTCAGACAAGGTATATAATAAGACAAGTACATCCACCACGAGTCTTCAATACCGTGTTGCTCTGCCAAAGCACTTGACTGTGCCATTTTCTTGCTCTTCATCTTGTTGGACAGGGTCTTTGTCCAGGTTGGCCTGGGTGAAGGCGCGTCGCTCAAAGTGGCAGAGGAGTCGAGTAAGGACTCGCTCTCGGGCTCGGCGTCGACATATCGCAAAGGTGGGAGCGGGGGACTCGTCGCGCGTGGGGAAAAGGTGCCATGGTTGCAAGGTCCATCGTGAGCCTGTTCACGATTGAGGAGAGAGGTAGCTTCGTCGAGCTGGCCGTTATCTCCTTGGCGACTAGTCCCGGGGATATTCATGTGGGGTTGATTCAGAGGGTTAGCGGCGGCGGTAGCGGCAGCGGCGGACAATGATGAATGGGACGAGGACGAGGAGACGGTGCGACTTTGACGAAGGCTACTCGGCATCAGAGGCGAGTGGGTATGAAGGGGTTGCTGGGGCTGCGATTGAGACCGCAACGGCTTCGGCCGATCTGGATCCATCAGCGGCGGTGTTCTACCGAGGGGTCGGTAGAAGGGGCCGGTAGAAGAGCGCAGGACAGCGGGGGATGAGTCTCAGCAGATCAATTTTACCAGACGAGTCTCAGCGGAGGGAGGGGTTGAAGAGTCGATAACAGCAGTCATTAAAAGAAGGCCGGGCCGGCGCTTGGGTAGATAGGCATATGATGGTCGGCGGTGAGTGGTTGGGCACTACTAGCGGTAGTCTGGCAGACACGGGGGTTTCTGGTCCAGGTATTGGTAGAGGTATTGGGTATTGGTACTGGTATTGGAGGCTGAGAGGCCGATACATGCCCGATTGTCGAATGAGCCCTTGCATGGTGGGTATGGCTTCTTAATATAGGTACTCTTTGCGGGGATCGCACAGAGTACCGGGAGTGATCGAGTCGGCGAGAAGAAAACATGGAAGAAAACATTCAAGTTGTCGAAAGGCGAGTCGGGTTGAATGGGAATAAAGTATAAGCTGGGTACTGGTAGACTGTGGTAGTCTGTGTCTGTAGGTAGTTCCGTCCCAACTCATGCGCGTACAATACGGTTAACTTTTAGAGTTAACTTACCCGTGCTGCCCGCTTGATGGAGGCGACCACCGTACGAATGTCGAATGTCATCTGTACGAGTGTCGACGTAGAGATACCAGACCGCGAGTAAGTGCTCTTACAGTGCTGTATTCGACCATGTTACTTACGGTCACCATGCGATTTCGATGCATTGCTCGTACTGTGCATGGCAAGATAACACAGTGTCAGTACCTCCTCATTCTCCTCGAGTCTCTGGATATTTCTGTCTCCGGTCTTTCCAGACTCATTATGTAACAATGAGGTAACGAGCGGTGATCACAGCAGCGCTTGACGGACAGTGCAGTTTCAGAACTCTTACTTTGTTCACACTTTGTTCACTCTCTGCTCACACCATTCCATTCTAGTCTAGGTAGTTATTCTCCATCTTAATTCTCGTCGAGGTTGCCCAACCTGCATCTCTCCCATCTTTCACTGCTTCACCCACAGTCCGTACATACCAAGACGACACCATGTGACCCTTAGGTATGAACACTACTTCCGCTGACCCGAGCGACCCGAGCGACTCGATATGCAAAAGCATCATTCGTCCAAAGTACGAGCCATTGAAATCAAAAGTACAATCTTGGCGCCTCACGCGAACCCCAGCTTCTTGTCGTACTCTTCGGCTCCCAACCCGATAGGCTGGATGAACGTGTGTGCCTGGCTACCCGACTGCTTGAACTGTGGAACTGTTGAACTTCTAAACACCATTGACGAGGATAAAGGGGCCTCACCTCACCGTCGCTGCTGGAATACCGGGCTCACCGTCATGTTATACCTACGCGACCGTCTTATTAAGGAATGTCCATGGCCCTTGAGTCCTACATAGGTCGACATCGATCATGTAATGCACCAAGGAGTGCCAGTTTCCCCTCTCGCCGCGCCAGAGAAACGGGTCCTCGCTTCGGTCTGTGTTATTTGATCCCACTGCGAGATCATATGGCCCTGCTGACCCAGATGGTGTTGTTGATCTTTTGTGATCCACACGTATCCGGTGACTCCAATCTCTTGCCCATTGCAATAGAGTAGGTACTTGGCATCTGCTGGGCCGCAAATGCTTGTCGGGTTATGGTGAAATGTCCCCAACAGTGTCTGCTCGAACGTGTAAAGGGCCTTTCCGGCCAATTCTCGACTCGGCTCTGATGATCGTGCTGAAAGCTTTCCGACCCAACAGACGGCAACCGTGCGCCATCTGAGATACGATGAGATGGGGTCATGGGGTCGAAGAATGTCTTGTCTGATGGGTCTTGGACGATATAACCACCCCTGGTGAATTACCAGCGCCTTCTTTGTAGACGTCTGGATTTGTGGCATTTGTATGATGGTATCCCGTCCATCTCGCGGCTGGATACAGATCCAGCTCACCAACAGTCTTCAGTCCGCCCGCCCGCCCTGAGCAGCGACCATCACATCAACGCTTATTGTCTCTGTACGTGAATCGGTACATCCCTCACAGGCTTCGGTGTTTGGACAGGCCTGAGCGACACAGTCTCAGGGATGAAACCCGCATTGTACTCAGAAGGGTTGGGTGTGAGGCCTAATCAACTAAGGCAAGTATTTTTTTTTGGCATATCGACCTCGGAAGTAGCGGAAAATCAAGGAGAACAACACGCCTCTGTGCCTCCGCCAAAGCTAATCGAATGATATCGCCTGAGCGCGGCGCCGTATGCATGCTATCGAGCTGGCGATTCCCCGAATAGTCGCATACGAAGCTCTCGATGCATAGAACAATTCAGACTACGCCTGTAGCCGAACTGGCGAACCCTCGAGTGGCGTGTCATGTTTTCTTTGTGATCTAAAGGGCGCTCTGCTTCGTGTTGGATAGGTCACTAGTGACAAGCATCGCCACGGGCTTCGCATAGGCCAAAGCCCGCCAAGACTTGTTGACGATATATTCTCACACATCTACCAGTCCTGCAAGTGGTAAAAGGAATGACTTGACATATAACGGCGCTGTATTGCCTATGCCAGATTCGATCCTACTTACATCGGCCAGTCTCGGCTCGAAGAGTCGGAGTTGCCCACCTGGCCTATAAGAAAGATTGATCCTTGATTCCCCATGGGTTGTTTGAGTCACTTTCGTCCGAAACTGGACTAAACAGGACCTTAGCGGTACAGCAACTTCTGGACAACGCTCACCATTCATGTGCCAACTACCATATAGGTAGGTGGTATTCATCTCGAGTACAACCCCCGCGATGTGGAAGAATCTGGAGGACATCCCTCACCCCCTCGTCGCTGCACATAACGCGGACGGGATGGCCTGGACTATGCGTGCAGGTGAAAATTGCCCGAAGCTGATGCCAAGCTTCAAGTCACTGACAGACCTAGTAATAAATAGGCAGGCCTTTACCTAAAAAATGCTTGGCAATATCCGTCAGGATCGGCATAAACCCAGTCTCCTCGGCCTAGATTTTGTCTCTCAAACCCTGGCTCAGACCTCTTTTGCGGGGATGAAATGAAATGAACGAAGAAGGTGAGCGATTTGGTGATCTCGTTAATTTCATTCCGTCGCGGGGGAGATGAGTTTTATAGACCAAACTTCAGCAACACAGAAGAGGCGTCATAGCCGGTGACGAAAGCAACACAAGGCAGCCAAGACAGATGCACATACCATTGGACAAGACCCGTCGCTTGTGATGCTTCGACAACATGTGTATGAGCTCATGTGTTTAATATAAAAACAAGGATACTGCCCGCCAGCTCACATGCTATCTGATCTTGGCGACGGAGAAATGTGTATAGGAGTCGTCAAAAGCATCACGTTGCATCGGAAATGGGCACACTACCGCATGTTGTTCATGGTGGCCACTTTTGCCTACGGTTTCATCCTGTGCTGATAAGGTTTCATTCTCAGCGGGTATGAGAATAAGCATATCAAGTTGCCCGAGACTAATGCAGACGTGGAAAAGGACATGATGCAACGGGAATTGCGGAAGTGGGCATTGCAGCCGTTGAAGTGCAGAACAGCCTCACATCTGCAGAGGTTGGTGAATCTTATTATCCCTTCCAACTACATCGTCAAGGATCCTCGAAGATCCAAGGGCAGGTCATCCCCGTCTCCCCTGACAATCGTCGGTCGTTTGTCCTTAGCCAGTCGGGAAGCGAGATGAATCGACCTGGTAGCTCCTATACAGAAATGTATCGGTCAATGATTTGGGTACGGTATGTTATGTATCATGAATTCGTACTCACCTATCTAGGGTACACACCCGGACGCCTGATCTAAAGATCTGGGGATACCGGGTCGGTATATCAACAACAGTTGCCGATCAACCGGCGGTAACAAGGAAGTCACCTTCCGGATAGGGCACCTCGGAGACCGCGTGACGAACAAGGAGCGAGAAGAAAGAAGAAAGAAGAGAGCAGTAAGAAGTAAGAAGTAAGAAACATAATCAAGAGCCAAGAGCCAAGAAGCACGAACCGTGGTTGTCTCTTGAGCAGGGGTCCGGAGAGCGAGACGCTGGTTGAAGAAAAACTGCTGCAGTACCGGGACTATACCAGTCTCAGACAAGAAGAGATCATCACAGAAAGCTACTGTGTACATGCATGTGGTTGGGAATGAGAGAGAGTGTGTGTGTATGCTGCTGACCTATAATTAAAAGGGCGGTTTCGCCCCCCGCCGTGTCTTATGATTCCGTTCGAAACCTCAGCCCCCCCAAAACCCCTCCCCCCCCCTCTTCTTCTTGGCAAGGCAAACAATGGCTCCTGGTGTGAAGAAGCCCGTCAACGTCTTCAAGTTGAAGGACCTGGGCGAGCCCGAGGAGGTCTTCAATTGGCGTCTTTGGTTTGCCGTCTTGTCCTTCGGTCTCCTGGGTGCCGCCCGCGGTGTAGACGAGGGTTTGATCAGCGGTGCCTTCGACTCCAAGTCCTTCCAGGCCTCCATCAACTATGACAGCTACGACAAGACGGAACAGGCCAACATCAAGGCCAATGTCTCGGCCATGGTACAAATCGGGTCCGTCGCCGGTGCCTTGATAGCCTTCCTCATCTGCGACCGCATTGGTCGTGTCTGGGCTACGCGTCAGCTTTGTTTGTTGTGGATCTTGGGTATTGCCATCTTCATGGGCCATGGGAACAATCTTGGGGCTGTTTACGCTGGCCGCTTCATCGCTGGACTGGGCGTGGGTCAGACACCTGTTGTAGGACCTGTCTACATTGCCGAGATCGCGCCGGCGTCTATCCGAGGTCTTTGCACTTGTGTCTTCACTGGTTGCGTATATCTCGGAATCGTATTGGCCTATTTTGCAAACTACGGAGCAGAGGTCAATATCGGGGACACCACGGCTAATCGATGGGTATGTGAACCTTTCATAAAACAGACACCTTCTCAGGAGATTTGTTTGAACATTTGCTTGATCGTTGACTAATTGGTCTTTCCTCAGCTTGTGCCGACGAGTCTTCACATCATCTTCGCCGGCCTGATCTTCGTGCTCTCATTTCTCCAAAGCGAGTCACCGCGATTCCTCATCAAGCAGGGGAAGAACGAAGAGGCCTTGCGCACAATGGCACACATCCGCCAACTCCCAGCCGACCACGAATACGTCGTTCGCGAAATCACCGCCATCCGCGCCATGCACGACGAAGAGATGGAGGCGACCAGGGGGTCAAGCTGGACGGGCATCTTGAAAGAGGCATTCCTCGTCCCTCGCAACGCCTACCGGATGTACCTCGCATGCTCAGTACAATTACTCTCTCAATGGAGCGGTTCAGGTTCCATCACCCTCTACGCCCCCGATCTCTTCAAACTACTAGGCATAACGGGAACCACCGAATCCCTCCTAGCGAGCGGCATCTTCGGCGTCATCAAATTCCTAGCCGCCCTCGCGTGCGCCCTCTTCCTCGTCGACGTCATCGGTCGTAAACGAGCGCTCCTGACCGGTATAGGCCTCCAAGCCGTATCCATCATCTACGTAGCCGGTTTCTTGACCGCGTTGCCGAAACTGGGCATAGTCGACGGCTATGAGCCTCCTGCAGCAGCCGTAGGCGCAAGTCGTGGGGCCATCGCCATGATTTTCATCTCAGGCGTCGGATGGGCACTAGGTTGGAACTCAATGCAGTATCTCCTAACCGCTGAACTCTTCCCATTACGCGTGCGTGCTTTATCGACTTCGTTAGCGATGACGCTTCACTTTGCGAACCAATACGGCAACGCGCGGGCTGTGCCGGTTTTGTTATTGCCTACGGCGTTGGGGGGCATCACGCCCAAGGGTAGCTTCTGGTTTTTCTCCGTCGTCACTGTGCTTGGTGGGTTGTGGGTTTGGTTTTTCGTCCCTGAGACTGGTGGGCGTTCGCTGGAGAGCATGGATCGGCTTTTTGATCTGCCTTGGTATCAGATTGGACGGCACGGGAATGATGATGCGGATCGGTTGGATAAGATGATTGATGAGAAGGATGAGTCGTGGGAGACGCATGCTTCGGTTTCGAGTTAAGAAACGCGGAGGTATCATAGTTCTAGGAAGCGGAAGTAGAAAGGGCTATGACCTAGGAAAGACAACCTGCAAGCGGGCTGGAGTTCCGCTGTCGTCTCTGGCCAAACGCTGGATAAGTGCTCGACAACGAATGTCTCTCCTGGCAAGGTAGCCCAGGACCGCAATGCCTCTAGAGATCAGACCCACCGAACAACATTTCATTTGCGGAGATGTACTCGACCTCTCCTTAAGAGACGCCACAACCAGGTGCCCATCGCCTGGCTCCGCGTCATATGACATCTCTCCGGCGTTGGCGCAGTCGACAACCAGGTCGTGCGACAGATAGAGGCTCTCATATCCCACGCGGGAACCCTGATCCTACATCTCTTAAAGCGTCTGCCCGTTTGAAACATTATATAGCATCATGATTCGTGTATCACAGTATCATATTCCAAAGCCAGTTACTATGTAGCTCTACATATCGAGAATTGGAAGAGTCAGGAGACCTCGAGTGTTATTTGGTGTTTCTGAGAATTTTGCCAATGTGATCTCAGGCCCGTATACCGACCGTCGACCAGCATCTTCCCCTCAATCATGTTCGGAATAGTATAAAACACAATCAAGCTGGAAATTCAAACTTGGTACAGCACGCGTTCATATCCTAACTTGACTAACACTAACCCTAACCCTAACCCTTACTTGAGAACGAGTTCAGCGACACGAGACAGTATGAGCGGCGAGGCATCTCATTCTCGTATAGAGACTCAAATGCACTACTCCTTTTCTTTCCTAGAAGAAGCTAGTGAGCGAATGCGGAATGGTTCGATGCCTCATTTCAGCAACCCCAACCACAGCTCCAACCCCACGCCCAACCCTAACTCTAACCCTTGAATACCGGCTTAACTTAGACTTGGCTATTTGATTTATTGACAGCACCACTGAGATCCTCTGAACTCTCGTTGCAAAACTATTACTGGGAGAAGCAACCCTAACCCTAACCCTTACTAAACTGACAAGCTCAGTGGCACAAGACAACATCAGTGACCAGCGCAGGAGACATCTCATCTCAATCTCTCGTATATAGGTATAAATTAAACAAAACACTACCTCCAACTCTTAGAATAAACCAGGTAATTCAATACCTCGCACACCTCATTTCCCTCAACCCAAACCCTCATTCGCAACCCTAACCCAGTCCTAACCCGGCCCCAAAGCTAACCCCAACCCTACCCCTGCGAAAGCAAAAATACCTCCCCACTCGCATCACTACTAACATACAACCGTCCAGACGTATCAAACACCAACCCCACAGGTCGAATACAACTAGCCGACGAACACTTCGTCTCATCTGTCGGATAAAAAACATCAATACTCCCCTTCCTACTCCACGACGCAGCCGTAGGCGCATACTGTCCATCGGGAGTCTGCGAAAAAGGTATCGCGACGACTTTATACCCCGTGGGGGTATCGCGGTCCCAGCTACCATGCATAGCCACGAATAAATTCCCAAATGTCGCGTCGAATTTGGCGCCGAGTGGTGCTGAATGCGCTTGCAGGCCGAGGACAGGCGGTATGGAGATACTTGCACATGTATCATCGTTGAATTCCGGGACAGGCGTCTGAACGAACTGATCACCGGCCCGAAATACATGATCTGGGAACTCATCGGGGTTCCAGACCGTGAAGCACATCGGGTACCCGTACCAGTAGGGATTCTCCACCGTGACGTCTCCGAGGAAATTAAGCTCCTCGGCCGGGTTATCATTGTGAACATCTGTTGTTGTGGCATTGACGGTGCGAACGAGGTTATCGGCGCTATTTTCAACGCCCCAGAGCCTACGGATATGTCAGCAATGGCTTCAACTTACCCTGGTGCTGAAAATTAAAGGGCCTTACATATTGTTCCCATCAAAGGCAAGGGCGACTTCATTGCGAAGCCCAAACCCTGCCTTCCAGCCCTGCGACGTGAAATTATACCCGCCCATTGGCACGGAAGATATATCGAAAACCTTGACGATTGCTCTGGCGGTTTGGGGATTGATAGCATCTAGATCAAGATTTCCATTCGACCCGTGTGAGACGACCAACAGATCGGGTCGGTGTGGTGGAATGATCAGAGTTCTCGTGGTATGGCCAGACGTCGCCATGCCTGAAACTAGGGTGACTGAATCGTGGCCGACATCACCAGTGCTTGGCTCATAGGTCCAGCTGAAAACGGAGGCAGCTGAGCTCGCATACAAGGTTCTGCCATCCTCGCTCATACAGATGCCGTGGTTGAGGTCGGAGTTAGGAATCAGGAGACGTGTGTTAGTGACGCATCCGTTGGTATCTACGGTGTGCTGACTTAGGCCGACCCCTTCCTGAATGATGAGGAGCCGGCCTTGGTTGTCAAAGGTCAGATCGCGAGGACTGTGCAGTCCATCGGCTACCTTGATGTAAGACCATCCTGGCGCAGTGTTGTATGGATGAAGAGTACTGGGGATGTTAGGACACGGCGCAAGAATGGCCCGGACAAGCGCTGTTATAGATCGTGTTAATGAGTAAGCTGAGGCGTCATGATGCCAGCTTACCGATGCCTGCCAATGCAGTCACCACAAGACTCAGTATTTTCGTCATGACGAGCCGTTGATATCTTCAGGTTTCTCGTAGATCTATGATGAGAAGGTCGTGTGTGGAATGGCTGGGTATATGTCGCTCCTCATGAATGGTGAGAACATTCCCAATCAATTACGACGGTAAGTCAGTCGTATGGATTGCAGGTAGGAGGTAGATGGACACTGCCAGGTGTGCTCAACCAGATCACACAGCTCCTGCTATTTCTTTTTCTCAGTTGTCAATTGACAACTATAGAGCAAGTGCTCGACGGCGATAGGTGGGCTGCAGGCGCGCTGCTATACTGAACCTGAAGAGAGCACGCGTCAAATGCATGAGGTCTCACCCGGCTAGGTAGATAGATAAACGGTCGTGTCTTATGACAATCACCTGTCAAAAAAGCCTCCGCAGAGCTAAAAGGAAGATATCGTGAATTCGGAATGGACATGTACTTGGCAACTTGGATGCCATGAGACTAAGCTCGATCTATGAGACATGAGACATGACGTACATGCCATCACGATAACAGTCAAAAGAAGCGGCGCGACGCACCAAACATGTCGGCGGTGTCATGTCATTGGCGAAGAGGAGGCGAAGAGTCGCGTTGGCAAGACAGGCGACTTGGAATCCGCTACACAGGAGGGTGTATGTATCACATAGCGCAGCGACACAGAAACGTCATCATCAGGAACACCGGGGAGTGTTCTTGACTGCCTGTATTTTTATTGTGTTGGTGTGTGGGTGTGGTGATGTGACGATGGGCAGTTGTTGTCGGTAACTGGTCAACTGCTTCCAGTGGTTGCGGCGATGGAACCCGCCCGCCGCAGTTAGTTAAGCTGTTTACATACCTATGCTATATATGGCCATAAAGCAGATAGATATAGATAGATAGGTAACCCGGGTAAAGACAATATTCTAGTAACGAGGCAGAAAGCGTAATTTACGCGGTCATCCATGCTGAGCAAGTCGTCGCGTTTGCTCCACCAACTCACGATTCATGGACCAAACGAGTTAACCTACCTACAACATACATTGATGTTTGTACATAGCTGCCTCTCCAGCTTCCATGCTTCTTTTGAGCCGGTGTGGCAATCAAGCACTCTTTGCCCTTCTCAATCCGACTCCCGTATCGACTTGGTTTTGTCAAGACGAACCGACAACAATTGGCGTGGCATCGCGCCGATAATAATGGGCCCGTTCGCGGGAGACGATCGCTGGCTCTGGAGTCGCAATGGACGACTTTTCCGACGATGACTTGGATGCCCTCAACGCCGATGCTCTTCGCGAGCTCGAGAACAATGCCATACAGTCCACCCAAGCCCAGAGGATCTATGAGCCTCCTACTGCTCGACCGTCCCTAGCTGCTACCATTCCAGCCCCGACCCCGGCCCTCTACCGGTCGCAGCCTGCCATGGACATGGAGCACGGCTTCGAGGACGACGATCTTGATGATGCCGTTGTCGTCGTACACGACACTTTGCAGAAGAAGCCTGTTGGAGCGCCCGCGCCTCAGAGACCCTCCCAGTTACCGTCAGGTATACCATCTCGACAACACCCCCCGCAGAAAGAAGCCTGGCGCCCCGCTGCTGTTCCGGCACCGCCTAATCGCTTTCGCCCCCAGCACGTCGACTCTGCCCCTGGCCAGCCCTCAGGCCCTTCTATCAACGTCGGGTCGCGTGCGTTGCAGCACAATTCGTCCCAGAACCGAGCTTTCCCTTATAGCCAGGCTCCGCGCCCACCGCCGCCTTTACCTCGCCCCGCTCCTTCAATCCCCTCCAGGTACCAGCCGTCCCAGGCGCAACGCCAAGCTGGAGCGCCATCTCACGAGATTACTGCTCTCCAGGCGCAGATCTTGGACCTAAAATCCAAGCTCACTACTAAAGACGGGGAAATCAGTATTGTGCGGAAACGCCTGGAGACATCCCGCCTGGACCATGAGCGCGAGCTTCAGATCATCAGGGCACGAACAGCCGAACAACTAGCCAAGCAGGAACGGGTTGTTGAGGCTGCGCGGGCCGCTCAAGAGACTGCGGCAACCGAACTCGAGTTTACGCGCCGGGATTTGAGGGAAGAGGCCGTCCGTGCCAAACGTCACGATGGACCGGGCACGCCAAAAAAGCACCCCGCTGCCAAGGCGTGGGGCGTGTCGGATGGGTTCGAGGATGTTGAAATGGCCGCGAGTCCGAGTAAGGGGAAAAGGGGCAAGACTGGCGGTGCTGTGGCTAACTCCGTTGTTGAGCCCCCCCTAAAGCTGACGAGAACGCCTAATAAGAGTAAACGGAAGCGTCCTGCGGCTGACAGTCCCGCCATGGCTCTCGAGACACATTCTGATGCTGTGGTTATGCTAGACTATATGAGGATCGACGATGCCGCCGAAAGCCTAAAGTCACTCCCATCCCTGCAGAAAAGCGCCCCTTTCAATGTAAGCTTTCGGCCGAACAATGCCTATTACCAGAGAGCTGTCTGCTAACTGTGTTGTCTTAGTACATGGGAATTGTCTTGAACCACCGGGCTGCTCGTGATCGTCCGCTTGTTTTCGAGTATTTGTCGCGGTTTGAACTTCCATCTAGGCCGGACGAAAGCCTGGCCTCGATCCTCCTACGAAAGGTGAGCACTGCTGGTGACCCTAATGATCCTACGCAGCTACCCATTCAATTCTGCTTGGAGGTTATCCGGCTGTGGGATGCCTGTAGAAAGGAAGGATGCGTAAGTGCCTCTCCATTTTACTCGGGCGAGAGGCCGTGTTCGTTAATCAGCCTGGTCACAGTTGGCTCCCATCACCGAGCTTGTATCTTTAACCGTCCTCACTCTACAGCTACAAACTGTGGCGCTTGCTCCTTATATTGCCCCGACGTTACTTCCCGTGGCCATGGATGCTTGCTATGAGGTGGCGATACCCCGATTCAATAACTCCGTTCCCGGCGACCCAACAGATGAAACATTTGTCAAATTCCGGGATCATATTGACACCAACAAGATCTTGTCTCTGTTGTATCTTACTGCGCTGGGCTGCGCGACATCAGAGCCGACTGCTGGCAGCTTTGCTTCGCCGGCCGTCGAGTTCTGGAACTCGGTGCATATTCACTTCATATTAATGCTTCTGAATCGCAAACAACCTGTAAACGACTTCGTCGCGACGTTGAGGCTGCTCTGTACGTCTGTCTTTTCCGACAGCATCGGGCCCATTAATCCGGACAAACCACCGGAAGTCGTGGCCCAGTTGCTGATTGATCGGATTTCCGCACATCTCACGGAAACACCACGATGGGACGTCAACGAAACACAGCTACGAGAAGTGCGACTGGCAGTGCTACAGACGCTCGCAGCATTTGCCCGGAGCCATTTCGGGCTTGCGCAGCTTTCCAAGCACGACTGGGTTATCCCTAGGCTAGTGACGCTGCTCTCCTACTGTATCGAGGAACTCTACGACGGCGATATGCAGTACTCATCTGCGGACGAGGATCACGGGCTTCAGCGATTAGTGGCACACACGGTACTATTACTTCATATGATCGTCACGAATCTATCGAGTGGTGATCCGATGGACGTCTCGGCTAAATTGTCCAAGACGACGGGCGGTTCTCAAAAATATCTCCTCAGTCTGTCACGATTGAATTTCACCGATGACCTTGTGCCGGAGGATACGGCGGAACTTGCGCATGAGTTGTTGGAGTTGGCGGTGACGTCGGAGGCTGGGGAGGAATTGGGGGAGTTCTTTAGTGGTTGAGCTTCACTAGAGTTTAGACACAGGGAAGAAGACGGAAGGGATTTTAAAATGGTAAATGGGCATTTGGTGGTCTTGGATGGATAGGGCCACACATATTAGAGAGGGACTGAAAATGTTGTTATTACCACGAGGAGATGGATGTTACCGGTAAATGTTTTTATGATGGAAATACCCGAGTCAAAAGAGATGATGATGATGATGCTTGGCGAGATGTACATGAGGCGTCATACTCTACTGGAGACAACGACATAATTCCCGAGCTTGGCGAATCCGGTGGGTATCACTCCGACGTCGACATGAGTTGCTAATTTAACATGCACGACGGCGAAGTTATCCCGACTTCTCCGGTCCCACGATGATGAACCATCACTTCTCCCAAGACCTCCCAGACGTTTCCGGGACCGTCGTCTCGTCATCATGGCCCCCGGAATTCCTAAAAGCCAACAGGTGCGACTTTTTCTCGGGAGAACTTTCTTCTAGCTCCAGCAACCCCCGTGGCAAAAAAATAGTGTAGAATAATGAAAAAAAAAAACACCGACTTCGCGAGTCCGACGTAACATGTCAGTTATCACCCACTCTTCTTTCCCAAGACAGCCCCGGTCTGAGACGACGCCCAAGCCCCGAAAGGGAGTCGTATCATCTCTTTTAATCATTAAAGCACCAGCTAGGTTGCTAGCAGCCTTCATACGAGAAGTAAGTAAGCAAGCATTATAATGTACTTAACCTGAACAGCAAACACGTCCGGGTGTCTCGAGCATCCTCCTCAATCTTTAACCTAACAGCCCACCCTAAGCCAACCCAAACCCGCTCTCCCCCAAGGGTATAAAAGCGAGCACCCTGAAGTGCTGGTGTTGATATCCATCTATACATACATAACCTCCTCAACTAAGAGGTAGTTATGTATCAGGCATATATGGAATACAGCATTAATATACCACCAAAGGCAAACTAACCACCCTTAACCTTTTGCCCCTCTACGACATCAAAGCATTCCCCCCAAACCTCCCTTCTTATCTTCCCAATCTTACCAAAAAAAAATCAAGCGAGTGAATGAAGAATAGAACCGATTCGGTGCCCTCATACACCCAACCTCCCTTTCACTTATAGCCCCCCATTATCCAAGGACCTTTTCCCCAGTTCTCACAACCTGTAGGCAAATAAATCCCCTCGATTTGCTGTTAAATGCAAATACAAATGGCCAAGGGCTTCGAATTAAAACTAGACCAGCCTGCTAGAGAGTCGAGATGACGGTGGACCTACCAACTCGTAAGGGTTGGTTGCTGTATTCGGAGCCTTGGAAATGGGCATCATGATTAACTACCTTCACAGAGAGACAAAACCTAACTGCCTACCTAGGTATACAAAGGACTCGCTCCCATCATCACCCATAGACCGCAATCACCTTTTATCGCCCCTCAGTAAACCTTCATGATTCACACCTCACCTTCCCTCAAATCAAATCAAAACATCCCAAAAAACAAGACTATAATCACCAAATATAGCACCAATAACCCTAATGCCCAACCCCAACCCTAACCCCAGTCTACAACCCTAACCCTAACCCCAAGCCAAGCATATCTCCTAACATAAAACCCTAACCCCAACCCTACCTCATCGAGGAATCTTCCTCACCGAAGCATTCAATATCTTAGTCATTTCCGTAGCCGTCTGAATAACATTATCCTTCGCCTTCTCCAACTCGATACTAAGCTCATTATTCCGCTTCATCAATTCCCTGTGTTGCACCTTGGCCTGCTCCAATTGAGTTAACAACGATGTCCGATCTGTGAGTAACGTGTCTTGTACTTCGCGATCGACGGGTTCCGCCCTGGTCCGCTGCTCTAATTCCAATATTTTATTAAGCAGCCCCTTCTTTTCGGTCGTTATAGTCTTGAGCTGGTGTCTGAGCATGATATTCTCCTGTTTGAGTTCCAAGTCAAGTATCGAGACACTGGTATCAAAAGATGTGTCTTCGGTGCTAGGATATGATATTTCTTGGAGTCTAATTCTTTTGCTCGGGTCTTCGTTATGGAGTTCTTCGTCCAGCCTTCGCTTGAGGTATTCGAGCTCGGTATGAACGGTGAACCCATCTCCCTGTACAAAAGAGTCCAGCATTTGAGTGATCTTGCGCGTAGTCGTGGGGATTGGCTCTCCAAATGTCAAGCTGACTACTGCTCCGGTGGGAGAATACATCGCTTTCTTATCGACAGACGAGATTAGCTTGTCAGCCAAGAACCACCCCTGACTGTGCTTTCTCAGGTACGTCGAAATGTCTACCATCAGCTTGTCGGACAGATCGCCCAAGTGTAGACATCTAACCACTTCAAAATCCGGCAAAGAGAGAGGTTTATTGGCTTCCATGGCGGACTTCAAGGAGAAGTAGCTGGGAGTTGCGCTCGGATATTCAAATGGGCTACTCAGTCGAATCCTCAGAGCGATCCCCTCTCTGATCTGCTCAGGGAACTCTTGTCTAATCAATCGCGTGGCCGTGGTGAAGAAGTTTTGCACCTGCTTCCCTCTCCATTCGTGCTTTCGTCGGTTGTAGACGGTGTTGGCAAGCACGTCTAGATTCTGTTCGACGGTCGACCATGCTTGCGGACGTAAAGTGACAATGTACTCTTCCCGGCCTGGTACATGGTCCGGAATGACCGGAGAGATCAACGGTGGAAATACCAAAGATTCCATCAAAAATGACTGATTGAAAAAGGCAGGATAGCCCAGTGAAAATTCAATCTGCACGATAGAATATAGCAACATCCATGGGACATGAAAGAAGTCAATCTCATCTTGATACGCGATGATGATCGGTTTGCTTGGTGGGTATAGATGATGGTCAGTCTTCTGTCTCGCGACGAACCGCCGGGCTACCTCCACGGGGAGAGGGTGACATAGCGTGTTCGGGTTCAATTCTTCAATCCTCTTCAAAAGAAGGTCAACATTCTCGGGCCGCGGACGGTCCACATCTTGTGACGTTGACATCAAAGGCGTTGGGAAGATAGGACGGTTGGAAACAGGATTCAAAAGCTTTTCCATCCTTGTCGGTAAATCATCGTGTATCAAGTTCGTGGCGACTGGTTCGCCGCAAGGCAAGGGCTCCAACGGTGTGATCCTAAAGGCTTCTTCTTGGATGGCTTTTTGTTTCTCTCCTAGCCTCTCTTGCGAACATTCCCGGCGAGCTCCAGGTCCATCAAGGGGCTGAATGGAGAAAATTTGAATACCGGCGCTCATAGTTTCAGGCCTGGCTCTGGGATCATGCGGACTGGAGTGGGCTATGCTTTTCACTGATGACATGTTCGGGTTAGATCAAGTCACCCTGTCTGGTTGCCGGGACCGGGTTGGTTTTCTTGAGGGAAAGGCAGTCAATGCTCTGCTTCGGCCAGCGAAGTTGGAAACTGGTAAGGGTCGTGAGTTGTTTACGCAATCACGATGAAAACCGCTTGATTCCAAGCCGTTCGAATGAAGCAAACTCAAGGCTCCAAAACGATATGGGAAGATATGGGCGAAAGCAGTCACAGACTATTTAAATAGTAGGGAGAGCGATGGAGGATGCTGCATTTCAGAGTTTGTAGCTTCCTGGGGACCGTTATATTTGTTCTGAGCAGGCGCAATTGACAAACATAATCATTGACGAGCGTTGAGTCATCATACAAGTTCGCCCTCATGGCTCGAAGGATCGACTTCAGTGTGCGAGGCACTTGCCTTCAGTGGACATCTATGCTACCGTCATTACGTAGCCGTATATGAAGGCGAGAAGGCGTGGAAACAGCAAATGCGCTGTTCATTTCGGTCAGGACTCAGGCGTGGTTCAGCCCGACATATTCGTCGTCTGGTCTGGTCCGTGTGCCTACTCTTCCTCTTTCTCTTTCTCTTTCATGACGCGAACCCGCGAACCCGCAAACCCGCAACTCTCGAATGATCCCATGAGTGCAAGGTGACCTTTGTCGAGAACAGACAGGGGAATCGCGGATCAAATGTGCATCTTGTTATACACATAGAGCATAATATATTCCCCGTTATGACCTTCCTTCGCGACCGGCGCCCTTTGACCGCGATGGTTCAGGTCTCACCCGGGTGCCTCTCAGAGATGTGCTCTTCTTCGAACTCGGCCATTCGGTCATGACGGTACGTATTGCGACAATCGTACTAAGAGGGCAGTTCCAGGTATGATAATGGCGACCTACCTACCCGCTCAGCTTGCCATGACAGCCTTGCACTTCTCTGTTCGTATCGCAATAAGTATATCGTCAAGTTATACGTCTCCACCAGTAGATGCCGGAGTTCCGGGTCAGGGGTAAGGGTCAACTAGGGCTGACCATACAATAAGTAGGGTTCGAGAGCGGACATTGGAAGACGGTCTCTCGAAAAGATTTGACTACTAATCCCGTTACGTATCGGAGCATAGATATGACACTGGTATAGCTCCACCATTCCGAAACAATAGAGAGGAAAAAAAAAGACGAAAAGACGAGGCCAAGGCCGAAGTCAGGCATGGAGTGAGAGCGAGGAGATGATACGGCGCTCGGCGCTCGGCGGCCCCGGCCATGTGCCTCTCCCGCTAGGCCCATGAGCCGTCATTAGGCCGGACGGGTAGCGTGGATGGGCACAGCTAGCGAGCGGATCAAGGGACTCCATTGAGATCCAACTTGGATCTGAGCAACAGGCCGAACTGAACCTGACAGATACGAGAGTGCAACGTGGCGGTGGCATGGGAATGCCTACCCTACCTATTACCGTTCTGGCCACGAGTATTCGGGAATGTGGTTGGCATTATTGATGCCAGGCCGTGATTCAAACCTGTTGTTATACCGAGACAGGAATTTGAGGAGATGCTGTGAGCTTTGAAGATGAAGGAGGGAATTGATTGGGTAGTCCAGAGAGTTGAGATTCCGTCGGAGAACGTCGTGACAGTGCTGCAAACTGTATTTGCCTGTGGACCGACGTCTGGTGGGGTTTATGCAATTATACAAATCTCCGATAGCCATCTACCTGGCATTAGTGCTCATCAGGGACATGACCTAATTATCCGAGCGGAAGGTGCGGCATGTGCGGAATGTACGGAATGAACGGAATGTACGGAATATGCGAATACGGAAAGTTATTCCGAGTTCCTTACCTAAGCCAAAACGGCCATAGTCACGATGAGCTGATGCTTCATCGCCCATCGACTGAACTGCCGACCACATTCCAGAGGCGTGAAAGAACTTCCATGTTTAAATGGCAGCCTGAACGGAGAGCGATCACGATACGGTGTAAGTGCACTGCCCTACCCGGTTTAAAACGGCTAATATGAACTAGGGTTGTCTGGCTGGCTATCTAGATAGTGTAAGACGGGCGCGGGCGCGGGCGCGGTTGTTGGTCAGTGGGCAAAGTCGGGCTTGTTTCCCTTGTCTTATCACCAACTTCCGCCATCTAACTCTACCTTACCTTGCCTTACCTTACCTTACCTTACCTATCTACCTATACTGACAACTAACTAACTGCCTACACAACCCACAACAAAACCCATGGGCTCAAAACATCGGTCTCGATTCTTTTACATAATCATTTCAATGGTCTCATTATTGGAATCTTGAAAAGAAGTCCATTACCATACTTACTACTTCTTATCAACATCTTTCTTGCTCTCGCTGTCATGTTCGCCAATTCCATCCCGCTGTGTGAACGTTGCCATTACCGCCAATGCTCGAATCATCGCCCCAGGAGTTGAACGGCGAGTCCAAGGACGAGGAGCGCTTGGCGTCATGCTTCAACTGCAAGCGGTCCAAGGTCAAATGCGTGCGGTCGAGGGGCTCCTCCACTTGCGCCCGTTGTACCCAGCGCCGGCTTGAGTGCCGAGCGCCTCTATTTCACGTCGGTCGTCATAAGGGAGTCAAGAAGTAAACAAACATGGTCTTATTGTCTCTAGTCACAACTTGCACTCACTTGCACTTGCACTTACACACATACACTTACATACATGTCTTTTCTTTTTTTTTTTATATATAACTGTTGTATATACTAACCCCTCCCCAGTAAACACTCCGGCCTAGAGAAAGCAGTCTTTCAGCTTGAACAGGCCTTGAAGCGAACCCAACCGGGTTCAGATCAGATCCAGCACCGCGAGCAATCCGTCGAGCTGAGAAACCTGCTTGAGAGAAGTCGACATCTCCTAAGTGCCGAGCAAAGTCAAACCCATCATTACGCCATCCCGGGCCCCGCTGTCAATGGGCTCCGTCATGAGGGTTCCGTTTCGTCCCCTCGGCATTCGTCGTTAACCTCTCACGAGACACCACCTTCGCAGGCGGATTCCTGTTCACGTGATGGAGGCCCCCTCTCGGAGAGTGTAGAGGATGACCAGTTGAATTTGGATGATGCCGAGAACCCTTTGCAGTTGCTAGCGAGGACATCGGAGCTGTTATCTTCCATTGACAACTCAGACCGGGGCCCGTCAGGAGACTATCTGCCATTCAAGCCGCCCCGGAACCGAGACGGTGACCACGATGGCAACTCGGCCGTGTTCTTCAGTCGTTACCAACCTCGCCTCGACTTGGGTCCCGAGCTAGACCCTGTCGAACTGGGCTTGCTCACACTGAGTGAAGCCGAGTCCTTGTTCCTGTAGTGAGTGTCAGACTTCCATTCGACTAAGCCGCTTGCTTGCCAGACTAACACGCAAATAAGCTTCTATAACAATCTGGCACATACCCGATGGGGCATCGACCCAGTCCTGCACACAGTTGACTTTGTACGGCGACGCTCCGCCTTCCTCTTCACCTCCATCGTCGCCGCCTCCGCGCTGTTCTCGCCCTCGCTAGAAACCCTGCACAGGCGACTCTCTCGACACCGTCAGAAGCTCGCTGACCTCGTCATGACTAAACGGTACAAGTCCGTCGAGATCGTGCTAGCGTTCATGGTGAATGTGCCTTGGATCCCTGCCGGTCAGCACTGGGCTGATGACGAGACCTCGACATATATGTCCATGGCGCTGAGTATTGCCATGGATCTGTACTTGAATAAGGTCATTCTGCCTTCGTCGTCGGATACTTCCTTTCCAAGGGATAACATCCCCTCATCTGATCAGATCTCCGCGAGACGAGCGCTGAGCGTTGATGGGTTTGGAGATCTGGACCCGATGTGCGAGATGGGCAGGCGGTTACTGCGGAGACGGGAACGAACGTGGTTATCTCTGTTTGTACTGGAACGAGGGTAAGTAAGTCCGTCATACGAATACGATGGAAAGGAAACTTTGTTCAATTGACACATACGCCAGGGTATGTCTAGCGAGGGGAAGAAGTTACATGTTGCCGATATCGCAGCTCATTGAGAACTGTGATCAATGGCATTTGAATGAGCTGGCTGACCGCTGGGATGGCTCTATTGTCTCTGTCGCTGTGCTTCGGAGAGATTTGGTAAGAGACTGTCATCATTCTTTTCGAATATTGGTATATTGCTAATGAATCTACTCTACCAGGCGAAATTACTTGCAACGCTGCGAGAGATCTGTGATAGTTATGTCAATGGGATCAGTGAGGCAACTATCGTCGACAAGTAATTACACCTCTTCAACTTGGTTTTTTTTTTCATTATTATTATTATTATTATTATTCACTAACAAACGACGCAGGTTAAAAAGCGAAATCACCATGTTCTTCGACAGTTGGTATCACACCTGGCCCTTACAAATCGGGGACCGTGAGCGTAAGCCACCACCCATATCAACCATCTCTTCCGTTGCATTCCCTTCCCCTTCCCCTTCACCTCCCTTCAATCCTAACCAGACCCATTCTAGAATTCACTCTGCCCCCTTATGTCGAAATCCTCGCCTCCCACACCCGCCTATCCGCCTACGCCAGCATAATCAACTACCCCACCGCCCCCTTGAAAGCCCGGCACTTCTTCCGTTCCGAAGGCCTATCCTCGGCCCTCAACGTCCTCCGCGTCGCCGTCCAAGGCGAGCGCCAGCTCCGCTCCATGCCGAATAACACGGCCATCATGATCTCCTTCGCCGCGTGCTTCGCTCTACGCGTGAGCACCGTCGTAGACGGCAAAGGATCCGCTCTGGCGCCTAGTATACGGGTGCTGATCATGCAGACGATTGACGTCCTGGATAGGATCGGTTCGACGCCCGTGCAGAGAAGGGGGCTTTCCTGTCTCTTCGCGAACCAGCTTAGGCAGATTTTGAAATTGGCTTCGCGATCTGCGGGTGAGAGCGTGGGCGTGGGCGTGAGGGTGCCAGTCTCGGTGTCGGTGTCGGTGCCGGCAGCGGTCACGGTTGCGAATGGTCTTGAGGGTAGGGGTGGTTATCCTAATACGAATACGAATAACAACTCAACTCTCAGCACCATACCCAGAAACCAGGCACCTGCTGCGACAACTCAACGACGGATACCTACAAATACAAATACCACAGCAACAGCATCAATTACTACTACAACAACATCGTCATCGACATCATCAATTCCCACAACAACAGGAGGAACAGGAGGGAATAACAACAACAACAACAATACCGCCACCACCACCATGCCATCCGAATACCTATTATTCGCAACCATGTCCAACGACCAGTTAAACGAGGCGATCAACAGCACGAATGTAGGGCTCGACGCCCTATGGGAGAATTTCCAGTTTCAGCAGGCGTCGGAGTTGGATTGGATGGATTGGAGTACTTTTGCATGAACTTTTTCTTTTTTTTCATATTGTTTTAGGCGTGGCAGAATCATATGATGACATGTTCCTTTGTTTAGGGATGAATGGATGGATGGATGGATGGATGGATGGATGGATGGACGGATGGACGGATGGAGGGTAGGGAGATATGAAAATTCAAAGCTATATACATGTAAGATAAGAGGTGCTTTTCCGAGGCTGAGCATGAATTCTAATCTAATGGTCAGTACCTCATAGGGAGAGAGACAGAGAGGCAGAGAGAGAGAGAGAACATGAGATTTCAAAACACAAGCAAACAAGCAAGTTTATAACTAAGGTAGGTAGGTAGGTAATATGATCATCCGTGATGTCAGTCGATTGAATCCATTTACTATCCATCTCAGATACCTACCCACCTACCTACCTATACAGTAATATACAACTTTTACCACCCCAAATACATACACACCTCCATCCAATCCCCAATCCCCAACTCCGTTCCAAACCAGAGCTCTCATAATAAACCAGTTCGAGTTCACACTTCCCGTCCACAATCGATCTTTTCTTTTTTTTTTTTTTTTTTTTTTTTTTCTTTCCTTCCCTGCAATCCGCACTCTCAATCCGCGCTCTCAATTCGCACTCTCAATCTCGCTCTCGATCTCGATCCGTTGATCCGTTGATCCGTCGTCCAATCGTCGATAAAATATTTGCAACGCCACAAACGCAATCCGACCGAGTCCGACTCACATACATACATTACATACATTATATACATCCTACCTACCTACCCAGCATAGATACTACCCTACCCTACCATGCATCAGAAAGCAACTTCAATGCATACCTAGCTAGGTACCCAAGCTATGTATGTATTTAACCTAGGTACCTATATATGTACATCTATCTACTCTACTCTACTCTACTTCACCTTCCACCTAATTACCCTACAGGATGAGTGTACCTTACCTTACCCTACCCAAGCCAATCCTGCCCATCCTGCCCATCCTAACAAAAAATAACCAAAAAAACAAAAAACAAAAAAAAAACACAAAAACAACGTCGTAATGCATTCATGCAAACTCCAGATTATCCCCTTACCTTACCATCTTCTCCAACACCACGTTACACTTATTACATACTACATTACCACGACAATCTTCACACAAGCTGAACCGCCGTGTTATAGAGCCACGAGAACTCAAATGTAGCATAAGTACACCATGTCGGGTCACTGGAATATTGTCCTGCAGTTATATCAGAACGCCAACCACAACGGCTCCTGACTGTAAACGTGTCGTGTCATGAGGTGCTTTGTATTACCCGTTCAGTATAAACGAGGATAGATTAAGTATTCCATATCATCAGACAAATTCCAATTGCTATATGACCCATTCCATATTTGACCGAGATCCCGCTTGTCAATCGCATAGCTAGCTAGATATTAACCGACGCCCCTTATAGCACCATTTTAAACGACGGGTTTCTGTCGTCGTTGTAGTCTTTATACTGATCGTATTTGCCATTCGCCTTGTCTTGGTTGACCTTGCGGCAATATAAAACATTGGCAAGAACGCTATTCAACGTCAGCAAGGTCAGCAAGGCCAGCAAGGCCAGTCTCTCGCCTCATCAACCAGGATCAATGCTTACAGGAACCAACCGGCCGTCAAGAGACCGAGAATGATAGTGTGACCCTTGTGGTACTGAGGTCCCTGTGCCTTGGGGTAAACGAAGACGGCCACGAAGCCACCAGCGTTCGCGATGGCGAGTTGCATGGCACTGGTTGTCGCTCGTTTGTAATGGCCGGCCGAGTTCTGTACGTGTGTCATTAGCCCGTGAATACGTGACAGAGTGACAAACCGCAAGGGCAGCAGCTTCCGCTTGGCTTCACTTACATTGGAGAGCCATCCAAGAACAGGTGGGACACTGCTGTACAGGCCCGTGGCCATGAGGAACGTCATACCGTACTTGACAGAGTTGATGTGGGTGTTTGCAATCACTGCATAGCCAATGATAGCGATAGGCAGCGAGCACAACATGATGATACCTCGAACCTTGAAGCGATCAGACAGATAGGCGGTGCAGACTGTTTACATTTGTCAGTACATTGCCAATATGCATACCTACTTGGTTGGTGGAAAGACGGCGGGGGGTTTACTCACTCGTAAAGACCGTGGCAACTGCGTAAGGGATGACAGACCAAAGCTGGGCTTCGTTGGCCGTGAAGCCCAGTCCTTGAATGATAGTCGGCAACTAGACGTGTTGTCAGCACATTGTTCTTCCAACCCATTGAGCGGCCATTGGCAGAAGAAGTGGCACATACAAAGAGACCAAAACTGTACAATCCGCTGAGAATTCCAAAGTATGCGCACGCAGAGAGCCATGTCTGCCAGTTGAAAACACCACGTCGTACTTCGGACCACGCAAATCTCTCCTCACTACACATTGGTCGGTCAGTCAAGCCTAGTGTTACGAGAAGAACCGGGTTTACGGACCTGTCGCCGCTGCTGTTGGCTCTCTGGGCCAGCAAACGTTGGATGGCAAACTCTCGCTCCTCAGGGGTGAAGAACTTGGCCGATTCGACGCCATTCGGCAGGAGCCAGAATGAGGTGAAGCCCATGGTAGTACTCTGATGAAAGCAAAATATATATCAGCATATGGGCCCCCGGGCCTAGGTCATCATGATCCAGTTTGGCTTACAAAGAGTCCAAAAAGAATGAAGATCCATCTCCATTTGCTCAAACCACCATGTCCTCCCAGCTCGGATATGGCTCGGGCCAATAGACCTAAACGTAATTGCCTAGTCAATTGACGGCCCGGTGTTTACACAGCAGAGTTAAGGGCTTACCTCCAAAAGCGCCAGACAGGGAAGCAGAGGTGTAAAAGACACCTATCCGAATAGCGAGCTCGCTTCTAGTGTAGACGTTCGACAGATACAAGATCTACAAGTATGAATTAGCTCCAGCTTCGTGACGGCGAGTGTATGTTCTCCTTCTCACCATGCCGGGCAATAGGCCTCCTTCACACAAGCTATAAAATGCGTGTTAGAATATGTCGGCCGTCGAGTCGAGGATGGGAGGGCGGGCATGGCGTACCCTAGGAGCGCACGAACGGCCACGAACTGCGAAAAGTTCTTGACGAAGCCGGTGCTCATGGCGACGATACCCCAGAAGAATGTAAGGCATGGCAACCAGACGCTAGGCGTGACCTTCTTCAAGATCAAGTTACTCGGAATCTCGCCGAAGATGTACGTCGCGTAGTAGACAGACAGACCAATGTCGTACTGGTGGTCCGTGATGCCGATCTCGTCCTCCAGTCCATACAACCGGGCGTTGCCCACGTTTGTGCGGTCGAAGAAGGAACACAAGAATAACACAGCCAGAATAGGGACGATCCTGAGTGATCGGGGTTTTCCTGGTTAGTTGTGACTCGGTTGCAGGTTAACAAAACACGGGTTACAGAACGCACCTTGTGTCGAGCTTAAAGAGGACCCTGCGCTCGAGTTTCTTGTTGTAATCGGAGAGCAAGTCGCCCTGCTCTATCTCACGGTCCTCGCTGGCCCCCTGAGAGCCCTTCTCCTCTGCCATGAACACGGACATGGCTGCAATTGGTTGTGATGTTGGTGTTGAAAGGGGTTACCAAGATACACAAAGCTACCAGAAGGTGTTCGGGAAAGAGGAAGGAAAAGAGGGCACAAGAGTCATCCCCAGAGGCAGACTCGGGGCTGGCGCGACGGGATGTCTCAGACTGATAAGGACTTGCAAGCAGAGACTGCCCAGGGATTTTCGCTGGCCGTAAGAAGTTGGGGATTTGCGGGGGGTAGCAGTGCAGCAGTGCAGCAGTGCAGCAGCGCAGTGGTGCAGCGGTTCAGCAGTGAGCACACGGGGAAGTCTCCAGAGACAAGACCGTGGGGGAAGGATTCCTACCTACCTGGGTATAGCAGATAATCAGAACGAGCCTTCCCAGAGCGCAGGCGTATAACACCGTGTGCACGATACTTCACGAAGAGACATGCGTACTGTACTACGACCGTATTGCCTGTGTAGGTATCTACCTACCTACCTGCCTAGGTAGTCTACTTACTTATACGCAGCGCATAGGTAGGTAGGTAGGTAGTGTAGGGAGGAAAGTAAGACATACATAGTATAGTAGAGAATAATTATCTAAGTATCTACCTACTTAGTGTAGCTTCGCTATTCTCACTCTTTGAGCTTTGGTCTGCTGACTTGCTTTAGTGTCGGCATGGGCTTGTTTAGCCCGGCCAGGAGTCTATTCCCATCATCATCTCACCAAGTTGCCGAGCAGAACCGTCAAGCGTTACCGGTGATGCCCCTCTCGCTAGCTACGATGCTACTCGGGTTAGTCTGCGATGGCCACGAGCTATAAAAACGCTAGAAGCTCGGCTAACTCTTTCCCACACGTTCGGGTCGCCTGTGTAGGTAATTGGGAATGCAGGCACCTTCTTCCACCTCCAGTCCTTTCGTCTATCAACCGAGGAATTTACATACAAGTCGCAAGTTGCAATTGAGTTGCTGCAGGTAGCTTTGTGGGGAAAACCAGACGAAAACTCCAACGGACGGGCACGGTACCACAGCAGTTCATTTTCAGGATGCAACGGTTTTCCGACCCACGCAGAATATCACACAGATCGGGTACCGAAGTTACAGGACATAGTACCAATTACAGTGGATCTCCGGCGTTCGCAGAGCAAAACAGTTGGAGTTGGTTAACTCCGATCTCCACAGTACCGTACCTATAGAGCAACATACATAAATTCAACGTCGTGTTCGCGATATGCTATGCTCAGTTGAGTAATTACGTAACGAATTGCCACCGTGGTTCCTTTCATGCAGAGCTTATACAGAGCCTATACAGGGCCTATACAGGGCCTACTCCACTGACTATGTACTATATAGGTACTTACTTACATACTATGTAGTACATACGCTATAGGCTACAGCAGACTATGCAATCCACTAATCAACGTGCAACCCCAACAAGCATTGGCGCAGGCAAAACATCCTGACTAGCGGCATGCACAAGAAACCCAGGAAAGAAAGAACGACTCGGGCATTTCCTTTGAGAAACAATGACCGAAGCCCCATCTCGCTTACCGCTCCACTGGAGCTGCTCGGCCATATTATTTCCTCCGTAAAGTCATCCGGCGCTCTAGATGGTAACCTTTTCAGCATTCGACCCTTGCTTCGCGGCCTTCGCCCGGTGATCCTTAATATGGGGTTGGGGACCCCGACTTCGCCAAGATCGACAACCAGGAAGCACCTTGAAGCATGGTGATGATGGTGATGGTGATAATGATGATGATATAAACTTGAGAACAAAGCACTCATTAGTAATATTCCGTCGCCCGCCAAACCACTCTCCCTTCCAAGCCACAAGCACCAGCTTTGTCGGTACCGCTTCCATCGCCCCGTCGAAACATGTCCAAGCTGTCCGAGGCCGTCAAGGCCCTCATCAATGCCGCCCACGCCAAGCCCGGCTATGCGCGTGCCGGTTCCCAAGTGCAACCTGCTCTCGAGCGACTCGCTAGCGATGCGCACGAGAAGAGGCTCGGTGTGCCCGTCTGGGTCACCCTCTCGGTATGACCCGGCCCCTCAATCATCAATTCAACCAGCCCAACCCCGTGGTGAACTCAAATCAATGACATCAATCCCGCACATGACCTTGATGATTGAGCGCTGAGTCGTGTCCGTGTGTCCCCCAGTCCGCCGTCTCAGCAACAATGAACTGCCCCGAGGCCATGACCTACGTCTACCACCTCGCCAACGCCGGCAACCCCCAGTCCCGACGCACCCCCGCGCAAAACGCCGAACTGATCCGGGAAGTCGGCCTCAAATGCATCTCCTTCAACGGCATCCCGCGCTCCATCAACACCCTCGGCGCATTCTACCAGAGCCTGCCCTCCGACGTCGCCTCCTCCCTTTCCACCACGCCCACGCGCGAACTCACGCCCGAGAACGTCAATATCCGGAAACAGGACGGCCTCGCCCTCTGGGACAGCGTCTACCTCGGCTTCGAGCGCAAACTCCTCGACAAGCTCGCGCAGTCCCACCCCGACTTGCCCGTGCACATCATCAACGGACACTACTCCAACCTCCTCTCGAATCCGCGCGGCGCGAATAAGCCGGAGCCCGTGGGACGGGTCTTGACCTCCCTCGTCGCCATCGCCTGTCTACGTGCGCAGACGGGTGTCGGCCCGCAGGTCGTATCGCATATCTTTGGTCTGCGCAAGGCCTACGAGCACGGAGGTGCCCATGCCGAAGGCGAGCAGCCCGTCGAAGGCGGCGAATGGCTCGCTAGTGAAGACGGCAACGTGTGGCTGTTAGAAAGCATCGATAAGCTGGTGCATGCGATTGGAGCCGGTGAGGGGACCACGTTTGCGCCCGGCATGCGACCCAAGTTATAATAACATGATACATATGATATGATAAAGTGATGCGATGTTGATGATGTTGATGATGGGGATGAAGGGTAGAGCTTCAAGTTCAATTGGTTATTCAGTCTGTCATTACTACATGACGTCTTTTGCTGTACATAAATACACACATATTATATATATACCCGCACATGGTGAGATATAAATAACTAATAACATCGAATAGAGGCTTTAATTACGACCAATGGCTAACTACTTATTACTCAAGCTTGATTATGACACTGCAGTCTGCAATGTAAATGGCGAATCTAATTATTCCGCCCGCTTATTTATTATATCTACAAAACTCATATAGGAAATGGTATCTCATACCCACAACGAATGCCAACGAATGCCAAAGAACCAAAGAACTAACATCTCATAATAACCCCGAATTATGGTTTTCAAAACCTCCCCAAATTCTCGGCAACGACAAAGGTCGCATCCGTCTTCTGCCTCACACTCTCAACATCCACGCCCTCCGCAACCTCCACCAGCGTCAACCCCCCGTTCCCCTTCCTATCGACCTCGAAGACCGCCAGGTCCGTGATAATGAGACTGACCACGCCCTTGCCCGTCAGCGGCAGCTTACACTCCTGCACAATCTTGCTCTGTCCGTTCTTGTCCACATGTTCCGTCGCCACCACGATCTTCGTCTTTTCCGGATTCGACACCAGGTCCATGGCCCCGCCCATGCCCTTGAACACCTTGCCCGGGATCATGTAGTTGGCCAAGTCGCCCGCGGCAGAGACCTGGAAGGCGCCGAGTATGGAAACGTCGACGTGGCCGCCGCGGATCATGGCGAAGGACTCGGCGGAGTCGAACGTCGACGCGCCCGGGACCAGCGTCACGGTTTCCTTCCCGGCGTTGACGAGGTCCGGGTCCGCGTCTGCGGCGGTAGCCGGGTACGGACCCATGCCCAGGATGCCGTTCTCCGACTGCAGCCAGACTTGCGTCCCCTTGGGAACGAAGGATGCCGCGAGCGTGGGGATGCCTACGCCTAGGTTGACGTAGTATCCGTCCCTCAATTCTTTCGCTGCGCGCTTCGCGATGCGGGATCGGGAGTCTATTGGGCCCGTTGTAGTAGCATTAGTAGCATTAGTAGCGCCTGCTGCCGTGGTCTCGGGCTCTGCTAGTTTGAGCACTTCGGCGCGTTTCTCCGCTGTGGCTTGGACGATGCGGTCGATGAAGATACCGGGGAGATCAACGCTATCCGGGTCGATTGAGCCGATGGGCACGATGTTCTCCGCCTCGACGATAGCGACGCGCGCTGCTCTGGCCATGAGTCCGGCGTATGTCTTGGTCGTGTACCTGTCCGGGAAAAGATCAGCTATTCTCCGCTCGACATTCATTACTTCAAATAAAAGAAGTCTTTTGAGGGGCCGACGAACTTGAAGACACAGTTTCCCGCTTCATCTACCTTCCACGCCCGCAAAATCGCAACATCACCCGGTAATGCGGTCTCCATGATATACGACCTGCCATTAAAGACTCTCGATTCCCTCGCCTTGCCCTTTTCTAATACCGCCTCAGGCGTGAATCGCGTAGGGATCTCACCCGTCTCTATGAATGTTTCTGCAGAGAAGAAATCATTAGCCAGAACTACTCATCCTCCTCCAGTTCCTCCGGATTCCAATTTCCAAAAAAACTCGTATGAATAAAGAAGAAAAAAAAAACACTTACTCCCTCCCGTAGCCGTATAAAAGGCCGGAATGCCCGCTCCGGCCGCCCGCAACCTCTCCGCCAGCGTGCCCTGCGGACAAAGCTCCACCGCAATCTTGCCCGTCAGATACTGCTTCTCCAACGACCTATTCGCCCCCAAGTACGAGAGAATGATCCGGTCGAGCCGGCCGTGCTCCGTCAGCAGCGCCAGACCGTTCGATCCCGAGCCCGCATTATTCGAGACCGCCGTGAGATTCTTCAGTCCCTTTCTGTAAATCGCCTGGATAAGCGTGTCTGCAAGTTTTTTGGTGTTTGCGTGCGAGTCAGTCTATCATTGGAACCGCTCTTCGAGTATCCGTTCATTCTTCATAGCGCAATGAAGATGAGTACGAGTATGAGTATGAGTATGAAATGAGATAGGCAGGGAAGAAGGAGGGGGGTAAAAAAGATTGCTTTCCATACCTGCTACCCCGCACAATCCAAACCCAGCACTGAGAAGCGTATCTCCATCCTTGACGTCCGCGACCGCCTCATCCGCCGACGCGAAAACCTTCGAGCCACCCCGCGTCTTCACCGCCGCCGCCGCCGCCGAATAATACCGCGGGAAGAGCGGCGCACAACTACTCCGTAGCGTCCATCGACACGAGACGCGAATCGAAGAACGCAGGAATACGCTCTGTACAATTGGCGCCATGGTTCGTTTTTTCCGTTTTTTCCGTTTGTTCGTCTCACTTCGTTTCGTTTCGTTTCGTTTCGTTTGGCTTCGTTTTCCGTTTTCCGTTTCGCTTTCGTTCCTCGTTTGTTCGCCTATCGTTTCCCCCCCTAACGAATTAAGACGTTTTTGTCTTCTTTCTTTCTTTCCTATCGAAACAGAAAAAGGACCGTCATACCCAGTGAGGACAGGACAAGACAGGACAAGACAAGACAAGTAAGTTCTCCAGGAGCCGTTTATATTCCTCGCAAGGCAAGGCAAGGCAAGATATATATAAAAAAAAAAGTAAAACAAGTAAATAAGTTGTTAGGGGGAGGAGGTACACTACCTACCTACCGCACCGAATAGGTATTCCTCCTCCGACTAGGTAGGTAGGTAGGTAGATAGAATAGATAGAATAGATACGACACGTTCATCTTCTCCTCCGGTGGTGTCATACATTCGAAATACGGACATTGATTTATTCCCGCAAAAAAATTCATTTCTCCTCCCATCTCCATTAACTAATTTATTACATCATACCCCATGTGCCAAAAATGATTACATAACTAAAAGGACTTGATCAAGACAAGACAAGACAGACCGGCCGGGCCTCAAAAGGGAATTCATAAAGCTCCGAAAAGAATACCTAGGTATATGGATAGGGTATGGAAATCTACCAACGAACTGGAAGGAAAAAAAAAAAACACTTGTCATTCTTCATCCCCAGGTTACCCTATATCTAGTTATATATCCCGAAATTTCCAAATAAATATCACCTGATTACCATTATAAATGATTCCATGTCACCCCAAAGCACGAGACATTCATGCAATGAGAGTACCTTGGCCAGCAAGTTATTATTATAATCGCAGGGAAATTCCCGAACTGCCCTTTGGTCTCGATTCTCGAGTCCCGAGTCGACTCCCAGCATCGTCAACTACACTACCTAAGTACCTAGATACCGGTGCCTACCTGGGCGTGTAAGTAATGATCAGTCATCATCAATCATTCAAGGGGCTCCGCGTTCTAAATGGGGACTATCTATCTAAGTAGTGAAGGATCGAATCTACTTAAATCTTGCATAGCTCGCTCGCTATTTACGACTACCCAACTTAGATACCCACACCTACTTACAACTGCCCATGACTCCAGACTCCAGACCCGGCCTTGAGACTCGAACTTCAACTTACATAAGTTCATAACGCTTCTGTTAGCTGACGGCTAGGTCCGCTCGACCGGGAGTTCGAGCCCGTAAGTAGTTACCGAGTCATGCACATCCTTACAGGCTTACCCGGACTCCGACGGAGGCTTGACCCCGGCGGTGGTGTGTTAAAAGGGAGTAGGTACATACCTATTACAAATATCTAGATACTTAGCACATCGACGCGTCACATAAGTGCTAGATAGGTATCTAGGTCATGAGAGCGTCCCGTCATGAGAGGTTTGATGACATTAACGTTAAGGCTCGTCAGCGTGGCTAATGAAAGAGATGCTTTCGCCCCAAGCTCTTCTCTTCCCCTATACGTCTTCTGCGACTCCTTCCACCAAAGCTGCGGTGCCGAATGTAATAGCAATTATCTAGGTTAGGTATTCTGCAATATGGACAGCTCATTGCTCAGAGCTACTATGTGTAGCATAGCTCAAAAATTGTCCTTGGCGCCCGATGCTTTCAACGTGGATATCCAGCGAAGCCATCTTCTTCGGGTCGATAACACCCTTCCCGTCGAACAACCACTTGGGCTTCTTCATCTGGTCACAAATCCTCTGCCAGTCTACTGGTTCCCCAGCTCTGGGAGTGCCCTTGCCCACGCCTTGATACCCCTTCCTGTTCACGAGTGCACAATCGGGGCAGCCTTCGACGCAAGGAGGCTCATCTCGATAATGCTGAAAATGATTGCCTGCCCTACAGCCCGATCGGAGGGGCTCACGAAACCAAGTGGATATAGGAAAAGAGACACCGTCAAACTCAATCGTCTCATGCTGTGAGAACAGTCCTAGATCCAGCTTTCCATTTGACTTTTTGGCCGGGGATGAATCTGTTCGCGATTTCGCGTTCCTAAATTCGGCATGATCGTTGGCGATGATGACGGCGTTGCTGTACTTGCATGCGTCGTAGACGTTAGAACACGCCACAATTTGTGATAGATACTGGCGTGGGATCAAAGCCCTAATGACACGCCAAATCTCAGTGGGGTTGCAAGAGGGATCAAAAATGGCAATCATTGCCGGCTTCTCACGCAAAAGGGTTGCAAGGATGCCTAGAGAAAGCGATTCGCGCGTATCCGACGTGTTCGCCTTGAAAGCGAATCCGAGGATCGTGAGTTTCTTTCCGACCAATTTGTTATCCAAACAGCGGAGCACTCTTTTTGAGAACCTGTTGCACTGGTAGTCATTTAGCTTGATGACCTGCCGCCAATACTCGCCGACTTCGTCGAGGCCCAGAGATTCGGCGATGTAGGCGAGGCTCAAGATATCCTTCTTGAAACAACTGCCGCCAAACCCGATGCCGGCCTTGAGGAATTTACTTCCAATTCTCGGGTCGCTACCAATGGAAGTAGCCACCTCGGCTACATCCGCGCCCGTCTTCTCGCAGATGGCGGATACCGAGTTGATGCTACTGATGCGCTGTGCCAACATGGCGTTGGCAACCAACTTGGACAACTCCGAGGACCACGTATTTGTCGTAATGATGCGTGAGCGAGGGATCCAGTTGTTATACAGGCTGGCAAGGGCCTCAGCGGCTCCATGACCGGAAATAGTATGCGAACATCCGATAAGCACCCTTTCCGGACAAATCAGGTCTTTCACAGCCGTGCCGGCAGCCAAGAATTCCGGGTTGGAGAGTATCTCGAAGTGTACATCCGGACGGTGAAGTGCCATCTGAAACATGCATGTTAAATCGAGATTCGACAAGGCCTCATCTCATGCTTAGGCACCTAGTAAACGCTCAACTTACTATGCGCTGAACAAGTTGGGCGGTTTGGCAGGGGACGGTTGACTTCTCGATAATGATAGTCCCAGGCCGAGCTACTGATGCAATCTCAGCGACGGTAGCCTTGAAAGCACTCAAATCCGTCGCGGCCCCCGCACCTTCACCGCTCGATTTGGTGGGTGTGCCGACAGCGATGAAGATGGCATCAGCTTCTCTGATGCAGTCGGCCCTCTCAACGGAGAAAAACAAGTTTGGCTGTCGAGCAGGCACCTTGTGGTGCGCATTTCTCCAGCCTGCCCGTCTGGCTGCGTCAAAGGGAATTGACGTGTGGTGCGTGTTAATATGTAATCTACCAAATTCATCGAACTCGTGGATAACAACGAATGCCGGACTACCGTCCCGAGCGATACGCACGATATCACGCAGCCCCGGCTCATAAATAGGCAAATGCTTCGAGTTCCATCTTCTGATGCGAGTCTTGTCGCTGTCGACAACAGTGACGCGAACATCCGGATTCTGATAGGCAGTGACTGCCGCCGTTGGACCACCTATGGTTCGCCGTTAGTCACGAATAGAACAAAGATTCGTCCTTTTTTCCAACATAGTTGGCCTTGTCGGTTTAGTGAGATGGTGAGATGGTGAGATGCTGGGGATGGCAGAAGTGGCAGAAATGGCAGAAATGGCGCTACAAACCGACATATCCAGCTCCGACGTAGCATATATTACGTATAATTCGGGATGATGACTGAGATTTCGGCGAGAGGTAGGAAATACCAGGGCGGCTCTCAGCGGATCGCACCGAACCGGAGGACAGGCGGTTGCTTGACGCTGTGACTGCTGGAGCCGCAGAATCCATAGCGTGTTCTCGTAGACCTTTGTTATGACCACGGTAGACTGCTTTCTCGCATGTGTTGAGGCTTTTCAACTCCAAAGTCCAAACTGAGTCTGTGATTTGGTCATGTCGACACAACGAGAGAGAGCAAAATGGGCTTTTTAAGAACTACAGTAGGCAGATTTCACAGTCAGGAAAGTAGGGAAGTGCTCAAGGAAGCAACGACGCCTGTGACCATGATCTAGACGGAAGGAAACACCTGCTCTGAATTTCTGATTCTGGGAAATCGCGACCCTCGTAACTGTCGTAACTTATAAGCAATACGTAATAACTACTGTACATCAAGGGCCGATGGAGGAAAGAGTGATCCACGATGCGTCTGGGCTGTATTTGAATGATTTGCCTATAGGCTAATAACCATTATCTATGCTCCCTTCCATTCTATATCTGTATCTATATCTATATCTATATCAGTGATCGGCGATCAGTGATGACCCACTCATAGATGCCAATCACATATAAAACGTTCAAGTGTGGAATCATCTATGACTGAATGCCGCAAAGCATATCTTCTCAATCTCAACAGAATGTCTGCTTCTTCATCACAAGCGGTCGTCTTTGCCCCGGACTCCGCAGCCTCCTTTCCATGGACATCCCTTCCCCTTTTTGGTACCTAGCGAGCTCAGCTACCCTGATGCCTCTCTTGCTCATGTATGGGCATTGGAGCGCCCTCCCCCAAGTACAAAAAGTGGCCACGCCCTAACACTTCAGCCTTTACCACTCAGTAAACTACACGATTTATTAATCAGACCCAGTAGAAATGCCATGAAAATAGTATCCAATACCCATGAAAATAGTACCAAATACTAAAAAGCCTTCCAACGCCCCCCTCCCAACCCATAAGTAAACTGTACCCCTTTTGACGCGTGTCGTCACCACAAGTTGCATTAATGAATGGCGACTTCAACCTGTGAAATATTCCAAATCCAGCATAGACATGTCGCTCGCCGCCCATACGGAAAAAGTCTCAGGGATTGCTGCATTGATTGGGCCGCTTACCGTAGTAAACCCCCCCTTACCTGCCCTTCGCTTAAACCCCTGATTCGACTCTGGAATTCAACTTTTCGGACGCTGCCTGTCGGCAAGTTCCCGTCCAGACTGAGCTTAATCACGCCCCAGACCCAGATCGCTGGTTCCCCTACCATCGCGCCGAGGGGTGCAGTCATTCACATTGATGCTTACCTATTGTGAGCCCCATCCCTCCCGGGTCCGAGGTACCACGCCGAGTCGACGGGACAATGGTATGACTACAGCCTTTTACCATGAGAACAAATCATGACGACGAACAGTCTCCCCGTGTATCTCTATCCCTCAGCCAGGCTCTCGCAATGGCCGTGAATTCATCTAGAATTTCCTAGTGAGGGTTACTGGTAAACAAGCAGGGGTGCACGTGTTCTCCCAGTCTCGGGAGAGGAACGAACCCTGGTGTTCATGATATCTACTTGATACTCATACAAATCAGGCTTTTGAAGAGACATCGCGAACTCAGTAATATGACTCGGATTACCGCAGTTGTGGCGTTTCCCGTTGGGCACAGGTAAGCTACATAGCTAATCTGGCCGCTCCGGGCAAAACACTGTGCGACATTTGTCGGTTGCAAGCAGGTCTGCTTGGGAGGAGGGCATTTGCTGAACCAGCTGGAACTATGAGATGCTGGAAATGTGAGAGACGGTCTGTACCTAACTGAAGATATTACCGTACTAGAGTTTTCAGCTCGCATTTACGCGGTTCCGATCCCCTCTCAAATACTGTCGAATGATATCAATCATTCGACCGTGTGTCGACGGTCGGGTACAGGCCTGCCTGCCGGGGTGGCGGTTTATTGCAGCTCAACGCGACGCTCGGAGCACCCCCAAGGCCGACTACGCCTCTACGAACTGCCAGGACCCTCGAATTGGTTGGAAGAGAATGCGGTCGCAACAACTATATGGCGGAGTTTGCGTTTCGTGAGAGAAAATGCATCGGAGATAGACGGACAGGTTGCCAATACCCCCGCCAGCTTCACGTCTTAACCCTAACCCTAACCCTAACCCTAATGAATCTACCCATGGGTTGCACAATCTCCTAGTTCCTTCCTGTTTACTGTCTATCACTAGTGGCGTCAGTTCCAGGTGGAAGGTAGAGTGGTTAGCGATACTTTCACTATTAATATCTCCTGCCATGTGGTCATGTCTTTTGAAGAGCTTCTCTTTCAAGTTTCCAAGGAAGCGTCTATTGTTGTTGTTTTGAGGAAGCGAAGACCGTAGATAGACAGGTATTGGGGTTGGTTGATAGTCGTACCAGTTGATTTCAGGGATGTACATGGTCGATGACCTTTCCTCCCGCGGGTGAAGACGTCATGAAATCTCCCAGCCTCCATCAGGTTCGCTCTCCGAGATGATGGTGCCTGAACCGATTTCATTGTAGTGGCTTTCATGTGCCTCTCCCCCCCCAAAAGAAATCCTGGTTGGATGGGCCGGAGCCGAGCCATAGAGTTGAATAGGAAATGATATGCAATGGCCACCTGACAGAGAACCAAAGAATACTCTACCACGGAAGGTGTGCCAACGGGAGGCAAACCTTACTTTTTGTGCGGGTAAATTATGCAACGGGGTTGGCTAGACGGCAAGATAGATATCCATACGTTGACCTGACCTGGAGGCGGTCGGTCGGCCAAAGACCCGCCCTTACCCCAGATTCGACGATCCTATCTATGTTGGCAAATGGTGGTGGATATTTTCTCTGGTTGCATTAGAGCGGGCCTTGGCCCTTGGATGATTCCGATTCCACAGTTGACCTGCTTTATGGCGACCTGGTAAAGGCGAAACGCCACCGCGGGGTAGACTCACAGGAGTGAAATTCTGAGCGAGTCGATAGGCATGCCTTCATTGCTCGCCAAGTCGTCGGCCTCCTGCTGTCTGGGGAAGAGGGTTACATGACATCTCAGTCCATTCTATCAGTATGTAATCTTTTATGTAAACCTTCACAATGTTGAGCTTCGGCGATTGCTTGTGTGTGATTTGCATGCCACCGAACAAACAAAACAATCTATGTTTTTCTGCTTTGTTGTTGTTGGAAGCTGAAACCGAAACGCATCGCCGTTGACAATATTACGTACACCATGTGAATTATGTAGATATACGGCTTACTCTGTAACGGGTCGCGGTATGTATGCACAGGGGACGTAACAACGGATAATGGCAATATTGACGGCTGGTATCCTGTTTCACTGCATAATGCGAATGAATGTATGCATTTAAGCATCATGACCTACCCGGGCCACACCCCCACTCCCAACCGTTTTAAACTAAAATGGACCAACCTCGCCGAACCGTTAACAATTCAACCCTTCAACCCAATCCATCTCCATCACCACAATACTTACAATACATTCGCACTACGACGCCATTCACGCCGAGTAATACGCGCGGCAAAGAGGACCAAAACCGAAACTAGTACTGATAAGGTAGCAACGGGCGCCTTGACAACGGGCGCTTCATCTCAACCGCGACCTTGTTTCCCGACGACCACACTTTTGCGAGAGAGGAGCTTCAGGCTCAGCTAAACTTCATTGTCTGCCGTTTTCTAAACTTTCTATCCGTCTACCTATACAATCTCATTTGTATTTGGGCAACAGACGGGACCGCATAGAGACGAGCAATTCTTTTTTTTTTTCTTTTTTTCTTTTCCTTTCTTACCCTGCCAATTATCCTAGATTCCCCGTCGGTAACTTAGGATCGAAGCCTTTGTCGTCCGCTTCCCCAGCTACCACGCCCCTCCAATTTGCTTGGGAAGGGTAATTCAGGGTTGCCGGTCGCCATAACGACAAATGGCCGAAGAAGACGTATCGATTACGGGGTCGCGGACGCCACGTCGTAACGCGGACCGCCGCACTCCGCGATTCAGCTGGAATCCGGCGTACGAGGACACGTTCTTTCGGTCATTGTGCGAGTCGATGCAGCTGGGCTATAAAGATAGCCACAATTTCAAGGCTGGCGCATGGGAGCGGGCTGCTGTGGCCCTGCGCGATAGGCATGGCGCATATCCGGAGAAGAGCCACCTGATCAACAAGGCCGACAACGCGCGTAAAAAGTTCCGCATGTGGAGGGGCCTCAGGGAAGACCCCGACTTCCTGTACAATCCGACTACGCGCATGGTCACGGCGAGCGAAGAGGTCTGGAATCGACATTTCGAGGTAAGTTTATAGGTCTATCATCTATTTTCCTCGTTTGAGACCAACCCGGGCGGGCAGAAAGAACCGTTGTCAAAGGCATTGCGAGGACGACCCTTCGAGCACGAGAGTTACATGGAGATCCTCTTCCCCGACGTCGTGGGATCCGGTGGCGCCCCGAAGCGCATTATGAAGCCGCGACGCAGAAACCCCGATGATCCCATGGGCCCACGCGATTCGGATGTCGACATGTCTGCCGTCGATCCCACCCTCGAGGCCGTGTCGCCTACCTCGTCCGTATATCACCAGGACCAAGCGCAGAGCTCGTTTCAGACGACAGGTCAGCCATCGGCGCAGCAGTTGGCCGCGAACACGCAGACTTCACCTCAGCGGCCGACGCCTAGCACCATCGCCCCACGCGCTTCGGCAAGCACCAATGGCAATGGTCATGGCCATGGCAATGGCAATGTCAATGCTCTAACACCACCCGACGAAACGACACCCAATACACAGTCGCGCAAACGGCCTCATTCCGAGGCAACTACAGGTGCCCCCGAAAGGCGCAGAGGTAGGCCTTCTCGGTTCGACACGAGTTTCTACAACCAAAACGCCGCGACCGGTACTCCCGCAGGCGCCTCCGCGAATCACCACCCCAATCGTCCTGCCCCAGGCTCTCTCATCTCCGCCTCCTCCTCCTCCTCCTCCTCGTCGCCCGGCCTCATCGAGAACGCCATCATGTCCCTGGCGGAAGCACTCAAAGCCCGCACGCCGCCCAAGTGGTCGGAACAAGCCGTTGAGATTCTCTTCCGCGATTTCGCCGACGAAGATATGGACCTACAGATGAAGATCGCGGAAAAGGCACTGACGGACGATAATAAAGCTATGGTCTTCGTCAAGATGACGCCTGCGCTGCGGCGCCACTGGGTCAGTAGGCTTCGGGAGGTTCATTTGCGGAGCGCGGGTTCCTTACGGGTGGGCGAGGAGGCATCTTAGGCAGGCACAGGCCCCGAACTCGGAGTCCCGGTGGTTTAGTTTGATAAATGCTGGTTTGGTCGCCTACTCGACATTGGGCGGGCTTCATCAGGGATGTCGTCTACGCCGGGATGTAGAGCGACAGACTCGCTTTCCTCCTTCTTCTTCCCCCTTCCTCCCTACCCTACAGACGATCCTAACGCCCAACCCTTACCCCCTCTCTTGAAAGAAAATCCATGGAAAACCTACCATACACTACCTTTTATCTCCTGTCCGAATCTTTCTTCCTTTCTTCTTTTCCTCGGAAGGAAAGAAGAAGAAAACATATATATAAAAAAAAAGGGCCGAACTCTTTTAGTTTATATGGTAATCAGGTTGGGGAGATGGAGATGGAGATGAAGATGGGGGTGGGTGGAGGGGTTTAAGCAGAAGAAGAAAAGGGATCTAAGTTAGTGACATGACTAATGTCGATGTGCTTTGCTTTATTTGCTCCGAGACGAAAATGGTTCAAAAAAAAAAAAGAGGAGCAGAAAGACCTAGCAAAAGAGAGAGAGAGAGCAAAATAAGTGAGTTTTTTATTATTATTATTATTATTATTATCATTATTTTTCTTTTTTTTTGCTTTTGCTCTGCGACCATGGTACAACAAGGTTTGGTGTTTGGTGGTGATGGTTATATGTACGTAGTGTATAAGCACCACTTTGCTAAAGGGGTGAAGAGCATGCAAACAAGCAAGGGGAGGTTATCTGAAGTGGACGAAGAGCAAAACAATAGTGAGATAGCGAAGAGAGAGAGAGAGAGAGAGAGAAGTGTGTAAGGGGGGAGAGAAGAGAAGAGACGAAGTGAAGTGAAGTGAAGGGAGCATTTGTCCAAAACTATTATTACTACTACCTACTTAGGTAAAACCTACTCATGGCATCAGGCTGGGATTGCTTGATGATTTGCTTGATGATTTGCTTGAAATTCTTCTATTTGTTTTATTGTTTACCTAAACTACCTATCTAGGGGGAACCTTAGGTAGCTAGAAGGGAGAAGGGAGAAGGCAAGAGGGAGAAGTCAGGAGGCGCAAGCGAAGGCGGTTTGTTTCTATACGTAAATTAGCATACACCATGTTCACGTTTCGATTTCATGGCGGAAAGCTTTCACGATACTCAATTCCCCCCCCCCCCCAAAAAAGGTCCCATGTCCGTACGCCTTAGATGATTATCTTTATAACTGGATCAAACCGCTCATGTCGTTCGACGCTTCACTGGTCGAACGTAGCACCTCTCCATCACCACTTGGCACTACCTAGATAGGTATCATGTCACGACCATCTCAACCCATCCCATCCGAGGCCACGCTTAGCCTTACCTACCGATACCTATCTAGGTAGCCGACGAACCTCGGCTTAGAGTTGGGTATCTCATTCGTTCCATCTTTTTAGATAAGAAGATCTACGGTATTGCTTCGCCATTAATCTTCCTGTGATTAGTTAATTCCTAGCTCGCTTGCTTGCTTGCTGGACTTATATGGTTTATATGTCGTAGCTCAGTCTAACACACCCTGATCGAACCATGTATTAATACTATTATATCAACGGTTGGAATAATAGGAATAGGTATGTAGGTTACATATGTCGAATCCCGAAGCCCTTTACATGGTTGTAGATAGATGGCGACGGGCAGACTGTCGATACACTACCCTCGAGATAACATAGCATCACGGTCCAATAACTAACTAGCATAAGTGTATTATTATTATGCACAAGTTACAGTTTAATAAGCGGAAGCATACAATACATATTAGATAGTTAGTTATCTAGCGAGAATGATCGCCACGGCCCGATATGTGGATGATCTCGTCTAGATACATGAAGCGATGGGCGTAATCTACACTACTTATACTACCACCGATCTCCTTTATTCATTCCTTCATTCCTTCATTCCTTCATTCACCGTCGCATCCAAGACAGGTGAAGCATGTATGTAATTGCATCTCACACATTTCTCGGTGAGATAAGCAAGACAAATGACATAGCATGACATGACATACCCATTATGCCTATCTAGATAGTCTATAGTGATATAGAGTTATCCGCACAAAGGGTTCCCGCGTGGCTTTTAGATAGATAGTAAGAAGGTATCTAGTAGTAAACCAGCAACAGTACACTCACAAAATACACTTGACTCGGCGACACGGGCACGGACTCGATAGACGGACGGACGGACGGACGGACTGCAGTTCGCCGTCGTATCTCTTCAGACTAAAATAGGAATACTGTCAGTAATGTATGTAATGTAGTCTCGTATAATAAATACCCAGGTAAATATATCTAACACACCTCAGCTAACCGTAAACAGTGATTTTGATTGGATTCCAACTACCTATGTTCTTGAAATGTACGGCGAGTACCGGTATCATAAGTAGATATCACAAGTAGATATCACGTAGATATCATATCGTATCTAGTGACAAGGGGTTAAATTGATCTCGGCATCGCCAAGTATGTATCTCCTCGCCTCGCCTCGCCTTGCCAGCTTGAGCTTGGCCTTCGACTTGGCTTGCTTGGCTTGCTTGGCTTGCTTGGCTTGCTTGGCTTGCTTGGCTTAGGGGCATCGCAGCGTTCAAGAATCAAGATAGGTAGACCCGATGCCGAGTCTACTCAACTCCCCATGGAATTTCTAGTCTGCGTCATGAATTGTCCATGAGCAAAGGTATTTATTTATTATTTATTTATTTATCTATTTATTTAGTAAGTAGATACCATCGCGTCGCATATGGCCATCCGGGTTGCGAATAAATGTACATTAATACCCAAGGCCAGTCTACCATGTACCCCGACACGAATGACCTACATACCAGTCATTCAGCCATGTATCGTGATATACCTACACCAGGGCCCAGGCATACTTTAATTACATATATACATTAGATACATATATACATAACATGTATACATACATATTACCCAGATCAGATCACCTCCAGTTAAAGTTAACTTGTAAATCCCATCCATCCATCCATCCATCATCAGCTCTCTCCTGCCCCCCCGGTCTATCGTTACATTGGAGAGAGAAAAGCAAAACGAACGGACATTTTACGCCTGTGCTTACCTATATTCTACATTCTACATTCTACATCTATTATTACATACAATCTATATTACATACATGCCCTGCATAGTTCATTCTTCCGAGCGCTGTCTAGATGGATGGATAGTCTATACACGTGTAAATAGCAATACCTCTCAGCTCTGATCTAGTCCATCTAGTTATCTATCTAGTTATCCATCTAGTCTCACTTTCTTCCATTCCAGATCGAAAGGGGGACGGACGGGGGACAATACCTAATGGCATCAAGTGCAAGTACTCAAGCTCTAAAACTTCCCTCGAGTCATTTGCACTCGTCTACATAACTTACATACCATAATGTCGCACGGGTGACTCAAAAAAAAAAAAAAGAGAGAGAATGACATACATAACTCGCCCTATCACCTTACCTGGCTTACCTTATCTTACCTTACCTAGGCAAGTCAAGTCAAGCTCGATCTCCCTGGGGTAAAAAAAAAACCCGCCAAGCTGGCCTTCCCTTTATGTCATCCCCCACCCCTCCTCTCCTGAGTCTCTTCTCCTCTCTCTCCCCCCCGGCTTCCTATTAGATAAATAATGGTCGGTGCGAGAGGTATGCGGGGGCGGGCGGTTTTACTCATTTGATTCCCCCCAAGTCTTATTTACATACTTACATACCTGTAAAGTAAAGTACCTATCTAGTTCCAACGTGCTTTTATCGGTACCAAAGGTTTCCGCATGATACGACATAATACACGTTGTGTGTATTCATATATATATGTATATATATCTATCTATCTTTGCTCATTAAAAGAGTACTATATACTACTACTTACTACGATCTATCTAAGCAATTACCACACCCCATTTCCATCCACTACACCTATACCTGTACCTACATCTGTACCTGTACATACGTATTCTTTTGGTTTTCGTTTCGTTTTGCTTTGCGGTTCCCTATCTAGGTAGATAGATAGGTGGGTAGCTTTACCTGACCTGACATGTTTGTTCTTCTAGACGTAACGATCTAGTCTAGATACCATTTACCATCTTCAACATATCTCCCTTCTTGGGAACATATATATATTTCGTTTTGTCATTCGTCATCAAACCCCGGCTAGACTCTTCCAAATACACTCACTCAGTCGATTCAAAATAGGGTTATAATAAAAGAACACAAAGCTCGAACCTGTCTTTTTTTTTTTTTTTCTCTTTCTTTCACACATTTCTTCTTTCCTCCTCCTCCTCCTCCTCCTCCTTCTACTACTACTACTACTACTATTATTTCTGTATATCGTCGTCTTTCACCACCAGAAGTTTCTTCTTCACCACAAAAAAGAATACCTTTTCCGAAATAAATTTTCATATAACCATGGCGCCCGGAGTCGTCTCCCGACTCAAGACATATGTCCGTCAGAAGCTATCGGCGAGGAAGGCAAACCGGAGCAGGAGCCGCGATATCCCCCCCTATGCGTCCGCGAAGCAAAGCACGACCGAGGCGGATGAAGGTGAACACACCACCTCGTCAGCGACCTCGAACACTGCCGAATCAGAGAGATCGAAACCCACCACATCCACCCCGAATTTCAACGACCAGCAAACCTCCCCCTTCTTCCAAACCCTCCCCCTCGAAGTCCGAAAGATGATCTACGCCTACATATGGCGCGGCCCCCACGACCACCGGTACCACGAGTCCAGCGGCCGCCATCTCCATTTCCAGGACGGCCGCTGGCTGCATACCCGCTGTGTCATGTACCGAGAAGACGACGAGGATCTAGACTTGATCCAGACGAACATGGACACGATACAGCGCCAGGCAGACGAAGTCGTCGGCCATCCCGGAGTTCATGGCGATGCTGCTCTGCTCATGTGGCAGCGTCGACTCGCCTCGACGTGCGGCCGACGACACTGGCGATGCGGAGAGAGGATGGAATTCAGCCAGCCGTCATCAATCGATCGCACTGATCTAGGGGCGCTGATGATGGTGTGTAAGAAGATGTCCGTACCACCAAGAATTCCAAAGTTGTCTTTTTTTTTTTTCTTTTTTTTTTTTGTCTTTTGGGCTGATGATCGTTTTTCCCCCCCAAAAAAGGCATCCGGAGGTGATGGAATCCTTCCTCGAATCCCACAAGATGATATTCACCGACTTATACTCTGCTCATCGCTTCATGGTACAATACCCGTCGTCCGCCTCTCTGCTCCGCCATATGCGCCGCCTCGACCTCACGTTGAGCTTACCGCAATACGCACTCGCCGACTACGACTACGACTACGACTACGCCGACCATGACCATGACCATGACCATGGCCCAACCGGAAACAGCATCCCGCCGCCGTCGACCGGCTATTTAGACGCTCTTCTCGCCGCCATCGCCGAGAATACCACGTGTCTACACAGCCTGCGCATCTCCCTCGACATCTACGACCGCGGTCCGTGGCGCAAACTCCCCGAGCGAGCCCTCGCACCCGCGCTCAGACGGATCCACGTGCGCAAGGGCAGGAAAGGGCAGACGAACTACACGGTCGAACTCCCGGCCACGTTACCCGTTCGAACTGAGGATGCCTGTATGCAGCATCTCCAAGGGGACGGGGGGTCTGACGGGATGCCCTTCCACGTCGTGCGCCGGTCACCCCTGCGGTACTGGCAGTTCCACCCCGGGGAAGTCGAGCAGTTCGCGTGGGAATCGTGCCCGGATGTGGAAGCGCGCCGGCACTGCCCTGTTGCGCCGAGCAAAGGCGACGCGGCGTAATTCAAGTCCGCAGCCTCTAGCCCAGTCGAGACGAGACGTAAAGGAGGGTGGTGTCTGGATGGTGTTCTCCGGCATCACTCGCCATGCGCATCTGGTTTTTAGCTTGCGCCCTCGGCATGAGAAGGGATTATGAGGTAGAGTAGATGATGGCATTTCTAACTAAGCGTTGGTGGGCGTAAATTGACATCATGTGCTCGTGGTTACGATGCCCAGGCGAGACGCCTCGGCTGGTGACGTGGAAGGGGCAGAACGAGGTGGGTGTGATGAATCCTACCACAATTGCAGCCAGGATTGGCGCGCACGATCTTTATCTTGACTCTCTCTCTCTCTAGGGGGAGCACTCACAGTAGTCATTGATGAGGTACGTCTCCGTGATTTGCCCACACGCATATGCAGTGGAGGTACGGACGGCTCGTCAACTTGTTGGATGTACGATTGACACAGCGCATGGCCATTATACAGCTTGACGAGATCATGCCGAAGTCAATGTAACGAGGCAGGAAAGCAGCGCTCAGAGATCATCGCCTGCGCATTTGCTGTTCTCTCCCTTCCATAGGTCGTTGCGAACGGTTTTTCGGTTGGCGCATATCGTCGCATAGGTTAGTCTTAGGTTGACATTCGCTTTTCGTTTTTTTAAAACCTTTCCACTACTTAAGTAAGTAATAGGTAAACCACCTATGCACTAAGGTTAGGTAATTCTAGTCACAACGTGGGGAAGTTGTTGATCGGCGATATGGCGTCAAATCAGGTCGACTGCCGGGGCTGCATCTTTGGTAGCGATGCTGGGTCAACCTGGTCAGGGTGATCGGGGCAATCGCGGCAATCGCGGAGTTCTCATTCGCGAGCAGCGCTCTGTGAACGGTGCGTCATCACGAATGCGTTCCCGGGAGAATTCTGGGAGAAGGAAGCCATGTTCAGTCTCACCAAACCCGTCGCATTCCCCCAGTATGTTTGCGACAGGGCTTTTTTGGCGGACGCGGACATGCACTGAAAGATTCAGGAGCAAAAGGAAACGGAATGAATGGATAGTTGGATGGAACTCATGAAAGATGACGGGACCTAACCGAGAGTTACAAGAGTGTGCATGAATCGGGTTTATGCAACTATCCAGTCCCCTTATCGGACCCGACGGGATGGCGAATTCCAAAGCTGCAGTCGTGAAACGTCGATCATGTTAGGGCCGAGGCCGGAGACAAAAGTACCAGGACGCGCCAAGTCGACTCACAGGTCTTGATACAGTGTGATATGACTCACGACCAGGTGCATTTCAGTAAGATAACTCGTAGTGATTCATACCGTGTGTCCAAGCTATATTCTGGCAAGGATACTGTCTCGGAACCTTGGAGGGGTCTCACTTTGTTCCAATCTTTCTGTCTCTGTCCCTTTCCTGTCTAACTATCTACGATGCGCCGATGCATCTTGCACATGCTTCCCCGATCTTCACTCGCGAATCTCCTCCTCCTCCCCCCCAATCGGCAGGCTTGGCGAGGTTACTCGACGACTGAAGTGAGGAGACGAATAAGAAAAAAGAAAAAACAAGAAAAAAAAGAAAAAGAGGAAGAAGAAGAAGAAGAAAGATCTGAGAACATTGAAATACAGGTAAGGGTCTCTCTCGGTCTCTCTCAATCATGAGTTCTCCAAACACACACCTTTATTCTTCCCTGTTTTTTGTTCGTTTATCTGTTTATTTATTTACTTGTTCTCGTTCATATGATTGATTCACCATGGAATTCTCTCGCTCTCGTCTCCCCTTCAAAACACCCGAGGTCCGTCAGCTGATTAAAGGACCGGCCAGATGCTACGGCTTACTCACCACCCTTCAGCGACCATCACCGTCACCCACTCTCAGCTCACCGGTGATCCCCCAATTCTTTCACCCCCCTCAATATCGATACTGCAGCCATTCGAGTTCGAGTGACAACGGCAACCTGAACCCGGGCAGCGACTCCGGCAGCAAGAAGCCAAGCAACACCTTCACTTGGCCCGCCAGCGAAAGCAACGAGGAAGAAGTCTTCGGCCACAACATGGCGCCCGGCGAGATCTCCCAGTACCTCCAGCAGAGCCACGACCGGCTCTTCGACCACAACCGCGCCTGGGCCGCCGAGCAGGAGCAGAAGGACCCGGAATTCTTCACCAAGCTAAGCGCCGGCCAGAGCCCCGAGTATCTCTGGATCGGATGCAGTGACTCGCGCATTCCCGCCGAGCAGATCTGCGGTCTCGGCCCCGGCGAGGCCTTCATTCACCGCAACATCGCCAACCTGGTCGTCAACACGGATCTCAACGTCATGAGCGTCATCGAGTACGCCGTGTCCCATCTCCACGTCAAGCACATCATCGTCTGCGGCCATTACGGCTGCGGTGGCGTCAAGGCCGCCATGACGCCCAAGGATCTGGGCTTGTTGAATCCCTGGCTGCGGAACATTCGCGACGTCTACCGGCTCCATGAGACGGAGCTCGACGCCGTCAAGGACGACACGGCTCGCTATAACCGCCTCGTGGAACTCAGCGTCACGGAGCAGTGCCGGAACGTCATCAAGACGGCCGCGGTGCAGCAGTCATTCGCCAAGTTCCAGTATCCCGTCGTGCACGGCTGGGTCTTTGGCTTCGAGGATGGATTGTTGAAGGATCTCAAGGTAGACCACGAGGATATCCTGCATCGGATTCAGAAGATATACAACCTCACTGATCACAACTGAGTGTTGTTTTCTTCTTGCTTGAAAGTTCGAAGAGACGGGGGAAGGAGCCACTTTAGATTTGCTTCCTTTTTTTCGGATTATTCTTTTGAATTCTCTATCCCTTCAGGATTTCAATGAGTTGCGCGGGAAAAAAAAAAAGAAAACGAAAACTTGAAGTCCATAGGAAAAAAAAACAATTCAGTAGTGGTATTGACCCGTGACCCCTCGTGTTCATGGCATGGGATACATTCTGATGTGTCGAATGATCAATGAACGTTACAATGCTAACTACTACCCTACCTCCGCTCTGGGTATTCATATCGTGCTGCGTGGTAACTATTGAGGGGTACCCATCACTATTCCCACCTACCCTACTTGACTCTAATCTGACTGCTTCTACAGTATTGAACTCCACGGAACACATGAACACCTCATGTCATTGGATCCGGGTAGCATACAAGGTATGTGAGGTTAAGTATTTCCCCGCCAATAGCAACTACACTCACGATATCATATCCATCCATCTTCCTTTGAATTGTCAGCGTCAATGATATCTCCCACTCTAGGTGGCGCAGAACCATGACCAGAACCAGAACCAGACCAGACCAGACCAGACCCGGTCAGCCAAATCTTCAGTATCCAAGATCCGAATAAGCAATTGAATCTCGGTTCGCTTCATGTCCCCCCAGCCCATGCAAGTAAGTCAACCAACCTCCATCTAGATAACCGAGTTCGTGTTATTGGCTTATGTATGTATATATGTATGTATATCCAATCCAATCCACTCTCTTTTACCAAGACCTAAGTAAGAAAAAAAAAGGAAAAAGCCCTGTAACTATATATAGGTATGAAGATTGCACAAAAAGAAAAAAAAATAAAGGAAAAATGATGGTACCTACTTAACGTACCATGTTTTTCAGCTGCTCCGGTCCGGCTAGACCCTGCCTTACAGACTTGGTTATAATAGGTGGGAATGAAAAAAAGAAAAAAAAAAAAGAAAAAAGAAAAAGAAAACCCGCCTTGGCGATGGCGTTTCCGTTGCATGCCAAGAAATAAAAGAAAGAATACGAGGGGGGGGACCTACCTATCATCATCATCAGCTTTTTTCCCGCCTGTCCTGTCCTGTCCTGTCCTGGCATTGGGGAGGGTTTGTTTGAATGGTTCAGCTTCTACTTCGAGCGATATTTTTCCGCCCGGGCAGGCGGTTAACCGACTTTTCTCTTTCCTTTTTTTCCGTTTCTATGGAGGGTTCCGGCTTGCTGAGGTTTTATTATCTTTTATCTTTTTTCCCTCACCTCTTTTTGAATTGTTGATGGATCGCTATCATGTTATCCTAATCCCCTCCCTTCTTTCTTCATACCCAAGGTAGCGAAGCCAAGCAGAAAGAAAGAAAAAAAAGAAAAAGAAAAAAAAAAAAAAAAAAAAAAAAAACACATTCCATCACAATGTCTTCCCTATCCCTAACCCTCCTAACCCTCACCCTCCTCCCCACCCTAACAACCGCCCAAATCCGCTCCCCGAAACGCGGTCTCATCTTCATCCCGAACCCACAAACACCCGACGACAACACGATCTGGACAAGCTCCGACTCCGACCTGACCTGGTACTACAACTACAGTCCCACCCCCAGCGCCATCCTCACCAATGCCACCGCCTCCCAAGCCGCGCTCGAATTCGTCCCCATGCTCTTCGGCTCCCTAGACGACACCTCGTTCCTCGACACCGTCACCGACCTCATCGACAACCAGGGCATGAACATCACCCACATCCTGACCTTCAACGAGCCCGACGGCCCGACGGCTTCGGGCGGCAGCAACCTCTCGCCGGAAAAGGCCGCGCAGATATGGGTCGACAACATCGTGCCCTTGCAAGCGGCGCGGACCGCCGGCGCGGACCGCCTGCGCATCGGCCTGCCGGCCTGTACCGGCGGCCAGGGCGGCATACCGTGGTTGATGGACTTCCTGGGGAATTGTTCCGCTCTGGTCCGGGGTACTGCGGGCGAGGAGGAGGAGGAGGAGGAGAAGGAGGAGAAGAAGGAAGAAGGGAAGACTTGCACGTATGATTTCGTGCCGATCCATTGGTATGGCGATTTTCAAGGCTTGGCTAGTCGTATGGGGGAGTATTCTGCTGCGTATGTATTTTCTTTTTTATTTTCTTTTTATTTTTTATTTTTTTTTGTTTTTTTCTTTCTTTTTCTCCCTCGCCCCCTTTTCCCAGACCCCTCCTCCTCTCCTCTCCCTTGATGGAAAAGAAAAAAAGCCCATCATATGATTATATCCATATCATAAGAAAGAGACCATCAAAAATAACAATAATTTTTTATATTTTTTAAATTCTTTACATTTTTTTTAAAAAAAATAAAATATACATATAAAAAAAAATAAAAAAACCCAACTACTAACCCTTTCCCAATCCTTTTTTTTCCCACCCCCCCACAGATTCCCAAATACATCCCAATGGATAACGGAATACGCTCTGCCGGACGCCGACCTCGCCTCCACCCAGGACTTCTACAACACCTCCGCCGCCTACTTGGATCGTCTCGACAGCGTCGAGCGCTACAGCTACTTCGGCTCCTTCCGTTCCGACGTCAGCAACGTCGGTCCCAACGCCGCCATGCTGAACAACGAGGGCCGGCTCACGGACATCGGCTCTTGGTATCTGGGGGGTGTGGCGACGGGCGTGGAGCCTCAGTCCGGCGGCGTCGGCGTCGGCGTCGGCGTCGGGAGGAGGAGGGGCGTTTGGGGAGTCATGGGGGTTGGCGTGATGGTGGCGTTACTTGCTATTTGATGGGCATGTAGTTAATACTTGGGGGTAGGTGCCTAGGCAGGTTTATCTTATCTACCTACTCAGTGAGTTTGTATAAAAGGGAAGACTCGAGAGTGAGTTAGTATACCTATGAAGAGTGTTGGTTGGGTTCAATCAAGCTCGATTCCATATTGAGTGAATAGGGGGGGATATATACCTATCTAGAATACCCGGCGTTTAAAGGAAAGGCGAATCGACAGGCAAGGCGCATGCCATGTTCATTTGGTCTCATTCCCCCCCGAATATCATGATAGCGTAGATTTTTCAAATTCATTTCGTTGCTTAATAGAACCCTCTTCCGCATTATATATGTAGCTTCTCTAATAGATGAGTTAGGTCATTCCAAGGAAAAAAAAAAAACAAAAAAAAAAACCTCGTGCATCACGCATACTAGTTTTTTAAACAGAAGAAGATAAAATAAAATCATTGGCTCCTCCCCCCTTCCAAGACCATCTTGAATCATCGAATACAAAAAGGGATAATGAATTTCATCATTGCTCGTTGATAAACAACCCAGCCATACCCATCCCACTTCCAATACACATACTCGTCAAAAGCACCTTCTTCTTCGCCCGGCGACACTCACTCAAGCCCGTGACAATCTGTCGCGCGCCCGTCGTGCCAAGCGGGTGGCCAAGCGCAATAGCGCCACCACGGGGGTTCATCTTCTTCCAGTCGAGCTTGAGGAAGTTCCTCGTATACACGGCCATAGTAGCGAAGGCCTCGTTGATCTCGATGACCTCGCAGTCGTCGACCGTCAGGTTGTATTTCTTCAACAACTTGGGAATAGCGACCGTGGGACCGATACCCATGATTCTAGGCGGTAGACCAGCAACGGTGGAGCCGACATACTTGGCCATGATCGGTAGTCCGAGCTCCATCGCCTTGGAGCGCTTCATCAGCACCAGGGCGGACGCGCCGTCGGTGACTTGACTGGCGTTACCGCCGGTAGTCATGGGTCCCCACTGAGGGAAAGCCGGACGGATCTTGAGTAATCCCTCCGCGGTGGTGCCGGGGCGGATACCCTCGTCCTTGGTGATAGTGACCGTCTTCATCACGCCATCGGGCCCCTTGACTTTCGTAGTAACAGGCACAATCTCATCATCGAACCAGCCCGCCTTTTGCGCGGCCTCGGCGCGACGGAAACTCTCGGCAGCGTACTCATCGATGTCCTTGCGGGTCAAGCCAAAGTCACGCGCGACGTTCTCGCTGGTCCAGCCCATGGGCTCCAGGCAATCGCGGGCTTCCTGGCTAAGCTTGTACACGTTCTCATCGAAGGGCTTGGGCGCGTCTCCGCCCGCTGTCATCGACTCGGCGCCGGCAGCGATACCGATCTCGATGGAGCCGGCATTGATGGCGTGGGCGACGTCGGCAGTGGCCTTGAGGCCGGAAGAGCAGAAGCGGTTCACGGTGTTGGCGGACGTCGTGTTGGGGAAGCCGGCAGCAAGCGCGGCCATGCGGACCTTGTAGGATGAGCTGCCGTCGGAGACCTATGCCGAACGTGTTAAAAAGAAGAAAACCGACATAGCAATGAAAGAAGAGGTATAGAATGGGGACGCGCGTACATTACCCATGCAGATATCCTCGACAAGGGAGGGATCGAAGCCCAGGCGCTCACGGGCGGCCTTCAGGATGGCGAACATGAGGTACTCAAGACTGGTGTCCTTGAAGCCGCCCTTCTTGGCCTTGCATAGCGGCGTCCGGATAGCGAGGGTAATGACGATATCATCGGGGCTCTTGGATGATCTAAGCGCGGCGGAATCAAGGTCAATTGACAATCCCCAGACTATTAAGAACTCGTATTGACTGGACTGGTGACTGGTGACTGGTGACTGGTGACTGGCAACTGGCTTTTGACTTACAACGCTGCCACCGGGCCGTTTGGCGACACATGGCTTAGAATAGAAGAAACTCGTTGGGTGGCCATATTGCCTGTTGTCTTGCGCTGTCGCCGTTTCTTATGAAGAAATGAAGAAGTGAAGAAATGAAGAGATAATGGAAGTGGGAGATGAGATGGCACAGATGATCATAAAAGAACGCAGAAATGTCTGTAGGTATAGGTGTAGGTATAGGTATAGGTATAGGCATAGGTATACGAGACTTGCTGATATGATATGGGCTCGCCTCGCCTCGCCTCGGCTCAAAGCTGACTGTACTAACCAAGCTTAGCTTTGTTCCAGACATCCACTTAGCCGAGGTAATTCCATTATCCATTACAGACATACATACTTACATACTTGATGGAAGAAAAAAGTGGCTCTCTCTCTCTTCGCTAAATCCACTCGGGACCGTGCTCGGTCGGTAAATCGGTAAATCGGTAGTTAAATCACTTCGGGTTCGCGAAGCCGTTAAACCCCTCCGAAAGCAAGTGTCGTGTCGCTAACTTCGGTGTGTTATCTGCAAATTGGTAAAAATTGACTCAAGCACCAGGAGAAGTCTCAATCCTCAATTCTCAACATTACCCTAAGCGATCTTTTTCTTTTCTTTTTTTTTTTTTTTAATTCTTTTTTTCTTTGATGTTTTTTTTTTTTTTTCTCCTTTCCTTCCAGACCCTCATTTTGGTGGAAATGACGACCTCACAGGGCCATTTCCATTGCATATGGTATTCAGCACCACCGTATATATTATAGCACCTTTCTTTCTCTTTCGCCCTTGTCAGTCCGTTTCGGCTGGTAAGGCACACAGACCGTACGTACGGCAACCATCTATAAACCGCGAATTCCCGAGATTCCCCTTCGGAGATTTGCACCCGGAGCGGGAATTCACCAGAGAATGGAAGCGGGGGGATGGCGAACTTTTCCGATTAGATAGCATCAACACGGAACGGGCCGCAATTCGGACTATTGAAACTCTCTACTTTTCTAATGTCAGCGTGATCAAGTCAAATCATCATTTCGCGACTCCGTAACCCTCACTTAACAATCCCTAGACTACCTATGGTATAATTCTTTGCGAGAACCTTTGGCTAGAGTTCTCACCAGATCCCCAATCCTAGGCAAACACATTCGGCTCCTCATTCAAAAGGTTCACGATGCCATCCTCTTAGGCATCTTATCTATGAACTCGTTGGAATCTATATTTTCACTTGTATTACAAAACATACCCCTCCATGTACTGGGTGTCAATGGCAATATAACTAGAACCATCTCATATCTTTATTTCTATATTCACTAGAATCTTCCTTTCCCCCTTTTCTTTTGCTGTCAGAGCGGTCCACATTCCCCTCCTTCATAATTATGCTCGCTGCCTTCTTCTCATCTCTTCCCTTCTAGCCTTTTCCGCCCGCCATCTTATCCCATTCTTCATCAACAGATACGGCGCAGGAAAGAAGACGACAAACGAAAACGCAATGGTAGTGAAAGCCCAACCCGATCCAACGGCCGTGATAAGCGGGTTAATAAACGCCGAAGCACCCGCTCCGACCAGCCCCCGAGTAAGGTTATTAGCCGCCGTCGCCGCGCCCGTAGCGCCCGGGTTGAGATCTACAATAAGCGCATTCAAGAGATTCGAGAACGCCGGCACCGTGCACCCCACCAGGAAAAGCAAGACGATCTCGACAGCCAGTGGGGCCTTGAACTCCAATGTCCAGCCAAACGCAATCAGGACTGCGATGAATAGTGCGAGAAACGGAACCCCGAGTTCGAGCCGAGCCTGTTCAATGGGGAACTTCGACATGTCATCATTTTGCCGATTCCGGTCATAGGGAACGCCGAGCTTATGGCAATGTCGTTTATAGTTCCAATCCGCCAGCTTGCCTACGCCCCAGATCGTCACGATAGAGCCGATGCCGGTCGGTACGTAGACCAGGCCGATCTTGAGGCCTTGGAACCCGTAGATCTTGGAAAACTGGGCGGGGATGGCCGCGAAGATGGCGTAGAAGGCGGCGTACAATAAGCTGGCATACATGAGCAGTAGGAAGATCTCTTTCTCGAATAATATGAGCAGGGTTCGAGTCAGGTCTGGACGTTGGATTCGGGGGGATTTGAGCGGTTCTCCATTCTTCGTGTTCTCATCGCTCTGTGCCGCCTCCTTCTTCATTCGGCGAGCATCTTGGAAGACTTGCCAGGGTGTCCGGTATATCATCGGGGGTCGGATCGAGCCGTCTCCGACGAGAAGTCGGCAAGTTTCGGGCATGAACAGAACATACAACACCAGAGCAACGCCAGCGAAGATAGATAGAAACCAGAAAATCCAACGCCAGCCTAAGAACTGGGAGATAAGGCCGCCGATGACGGGTCCGATGGACGGCGCCAAGATGATTGGGAGGGCCGTGATGCCAACGTAAGAACCGCGCTCGGCCGATGTGATGACGTCGGAAACGACTGCCTGGCAGAGAGACATCGTGGCACTGGAACCCGCGGACTGCAAAGCTCGGAGGGCTAGAAGGGCGCCATAGCTCGGGGCCAAGGCACACCCAATACAAGCGGCGATATAGGTGACGAAGCAGATGATATAGGCAGGACGTCTCCCGGCAGAGTCAGCCAGCGATCCCACAAACATGGGCGCAATTGCTTGAACGATCTGCGAACAATATGCAGTCAGACGACGAACAGAGGCGACTCGAAAAAGTCGCAGCTTACCATATAAGTGGTGATGGTCAAGTTGATCTCGGTCATAGAAACACCTATGTCAAGAGACAGCTGATTAAGGGCAGGGTAGTAAATCTGAGATGACAATGGCGAGAATATGGCACCGACGGCGGCAGTCCAGACAATAAGCCTCTTCTCGAATTCGTTGTAGACTGTATATTCCTCCTGTTGCCGTATAGAAGTGGGGACTTGGCCATCGTCCTTTAGGCCGGCCTCGGCTTTCTGTCTTGGGTCTTGAGTTTGATGGTCCTTTGTGACCGAGGTATTCTCTCTCGCCTCGTGATTCTCATCCCCCTCCTCCTCGGAAACGAAGGCTGAGGATTGTGTCGACATTCCTACGGTACGAACAAGAGGTGGCACTCGGGTTTGTGAAGGTAAAGCAGCATGGTAGAGTTAGAGGCTACGTTCAAATACCTACGGGAAGAGGTTGTGAGAAATTGAGAATATTCCATTGGACCGAAGCTTGCCACACTACCGTCCGGCGTCTAGCAGCGACTCGAAGCGACCGCCTTACATTGGAAGACAGCGTGGGCACTGCATGGCTCCAGTCCCGGGGCCGGGCCAGCGGATCTCGAGGCTCGGGGTGACGCTTGCCCGACTCGGGTTGTCTACGTGTGCTAGGTGGGCAGCTTCCAGCAGCATCGATCGAGCTTCGACGAGTCCTGAACTTCTGATAGTCTATATCTAGATGTCGGGACTAGGCCAAGGCCACCTCATCAGCCTCGCGGACGGGCGGATGTTGGAACTTGGATTAGGCAGTCACTGCCGAGATCGGATCACTAACTATTATGCCACACGTTGTGTATAGTACTTTCGTTGTAGTTTCGACGTATCGATGGGCATTCCTTTGACCCAAAAATACTTGTTTTTCAGATGACTTTGTCGGTATGTCACGGCGCCCGGCTGTCTTCGCCCTCAAGGTGCGCCGTAATTTGTCTGGTAGTTCTGCGAGAGTAGTCCGACAGAGTAGTTCGACAGAGTAGTTCGGCGAAGTAGAATGTTCGGCGAGAGGCGAGAGTGAGTGAGTGAGCGAATGAATGAATGAAGTCTTGTCGCCTTTATGAGTACCTACATAGTACACATAAGGTAATCATCGGCTTGCGTGGCAGAAATAAATCCGCACGCGTAAGCCCTTAGTATACGTGACATCATACGCGATGAGAGTCAGGCTTCAGTCTGGCCACGGCCCGCCACGCGGGTTGGTGCCGTAGTTGTATGTGGTGTATGAATTTATGAAATCTTTATACTTACCATTATCACACCGGCCGGGCATCTGAGGGGCCCTGGAGTCTGCCTTGGAAAGATCTGGATAGGTCGAGGGGGGCTACGTCCCCCCGGTAGAATAGAACTTATCATCATCATCATCATCATCATCATCATCTCCCGAGAGAAGTCGCGACTGCCAAGTCCCAAGACTTTCTTGAAGTTGACTGGACCCACCACATTTAAACATTTAAACACTTATATAGGTAGATATTTATAATGTGGTCTTACAAATGGAATTATGTAATTAATTACGGCATCATTGGCAAGCTCTGCGGGACATGATTGGTTGGCTACAGTTGGAGTGCAGCTACGTGTTTGAACTCGTGAATCAACTAGACATACCTAGACATCTGACCAATCTGACCAAATCTGCCTCTACCTTCTTATTCCTCTCAACAATCCTCTCATTAGGCTGCTGTAAAGACGAGCAAGTCATCCTGGCGCTAATAGTTGCCTGTAAACAACCTATGACTGCTGCGCATCTCTTGTAATCTCTGACTGCCATCCCCCCGCCGTTTCTTTCTCCCAACGGCTCCTACTCCTCCTCCTGAATTTGACTCGCTGCCGAGCAACAAGGATCCAAAATGGTGAGATATAGCCACACAAGCTCTTCTACCCAACTACTATACCTGATACTTAATACTTATCTAAGCCTTCCGTCTAGAACACCCAGTTCAACTCCGCCCTCAAGCAATCCACATCGATCAAGCGCGACCTCGCCACCCTCTCCTCACCCGATGGCGCGCCCACCCCCGCCATCCTCGGCTCTCTATCCGCTTCGCTGACCGCATTCTCGCGCACCTTGGACGAGTACTCAGCCCTAGCGAGACAAGAGCTCAACCCGGCGAAGCAAGAAAAGGCCAACGAGCGCCTGCGCAACTTCCGCGTTGAGCTCTCGCAGTTCCGCGCCCAACTCGACGGGCTCAAAGCCGAGCGCGAGGACGCCGTGCACAGCCAGAACCGCTCCGAGTTACTCGGCCGCCGGCCCTTCACCACCTCCACCCCCGAGAACCCCTACGCCAACACCACCACCTCATCACCCGCGGCCGGCGTCCCGACGAACCGTTATGGCAGCGGCGGGGTCGTAGGCGGGGGGCAGATGAACATGGGCAGCGGCGACTACACGCGCGAGGCACACGCTATCCGCGAGCAGAACTTCTTCGCTAGCACCCATACCGCGCTCGACGAGTATATAGCCCGCGGCCAGAACGTGCTGGGCGATCTCGGCGCCCAACGCGACATGCTCAAGAATACCCAGCGCCGCCTGTACAGCGTCGCCAACACACTCGGCGTCAGCGGTGATACCATTCGCATGATCGAGCGAAGAGCCCGACAGGATAAATGGATCTTCTGGGCCGGCGTGGTCGTATTTTTTGTGTTTTGCTGGCTGGTCTTGCATTTTCTGCGGTAGCAGTGCCATTTCATGAAATCATGAGGGGAAGAAAAATGGCGAGAATCACCAAGAAGAAAGATCTGTGCTCGGCTTTGCTAATGGGAAAGAATCGCTTCTCCTTTTTGGTTGGCATGATATTGTCCCGAGGTGGCTGGCTATTCTTTCTGGGTTGTAGCGAGGCGTACGGCGTTGTTTCATTCCCTTCTTTTCTGAGCGAGCTTGGTATGGAAAAGCCCGACTTAAAATCTGAACTTTTGGCCTCACGGCCTCTTGGATCTACGAAGATTGCCTGTCCTTGGTAAAATCTATACTTTTTTTTTTCTCTGGGCTTTTCAATAGCCTCCCTGGTGAGATAATGTTGGGGGCCCTGAGATTGCTGTGCAAATGCGTCTATCTACACAGCTGGGCTTGTGCATATGATTTGTTGGGCTTATGTAAATACCAACCAATCGCTCGCGACGGGCCTGAACTCCGGGGAATTATAGGTTTTCTCCAGGTTACATTCTATCTGCATATCATATCAGCACATATATGGATCAAAATCCATACATACGTTCCTACGGCCCGACCTTCTCAGCTCGGTATGCAACTCAGTAACGCCATCATCTATTTCATCGCTATCGTAAACAACACATCCTTATCCGTGCAGACCTCTACAACAGTAGTCTCGGGCAAAACATGATTACTCGTACTCATCTGGCCGCCGAATTCCGTCGGCCAATCCCGTACATCCCATTCCAATCCTTTCGTCGAGATGACCGCCTTGTCCCCCACGGGGACAATGCCCACGTATTTCGAAAAGGGCTCGGTGTAATCCAAGTGAACGTGCGTAGTCGTCCTGCCGACGACGCGGAGCTCCGGTTCCCGGACGTGGATCCGATGCCGCTGTCCGCCCTTCAGCACAAACGACAGGGAATCGCCCGAGACGAGGAAAACGCGGCCGTCGGCGTAGGTGGGGGATTTCTGGAAGAGATATAGGTGATGTAATTGGCTTAGGCCCTGGTCTACGCGGCCGCCGAGACCGCCTAGGCAGATGAGATCGCGGCCGGGGGCTTCGCGGCGCGCGAGACGGACGGCTTTGCCGAAGTCTGTGGAGTATTGGTCTGCTTCGTGGATGATGTGGGTGTGTGGGGAGAAGTGCGCGCGGCTTTCCGGGCGGAGAGAGTCTAGGTCGCCGATGATGGTGTCGAGATCCCTCTTGTAATCGCACATGAATGGGGTTAGCTAAGTTCTGGGTTATTCGATAAGAGGGGGGGAAAAAGGAGACTCGAAAAACTCACATATTGATCATGAGGATTCGGGTTCGTATCTCCGTTTGCCACTTGAGATTGTTTGCTGAAGTCGTAGATTTGATTGGCGCCGCCATCTGCTGCGATCTTGCTGCTGGCTATATCAGAATGTCAGTTGATGCCCACACCAAATACAAACGCCAGTCCGCTTCTGAAAGAGGATTTAGATTATATCAGGTTCTCATACCAGCGCTCCAGAGATCATTGAATAAAGCGGGATCCTGAATAGGTTGGTTTAGAACGATGAGAGTGAACTCGTATCCGGGATGTCCTAAGAGTTGTCTAATAGGATACCATTCTATGCAACCCGAGTCTATCGTTGAGTCCATGATGAAAAGCTTTATATCATCTCCAACACCGCATAAGAAAAAAAAAAAAAAAAAAAAGAGTCCTGTGAAGACTCGGTGTACTTCCGGGGTTCACAGATATTGCCGTGTTTTTTTTTGTGAGACTTTTAAGACATGAGCGAAACACGTGAGATCATCATCAGCATTTTGGCAAAGGGTCACAGGTGTTAAGGGATTTGATTAGTCATATTAGCTCCAGCTATCTAAGAGAACTTTCGATGAGATCCACGGGAACTTTCCCGTCTTCTAAAGCATAGAGTTTGTCGGGCTAGTGTAAACCTCCGTCGTCGGTCGGGCACTTGAGTTAATTACCTATCATTTGAACTTATAGCCAAGCTTGAATTTTGGTGGAGCTGTCGCTTTGTCTTTCACCGTCCTTTGCTTATAGGAGTCGGAGTAAGATGTAGTTACCTATGAGTACCTACCTCTCCTCGAGGTCTGGAACTGGAAACGTTTCTCTCCCATATGTATGAGAATTCTTGGAGTTTGTAGGTATCCGACAGACTTGTAGGAAACATGAGAATGAAATGGATGACTGAGGTCAATTGGCGACAAGCAATTGGAGTATGTATCTAATACAAATAGGTAATTAAGAGGTTATTCATCTACATGTCGGGTTTAGTCGACTATGGAGGTGGCTACATATAACCTGGCCAATGAGATGTCGTCGCAGGAGCTTGGTTACGTAGGGTGCATTTGCAGTACTGAAAAAAAATCAAGGTAACTGTGAGGTTCGCCGGGCATATGATTAAGCACTCCGATTGCTTACAAACCCGAGGCCGTGTTTTCTCATCATAGTTCCCGGTCGTTCAAGGACATTCACTTCGTCTGTTTAGTTTTGTCCTCGTCGCTCATTTACTTCTCAGCATTGGCCATAACTCCACCACACACAATGTATAGAGCAGCGCTACGGTCCGCGCCGCGGATCGCGGCTCCCATTCGCCAGTCTTATGTCTCAGCAGCTTCCGGTCGTCGGCTTGCCTCTACCGCCTCCGAGGCCAGTCAGAATCGGAGTTGGAAGAGCTCGCTTGTACGGTGGGGATTGGCCGTGGGTGCCGTCTACTACTATAGCACGAGCGCCGTCTTTGCCGAGGAGCCACAACGTATGCGCGAAAATTCACCTACCTACCCTACCCGTCCTCTCGAATACCTTATATATGCTTCTATAGCATGGTAACTAACTGATGCTACGCGATACTCAGTCAAGAGCACACAGCCGCCTCCCGAGTTCTCCGACGAAGACCTCCCCACCATTGAAGCCGTAATAGCGCAGAAGCGCCGCGAAGCCGAGGCCCGATTGCAAAAGGCCGCTGCTGATGAATCCCAACCCAAGTCCGCCCCCGTCTCCGCCCCCGCCTCCGTCTCCGCCCCCGCCTCCGCCCCCGAGTCTAAGCCTGAGCCTGAGACCGCCGCGCCGACTACGCAGGCCTCTCTGGAAACACCGGAGAAGCAGGGCGGCCCTGCGGAGCTAGAAGAGGAAGCCTCGCAACAGGGCGCCTTCAACCCCGAAACTGGCGAGATTAACTGGGATTGCCCTTGCCTGGGCGGCATGGCGCATGGGCCTTGCGGGGAGGAATTCAAATCGGCCTTTAGCTGCTTCGTGTACTCGAATGAGGAGCCCAAGGGCATGGACTGCATTGATAAGTTCCAGTACGTTTTGTTCCTTCTTGACGAGCATGGGAAACGTGATGGGCCAGAATGTATTACTAACACGAGAGGGGGGAAACAGACACATGCAAGATTGCTTTAGATTACATCCCGAGGTGTATGGAGAAGAGTTAGCCGATGACGATGCCAGCGGGAATGAGGCACCGACTGAAACGATCCCTGCCAGGACTGCCGAAACAGAAACAACCCCCGCTGGCGCCACAGCAGCAGCGAAATCTGAGCCCGAACCTACAAAGGCGGCACGTCCAGCAGAGGAAGTGGTCGGACGGGATACGGATAAAATAGAGGCGAATCCGGAGGGTATAAAGGATGCTGCCCCATCATCATCAACACCAACGACGAGCACGGCCAAGCCTAGCACGGCTGAATAGACGGGGCCTTGGCCTGAACAGAAAAGATGTAGTAAAACATCGTCGATGCGTAACGCTCGGAAAAGAAATGAAAAGAAAAGAAAAAAGAAAAAGAAAATCTCTCGTGACATAAATCATAGAAGCCCAAAGGTATAGGTCTGCTTCAACCACTTGTATATATAATGTGTATATACTGCGTATGACACTGGCGGCTCTTTAGACACTACCTACAATCTTCTCTCTGTTTCTGTCAGCTGGTGGCGGCATTATGAAGCGGTTGTCGCTGATACCATTTCTTCCTCGGAAGGGACCGAATGTATGAGTCGGGTAAATCCGGGGGGCCTATGAATGTATTTGAGCAACGGCCAAGGCAATCCACACAAAGCCGATAGGTTACCGTATCAGCACGACGGAGATGAGTAAATGATCTGCAGTATGGATCCGTACCGTACCAGAGATACTAATGTAGATACCGATTAATCGATCTCATCTCTCCAGATCTCCATGGAGCTATCTAAGCCCTGTCAAAGCCCGCCGATATCGTGCCTTAGTGTGCCTTAGCTTTACCAGCCGACAATTCCATTTGAGGGGCAACTAGAAGGGGGCGTATCAAAGTGATTCCCGTAACCCGGATACACGCAGAAAGGTGACATCAGGGCAGGTCACGCATGTTCGGGTCTAAAGATGAACGTTACTGGAACAGTCACAGCAATTAGGTAAATAAACATGATCGGCCGGTCTAGACTTACATGGGTAACCACTTAACCTACCTAGGTAGGTTGTGGGACTGGTTCTAGTCTAGGCCTGGTCAGATAGCCGTTAGTTATCTAAAGTACATACTTAAGTACACATCAGTAGTTGGGCATTTAACACGCTACTTTAGCGTCCTTTGGAGGATCCGTGCGGGCCGCTTGTGACGTCATGCGAGTATGGATGAGCTTCTGTGTAAGTTGAAGTTACAGGGCATCGAACCCGCCGTTGTTGCCGTTTTAACAGGCACAGAACACATCTGGTATCTCTATACCCGTATCGTGGCGTTGTGTTCCTGCCCTTTGCCGAGCTCTTCCTTGACAATACACTTGCCCACTTCTGCCCACTTCCCCATTCTCTTTAGGATGCGAAAAAGGATCAATCTTCTTAAATCTTCTCGTCATTCAACAAACCCTACTGCCTGCACCCACACAGTTCCATACCACCCGCATTCCGGCACTTAAACCATTAATCATCACATTCCGGTCGCATTAGAAAACAGTCACTTATATTATTCATTTTATCAGTTGACGGCTTCTGATACCTACCTTACCCTACGCCTCACTCGGACCCGGCAGATTCGTTTGTCAAGTTGTCAACATTGAGAAGAGTAAGTCCGCATTGATATTCGCATCTTCGCATCGTCGACGTCACTATCGTCTCGTATGCTACTTAGCCTCGCATCGCCTGCTAACTGTGTATCTCTAGTGTCGTACGCTGATGTCGCCGCGTCTGGCCCGCCCCAGTCCGCCAGCGAGGTAAGTCTTGCCTTGGTGGCTTGGTGATTTTGCGCACTCCGCAGTCAACCCCATCGATGCGCATCGTGGCCAAGAGAATCAAAGCAATAGGCAATTAATTAACACATCATTCACAGGCTGCTGCCCCCCAGCCGCCCGAGATCGTTACGTCTGACACTGTCAGCACAACCTCCTACATCGACGTCGACACCCCTTCCGTCCGCGCCGTTCCGGCTGACCACCTTGACGAGGTCGTTCCGACTGAGATCCAAGAGAAGACAGAGAAGCCTGGCAAGCGCGGAAGACGCGACAAGCGTGAGAGCACCTCGACCGGCGCTCATGCCGAGGAAGAGAACGACTCTTCCAAGAAGAAGAATAAGAAGCATGACGCCGCAGTCAAAGCTCGCCAGGCCGACAGTTTCCTCACCAAGTACTTCGCCGATCTAGGCGATGGCCCCACCTCTGTCATGGCTTTGGTCAACATCGGTGCTGTCCTCGGCTTCGGCTCTTACCTAGGATACAAGGCCGTCGACCTATACAAGCGTGGACAGCTGACTTGGCAGAGCATCGGCCTCGGAGCTGGCGCCTTCCTTGGCCTTGGCCTTGTCGAAGCTGCGGTTGGAAAGTACGTATTCCGTGAACACGATCACTTCGTTTAATTTGTGGGCGAACGGATCACTAATACGCGTACAGTTACATCTACAAAGGAAAGAGAGAAAGGACCGCTGAGAAGTCATAGGAAAGATCTCGCTCGAAACACTCCACGGGAAGCGGTGCCTTTCACAAAGATGCCTGTAACAGACGGGCATACCTTCCATCGTCGCCTGTACGGAATCAATTCTTCAATAACGTACTCAGTCAAGCACTCGATATCATCTTGATTGAGTTCTAGGCAGTAGAGCGTATATGGTCTCCTGCACTTATTCAATTTGGCTCTTTCTCCATCTCTCTTACAGGCGTGGATCGGTTGCGTGGACCCTGACGTAATTAGGTGGCATACAGCAAGTGGAAGGCAAACTGGAAATGGCTGGAGAGTGTTAATTCACGTCTACGTAAAAGAGGCGATTGCCTCTTATCTCGTGAGACCTTGCTCCGGGTAAATACATTAGCTTGAAGAGTAGTAAAAGAAGAGGTTTAATTGATGAAGCTTCGATTCGTTTGGTCGAAAGTGCTATTAATTGCCGGCAAATCATGTTGCTGTCGGTTAACCTCGTGGCTGTGAGTTCTGAAGCTCGGTTCCCGTAATTTGGTCATTTCATCCATGCTCGCGACCACCCAAGTAGTTAGCTACTAACATTGCAATGACTGATTTCTTTCGTTATTTAGGTATAGCCTGATAGGAACATCAAAACGACTGTTTATTCTCTCCAACCCGGATAATTCTCAAGGCAATCTATAACGAGATCATCCTCTCCTGATTCCTTGAATACCTGGGTAGGTATATGTTGGAGGTTCTCATGCCTTTTGAGTAGGTAGTGTTCTGTATATTTACCCCTTACCTGGGTCCTGGGACGCGTATACATCGATCGGTCTTGAAAACTTTCACGCATGTCTCCCCCGGAAACCTGAAGGGTAGAATCTTTAAGATTTGTCTGATACTCTGCGGGTAGAATTAGATGAGACGGATGAGATCTATCTATATCCGGGACGGGAGGGTCTTTCGGGAAGCCCTGACTTCAAGAAGTCTACCTTATATAGCCTTGTTGATAGATATGTATCACATAGGCTTGAGCTGGGAAGCCAGATAAGTTCTAGATTGAAGCTTACCGGCTTTAGAGAAGAAAAGAGAAAGATTTCCCTGTACGTAAATTATTGAACGCGGTCAAAAGAAGGTTCACGTTGGCGAGTGGTGGGGCTCGAGCGGGATAATCTAATAATATCTAATATCTAATCTACATGGTACTCTAATTCCTCCAAGCCACCCACGAATAAGCAGTGGGGGAATTATGACCTGGATAACTTTCCGGGACTAAGTAACTAACTAACTAACTAACTAAACTAACAGCGCAGACTCCTTTGCTGAGGGGCTTGTTTAAGAGGTGCTCGTCTTGTCTTCGCCTCGGGAAAGCAAAGCTATTCCATTCCATATACCTATCTGGAATTTCAACAAACTCGATTTAAAAAAAAAAAAGTCTAACCTAGGAGATATAGCCTTCATGAAGAAAACATCCGACTTTCATTTTGGATTTTATCCACGTGTTTACCCGGGTACCCAGGGGGTGTGGTTTCCTGGGCTTGCGTGATGCGAAGCCCGACAGGTCTCGGGGGGTTCAAACGTATGTTACGTGCCGAGATACCAATGATGGGTCGAGTGTAGGTAGTCTCGTAAGTGAGGCGTATATTGACGGAGGCATGAAAAGGTACCTACCTACCTACCTCATAATTTTGAGACGGTGACTTGCTCTGTTCCTAAATGTGTACCTATCTAGATAGTCATCGCTTCTTCCACTACGGGCTTCATGGTCTCTGCTGGGGGATGTGTACGTAGTAGTAGTAGTAGTAGTAGGTAAGCACTGACGACGTTCAGCGCGTACGAATACCTACTACGTAGTACAAGCGAACTGACTCGATCATGGCGTTAAACTCCTTTCTGGTTAGGTAATGTCGATCATAGCGCGCCATGTATAGACTAAGTGAATGAAGGCTAGCGCGGTTGTATCGAAGTCTCTTCCTGACGATGCGCTGGGAATCCGACCGCACATGTGACATCGGATGGATGATCATACGGTCTTCTGTACAGTAGTTAACTGAGGCAGGCACCAGTGATTAATTAATTAATTATGTGCGTACTTATAGTCTACCTAGATAAGTATGGGCAGGCATCGTGGTAGGTTAGAGGGCATCTTCCGCTAAGAGTGCCTAACCTTAGGGAAGTATAGCGCAAGTATTAGTTCCCGTGGGATTCCCATTAGTAGATAGCACCTACTTAGACTTAGTTTTAGTACTATGTAGGTGGCCTCATCAATTCCGTTGCTCTTGGAGTGCGAATAACTACCCAGGTTAGGTACCTAGTTATTTTCCGCCATCTAACGGCGATTGCGGTAGACTGATTATAATGCCGAGGCACGCGACGGCCCTCAGAACGGCACATCATATACCCGCACGATAACTATACCGAGCCAAAGTCGTGTCAGATTTACAGCGTCGTTCGATACCCTCGAGCTAGTCTTCTTCCAGTCAAGCGTCTTGAAAAGACTGAAGATTCTGTCGAAGATTGGCCCCTGAGCGTTGCGCGCCAGTGGATTTTGGAATCAGGGGTTTCCAGCAACATTGTCCTTTTGGTGCTGAACTGCTGAACTGCTGAACTGCTGAACTGCTGAACTGCTGAACTGCTGAACTGCGGTCAACTACTCGCCAAGATTTCGACTTCGCAATATTCCATATTCACAGTACCAAGCCCATCCCCAAATTCCGGGGTCTCGCTTAAGCACTCTTGTTTTTGAACAAGCATGTCGGTACAACCCTGAAGTTGCTATGTTTCGTGTTTCGTGTTTCGTGTTTCGTGCTTTGTGTTTCGTGGATCGTCGATTGTAGATTGTAGATAGGAAGTGTGCAGGTGCTGGCGGTCATGGTGATGTCGGATTCGCTATATTGCCATCTGCAAAGCTCCCCGTTTTAGATAGGTATCCTATCGAACAAGGTCTTTCATTCGCCATGCTCGGCTGGAACGAGAATGTGAGGTACTGTCACATGGCCTCATGTGCAAAGTAAGCCGTCGGTAGGTGTAAATTGTACGCAATGCAGGCATGCGATGAAGCTTCGACAGGCCAGCCACGCCCTGTTACTGTCATTCGATGGGCCAATGGCTGGCTATGTGGTCCGTCCCTGTCCGTCCCTGCCTTGTCCTATGTTCCTTCCTTCGGTCAAAGCTTGTGTGTCTGCTGGATTGGCAGGCAGACCCGAGCCTACACAGATATCAACGTGGAGGTGCCTGCTGTGTATAAAATCTACGATGGCTACACCTTCCCGTCCCCCCTCTCCCCTCCAACGTACCTGCCCTACCTGCCCAGTGCCCACCTGGCTGCCTGCCAAGTTACGTGGTTGTCTGGCCACACCTCAATCCTCCGTTTATCGTTGCCACCTATCCGGACTGCCAACGTGAGCATTCCGTCCCATCTACACAGTAGCCACCCAAAAAAGGGAAACAGGATAACGGCTTTTCATCGACATACCTAACTTTGCAATATCTCTATTCTGCTTGCTCAGGTCAGGCTTTGGTAACTGGTTACTGCTTGATGCAATCGAGCACCTAGACTGCTACAGCAATGATAACCTGGCATCGCAATTCACTTTAATAGCATGCTTTTGCTTCCGAATTGGTATCTCGAGTCGATGCAGTACTGACTAACGGAATCTTGACCTTTGCCTGGATCTCGAGTCTTGTCTCGACTCTCCCCTGGCACCAACATCATGGTTCAACCCTTCCATATCGCCGGCGCTGCCGCTGACCCGCAGTTCGGCCCGCGCCGACACGGCGTCAACTTACTACCGCATATTTTCGAGAAAGTCCTCGGCACGATCGATCACAGCCGAGCGCCTCATGTCCTGGCAATATGGTCTCTCTGCTCCACCGTTATTCCTTACATGAGGGACCTCTTCTACACCGTGCGTCACTATGTCCGACTCTTCTTTACGTCGGCCGTCACCATCAAATCCAATGACGAGCTGTATCTCGAGGTTCTAAACTGGCTGGCTACCCAGCAAGCAAATCGCCGCTTTATCCACGAGTACACAGCCCATACGCTCCAGCACGCTCGCCCGTCCCCCAGGACCGGTCTGATCGACAGGTTTTTGTACCCCAAGCGTGAACACGAATCCGGAGAGTCGAATACTATCAAGTACACCCCCGTGTTCAGGACTACCTGGTTCTTCCGCGGTTGGAACCTACTCGCCGTCCTCCGCAATGAGAGGAACGCCTCCAAGCACCCAGACGCCACTGATCTGTCGAACGCTATGCCAGCATTGGACTACTACGGCGGCGCGGCCATAGCAGACACCATCACGATCACGTGCCTTGGCTGGTCTACCGCCCCCATCATGGCCCTTCTCAGAAGCTGCCGCAAAATGGCCCGAGCCCAAAAGCGAACTTCGGTGACCATCCGAAGCAGCCGAGAGGGTCACTGGGCCGTTTCTGCCGTGAAGCCCGTCCGTCCGATGGACACTATTCATCTGGATGAAGACGTCAAGCAGAACCTCATCGGCGATCTTCAGAGATACCTGGACCCCCAGCGACGACAATTCTATGGTGAACATGGTATTCCTTATCGTCGAGGCTATCTGTTACACGGACCCCCTGGATGCGGAAAATCCTCTCTTTCACTCGCTCTCGCCGGCTTGTTCGGAATGGACCTGTACATTGTGAACCTATCCACTAGCAACAGTATGTCGTCCCCAGGACCCCCTGTTTTAATACTAAACCTCGTGTGTGGTGTGCTTAATAGCTCATCTATCAACGGGAAGCTGTACCAACTCTGTAGACGGCGCGTTCAAAACTGACAGTGATATGTAACAGCAAACTATCTTCCTCTACTCTTTGCCATGTTGCCGGCTCGTTGTTTCGTCTTGCTCGAGGACATTGATGCCGTTGGCATGGGCCGAGAAGTTCAAGAGGACAACGAAGAACCTAGCAAAGTCTCCCGGTACAGACAACGTAAGCCGCCGTCACCCTGCTCGCTCTCCAGTCTCCTGAATGTCTTGGACGGTGTTGCCTCCCAAGAAGGCCGCGTCGTCATCATGACATCCAACTTCCCCGAGCTTCTCGACGAGGCACTAGTTCGCCCCGGCCGTATTGATGTCCGAGTCTTCATGGGTCATATCACGCAGTCGGGCGCCGAGCAGATGTTTATGCGCATGATGACAACGGGTCGAATGGACAAGATACCTAGCGCCTTTTCCGTTGCCAGCGATCTCGAGCGAGGGCAGGCCGGAAACACGGTGGTCGCCGACTATGCCAAGATCGGTGGACAGCTCGACGGGGAGAGTCACGTTGATGACGACTTGCAGGTCCTCGCAAAGAAGTTCGCTCAACAGGTGCCTGAGGGAATCTTGACGCCGGCGCAGCTGCAGGGCTACCTCCTGCAATACCTGGAATCCGCCACGACAGCCGTCGACAAGTTCCTCGATTGGGTCACTGACGAAATGAAGCCGTCGCGTCAGCAGGAGCTCGCGCGTAAGAAGAGACTCCGAAAGGCGGGAGGCAAAACGCATGACCACCGGCCGCTTCCTGTCCCTTTAGATGCGGCGTTTCCTTGGCAGGGACCTCACATGTCGCCACCGATGCCACCGATGCCACAACCTGGCGCGAGTCACGGGTTTGTGGATGGCGCTGGTATATTTGACTCCCCTGGACTGCTTCTAGATGTGGGTTTGCCAATGGATGACGAGTCGTATCCCTGAGGGGACTGTGATTCCAACTTTTGGTGTCTAATTCTAGGGTAGAGAGATTAGTCGCCGACTTTGATGAGGTCCTGGGCATCTCGGTTCCACACAGACCAACCGCAGAATTCGAGGCATCGGGTGATATGGGATGTTGACATGAGGCTGCTTCGTCATCATCAAATGTCAACCCGCCTCGCGGACATGGATGATGATGGTGGTGGTGTTGGTAGTTCGTTGTGTTCGACCGAGGGCCTTGTTGACAGTTGTGGTGTGATGTGTGAACCTGCGGTGGACAGGAATGGAGGTTAACAGGAGGTGGAGAGATGAAGGGGAACGGAATGGTTGTATATTCTGCATCCTAGATTCCTAGACTCTTGTAGATTACGTACGCTACTTACGTACAGTCACACAGACAGACAGATACACGGGCATACGATACACAGATGATACAGTTGTGGTATGGCTTCATGACTTGCGTGATGTGATGGGTATTGAAGAGTTACATGCCTTGAGGGTTAGGGTAAAAAAGTGTAAGAATAACCCAACCCTAACCCTGGCCCGTTCGTTTTATGGTAGGTAGGTACCTAGTAATGTAATACTGACCTACATACCTACCTAGGTACTACGTAAGTAACATGATTGGGCATGGACAATAGAAAATAGTTGCGACATGTACGTCGAACTGTGCCTACCTATCCTATGCTATCCCATCCTATACGGCATGGTTAATAAGAGGTTTATTGCAGTCGATTGCTAATATCCTCCTCCCCTCCCTCCTCACCATCTAGCATCCCGGATTTCTCATGGCTATCCACCCCCCCCCCCTCGCCGGGGGGGATTTCACGCAGCATTCGCCAACTCTGCTAGTCTTAAGGCGCCGGGGCTCCAAGGCTTGCCCTCGGCTCTTCGAATTAAGTCGCGCATGAAGGTATCGATAGCTGAAGACGAAGAGGATGAAGGGGAGGATGAAGAGGGGGATGAAGAGGATGGGGGGGACGAAGAAGGCGGAGGAGCGAAAACTTTCATGCGTCCGTCGGAGAGGGCAAAGGCATCGCACATGACGCGCTGGACGCGGACGGCGGGGTGGAAGATGTTGAGGGCTAGGGTGTGGTCTAGGTAGCGGGCTAGGGCTTCGGTGAAGGGTTGGGGGAAGGAAGGAGGAGGAGGAGGAGGAGGAGGAGGAGGAGGAGGAGGAGAGGTGGGGGGATTGTTAGGAGGTTGTTTTTGTTGTTTTTGTTGGGGTTGTTGTTGGTTCTGGTTTTGTTGGTTTTGGGTTTGAGAGGGAGGAGGAATAGGTTCTCGCCATGTCCAGCCTTCTTCGTCTTTTGCGCCGCGTCTTCTCTTCAATGGTTGGGTTTGTGTGTGTGATTGTGTGCGTGTTTGGGTAGAGTCTGCCGGCCGTTTCGGTGTGGATAGTACTTTGCCGGCGCGGAGGAAACGGTGGATTTCCGGCGCAGGGACGGTGATGTCGAGGGTCTTGAGACCGGGTGGTGAGGGGGCCGGCTGCGGCGTTTCAGGCGTCGGGGGATCCGACGGTTCGAGGTCAAAGGCTAAGGTGAGGGCTATGTCCTTCTTGGCGGGGATGGTGGCGGCATCGCTTTCCTGGATCCATTGTTCCCAGCTTCGGATGAGGGTCCGGGTGCCGAGGTGGAGGGGACTGATGCGACAGTCGAAGGTGCTTGATAGGAAGTCTGTCAGGACGACTTTCAGCGGAGCGGGCAGCCGCGTGAGGAGTAGGGGATAATGCGCGAAAGCATCATTCGCGTCGTCTGCGTCGTCTTCGTCGCGTCGCACATTATTCTTGTGATTCGATCTCCAGGAAGGGGGTCTCCTTGACCGATCATGACGGTCCCCATCGTCGATGGATGGCAAGATCAGGGCGCTGAATGTGACGTTCTCGTACTCGAGTTCTAGACACAAGAGGTGCTTTGGCCTCTTACCCCCTCGTGCGTCGCGAGACTCGTCCCGGGCTTCCTCGGCGAGAGTGGGGAGGATCGCGTCCATATTACATTCTCGCCAGACCACTCTATTCAGCGCGCCGGCGCGACCGAGCGTAGCATCGCTCTCGAGTCCGACTTGGACACCGCGCACCACGTCGCCAACGAGGGTATCGCGTAACCGTTGCGAAAGCGTCTCTAGCCCGGCGGGCGTGAGGGGCTGCTGGCCGATGTAGAGCGGGGATACGCGGAAGGTCGCAAATGTGGTGTTGAAGAACCGGAATCCCGGCTCCGTTTCGTCGGTACCGGAGAAGGAATCTCCGGTCTGGTCTTCATGTTGTGAGGCATTGTCGTCTGAGGCGACGGGTTCAGGTTCTGGGTCTGGGTCTTCCACAGCGGCGACGGGCTGTCTCCGTCTCTTCGGAGGCATTATGGGACAGCTCCAGTGGTCAAGTTTTATGAGATCAAGTACGCAACGGTCGTCGAACTACTCTTGGGTTTCTGGTTCACGGATTGATGTCATCATTGACAAATATTAAACAAGACGCGTCGCTCTGGGCCATAGCCCCTAAGTTTTGGGGGGAGCGAGACTGGAATCCGTATCAACGAGACAAGAGACACGTCGAATCAAGGCGACCTCGAAGTTGTCGTCTCGTGTTGCCTTCCAATAGTGAGTTGGTTTGCTAGGAGATGAATGAAAATGGTCAAGCATGAAATGGGCACCCCCGCCAGAGCTTCCCGTCGATTGAGGCAAGTAGTTACATAGCGGGGTATCGTCTTTAAAAGGGGGTTTAGGTATGGTATACAGGCATATAGCTAATTCCCGTCCTGTCTCAGAAAGCGGCCAGGGGTGCCCCGGGTCTCGGGTCTAGGTCTAGGCATCTATCTAGGTAATTAGGTGATTCTTTGGGTTTACCTTAAGATTGCAATGTCCTGTCGGTTTCGATTGGCTTAGGTTAGGTTTCGCGTTGAGTTCATAATGCATTTCTTGTGATGCTAGAGATGGCTAATGGATGAAGAGACGGAGGTTCGAGTTAAGAGTCCGACGAAGGCTGACGAAGAAAAAGAGTAACTATCCGGACAATGCACGGATTCTGCAAGGACTATACCTACACCTACGCCTATCTATCTATCTGGGCAGTTATCTACTACGTACGCGTAAGTTGTGACACAGTACTCATTGCTGATTTACTACGTAGACATCGCGTGGCTGCACTGTACGCAGGGGTGATCGAAAGTATCGCGCCATTACAGCGGGGTTACAGTGGATTACAGCGGTCTCGACCGACGCGATAGTTGTACGGGAGAGAAATTGATAGTATCGCGTGACTACGGTGGTGTTACAGTCGGCCATGGCGGCCTCTATCGACGCAATACTTCTGTCTGCTATTGCACGCAGCACCGTCTCGTCAAAAGTAGCAGTACTGTGCTGTGAATTGCAAGTCGCAGCGCTGTTGTCCCGGATCCGTCGGGCATTCTCTAGTCTGCCTTTGTAATGGCAAGCCAGGAAAGTCGGAGTGAACTTGGTGACTAGGTACAGTCTGTAGGTATGTCGAGAGCAGGCCGCATACTGGCCAGCCCAGGGGTGGGTGGCTATGCCTTGAAAACAAAAGCATCGGGAAACGCGTTGGGAACACTCCGTGCCGGCCTGGGGGAGGTGCCCGGTTCCCAAAGTGGGGCACGGCGGCGAACGGGATCTCTAACGTTCCTCTGCTATATCTGCAAGCTGTCGTTGTCGACTGGGGTTTTTAAACTTTCCTTCTTTCTATCTATATATTGCGGCTGACACCCCCGCAAAGCACTGCCAGCCCTTTCATCTCTCCCGTCTTCCTCCCCTTCATCATCCTGTCCCATGCGCACCACCACGCGACAGCACCTGGAATACCACATTCCCTTGAATCCACTTCACGCCTGAACCGTCAACGCAACTCAAAACAATGACGTCACCTTCAGTCGCGACGGCGAGTTCTTCGTCCACCACCACTAGATATGTGGCCATGAATGTTGACGTTGCCGATGCTGCCGACGGTGCCACTCTCGACTCCTTCACCTGCTTCAGCAAGCTCCCGAATGAGCTCCGCCACAAAATCTGGGCCCTGGCTATCCCGTCGCCCGGTATCAACTTCTTCAATGTCCACTGCTTCCCGAATGACCACGAGGGCGCTAACCGGAGCACATCGCCCGCTTTCGCATACCTCGATCTGCGCCGTCAGAGAATCGAGCACAGTGATGACGAAGTCGCCCGCTACGACCCTTCCGTCTGGCAGGCTAGGACCATTCTGCGCCAGGTATGCTACGAAGCCCGCGCCATCTGCACGATCCCCAAGTCCAAGCTCGCCACCATCACCCTCACACGCCCGGCCCGCGGCTTGTTCGTGCGCGCCCGCGACCACCAATTGCTCAACACCCCATTCTACCTGCGCCCAGACACCCCCGCGGCTGCGCTCCCGCCAGTCGAGCCCGTCGTCTACCGCACCATTGATGTCCACACCGACGACATCCTCTGTCTATCCGTCGACAACTGCAGCTTTGACCTCGCCTACGAAGAGGCCGAGGGACATCTAGGCGAAGAGACCGAGCTTCTATCCGCCACCGACTTCAATGCCGCGGGCGAGATGCATGAGCCGTTCGGCTGGACCTACGATCCCCAGATCATCCCGCCGCTGCCCCAGGAGATTCACCCGACCCGACTCTGCGTGAGCCTGCGATGGACCCGCACCATCAGCCTCCAGGAAATGGACATCCTGAAGGGCATCCTGTGGTCTCACATCCCCGACTATTTCATGCCCGAGTTGACGAATGAGGAGCTGTTCGGATCTCTCCTCATCTTCTTGGAACACGAGACGAACCTCGTCGTCGGACGACGATCGCGCAAGGAACTCAAGGCCATGCCCGAGGAAATCCACGATCGCTTCGGCGACACCTACGTCTGGTTTGCCTCGCCGGACGATGACCTGTTCAACGAAGAGCCCGAGACCGCCATCTCCAAAGCCTTGATGCTTCTTTCCTGAGTTTCTCATGAATGGACAATGTAATGAAAGGGTAACCTGGGATCGACGGGTTCTCGATTCACGGGAGGTGAGCGGACCTGCTCACACCCGATGGCATTCACCTGTGTTCAAAAAGTAAACTGCACGCGAGAGACGTTGGAGGTCGGTACGAATGATGGGCATTATTTTGACTTGTCTGTATGTTCATTGAGAGCGAGGCAATACCAAATGTTTATTGGAATGGGAACGGTGATGATGCCGACGCCGAGCTTTGTAATGCAGGCCCCTTGTTTTTTTTTTTCCATAAAAAAACGCCGTTATAAATAGAGACAATTCCGTCCAGAAATGAATAACTCCGTTTGCACTCAATTCAACCCAACGCCTTGCCATGCCATGGATGAATATCAGGAAATGTGCCCCGTATTACCATACCGTATTGCCGTATTGCCGTATTGCTGTATTACCGGCGATCGACGACCCCTTTCATGGCTACATGTTGCGGCTTGCGGCTGTCTACTGCTAGCTTAACACCGACGGAGGTACGGATACAGGCCCGCCATTGGCATAGAGTCCCTGCCATCGCTTTTCTACTTGCGTTACTTTGGCCTTTGCCACCTCGATTTCCTTATCGAGTTCTTCGATATTGCGGGTCAGGGCACCCACTTCTTCGAATCGCCGGGCACCTCTCGACGCATTGATCATCTTTTGCACTATGTATCTTTGCTCCTCGAGCACGATAAGACGCTCCCTCGTCTCCTTTTCTTCCGTCTCCAGAGCAGATGTCACCGTGCTGCCTTCGCTCGTCTGGCTTGCAGTCTCCAGTACGTCCCCGGTGCGCAAGGGGCTCGCACCATGTCCGTTATGTCCGTTGGGCGCAAGGCGATTCTTGGCGGCGCTGCTTCTGGAGCTACCATGTTTCAGCGTCCGAGGTAGATTTTTCAAGGGTAGCATGTGCATGTGAAGAAAAGATGACGCGGCCTGGTAGATGGCCGTTTGAAGTCGCTGCTGTGTCTGACTATCCGTCTTCATATCACGTATGCGCCTGGCTGCCACATCGTACTTGGTGAAGCTGTCTGTCAATCTCTTGCGCAGCTTGGCCGCTTCTTGTAGTTGAGCGTGACTCGGTGGGTTGTGCTCATCCTGTAGCGGTAGAAGAGCTCGTTGAAAGGTAGGTAACAGCAATTGAATGCCTCGCTCAAATTGCCGTAATGTCTCGTAAGCCCGCTGTTCTGGCGGTCTGTGCATCACAGAGTCAACAAAGTCTCGCTTAGAAAATATAGTGAACTTGCAATCGCGACACATCCTTATATCAACGTGAATAGAGTCGCCTTCTGCTTCCTCTTTCTCTTTCTCTGATGGCGAGTGTGAGGGATTGGCCACACTCAAGCCTACTTCGGACGAACATGCAGTTTTGGGATCTGCGCATACCACCTTGCCGCATATGCGACAGTGATGGCGCCTGAATGTCCACGAACCAAACTCTTGCTGGCAAAATGGACACTTGGGCACCTTGGCATCTTCCTCCCATGTCACCACTGACTGCTCGAGAAGCTTGCGCTGATTCCGCGGACCGTTCAAGGGGGAAACTGGCGTCATCAAGCTAGCACTACCGCTGCTAGGAAAATCAGGGGGTGGATTTGCCAGTAAGCTCGTCAATTTAGTAAGTCTTTTCTCAAGACGCGAAACCTCGAGGGTCTGTCGGTCTACCTTCTTCCTCCGTACGGCAGCAAAGCTCTGCGTGTGGTCTCTCGTAAAACCGTTGTGGTCATTGTATCCCTCTCTTGACTTGTAGCACGTCTCGCAGACCCTATACCAGTATCCCCTCACGGGTTCATGAGTGGCAGACCTCGACAGCTTCATCTGGTACATGGTATGCTCCTCGCAAAACAAACGGCCGCACTGTCGGCAGTTGATGCTGCCATTGACAGCGCCGAGTCGTTTCCCACAGGCAGGATCAGTACACAAGTCGCTGAGCCCCGACCGCTGCCAATGCGACGTGGCAATCAGGTCGTCGGGATTGAGTGGGGAGTCGGGAAGAACTGCTCTGGGTGTGCGTGCGGATATGGGCGGCGGGGGCGGGAGGGATTCGTTAGACTCGAAGACGTCGAGACCGCGTAGTTTCTGGTTGAGGAGGGAAAGGGGTTGGAAGCGCTTCGCCTTTAGGACCTGCTTGTCAATCCAAGACTTGACTTCGTCGTGCTCAAACTCCGGTAGCTCCTGATGATTATCATCGATGTGGCGATTCAATTGCAAGAGGGTAAGCATCTCCTCGTTGCAGATGGGACACACGAGCTTGGAATTGACATGGCTGGTGGCGTCGCTGGGCCCAGCTAAGCTGACATTCGAAGTCAGGTCCTGGGCGGCGTCGGGTAAGGGGCTCGAGGTAGGCGACAGCGACGGCGAGACGACGGATCGAGAGCTTTCAGAGGGGGCAGATGGGCTGGTGGCCCGCTGTCGACGGATGGCGGGGGAGGGGGGCGCAAGACCTTTCCCGTTTCCCAAGACCCTGCCTCCCCCAAGCTTACGACCAGACATGGCGGAGAGGCGGAGAGGCGGAAAGGCGGAAAGGCGAAAGGAGGATAGGAGGATAGGAGGATAGGCTACCTACTACACCAACGCCGGCGGCTGAGATGGAGCCATCTGGTCGCCTGAGGCAGGTGAATTAGCGTCCCTTGTAGACCAGCAAAGGTATGGCGTTAATGGACGTGAAGAGAATTGGCGTAGCGGTGAGAAAGGACAGTGAATTAGATTTAGAGGATATGGGAATGGAGTTGGGGAGAGTTGATTGTAAGTTGCTCTCCGTAAGTACCATGTAAGACGGCGTACCTGCCGGTGGGTGAGGTGAAGGCAATGTGCATGTATACAGTATATGTACCTAGGCATAAGGGCCTCACTTCAGGGGGCAATGTATGCACCAATCGGGCTGCCCTGCCATTGGCTCTGAATGGCTTAGTATAGGCCTAGTCTACTTATCTACCTAAGTAGTGCATTTGCCGGTGAGATGCGGTCCGCCAAGTTATCAACTGTAATGCATGGTACGCCCGGAGTGGCCGGTGGGAACTGCACTAACACGAGTGCCAGCTGGCAGATCCATCAAAACGGTCTCACTAGACTATTACGACTTACGTCATTTGCAGCGGTTGCGGAATTGTGCAAGCCCGGCGTTATGTTATCAGAATACGTTCGTTAATGTCAGGCACCAAGCAAATCGAAGACACCAACCATAATCATCAGGATCCGTAATCACTATGGGGTCTCCCTACTCCTCTGCGCCAGCATCCTTTCACCTGTCCAAATATCTACTCAATATTGCCATGAGCACCCCAGCATGACCAATAGTACTGAGCAGAAAGAATTCCCCAACGTGCAAGGTGGAGGAAGTTTGATCCTGGCCTGGCAGATCAAGAATAAGACTGTCTTGGTGGTTGGCGGCGGCGAGGTTAGCTTAATACTTTTCGCCTTTTAGCCCCTTCCCCTTTTTCTCTGTTGTTAATCCCTACTCCCTACTCCCTACTCCCTACTCCCTACTCCCTACTCCCTACTCCCTACTCCCTACTCCCTACTCCCTACTCCCTACTCCCTAATCCTCAAAGCTAACATCGCCATAAACATCCATCAGGTCGCTGCTGGCAGAATCCTCAATGTTCTGAATGCCGATGCCAGCGTAGTCGTCGTGTGTCCGTCCTCTGGCCTCAACCCAGAAGTCCGCCATCGCGTCGATAACAATGAAGTCACGCACGTAGATCGCATATTCAGACCTAGTGATCTCGAGATACTCCCTCCTTCGAGCTCGGCGCCGGACATGGTTCTCGTCGCTGTCGACGACCCGGCTGCGTCCACTCAGATCTGGAAGCTTTGCAAGGAGCGTCGCATTCCCGCCAACATTGCCGATGTTCCCTCCGAGTGCGACTTCTACTTTGGCAGCGTCCACCGCGATGGCCCCCTCCAAATCATGGTGAGTACCAATGGCAAGGGTCCACGCCTAGCTGCTAGCATTCGAAGGTGGCTCGGCAAACAGCTGCCGTCGGGTGTCGGCAATGCCATCGAGAGGATTGGCGAGCTACGCGTGAAGCTCCGCCAGATGGTGCCCGACCCCGAGGATGGTCCCAAGAGGATGCGCTGGATGACAAAAGTTAGTGACGCGTACAGCTGGGACGACATGTGCGCCCTCACAGACGAGGACATGGATAACATGTTAATATTCTACCCATCGGGAAAAGTCCCTGAGCTAGACTTGCTCAAAGCCCTGCGTGGAGGTAAGACTCCAGAGGACTTGGATGTTTTTGACGGCTCCTTTGGCTTCAGTGTAGTCGCATAGGATACAGACAAGGGAGAAAGAGCGAGCACTTGGTGTCTTGAGCCCTACCCAAGCGCATTGCCCTCAGACCACTTGTGTTTTGGCGACACGTGCTTGAAGTGATTGTGTTCCTGAGCTGTCGGTTTTAGAAACACTTACTCCAAGTCATTTGATTCAGGGACGCGTTTCCCCAGTCTTGGATGGGGACACCGATCTGCCGACTACTCTGTTCGACGCAGTCGCCTGTTACCGAGATGAGACGGTCTGAGGCGGGATTGTTTGAGCAGAATCAATAAGTCGTCAAGGCACCTGGCACGAAACCATTCGTTTACGCATATACTCGGTTGGGTTAATCGATCGATTGATTCCTTTTTTAGCGTGGGGATTGTCCACCGATATTCTCACCCAAATGGCGCTTCACCAGAACCATTTTCAACCCACGGCCATTACACTGGAGTCACGCTTCTGGGGAAAGTGAATTAGGGCCTTTGTTTCTATTCGTGCCGAGCCGAGGAAAGATGAAACTCTGCATTGTCTCTATGCCGACTGATGAGGACTTTACTATGCACTGCGTCGCGAATGCTTAGAGAACAGTCTGGTATCCCCTTGCTTCCTCAAGAGCCTAGATGATAGGCGCATGTATGATGAATAGGTCCTGGGATCATATTGTTTATATGAGGTTGAACATTAGGAGCGTCTCGTCTTCAAATGGGATGCTCCGATCCGCGTCTCAGATAGCAAGTGTTCTTACATGCAATGCAGCGTCTTCAAGGCGAGGTCCTTACATTCTTTAACGCCGCCTCATGCCCCGCGGCATTAGTAAATGCCCCCTTGACTCGAAAGCCAAATTGTCCACGTCTAGGTCTGAGACTCGGCATTCCTCGTAACATCCAGACTCGAGAGCTCCCGTATGTATCTTCCGACAGACCCAGAGTCTACTGGAGTTCCCAACTATGTAGGCATTCATCTCCCATTCCAACCAGGGAATCGGAGGAATGCGGTTGGAAATTTCAGCACATTTGGCGTTGAAATGACATTTTACGGGATTACGTCGCGGTCTCATTGACCGTGATGGCCTGCCTATAGATTGGGCCGCGAGGGTAGAACGACCTGGCATGAATTGAATTGGCTACCCTAACAGTGGTTTGTATAATTTAACAGTTTTATTTCATGGCGTTTCGTCCCGTGTTTGGCCTTGGTAATCTATCGTATGGTTCCGGATGGCCTTCAGTAGGTAGTTAATCCGCAAGGTTGAGTAGTGGTGGGCCATTCTTTTTCCCGCTCATTCATTTCATTCCATGGCATCAAGAGAGGTGCCTACCTACCTACCTACTCTACCTACTCTTAACTACCTACCTACTCTACCTATGTACCTACACCGCAACCACATCCCAAACATTAGATAGATAGTTATCGGGATGATCATGACCCGAGTTTCGCCACGCCCGCTAACGTGTAATAGATGAAATTCGCCCGGATCTCCGAGCCTCATACGTAGATAGATACATAGTAATTCGAACTGTATCACATATTCATTAGTAGGTATTAGTAGGTATTATTAGTAGTATTATTATTATTATAAAGTACATACAGTAAAAAACAAAAACCCATGCCCGATTGCCCACTTTGCCCACTTGCCACTTGCCACGTGGGCTGTGGCGTCTGCCGGCGATCCTGCGATCCTGCGATAGATCGCGAATTCGATGGGGGTTTTTTATCTATCTATCTCGTACCTACCTTAACCTTGGAAGTGCTCAACTCCGCGGAGCGGGAGCGGAGATGGGGAGGGAAGGGAAGAAAGAGACATCAAATCGTAACTAGGTAAGTTACAAATAGAACCTGTACATCATTACGTTGCCGTACGATATTATTAGGTAGGTATTCAAGGCTGAGAGAAGTTCAGTCACGATAGTCCGTACCTTACGTAGACTACTTATTCCATTAGATGGATCTCCTCGAGTCAAGTCAAGTCAGTTAATAGTACATACATAACCTCTAACCCCCCCCGCCGAAAGGGCTGAAATGAAACTCAACTCATCTTACGTAGTGTTCCTCCCTCCCGCCAAATCTCCATTCATCAAAAGAAGCAAAATACCTACATACATACGTTGGTACCTTACCATACCTTACCATACCTTACCTTACCTTACCATACCTTACCTTACCTTACCATACGTATGTATCTTGGTTATCTTGGTAGTCTATCTATCTACATATCTATTCAAGTAAGCCAGCCTCCAAACAAAAAAAAAAAAAAAAAAAAAAAAAAAACCGATTATGATATATCAGAACTTATCTTCCAGGCACCCCAGCCAAGCCCAAGCCCCCGAACCCAACTGTCCGGTCCACCAAAGAATCAAGAGTATGTAAGAAGAAGGGGGGGCGTTTGTTTTTTCTTTTTTTATATCTAGATGACTATTAACTAGTATTAGATCTAACTATCTATTTAAAAAAAAAACGCCTTCTAGATAGGTAGGTAGGTAGGTAGGTATTTTCACAGACAAATCGTCCTTTTGGTATTATTAACTAGATAGCTATCTTGCTGATCATCTATCAAGCCACGAGGGACGGAAACGAAAAAGAAAAAAAAGAAAAAAAAAAGAAAAAAGATGAGAGAGAGAAAGAGAGAAAAAGAGGCGTAGAAACTAACTGCCGGCCATGATGATGATCATACAACATACCTAATCTACCTACCTACTTGAGTGAGAGGCGGGCGTCCTGGGCTGGACTGGGCTGGGCTGGGCTGGGATGACCTTGGTACTCTACTCCATCCAGCTGTCTACTTAGAGGATAGTTAGATGACCAGTTATAACTCACACACACACACATACACACATATCAAACTAGTTAGTCCCGAGAAAGACAACAGTGTCTACTACGTAGTAGATAGACGGCTTCCTCCGTGATCGGTATCAAACTGGGCACCTTAGGGAAGAATCTGTTGCATTCTTGTGAAGATTAGACTAGATAGATGCGTTAGGAGTCGGAGGAGGCTTGGGACTTACATGATATAATTTATGCCCTTTGATAATTAGTCCCCCTGGAGATATCAGGGTTGGTTGGTTCATGCTCGGTATGGGGGGTTTGATGTAGATATTTAGGATAGGATAGGATAGTATGTAGGTATGTGTGTAGGCGAAAGGTTCGATGCGTGTTTGGTAAACGGCATGGCGTTTCGTCGATTCGATTGCCATCGCGTCGCGTACATCACAGCACAGCGCACGCTAAACCGTCGGCGTCGGCGTCGGCGTAGTCATTGTTATTGTTGTTGTTGTTTTTATTTCTCATGTGCGCGCGACGGGGAGGGGAATGATGAGCATGACCTAATGATGCTTTTTTTTTTTTGTTTTTCACTTGATACCTTTTAGAGAAGATCTCTTCAACCCGCCGGGAATCTCTCACAAAAAGCATTGAAACCCTGCCTTCTCTCTCTCTCTCTCTCTCTCTCTCTCTCTCTCTCGATTCCGATCCAGCAAGTTCCCTACCTCCCCTTGTTTATGAGGGAGGGAAATGTCTAGGGCGTGGCTACGTGCCTAGATGAGTCTCCCCTAGTCTTGATTCTTGAGGGCTTTTCCCCTCTCCTCTGTCTGGTTATCGCGAAGGAGCGGAGGAGGTACTGGAATGGACGAGGGGTCGGGCTTTAATCTTTTCTTCACTGGAATGAATACTATCTCTTCTCTCTCTCTCTTCTCCCTTTCCGTTCTCTCTGTAGGTGATTTCCCGACTATGGGAGGTCACTGGCTAAGCAAATGATCTGATGGATTTCGCCTTACATTCCGGTAAATTTTTTTTTTTTTTCCCCGAAAGGAGAACTTTTTCAGTTTATTTCGATTTGGGAACCACAGTCGTTTTTTTTAAAAAAAAAGAATATAAAAAAATAAATAAAAAACACACACAACACGACATGAAAACCCTCAACCCCCCTAGATAAAAAAAGAAACCTCGATTGATGATGATGATGATGATAGGTAATGATAGGTAATGATAGATATTGATGATTATATATATTCATTCGAGTACATGAAAAAATATCAAAGAAACCAACAGAGTACAGATCCCACGTGGAGGGGAGGGGGGGAAAAAGAGTCCACGGATATCTGAGACATCCTTCGGACTCAGCTATTATCTCACACATACACACACACTCTCTCTCTCTCTCTCCTTCTCCTCGTCTCGCCTATGGGTTTGAGTCACTTTTTCATTCTACCTTACCTTACCTACCTAGTACAACTATCTGTCTTTCCCATTTCCATTTCCCTTTCCCTTTCGCATTCGTTGCTATACTATACTATATATCCTATGAGGCATGCTGCCGTTAAACTAGAAATACAAAAAAAGACTTCTCCTCGGGCTGAATAGAAAGTTTATACGATACGCGATTCCGCTTCCCCGGGGACACACGCTTCATTTAGATTGCATAAGACGGAAGAGAGAGAGAGAAAGAGAAAGGCATCTTGCCTAGGTTACCTTGTACTATCATGCTATCATGCTATCACATTATCATACTATCATACTATCATATTATGCTATGCTATGCTATGCTATGCGCCCGGTGGTATGTTATATAAAATAGAACTACAATCAACACCCCCCCAAAAAGTCCATGATGAAAGAGAGAGAGAGAGAAAAAGGACCCGCGGTTACTTTCGGTAAGCTACATATAAGGGTATCCCGTTTCGTAGTATATGTATAGCCTTTTTTCTTTTTGGAGAGATTCGATTGGAGAGAGGAGAGGAGAGGAGAGGAGAGTACTTCACCCCGGTTCCCAGAAGGCCGGTAAACTGTTTCAGTTTTTATTCCCTACCTAATTATGGGTTCAAGTATAGACGGAGAGACAGACAGAGTGGAGGGAGGAGGAGGGAAGAGAGAGAAGAGAGAAGAGAGAAGAGACTCACCGTAGGCAGGTATCCGAGTCAAATGTCAAGAACGTCGTTGCGTTTGGGTCTTGGCGTGCAGAGAGATTTTACCGAGCTTGTTTATTTTTTTTTTTTTTTTGTTTGGAGAGGAAAAGGAGGGAGGGAGGGTGAGAGTTGAGTTGAGCTTCATGCTCTGGAGACTTTGGAATTTCCCTACGGGAAAGTACGAGAAGAATAAAGCCCTCTCTCTCTCTTTTACTTTTGTTTTTTTTTTCGGAACGAGGGGATTCTTTTTGCTGACTGAACCTTGGGCGTTCCGCTTCTTTGTGAATCTTGACATATATATGTATATAACCTATATATTTGTATACACCGGCTTCAAGTCCCTAGACGGCTAGGCAAGCTAGAGAATGGTAGATATTAGGCGCCAGCCTCAAGGGAGTCCACGTACCCGGTAATCGGACCGCGGCTTATGAGTCTACCTAATCTGTTTATGCACCGCCGTCAGAAATGACATGTTTCTTTTCGAAACTGTCATAAGAGCATGCGTGTAGGTGTGAGTGTGTGGTGTGTGGTGTGTGGTGTGTGGGCGTGAGAGAGAAGAACCTCGGCCATGAATCCCATCCTATTCTTCGGACTTTCGTATACTTGCAGAGGCTTAGAGTGGTTTATTCCTTTTTTTTCTTTTTTTTCTTTTTTTTCTTTTTTTTCCTTCCTTCTCTTTCCTGTGTCACAATGCCCTTCGGACTCCCATCCTATCAATCCATTAATACTGTGGTTGCTCACACACCGAGAGGCGACACACACACACACACATACACACATACGCCTTGATTACTTACTTACTTACTGTTCAAAGGTCGGATTGTCCCGTGTTTTTCTGTATGTGTATAACCCGTCTTACGGCAGCCTTTCTTCATTTACGGGCGTAACAAAAAATTGAAAATTAATAAAAAGGGAAGCATATAGTAGATAGCTATAGAGGGGAGAAGAAATACCCAAAACAAAAAAAACTAAAGGTTACTTTCTCGGCGTACAGACCGTGTAGTTGCAGGATCGAGGAGGGGAAAAGAGAACCGAGATCAGGTACTTCGGACGGTTGGCTGCCTTTCCGTATACCCTCTACCCAGTTGGACGGGTTCTACCAACTAAAAAAGTCCCTGGGGCTCTCTCTCTCTCTCTCTCTCTGTCCCTGTCCCTGTCCCCCCCTCCTCTCCCCTTCTTACTCGAGATCTATCTGAGATCTGCGTCTGAGTCTGTGTCTGAGTCTCTTCTCTTTCCCCTTAAGGCCAGACAAGACAAAGGGTTGGGGGGGGGGGGAAGAGACCCAAGGACTCGGTAAAGCTAGGTAACCGAATGGCCAATCCGGTCATAAGGTAGGGCCTGCCTAGATAGGCGACTTACGTGACTGACTGACTGACTGACTGACTGACTGGCTAGTCGACTGTTGATTTGTTTATAGGCGAAGTCCCCAAAGGCCGAAGGGCTTCTCATATGACCAGTCAGTCACCAGGTGTAACTCTCACGCCGCCCGGAAATACTCGAGACGTCCAGAGCGTGTCACATCGTGTGTATAAAAGTAATCAAGTCATTAGAGTAAAAAGATGTCTACGGGACCCCCTACCTGTGGATGTATTCTACTTACTTATCCATAAATCCGATTGTCATGTCATGTTGTTGCATTCAAGAGATGGGCCGATGGCGTCGTGGGGGGAGGGCTGTAGTACGCTTCCTCAGTAAATACCGTCCCGTACGGATAATACAGCAAAAAGTCTCACACCTGGATCGATGGTACGGTTGGGACAGGAATGCGAATGGAGAGGGCTTATCCTCCCTCATGGCTCCAGTCGATGATGAGGAATGCGGAATCGATGCTCTAGGAGTACTGTGGGGAGGATGGCCCTGGAACTCGAAGGAAATAGGTCACGGATCAAAGCACGCGGGACGATAGGGGATGTCACAGGTCAACGGGCTCACGCTTAAACATGATAAACCTAACCTTGCCTTGAAGGGAGGGGGGGGGAAAACAACAACAACAACAACAAATGCTTCTTCACCCGTGTCGAGTATCACCTGGGGAGATTGAGGCTGCCCCGAGCGATTGGGTTTCCCCCAGAGTCTCTCTAATGGACACCAAAGCCGATTTAGCCAGTGCTGGGGTGGACAAACACAGCGACGTTACATGGAAACGTTGCAGGGCGTCTGTCACCGGGGGTGGGTGAAGGGAAGGGGAGGGGGTCACGAATGTATGTGTGAGTGTGTTTTTTTGCTTTCTCTGGGATTATTATACAGAACATGTAGGCGAGAAAAGATGCATGACTGTGTATCCCCCATTGAATATCGTTTACGACTTTACGACTTTACGAACTCGTCCCGAGGATACGAGGAAAAACTGTCTAGTTATCTATCCATATCCTTTTTTGTTTTTGCAAACAAAAAAAGAAAAAAAAAAGAAAAAGAAAAAGATCTTTTGTCATCTCTCTCCCTGCCTTGGGGAAAGATCCTTTTTCTATCTCTATCTCTCTCTCTCTTCTCCTCTCGCTCAGAGCTTTACATGGTTAGGACCATGCTCAACAAAGTAACGAGGCCACACCCAGGCATCATTGGCTGGATCGTGGCCCCGGTCCTACCTCTTGAGAGTGGCGCTGTCGGCGTAGGAGTCACACGGCGTCTCGAGTGATGCCGCAGGCCTTTCCTTTTTTTTTATTTTTTTATTCTCTCTCTTTATCTCTCTCTCTCTCTCTTTCTTTCCTCGAAAAATAACCCAAAAGAAGCTGGGTTCAAGGGGTTTATTGTTCATCGAGGGGAGGGGGAGGCGGACGGACGGACAAGGAAGGGGACAAGGGGACAAGGGAAGCTCACGAGATCTGTGACGTGACGTGACGGGGGGAGAAAGCCAAATGTTGGTCGTGCATGATCTCGGTGCAGCTACGCGTGTTGGGGAGGAGGAAAGGAAAGGAAAGGAAGGGGCCTCGTTTGCCGTTACCCTTCTTGGCCAAAAGGTTCAGTAAGTATATTTAGGCAACGCAGCTCAGCTCAGCACAACGCAACGCAGCGCAACCCTCTTTTCGCTTTAGGCCATTTTATGATGGTCCAACTCGCGTTACCGTTTTACGGGGGACATGGGCAAAGAGGCGAGTAAAGTAATGTGTTGGGTTGCACTATATGTCTGTTCCCCCCCCCCTCCCCCTGGTCCCCCGATCTCCATTCGAATGGACTTTGACAAAGATGATGAAGATATATATTATCCTCCCCCCCCCCCTTGAAAGTCAAAAAGATGTGCTCTGAACGAGTAGGTGTGAAGATAAAAGGGGAAGGATGTATATATCTAGTTATTCAACTCAACTCTATCTCGGCTTACTCACGAATACTCAAGTCACTCTAACTACTAGAGTACCAATAAAGCTTACGTGTATGACCTAGACCTCGCTATATAATCCTTGGAACCTTTTTTTTTTCTTCTTTCTTTCTTTCTTGCCCAGGATCTCCATTCCCCCACTCCCCCCCCCCCCTGTCGACACTCTTTGGGGTCGGACAGAACCTTTGCAAACCCTGCCATAAGTAGGCCGACCCATCCTCGGCCTGAGCCGAATGGTCCATCGTCTTCTTGTGGCTGCAGAAATCACCTCTTAGACGAACATACAGCATGATCCTGAGTAAGGGGTTTCGAACGGGGCTACAGTCCGCCGTAGTAGTAGGGAGGAAAGAAAGGACGGCAATAGAGCTCGGGATGGGGTGATAGGGTTGATGGGAGGGGGGGGGGGAAGGATTTCAAATTTAATATTCGGCATGAATCCACCGGAAGACATTACTTTGGTGGGAGGGAGATAATAACAGACAGACGAGGAGGAATGTAATTGTAAATTAGGAGTAATCCTTTTTTTTTTTTGTTTTCCTCCTCCCGTTAGGCGTTATCAAACGACACACTTCTTTCTTTTTGGGGGGCCTTCCATAGCCTAGACTAGACCCCCCCGGGAAGCCGGTGGGAAAAGGAGGGATACGGTTATATCTACTGTTTCTTCTTCACCTTCTTCTTCTTCATTGGTGACTTCACGCTTTACGCAGAGGGTCGGCTAAGGGGAAACAAAACACAGCCTTTTACTTTTTTTTTTTTTTTAAGGGTTATAGGACCTGCGTGGTTTTCACCCACATGACGTTAGGTAGGTAGGTAGGTAGGTAGTGAGTGAGTGAGTGAGTGAGTGAATGAATCAACCCGAGTAGAAAACCAGAAAACCAGAAAAAAAAACGAAAAAAAAACCCTTTTGATCATGAATGAATGAAATCAAACTACAAATCCTGTCTGTGAGACTAGATTCGTGCTCGTCATATTCGCGACTCACAAGGATGACCGGCGCGCAACTCCAGTGCACACAACCTTCAAACCGGGGCTTTTTTTTTTTTTTTTTTCTTTCTCTCTCTCTCTTAGCATGTTCAGAGGAATAAAGAAAGTCCTGGTCTGCCTCCTTTGCTCTATCTACTAGATAGATACTGATTCAACCCGGGTCCTCACTCCATTCCCTCCATCCATTTCACGCTGTTCCGGCGTCTCGGGATGGGTGGCACAACGATTTATCGCAAATCTGTAATAAGCAAAGAAAATAAAAAAATAAGAAAGGTTATGCGGGCAACCGCTTCACACATACACACGCACACACACATACATACACATACATACACTCACATATATAAAGATTTATCTTTTTTTTTTCTTTCGTTTTATTTTTTTGGTCTTTCCCTATCGTGATGGATTTTATAATTCATACCGCCGGGAGGGGGACACTCTCGCGGGTTTTGCCTTTACAGACGGGACGATTCGGGGACTGTCTGCCTTTTTTTTTGTTTTTTTTTCCCTTTTTTTCTAGTCCTCTTTCTCTCTACGGAATAAAGGACGGGACGTTAGAGCGCAGATAATGTCTTTTTTGGGGGGAGGGGAGGGGAGGGGAGAGGGGAAAAGGGGGGAGAGATTGAAGTCAAGACTACCTAGGTTAGATAGATGGATGGATAATTCATAGAGAGTGGAGAGTTTAGATAGGTATAGGTATAGGTAGGTAGGTAGGTAGGTAGGGAGGAATTTCATGGCGGTTTCACTCGAACATCATTTCGAATGAAGGATGACCTACCTGTAGGAATGATGATAAATGGCAGGAGGGGGGGGGTTAGAATAGCCTAGCAATCTTTCTCTCTCTCTCTTTTTTTTTTTTTTTTTTTTTTTTTTTTTTTTTTTGGTTTTCCGCTTCCTATGAAAAAACATGCTGTTATTCATCAGATGGATGGGTAGTTTATACGGGTTCGATGTCACGTCGTGTGCTAGTTTATGACCGGTGTTCGCAAAAAGGTTCCCCCTCGTAAACGTTGAAGCTTCGTTTCCCGAACCAACCCAATCTAACCCGACCCAACCAAAAAAGACTCTCTCTCGCTTGTAATTCAATAGATTTCCCCGTAGAGTTGGTAAAACCATCTTTCTATCTCATCACATCATCGCGGAGAAGGGAGAGAGAGAGAGAGAGACGATCAAACGGATGAATGCAGGATCTCTGGTAGGTGTTTACGCGGTTCACGGCAGATTTCTTTTTTTTTCTTTTTTTTTTTTTTTTTTTTTTTTTTTTCTTATTAGTCTACTGTAAAAGATCTTTAATTATATAGTTATATATATATTATAGAAAAAAAAAGGAACTGTGTCCCAGCCGGCCATGTACGGCCGTAGTTTGGAAAAAAGGGCACGTACGCGATCTCCTGAGTGTAACGGGTGTGAGTGTGTATGACTGTGTATTTTGGTAACGGGACCGAAAGTAAAGTAAAGTAAAGTAAAGTAAAAAAAACAAAAAAAACCAAAAGCCCCGACCCGGATTTACTCGGACGACGGAGACCGGAGAGAGCGCGAACCGTTCATTCGCAAAGCTTGGGATTGGGGTCCGAGCTGTTCAGCTAAAACCAAAAGGTAATGTATGTAGCATTGTAGCATTTGTAGCATTGTAACATTGTCACTATACGTAATGCGTTTTTTGAGTATACTTGGGTTATCATGTCTTATCAGGCCCCGAAGCTTTGGATAGAAGGGAAGAGAAGAGAAGAAAAGAGAAGAAAAGGTAGATCAAGTGACTGGATCTTCTGACTCTCCCTTGAACTGAAACCAAGTGTATATCAAAAAGAGAGATAGAGAGAGAGAGAGAGCAATGAGTAATCATTAATAAATAATACGTGTGTAAAATCTGGATCTGATCAGCCAGGATGGGGGAGGGGGGCTTTTGTGCCAAGGGCGATCATATATAGTATGGCGGCCGCTGTACAGGCAGGCTGTCGAGATGCCTAGGTTAGATCAGGTCCGGTCGAATCTGGTCAGAATTGGTGTCTGTGCTATCTAGATAGATAGATGGATGATGGTTATGATGATCTCTCACTAAGCTAGAGGGAGATAGATAGATGGCTAGGTTAGCTGTGTTTTACTGGTTGCGGAAAGATCCGCGTTGATGTGAATCACCTGCAGTTTGTCGCTTGTTTTCCCTACGTACGTTGTATTCAAGGCAATGTCTAGCAATTGGTGTGTCGTGTGTGTGTCGTGTTGCTCCCTACGACAAAAGTACGTCTACGTCTGTTGTCTACGTCGTCACAACCTCGTGACGGTGGTGACAAAAGGAAAAAAAAAAGAGATGGGAACAAATGTACCGACTTTGTTGTTTCGTAGACACTCCTAACCTATCTCTATTATTACCTTGGAAGCCACATGGGAAAGGGAATTGAAAAGGATGCTCGGCGCTTACCATTCGACCATTTGACCATTTGACCGCTCGACCGCTCGACCATTCTACCCACACACTTCCCATCCTTGACGGTGAACCAAAAGAGGAGAGCATGTGGATGAGAGAGATCTCTTGTCTGATACCGAGGAACTCAGTATCATGGTTACCTTGTATTCAAGAAGAAAGGTACTTTTTTTTTTATGTCGAGCCCAGCCAGCCAGCCAGGAATTCATTTTTCATTATTTATTACTCATTACTCATTACGTAGGAGTGGTCAATGGATTGGTTTAGTGTCCTTTTGCCCTTACCGCCGACGGCGAGCAAAAGGACTTTGGGAATGCAAACTAGTTGAAGAGCTATTGAAGTCGGAGGTCTCCTCCGCCGGGGACCCAGCATGTGAACGAGTGAGCGTATTAGAGGAATGATGAGTGTATACACGAGATGGACTATCTGACCATTTTTTTAAAGACTTTTGTCCACGCCTTGCCTCCGCTTCGGACGGCAAAAGTACATGGACATGAAAAGCTACCTCACGCACACAGACACAGTGTTTTTCGAGACCATGCCGAGAACCGTTGCCAGAGAGAGAGAGTGTGTGTGTATTCCGTAGATACCTCGGATGGACTGCCTCGATACAGTATGACTACGTGTAAGTCGTGTTGATACAAACCAAAAAAAAAAAAAAAAAAACACATCTGGATGGCTTACAAGGACCTTCTGGAGAGTGGCGACGTGTAGTGTATCAGCCACACGTCATGCTCTCACACCGCAATCACATGGATGATGCCCGCCCCTTCTCAGCGCTCATGATGCTCAAACCATACTCTCTCTAACTATACCTCTCTCTTTCTCTCTCCCCGTCCGTTTGTGAACAGTCTAGTCTATCTAGTATAGCGTATATCCATCTAATCTATCTACTATGTAGAAGTCCAGATATTATAATGTCAACGCGTGGGAAATTAACAAAGCCTAGTATCTAGTTAGTGTATAATAGTTATTTTTTATTTATTTATTTTTATTTATTTATTTATCTTTTTTTTGGAACGGGGGCTTGTTATTATAGCTTCCGTCAAGCCTCATACCCATCTGGAATCTGCTCATATATTTGTTTTTTTGTTTTTATTGAGGGGGGTTGTGAGAGATCCCGTTACCGACGTATGGGAAAATATCCCGATTCCCATCTCATCTCACACTATCTGGGTTAAAAGGGTTGGGCAATTGATGACTACATAGGTAAAGGTATCTTATTATCTTCCGCTCGAGGGAGGCGGTCTAGTGTAGTAGCCCGGATTCGACCGACTTTGGTTGACGGACGGTATCCGATCTGGAATCTTATTAGTTGACCAAGCGATCCCTTACTTGGTGTAGGTTCTGAGGATCAAGCCATCCGGGCTTTTCTTTTTTTTTTTTTTTTTTTTTACTTTTACTTTTTTTTTTTTTTTGTTTTTAGGCCCGTGCTCGTGCTCGTGCTCGTGTCAAGTGTCCACGCCCATGCCCATGTCCGCGACAGGCAGGTGGATGATAGCCTAGATGATGATACTCCCGTATTGAGAGCAGAACTGGGAGTACTCACGAGTATCTCGCTCTCTCGCTCTCTCTCTCGCTCTCTCTCTTTACACACGCACACACACGCACACACGCACACAGGCTCAACAGCTGAACCTTGAGGTTACGACCCAATTACCGCTACATTAAGCCAGTACGCCAGAACATGACCCTTTAGGCAGGTAACGTGTCCAACGCATCCCATGTTATCCAGCAGCGGTGGCGACGGTGACGTTTGATTGGACCTAATAAGGTGAGAGATGAGAGAATCTCGCTATGTGCTACCCATTGAATGAGTGTGGAAGGGGCAGAAGGGGCAGAAGGGGCAGAAGAGGCCCATGTCCCCCAGCATTATCCTGACCTTCGGGTGCGCTACAGGCCTACACCTCTCGTAACAGGTGAAGGGTGTGAGCGGACAAAAGGTACACAGGCCGACACAGGCAGACACAGGACACAAGGGAACACGACACGGCTTCCTTTCTCTCTCTCTCTCTCTCTCTCTTATGCCATCCGTATACCCACCCAAGCTTTGCTCTGAGTCCTAAAAGTCCTAAAGGTACCCCCCTCAAGCCATGAGATAATCCCGAAGGTACCGTATACGAAGATGGGTTCGAGCAGACACGTACTACGCCATGTATACGACGCCTCCTCGGATTGACCAAGATCCACCAAGATTCACAGAGATTCACAGAGATTCACACGGTAAGGATATATATTTATATACTTGGCCGACTTCATCATGTGGTGTAGTGGATACAATTCCAAGACTTTTGCCAAGTCTCCTTTTGCCCTCTTCCTCTTCCTCTTACTCTTCCCTCTTCCCTCTTCCCTCTTCCCACCACCCGCCCCCTGTTCCCTGCTCCCCTGTTCCCTATTCCCTATTCCCTGTTCCCTGTTCCCTGTCCCTTGTCCCCCTGAGGGTTGTGCTCAAGGATCTTCGATCTCCCGTCCTTAGTCTACTAGATTAGATCTCCCAATAGCCACTCAACCATGGCAAGGCAACTAGCCAAAAAAAAACAAAACCAAAAAAGCTAATGATAGGTTCCCGCCTCTATCTCTCACTCTCATGCTCTCTGCTATCTCCCTCTCCCTTTCCAGAAAGGGTTACGCGGTGCGTCGCCCACCAATATCTACGTATATTATTATATACCACTCACTACAGCTACAGTTACCAGCTACAGATACAACTACAACGAACACACACCGTCGGATCTTTATTCTGCGCAGTCTTACTTGTGTATGTTTGCTTTCTTTTTTATTGTTCTTTTTCTTTTTTTTTTCTTCAGTTCTAACTACTAGTTAACTAGTGCTGAGAGGGTCTTCTTTTTGTATTTTATTTTATTTTTATTTTTTGTTTTTAATTTTCCCTCTTCCTCCTCTCCGGCATCTTGAAAAATGCTTGGGAGGGGATGTGTGTGGTGTGGTGTGTATGAGATGAGGCGTTGCCGATGGCATGTCGACTAAACCTGAAGGGATCAAAAGAGGCAGCGTAGTATTTTGTATGATACCTCTTGCATATGACATATACATAAACCCGCCGCCATGTGATGAGAGGCGTTACGCCGGTTACAGAGACGCCTAAAGAGATTAAGTGACCGTATACATACCATACCATACAATACTTGATGATGCTCGTGTACTTGGTTCCCTGATAAGCACGGCGGCTATCCCAGCCATGCAAGTGGTATAATGTACTTTTGTACTTTTTCGTATGATAGAGACGGACGGTAAAGACGGTCTACGGACAGGAGAACGAGGGTCGTAACCATGTGGTCACGAGCATCACCAGAGTTCCCGTAGCCTCATGACATGTTAAATTTACGTGGTATCGCAGACATCGGCTGTCAATTTTACCATGGGCCATTCCTCCGGTCCATGACATCAACGATGCATTGTGATGGATAGCTGATGGGCTGTAAACTAATAAGGTAGTAGAATAGCTGATAGATAGAATAGCTGATGGGTAGAATAGCTAATAGGTATACTATCTAGACTGTAGCTAAATCCGTGGTAGTATAACCTAGTGGGCAATAATTTACTCTCAGCCGGTTTCGTCGGCTTCCCGTGTCCCGGGCTCTGGGAAAGGAAGGGTACGAAGTCTTCAGGTAGAGACTCTCTCTCTCTCTCTCTCTGTCTATCTCTCTAGAATCCATTTGTACTCACCATCTTTCTATATTCCACCTAATCCACATGTTCGCCATATCGAATCAGTAAAAAGGTCCCTTTTTGCCCAACTCGACTTTGCCTGTTGTGGCATCTTCTATTCATGTTACCGGTAATAATACGAAAATATCGTTCGTCACAAAAAACAACCAAAAAATAAAAAATAAATAAAAAATAAAAAAAATACCTTTTTAGTCTATTACCCCGGTGTGCTTTTGCCCATCTGCCGTGTTTAAAAAGGACCGAGTCGCGATTGTGCGCTTCTCCCTCACCTTGGTTTTACTACTCTTTCGGGATTGGCGCCGACGCCCCCCCTTCCCCCATCCTCCCCTCCCCTCCATGGTGTCTGTCTGTCTCTCTTCCTTTCCGTCTTGCATACGGCCCATCATCCAAGGGCTATGTAGCTAGCTAGATAGCTGGGAAAGTTGATCCAGATTCTTGCCTGCTATGATCGTCTGCCGGCAGCGAGCCTTTTCTGGGTCCGCTAGTCCCCCTCCCCTCCCCCGTTGAGAGTGTGGCTTCATGTCCACCATACCCTACCCTTCCCATAGTGTCCACCAATACTTCATACTTCATACTTCATACCTCATACCTCATACCTCGTACTTTGATACCTCATACATCGATACTTGGATACTTTGATACCTCAATACCTCATACCGACGCTCTGGCCGTGACCTGCTTTTTCCCAACCCATCCTGACCTCCTCGACGCCGACGCCCCCCATACTCATACCATTACCCATACCCATACCCATACCCATTATCCAGTTGGCTTGCTTTTCGTTCCCTTCAGCGACGAATACCCTTGCATGATTTGCAGCCCGCCTTTCGAGACAACTGGGTAATTTCTGGGAATTCCGCTTCAACGGCCGACATCCCTGCGCATAGCGGATGAAAGAGAGAGAGAGAGAGAGAGGGTATCCACTTGTTATTGTTGTTATTATTGTTGTTATTATTATGATTGTATCTTTTCTCTTTTTACTACGAGAGACAGAGAGAGAGAGAGAGAGAGAGAGAGAACTAGCCCGGGCTTTCAACTTGGTTCGCCGCCGCCATTTTGATTGACCGGAATTTACCCCCCTCAAGCCCCAAGCCCCAAGCCTAGCTTCGTCGTCATCATCATCATCATCATCATCACCGCTCCCACCCCCACGGAAGCACACGTGCGAGCAAGCCGAAAGGACAAGGACATTCAAGGGGAACGGAAGAGCCGGAGTCCCGATAAACCCCCTTCCCCCCAAAAATAAAATAAACGGTAACAACAGCAATAGCAGGAGTCTTATAGCCCGGAAGAAGAATAAGAAGGAATAAGAAGAAGACGAGAAGACGAGAAGAAGCAGAACAAGAAGCAGAACAAGAAAGAAATAAGCAAAATCCTGGTAACTCATTCACACACACTCACACAAACACACACCCTGGGGGAGGAAAAAACCAACCAAAAAAAAACCAAAAAAAAACCCACCCCTTGGATCATCATATGCGGGCCATTATTATTACTTCCACTCTTTGCGGACTACTAGCCAAGACTTCAAGAGATACCCATACATTCAATAATTTGAGAGGGGCAATCCTAAACGAGGCCCGGCTCAAGGAAAGCAACGAAAAGGCTTGAGGGGGGGGGTGTCCGGGGATCAACGGCCGAGAAGCAAGGTACCCGCGTCCATAATAATTCCTTCATATGTGTATCCCGTAGTCTCATCTTCTTTCTACTACTCGCTCACTCGCTCACTCGCTCGCTCACTCACTCTACCTTGTCCTTCTACGAATTTCGAAGCGAACACGCAGTACCTTTACACCCCTACCACCCTATCAGCAATCTTCATCTTGCCCTTGCCCGTACGTACCATTATCATTCCATCTATAACCTCCACACATCCACACATACACACATACAAACCGGGGGGAAAAAGGTCAGGTTATATGTCTCGTTCCTGGCTTTCACTCTTCTCGAAAGTCTGACTTTACCATCTTGAACTTCCTTTATCTATACCCGCCCCCTGTTTCTCCCTCCCATCTTCCATCGTCCACATCCATCGTCCACGTCCACGTCCACGTCCACGTCCACATCCACTTCGTTGAACCTTGTTTTCCCTTCCTTTCAGCATTCTTTTGTCCGAGACTGAGAGGAACAGCTGGTCTCAGTCAAGTCCACTTCGCTCCATTATAACTCTGCCGAAATAAAAAAAAGACCAAAACAGTTCAACCGGGAAGAGAAAGAAAGAAGCAAGAGAAGAAGCAAAAGAAGAAGAAGAAGAAGAAGAAGAAGAAGGAAGGAAGTAATGCTCAAGTTTCCCCCGGCCGAGCGAGCGAGACCTTGGATTCAAAACTAAACACTTGACTCTTGTCTGGTGTTCACCTCCCCGTTCGCTGAACGGACCGTCGTTCCGACAATCGCTGCCAAGCATCCGTTTACACCACCTACCTACTACACATTACCTACTACACACTACACACTACACCACACTACACCACACTACAGTACCTGCCTACCTGCCTTGTTTCTTTTACTTCTTACCAAGAGCTAGAGCTAGTAGCTGGCTGGCTGGCTTGGTTCTCTCACCTCTTGTTGTACGCGTGTGTGTATCTGCGTGTGTATCTATCTGTGTGTCTGTCCGAGTGTGTGGTTGTGTGGTTGTATGGTTGTATGGTTGTGTGGTTCCCTCCAGACTAACACCGCCCCCCTCCCTCTCTCCCGACTGGCTGGGCTCACCTGAGCTTGTTCGGTTGTCGTTGGGCTCATTCGAGATACTTGCAACGCACTGCACTACCAACTACCTATTACCTTGCTACCTACTATCTATCTACTTTGCTACCTACTACTTACCACTTACTACTTACTACTTACCTCTGACTACCTACTACCTACTATACCTACTACTTGACTACACCGCACATACACGCAGGCGCTGCGAACCACTCCCAAACCCGGTTACCCGCCTTTTCCTTTTGATTGCAGCCTCACTTTTTCTCTCCACCAACTTCTCATCCAAGCTTCCCCAAGAAACATCAGAACCCCTTTCATGCGAACAGGTTCGGGCTACCTGCATGGCCCTCTCCCTCCCTCCCTCCCTCCCTACCTACGTCTCCCCCTCCCTCAAAAAATAAGATAAAATAATAGAAAGAAAAAAAAAAGAAAAAAAAAAAAGGGAAGAACGACAAGTTTGCCTCCATACACCTTCAAGAAGGTTCAGAATCGCCAACGCCCTCCTTATTAGATTATTTCTTGGCTTCATAACCCATTCCGGGGAAGAGGGGAAAACGGCAAAGCCAGCAAGGAAGCAAGAAAAGAGGAAAAAAAAAAATAAGTGTTGTAAAAAGTAAGTTCATTGATTATATCGGTCTTTTCTTTTTTTTTTCTTTCCCCTTTTTTCCCCTCCCGTCTACTTCCCTTCTTCTTTCGCGAAATCTATCTTCTCACACCTGCTGCGCTGGCAAAAAAAATTCCTTTTCTTTCTCTACTCTACTCTCTTCCCATGTATGTCTGTTCTGTTCTGTGTATGCATACGTGTGTCAGTTATCATATCGCCGCCGGGCCTCGTTGGTCATGACGGTCATGCCCAATCTTTTTTTTTGCGGTTTTATTTTTTTATTTTCTATCTATTGGGCTGCCACGAACGCGAGGAGGGTTTTGTCCTTTCTTCTTCTTCTTTTTTGGGGGGGTGGTTGTTAAAAAAAAAAAAGAAATCCTTGGCTTTTGGGCTTCGTGGGAAAAAAAAAGTACATTTAACAAAACAAAACAAAAAAAAGAAAACTAACCCGGTCATCAGACACGTATTTCAACACGGAAAAAGTTTTTAACGCATGACTTACTTGACTCTTTAAGGCAGGCAGGTGAGGAAACGAAACAAAACAAAACAAAACAAAAAGAATACCAAGAGGCGAAAAAGTAATACGAGAGAGGACCAGAAGACGAGAGAGAGAGCGAGAGAGAGCGAGAGAGAGCGAGAGAGAGCGAGAGAGAGAGAGAGAGAAGGAAAGAAAAAAAAAACACAAAAAACACAAAAAAAAACCAACCAATCCCCAATACGTTTTTCAACGCTTCCAGTTTCCGAAACCTCGACTCAGAATTCAGTTTGTCAACTCCGCCCGCCAGACTGGCGGCCAATGAGCGAAGCACGTTCGGGGAACCCGCGCCATCTATCCCTGTGAACTCTCCATCTTGTCCATCTATCAAAGAAAGAAGCACTTCCCCATGTCCCGGTGAGGAGTGTGAGAGTAAGAGTAAGAGTAAGAGAGATAAGAGAGAGAGCGAGAGAGCGAGAGAGCGAGAGAGAGAGAGAGGGATAGAGGGAACAAGAAGACGTCTACTTACTTATTAATTCTATCCCATCCACAGGTCAGCTCCCCCCCTCCCCCTTCGTAGAAGAAAACCCCAAAAAGGTCTCGGTCTCTGATCTCTGATCTCTGATCTTATGATCATTTGCAACTGGAAACTTTACCATCTAATCTATTTTTTTTCTTTTTTACGACAGCAGCCTTGTTGTTGTTCTCCAGACTCCTCCACCTCGTGTTATTCTCTCTTTTTCTTTTCTGCTTTTCCAGACGGGCTAGCTCAAGTTCGACGAAACCGCCACGGCCGCCAAAACACATACACGCCCCTTGACTACACCGGACCCTCCCAGAGAAGAGGAAAGGAGAAGGGAAACTCCCCCCGCCAAAAAAAAAGATAAACATTCGAAAAGACTACATTCGACGCCAAAAAAAAAGAAGAAATTCACCCAGGCCTAAACTAAAGAACATATACAACACACCATTGGGCTTTTTTTTGGCCCCCTCCCTCCCTCCCTCCCTTTGGAGACGAAAAAACCTTGTTTCACTTTTTACGGTCCATTCGACAAAAAGGGGGCGCGCCGCGGCGAAACCCATTTAGGGAAAAGAGTTGTTGAGTTGTGTTGTGGTGTTTTAAAAAAGCAAAGCCCCAGATTAAAAAAAAAAACCAAAAACCAAAAACGCAACCCCTACTTCACAAAACCACACCCCTCCCCCCCCCTCTCTTCCTCCTCTTCCTCCACCTCTCTCTCTCCCACCCCCGGGGGTTCTCGTTTTGTTCCCTTTCCCTATAGACTCGAAAGGCACTATTTCTAAGACATAGAGTAGTGTGTGGCCGAGATAGGTAGAGTGAAAAGCCTCATCAGTCATCACACAACACAACACAACACAACACAACACAACACGACACGACACGACACGACCACCCCAAGCCTTAAAGCCTTAAGCCTTTAAGCCTTAAGCCCCCCCCCAAATAAACTTACATTTACGCTACTAAAGCTTCGGCGAGGGGAGAACGGCCAAATTTCCCTTCCATTCTTCCCCTTCTCTACTTACGCGTATCAACATTCGATACGATACGATTACGATACAATACAATACATTACAATACATTACGATACATCTACATCTACACCTACATCTACATCTACATCTCTTCTCCCTTTCCTCCCTTCTTTTCCCTCTTTCCTCCACACCGACACTGACACCGACACTGACACCGACACATAGAACATACAGAGACCAGGACCATCTTTCATCCATCTATACCTTACCTTACCTCACAAAACAGTCCGCCCGCCCCCCTTCTTCCCTTTCCCACTTCCTCTCCTCTCCCTTGACTCCGTCTTGTTATTCATATCTTGTCGATTGTCTCCCCTTCCCTTCATCTTCTCTTCACCTTCCCTTTCCCTTTCCCTCTCGTCATTGACATTTATCTCCCCGCAAGAGACTTTCGACTCCTCCGACTCCCCGAAACAAGTTTTGTGAGAGTGTGAGAGTGAGTGAGTGAGTGAGTGTGTCCGTTTCGTTCCAAACGTTTGGAACAAAAACGAGGAAGAAGAAACACCTTACAACTTAACTCATAAAATCCATTTAATCCATTCTTCATAATTCTTTTTACAAAAAGACGGAAAAGACGGAAAAGACGGAAAAATACGGAAACCGTCTCTGTTAAAGAATCTCAATCGTGAGAGAGAGAGAGAGAGAGAAAGAGAGAGAGAGAGGTGTCCCATCCATCTTCTTTTTTCTTGATGTCGGCCGTCAAGTTTAACTACCCGGCCTACAAGCTTTTCGAGGTGAGTCAAAAGTCAAAAGTCAAAAACATACACATAAACATACACATAAACACAAGCCCAGAACAAGAACAAGAAAAAAGTCCCGTTTCTCTCTCTCTTTTCTTCTTCTCCCTTCCTATATCCATCGACCAGCATGTCGATTTTCTCTTGTTTCCATTTCCATTTCCATTTCCGTTCCCGTTTCCATTTCCATCTTTCTTTTTTTTAAAAAAAAACAGAAACGTTCTATTTGAAGAAAAAAAAAGAAAAAAGAAAGGGAAACAGAACCACAAGAACAACATCATGAACAAACAACAAACAACAAAAAAAAAGAAGGACTGACGTTTTTCTGATAATGATTTTCTTATTTTGCAAAACGAAATAGCCGCACTATCATCCGCATCCGCAGAGGCCCATCATCATCGACGCCGAGGCCATCGAGTCCCCGGAGACGGTGACGCTTCGGTACGAGGAGGAGGCGGCCGCGGCGCGCGCCAACGGCGGTGACCTTCGGGGGAACGGGAACGGGGACGGGAACGAGGACGACGGGGACGTGGACGAGGACGTGGACGTGGACGACGACGACAATTCCCCGCCGCCGCTGCCGCCGTCGCATGGTCTGTTGAGTCTAGAGTCGTCGTCGTGTGTGAAATCACAGCCGGCCCAGATGCACTGTAAGTGAGAAGAAGTTTTCAGTTTCTTTTTTTTCTTTTTTGGACATTTCCCGGCCCCCCTTTTTTTTTATTTCATGATCTCTTTCTTTCTCTTTTTTTTCTTTTTTGTTTGTTCCGATGAGGTTTTGGACTTGTGAGAATTGTCGTTTGTGAATTGAGGAGTATACCGAAGTTGAAAGAGATGGCAGATGGCAGATGTGTCCTCAGTAAACAACAGTGTGGTAGTTAGTCGAGACTGAATCCTGACATTCACCTGATTCCCAGCATTCGACTCGTCGAGATCCTATCAAGATCCCCCTTATCCCTACCCCGACCAACCATACGCAACGCCACAACAACAACAACATCATCATCAACATCATCAACAACAGACGGAAAATGCCGCCGCCCAGCTCAACCATCTGGCCTTCACCGCCAACAGCGCAGCCGTCGCCGGCCACCATCCGTACCTGTCGTCCGTGGTGCCGACAGTGATCTCCTACCAGCCGACGAGCGGCGGCTACGGCACCAAGTTCGCCATCAAGCTGTCCGCGCCGTACGACTTGATAGCGGTGACGAGCCGCTTCTTCCTCGGCTTCGGATCGCAGCGATGCGCGGCGCACGCCATACGCGACGCCGGCGACGCCAGTGGGTATGGGTACGTGGTGAGCGGCGACGTCCCGCAGCTCGACGACACGCGGATCGGCAGCAATGGCAATGGTAATGGTAGTGGTAATGGTAGTGGTAGTGGTAATGTGCCCGTGTCATTACTGGTCGAAGGCGGCGAAGGGCAGACGCTAGCTAGTATCGACGTGGGCACGTTTACTTATCATCACGATGGTGCGCAGGGCGTGGTGGGCGTGGTGGGCGTGGACGTGGTGGGCGTGGGCGTGGGCGTGGGCGTGGGTACGGATGGATCCCATGAGGATGTCACGCGGCGGCCTTCGTCCAAGTCACCTGATGAACAGCAGCAGCAGCAGCAGCAGCAGCAGCAGCAGCATGGGCATCCGAATCATCAGCAGCAAAGGACAGGCGGCTCCTCACAAAAGCACGAACCAGCCGAGAATGACCAGCTCGTCGACGGTACCACCTCCACTACAAATACCTACGGATATGCCCCGACGACGCACTCGCATCATCATCAGCATCAGCACCAGCACCAGCACCAGCACCAGGCCGTCGCCTCGACTTATGACGCTGCTGGCTATTCCTCCGGTAACAATAACGCCAATAACCCGAACAGCATGCTATCTACCTACCACCGCTCTTCCTACGGGACTGAATACCCGAGACCGCCACCTCTGCTCAAGACGCCGTCTTGGCCCTACGGACCGTCTGTGTCGTCGTCACCTCGGAGCCCGGCGGGAATACATCACGCCACGAGCATCTCCCGGTCCAACGTGACGGCGCTCCCGATACCGACGTCGAGTTCGCCCGAGTTCGTGCGCACAAGCACATTACAGGCGACGACGGGCGCGTCGGGACACGGGTCGATGAATCCGTACGGCCTCTACTCGACCAAGGCGGTGCTCAAGATCAACGGCGACCTCGAGTCGATGGCGAGCAACTGGACGGCGGAAGAGTGCGAGAACGGCCGGCGGCTCGTCCTCTTCAGCAAGAAGCAGCAGGGCTCGACGCTCTCGACGACCTTCAAGCCCGTGTCCGTCAACGAGCGGCCGCCGAACAGCATCTGCATCAGCTGCATCTACTGGGCCGAGAAGCGCGAGTGTTTCGTGACGAGCGTCGACGCCATCTCGCTGCTGGAGCAGCTCGTCGTCGCGCCGAAGAAGTTCAACGTGGAGGAGAAGAACCGGATTCGCCGGAACCTGGAGGGCTTCAAGCCCGTGACGGTGAGCAAGACGAAGCCCGACAGCGAGGACTTCTTCAAGGTCATCATGGGCTTTCCGAGCCCGAAACCGAGGAATATCGAGAAGGACGTGAAGGTCTTTCCGTGGAAGATTTTGGCGCCAGCGCTGAAGAAGATTATCTCGAAATATGTGAGTTTTTTTGAGTTTTTTTGAGTTTTTTGTCTCTTATTTTCTTCGTTCGTATCTTTTTTTTTGTTCGTCCGTTTGGTGAGGCGGTGAGAGGGAGAGATTTGTTTTTTTTCCTTGTTTTTTGGGAAGACTACAGACAGCGTTTACCTTTTCCATCTCCTTTGTCCAGCTCTCTTTTTTGTTTTTTTGTTTTTGTTTTTGTTTTCGTTGTCTTCCTCTCCACCTACATCCTCTCTCATCACTATCGTCAACTCTCCTCAATTTCCAACTCAAAACTAACCTTTTTTTCTTCTTCCCTTGAAACTCCAGTCGGCCTCTCTCTCGACCTCCTCCAGCCTCCACCCCGCCTCCTCCTACCACACAACCTCCAACCCCTCGGCCCTCCTCACGCCCGTAAGCAGCACCAGTCCAGGCCTCTACGGCGCACCACCCCACACGCCCACGATCGCAGACCCAATGTATCCACACCACGACTCGCAGACCATGGCATCGCCGCGGTCCCTATCCGGCGCGCCGTCGTCATGGGCGCCCTACACAGGCCGTACCCTCTCGCCGAATAATCTCAAGACCACCACGGGCGGTATGCGCATGCCCAGTCTGCCTTCATACTCTGCCTATGGAATGGCGGCACATACTACTGCTGCCAGTCAACCACAACATCATCACCATCAGCATCATCAGCAGCATCATCAGCATCGGTGGGATACGACGAGCGCCAATAATGGCTATGGCGAATATGCTGCTGCTGCCGCTGTCGCTGCAAGTCATCAGCAGCATGCTAGTCATGTGTATGGTACTGCTGCGGCCTATGGTAGTAATGGTGATCACCGAGAATAAAGAGGTGGGTGTGGATGTGCGTGGATGTGAATGGATGGGGCGGGGGGGGGGATGGATGTTGTGAGTGGATTGGATGGAGAAGGGTCTTTTGAATGTTGATTCCCCTCCCCTCCCCTCCCCCTCCCCTCCCATTATGGCCTAGATTATGCTTAATTTTATTTTAATTTTTTTTTTTTTTTTTGGACAGAAATTTAGAAAAGAAGTCAAACCAAAACCAATTAACCCAGAAAGAAAAAAAAAAAAAAAAAGGGGGAAAGCCAGTGATAATCTGTTCTTTTTTTTTTTTTTTTTGCTTTGCTTTGCTTTGCTTTTCTCTTTCGCCCGTTTTTTTCCTCTTTATTCGTGTTGACGAAAGACGGGGGGGAATGGGGATGAGATTGGATTGTGGAATGAAATGGCACGACGAATTAGATACCTCACACCCTATAGGAGGGGTTGCGACAGAAACGACATCTTCTCGGTACTGCTCGGTCAGTTCAGTCAGTCGGTCAATCAATCGAGTGACCTTGTCCCATTCTTTCAAGTCATCATACCTATCCTCCCGCCTCACCAGGCAGAAGAGAGTCGCAAGCCCGTGGGGTAACGAATGAGTCACTCTGTTGCATTCGGCCATGCCACTTTTCCAATGAAGGGGAGAGAGGGGGAGAGAGAGAGAGAGAGAGAGGAGGGGGGCGAAGAGTCGCGCGCGTGTGGGACGGCTGCTAATCACCAATCCACTCGCTCAACTCCAACTTCCCCCCTCCCCTCTCCCCAAAAGAAAAGCAAGGCAAAAAGAAAGAAAAAGAAAAAAAAGAAACACGGCAGAGAATATGTGTGTTGTGTGTGTGGAGAAGACAAGAAAGCAAAGATGGATCAGCTGGTCCAAAAACACACGCACCAATGACAATACATGCCCCGACTCCATCTCTTCCTCTCTTCATCTCTTCATCTCTTCATCTCTTCATCTCTTACCTCTATCTCTTGTTTGCCTACATGCCTATTCTGGATGAGGTAGGACCACCCCTTTTTGACAAGGACATCGAGCGCGCTTATGATGCCTGAGCACATGTTAATTCCCCTAATCCGCGAGACAAAGGACAAGACATACAATACAATACAGTTCCTGGTACCTGTCCTATGCCATCCCATCAGCCATCAACCATCAACCACATCCTCGGCAGACCAAAGAAGAAATACGAAATAGAATCATGAGAACGACCGCCGGAGGGGGGGGGGGGGAAGAGGGGAAGAATATTTAATTATATTTCCCACCCTTTTATCTCCTTTCTATCTTCTTTTTCGGTACGAGAATTTAATTTAATTTCTCTTTTTCTTTTTTTTAAAAAAGAAAAACAAAAAACAAAAAAAAACAACAAGCCCTTCCCTTCCCTTCTCCCGCTCCCGGACCGATATCTTCTCGGCCGAATTCCTTGCGCCGCCCGGCTTTTTTTTTTTCCCATCTCTATTTACCGAAGCAGAATGGACGAGAGAGAGATAGAAATTCCGATTTAACCTGATGAATAGTCCCAAGTCCCAAGTCCCAAGTCCCAGTACTGCTGCCTAGAATCAACATCAACACCAAATCAACATCAATATCGAATGACAATATCAAGATAGGGCGCCGCTTCTAATCCTTTATCTCTTTATGGATACTTTTCTTCTCTTCTCTTCTCTTTTTTTTTTTTTTTTTGGGTCTTGTTTTCAAATGTGCGCGGTGTTGTATGTATGTGTTTCTTAGCTAGCTGTTTCTTTTTCTCTTTTTTTCTTTGTTTTTTCTCTTAAAATTGTTTTATCCCCCCCCCCCTCTTCTCAGGAAACTTCAGTCCAAAATACTTGGCTTGTATGAAACCTACCCTACCCTACCCTACTCCTACTCTAACTCTAACTTCGTTTTCTTTTGTCTTTTTTTGGTTTCTAATCCGTCTGTCTGTTTTTTTTTATTTTCTTGAGAAATTTACAAATGCGAAAGGTCGCAGGGGGGGAGGGGAGGGGAGAGGAAGGAAGGAGGGGAAAGGGAGGAGGAGGAGGAGGAGAAGTTCATGATCGGGCTTGGCGGAAGAGTGCCCCCGGCAGAAAAGACACAGAAAGCCCTTTCCCCCCCCCCCTTCCCCCCCAAATAAATCGCATTTAGAAAGACCAGAAAGACAAGACAAGACAAGACAAGAATGGAAACTAAACTAGGGGAATATTGATAATGAAACACCCAAACTTTTTCGTCACTTGGGGAGAGGGAGAGTAGGGCGGGCGAAATGGTGAGGATATGAGCATAAAAAATTCGGTCGACGGTTCGCGGGCATCCATCATCAGGGGAAGAGTTTGAGAGAGGAAAGAGAGGAGGAAGAAAAGAGAGGGTGGTTTCATGATCGGCGCTTGATTGATTGATGAATTTCTCTCTTTTCTTTTTTTTTTTTTTTTTTTTTTTTTTTCTGTGGAATGTAAAACGCGGGTAAGCAAACTATCTAAAAAGGTCTACCCATGTTTTTTCTCGGCTCTCTCTATCTCTATCTTCTACTATTTCCGGGACGGAGGGCGGGTCAAGGGGGCGGTTGGGGAGAAGGGGGGAACAAACCCGGTTGGTTTGAGGGGCTGGTTTACCGGGACGAGCATAGCATTATACCCTTTTTCTTGATTTTTTTTTTTTTCTTTCATCATCCTTCTCTCCTTACATCTTCTTTTGCGTCGTTTACTTTTTTTTTCTTTTCTTCAAAACATACACTTTCCCTTTCAAGTCTTTTTTTTTTTTTTTAGATATCGGCGTTTATTTTTATTTTTTGGAGGGGGGGCATTTGGTCAGTTACAACTTACACTTTGCTTTGCTTTGCTTTGCTTTGCTTTGCTTTGCTTATTCTTTCTCTCTTTTCTTCGTTGGAATAACAACTTGACAACATAATAAGGGAAACAAAGTCAAGTCTGTATTCTGGGTCGGTTGGTCGGTTGGTCGGTCGGTCGGTACGTTAGATCTAATTAATGAAGTCTGATTTTCACACATTTGAGACGTGTGAGTGAGTGAGTGTGTATGTTGTCTTATCTTGACTACGTGTGGCATCGCGTAGTGTAGACAAGATGGTAAGAAGGGAGGGGTATACTTCTATCCTTCAATTTTCCTCTTTCTTCATACAGACTACTTCTTTCAAACGCACCTCCTACACTACCGCAAACCTTCCATCATGCTCTGCAACGCCTCCCACTTCGAATCCCCTTCCCAAGACTCCTTCGCCTTCCCCATCACACTCCTCAGCGCACTCCTCGCCTTGCCCTTCCATTTACTCTCCCCGATACTCTCTACCCGTGACCCGTAATTCTCATACGCAGCGACGAGCTCCGAAGTGCGTTGGAAAACAACATCCCAGTCATCGGCGTTTACCAGCCAATTTCCCTCTTGCTGCGACGACCCGCTGGCCGATGCAGACAACGAACTTCCGACACCGCCCACGGCTGTTCGCCAAGCCTTTTCCGCTGCGTCGATAGCGCCTGGGAAATCACGTCTCCATGCGCGGAGCCTCGATACCAAGGCCCAGCAGGCCGAATTGGACGTGATGAGGGGCACGATATCGGATTCGAAGAGTGCGAGCACGTTGCTCTCTAGCGTACCACGTGGCGGCTCGTAGACATGATCGCCGTCAGTAACGGTCACCACCGGCTTCTTAGTGACCTCCCGAACCAAAAGCGTCAGAATCTCGGTATCCAACGCACTCTCGGTCTTGCGGATGCGGATGATACTCTTCACACCCAAAATGACATCGCCAAACGCAGGCGTAGGCTTGAGACTCGCGGCCAGCGTGATGACATTATCCCAGATCCGCCAGTTGGAATTAGCAATGGTGGCGCCGCGTTTGAAGGCCATCAGGGCATCTTGAAGTAACTGCGGTGCCGATCGCCCCATGTCATTTGCGCGCTTAGTGCTGCGCGTCAGCAAATAATCGTCATACGGCTCCCCGTTATCATCGCTCATGATCTCCGCCTCTTTTCTGGCTTTGGCTTCGGCGATCACTTCACGAGACCAGCTGAGATATGCTGTGCCTAGGTTGCTCCACGTGCGCGCGTCTTCACCGCCCACCATGTCGTTGGCCGTGGCGATGCCTCTCTGGAAAGCCTCTGCCGCATCGGCAAAGTCTCCCAGGCGAAGCTCTATATCGCCTAGACGATTCCAGAGTTCCGTGCTCAGCCTGTTAACGTTAATGGCGGAACGGTAGGCCTGTCGCGCCTTTAGCCACTCTTTTTTCTGAAGATACAGTTCACCGAGAGACTTTTGCGCTCGTGCAAAGCGGCAGTTGGAGATGTCCCACGCTCGCATGTAGTGGTTCTCTTCGTTCTCAATGTCGCCCAAGATGCAGAACAGACGAGGGGCGTTAGGTGGGGGAGGAGATCGTTCTTTGCCGTAGAAGTCACTGGGTTTGATCGAGTCGACATCGATATCATCTGAACTGTCATCGTAATCGTCAGGTAGGTTGTCCGGTTGGCCGACAGTTGATGATCGCTCGAATAATCTCCATCGAACGATGGCGCGGGCTTTCTCCTCGCCTCCGGCACCGCGACCCATTGGATCTTCCGAGGCCGCGGCGCTTGCTAGGCAGAGGGCGACTTCGGGCCAAAGACGAAGGCGCTTGAAAATATCCAGTGCGGAAACGAGCGATCCGACCGATGTCCAGGCGTAGGCAAGCTCTGACTCCAGATGCCATCGAGGTGGCGATGCTAACGCATTGACGTATTGGAGTCGCTCTTTCGCCGAGGCCGACTCGGATGCTTTCGGGGCGGGTAAGAAGGACGTTGGTTTACTGCGGTCCGCCGTTTCGCCGTCTCGAGTGACTTGGATCGTAGGCACAGTACGGGCAGAATCCAATTGTGATGGTGTCGGGGGTGCAGGATTTTGAGTGCCAACGATGACTTGGTCTGTGACAGCCTGCATCTGTAATACACCTCTCTCGACTGTTCGACTTCTGTTCAGCTCTATCCGTGACCTGACGATAAGGGCTTGCGTGTATGTCTGCCAGTTTACGGCCTTCTCCTCAATGACTCTGACAGCAAAGGGAAGGATTTCTTCCAAGGTTAAAGAGTCGGATGCAGAGAATGTATCTTTGATGGTAGCTTCAGTCAACAGTATAATCTGGTCTACCGGGTTCAACTCTGGCTGATGATCTGGCTGGATCCCTCTAAGTTCTATAGGGAGTGAAGATTGGGGGTCGGAAGAGCCGTTTGAATCGAATCGAATCTTTTCTAGCATCGTATCATCATTAAGCGGGAGCGCCGATGGCGCAGCGGCCTTGGCCGCTTGTGGTTCAGATGATGATGATGATTGCCGACTTTTGGCAAGAACGACAAGTTGACTGAAACTGTTCTCCTGGAACCGCGTTCGCTTTCCCAACGCGCCGGAGAGGGCGTAATTGAAGCCACTGATACGAATGGCGTCTTGCAGCGCCTGGCGGGCCTTGGAGTCATCCCCTAGCATGATTTGACAGTTCGCTTCCTCTAAGCGAAACAATATTTGAGATTCGGGAGACCAGAGGGTCTTGCCGTCATGGTCACTGTCCTCGAATAAAGCCGCTTCAGCATCTGATATGGCCTTTTTAATCCATTCTTCCAGGCGAGCGACATCTGTCCATCGCCCGCTCTTCGTGTAGAGAGACCCTGGGCCTAGTGAAGGTTGAGTGAGGAGTTTATAGTGCCAGACGAGAACTCTCAACCTTGTCCACGCGAGATGTCTTGCAGCTGGATTGGCCTGCGGAGAAGGTAGTATGTCGCCTGCGATGAATATGAAGCGCGCCAAAGTGAAAAGCTCGATATAAGGGATATGAGGATAAGGAGAAACGCCGTCTGTGTCAAGAGACCTATGACAAAGCAAGCGGAAGCTCTGTATCGTCGGGGCCTTGAGACCCGCAGTCGTGGCTTCGGACGACCTTGAAATCCTGTTAAACGCTTCAAGAAAGATGGAGTCGACCCTTTGCGAAGCATCAAGAGCAGGACCTGTGACATTGGCTTGTAGAAAGACTGCCAAGGCCGCGAATCCTAGAGTGAGGGCCGCCTTGGCTAATTCTGTAGGTGAGGGCGTGCTGCTTTGGCCATCACCACGTCCATCTGATTCATTGCGGGATCCATTCCCTCTCCCTGTGCAGATATCTTCGACGAAGCGATTCACCAGCTGCCTCGACAGCGGTTCAGCCAGCAGCTGACTGAGACTGGTCTCTGAAGCAGCGCCTTCAATGGACCGAAGAGAAACAGGCGATAATAAATCCAGCGAAATCTCGCTACTTGTATCCCCAGTCGACGACATTCTGACTTCGTTGCTATCTATGCCCGCTAATCAAAAGTCCGTTGACAGCTTCTTCGCTGAATTAACAGCTAGGATCGACCATTGCACTTTGTAACAAGATGTAGAAATCCAGGCGAATAAATGGCAGTGATTGATTGATGGATGTCAACCGTGGGCATCGTGACTTATACCTGAACAGTGCAATTATAGAAGAGATTTAATGGCTGGAGGAATCTGGAGAAATGCGATGTGGTGGGGTTGAGGGGCAATCGCAAAATCGAGGGGCAGCTGGCAGCCGATAATAGCCATCAGCACTTTTGCGCTTGGCGTTGATTGGTCCGATTTGCACCAGCAATACCTACAGATTACAGACTGGTATTTTCCTTCATTTCCTACCGATACCTCACGGGAGATTGTCAGATATCTCTCTCTACCCAGGCACCTATTCAATGATAGAAGTATAGGTAGAGATATTCTGGGTGTTTCTAAACCCAAGTTCTACTGGGAAAATTCACCTCAAAAACTGGGTGTAAATCCCTTTTCCATGTCATACAATGAAATCTCAGTTACCTGTAACGTAACCGGGTAACGTCGGCTACAAGATACGTTACCACTCGGTAGACGGCCGATTCGGTCAACTCTCCCTCCAGCTTACACGTCTTTCCACAAAGGACAGCAACATACCTCCCTAAAGGGATGTTCACATATTCTTCTACCAGCACGCACTCATGTTAGACATCAGCATTACACGCCTACTGCTTCCGACTCCCCACGTGAAGAATCATACATAGAAAAACAACCAATAGTATCAATTTTCGGACATGCTTCCGGCTGGCTACCTTCTGAATGCGAATTAACAGGAAAGCTATCAGCTAGTATGTATGGGATACTAATGTTGCCGGTGTCTCTGGATCAATACACCGGGCCAGCTATTCAGCCAGTGTCGGGCAACAATCGCGTAGAACCAGTAACAGCTCAAGTGTTTGATACACGGAAAGCAATAACTATTCTCATACTAACACTTAACGCATTCGCGCATACCGTGTACATCCGTCGACATCCTATGGGCGAAGTGAAGAGCGTGAAGCGTGCGCGCTTTCGCGATTGCATCCTACTCATCTATGCCATTTGCCGTCATCACGCTCTATTTCTTTCCCTTCTTGCGAGATGGAACGACTTTAAAGCTGGCGCCTTGGATCGAGCTGGAGTCGCTAGAATTATCTTTATGGCCGCCTTTCTTAGCCACCTCATTCCAACCACCCGCACTGCTAGATTGCGTGTCAGCTGACGGGATGCTAGCCGGCTGCTTTTCCACCACTCCCTTCTCCGCAAGCTTCTTGCGTCTAATGAACTCCTGGGCAAAGTGGCGTCCGTCCATCGTCTTTGAGTTGGAATAGATCGCATCCGAGATGATATCAGGGATGAGAGGGAACCCCAACAGAGTCGATTCGAAGCCGTCCACTGATTGAGAAAGAGCGGTTAGTATCTTATCATACGGTCGTTTCGTTCATACTGCCAACTAGCAGACAAGATAGGTTTATTTCGACTTACTGTCTGTCACGCCTGTAAGACCTCGGGTCAACTGACTGTGAACCCATTTGTGGAACTCGTCCATGGCCTCATTTCGACCGCCGCTACCGCTGCCACTGTTGCCGCCTACGGCCGGCCCGGTGGTGTTCTTGGGCGTCGGGCGCGGTGCCGGAGCCGCTCCGCTGGGCGCAGGCTTGAGACCCATTGAACTACCCGAACGAACCTGCGCCGCAGGACCGGTGGGAGGAGCCTTCACCTTACCGCCGGCTCCGACTGTCGCCCAGCCAGAGCCGCCCACTGTTACCGGAGGAGTCACACTGTTTCCACTGGGTGTGCCAGGAGGGTTTGTAGCACCAGTCTTACTAGCCAGATCAGCATAGCGTTTACTGGCCGCGGCGGCCTGTGCGTTCTGTACTATAGCCTCCCGTGTCTTCTGCTGCTTACGGGCCTCTTCCTCACGTTGGATGTCCGCCAACGTCTTCTTCTTGTCCGCCGGTACGTTCGCTGTCGATGACGTTTGAGCGTTTCCTTTGCCAGCAACAGGTTTAGCCCAAGGGCTACTTGCCGGTGCTGCAATGACTGGCGATGCCGCGCCCCAAGTGCTCGATGTGGGCAGACCTGGAGCAATCGCAGCCGCTTTCTCCCGCTCACGTGCTGCTTCCTGCTCCAACATGACACGCCGCGCCAAAGCCGCTGCTTCCTCAGCCTTAGCGGCCTTTAGAGCCTCAGCTTGTTGGATCTCCTTAAGACTTGGTCCCTTGTGTGATTCCATATTGCCCTCCTTGGCCCATGGGGCAAGGGACGGAAGCTGGGCCGAGTTCGCAGAGCTGACATCGGGGGTATCAGACCGAGAGCTATTCGCATATTGCTCAGGCAAGTTGGATCGGACACGCTGAGGGGCAGGCGCAGGGAGCGGTGTACCAGAAGGCGGTGGTGGGAATGGCATGGGCAGGCCGCTGAGTTTTGCGACTGCAGCGGTCGCTTGTGCCTGTGCGTACTCTTTACTTTTCTTCTGGGCTTGTCTCACGGTCTCGGGCTCGTTAGAGCCCTCGCCTGCAATCATCGGCTCGGCATTTTGTGCAGCATGAGAAGATACCAGTTCCTCAGTCATGCGTTGTTGTTGAGGCGCCAGTCCCAGGTGCTGCTCAATGGTCTCGGCATCGTGTTGGGCACGAAGCTGTTTGAATTCTTGAAGTCTGTCGCGAAAGCCTTCGTTGTCCTCAATGAGGTCATTAGTCGCTGGTAGTTGGGCGCGATAAACGGACTCAGAGGAACGCAGATTAATGGTTTGTTGAGGGAGGTCCCCGCCTAACGCTCCCGTATTGTGCATGCTAGCCAACACCTGGCGCTCGGCACTGGTCAGGTGAGTGAGCTCATCCTCGCGAAATACATCGAGGCCTGGACCGGCGTTACCGTGCGCGGCGGGTTGACGTGTGGCTAGCGAATCGAAAAAAGAACCCCCTGTTCCAATTGGGCCGATGGGAGCCTGTGGCGGCACCGTGATTGGCGACGTCATGCTTCCGAAGCTCGGCTGGCTATGTAAACTGTGAGCACTGGAATGATGGTTTAAGCCAGGAATGCCTTGCATTGGCATCCTGCCCATTGCCTGCTGGCTAGAGAGATACTCTCGCTGCCGCGCCAACAGGTACTGCTCTTCTTGCTTGCGTCTCTCCAAGTTGTTCTGCTCCTCGGCAGTCAGAGTTCGGCCAAAGCTAGGAAATGCCCCTACTAGAGGAGGCTGAATGACGCCGCTAGCGTTGGGAGAAAATGGGCCACTCTGTGCCGGAGGCCCGTGTGGAATGCCGATCTGAGGCACAAGGAATGGCTCACGAGAATTACCTATGCGCCTAATCAATTGCCCTAATGGCTCAAATTCAATATCTTCGACTTTTTTGACTCGTAAATCAGGCGTAAAGAAGTTAGCCTTGTACCAATCGTTCATTTCCAAGCCGGTGAAAGGTCCCTGGACGCTGCCTTGTGGGTCCAAATATGTCCAGCGCATTCGATCAGGCATCACCATGGTGCGTTGAGTCGAAAGAGGTTCGGAGGACTGAACAGCAGGATAGCCCGGCGGATTACTTGTAGATGTAAATGACTGGCCAGGTGCAGCAGAAATGCCGCCGTGAAGGACGGGTTCAGTCGTGGCAGGTGTCCGGTTACCCTCACCCTGAGCGCCGAACATATTGGCAAAGACACCTCTGCCAGCTCTCATTGGGCTATCTGAATCTCGCCCCTGGTCATTCAAGGGGTTGCGTCCAATAGCGCCGAGCGGATTGGCCTGGCGAGGATCAGTCATCGAATCGGCCAGATTATCATTTTCGTGAGCCTGCATCTGCGCTTGCATAGCAGCAGGAAACAGTGAGCCCAACTTGCTGCCGCGGCTGAACGATCCAGAGCCTGCAGTCGAAGGACCAAAAACACCGCCCAGGTTACCAAGCCCAGGCGATTGCATATCACCCACTTGACCAAACAAGGAGCCTCCAAATGAGGCAAACGGTGCCCTCTCGCGGTCTGGAGTACTAGAAGACGGCCATCCAGACAAATTGCCCAGCGATGGATAGACCTTGGCGCCAACACTAGATGTCTGGCTCCGATCACTTCCGTCAAATGTGTTGGCGTGCGGAAATGATCGTGGCATTCCAGTTCCGTAGTTTGAGGCAGGCTCGCCAGTGCCACCAAATCCTTGAGTCTTGTCCGAACTCTCGTCGTGGTCTCCTCGGTCTCCAGGGGGGCTTCGGTAGGGATTCGTTTCCGAAGGACTAAGCGGAAGATCCGGATCACCATGTCCCCCTATATTCAATCCAGACATACCGAAATCACCAGCCGAACCCTTCACCGGCGTATCATACAACTGAGTCTGAATGGAAGGTCTAGGTATGAGCGGACTTGTATCCTGGGCACCTCCTAGCACTGCGCTTCCAGAGAGACCTTCGTCCCCAAATGGATCAGTGTCAGTCCGAGGGCGAATGCGCCAAGATCGCCCTGAATCAGCTATTGCAGAGCCATCGCCAGATTTCGCACCGGTACTATCCGTATTGTCTTTTGGCATTAGATGAGCTAAACGACTTTCACCCCGTAAGTTCATCGGACGTTTCTCCCCAATGGTCGGATTGGGCAGTGCGAAATTGCCAAAGCCGCCGAGGTTTGCTAACCCGCCTGATGACGAAGTTTGCCACGGTATAGAACCACCGAAGCCCGTTGCATTGGTAGCCGTGTTGGCGCGGGAAACACCGGGAATTGAGCCAGATTTAGGTGCGATATCCCTCGGACCCAGATCCTCCTCGGGTTCCTCGAACATGGCATCCTTGGCGTCTGTGATCTTCCGATCCAACCATATGGAGCCATTATCTCGCGGACGTGTCGCAGAAACAGGTGAGGTTAATCCGCCACCACCAGAAAATGGATTGGTATCCGTGGTTTCGCGACGTCGCGTGCCTGGACGTGAGGTAGACGAGGGCGAAGGCAGGCCAAAATTACCAGAAGTGGCTAGAGAAAGGGAAGTCTTTCGGCCATTTATACCTCCGACAGGATGCGTGCCCTCCTTAGTCTGTACTGGTGGCTTCATTGTAGAATTGACATCCGAGAAAAGCTATCACGAGAAGATTAGCAACCCGCTAAGGATGAAAGAAATAAGCAAATTGTTCTAGCTACCACATCTCGACTTACTTCTCGTTCTTCGGCCGTCATTTCTTGCATGCCGATCGCCTTGCCAGACCCTTGCGCATCCCAACAAACATCTGGTTCCTGGGGAAGCAGGTGAGAATCAGGAGTTTTGCCCCATCCGCGAGATGCTCCACCGTTGGCGTGACCAGGATTCCAATTAGACACGAATAAAGTAGAAACATCAGGCTGCTGAGGGCGCGATTCCTGTTGGTTAAGAACAGCCAACATTTCCTCACGAGTGTATCTTCGAGGCTGGGGGTTTTCAACGGTCGTAGAACCGACAGGCATAGCACCGACAAGCGCAGGCTCATCCGGAGACGCAACGGGCTCTGACGTGTTTTGCTGGTTCAAGGATTGAGTTGAAGGCGTTGTGGATGTTCGACGGAAAGTGAGAGTACCGTTCATCGTACGTCCTGGCCGAGACCTAAATCGCCAACAAGGTTAGCATGACTAATAGTACCCACGAAAACGCGAAAAAGGAGAAGTGATAAATTGTGGGCTAGGTGGATGAAAACAGCTACGCCAAAAAGTGCGTGGTGGACATGAATAGCCAAGGAGGCGTGTGCAAGCGACTAGCTCAATGTCCGTCCGCTATACATGGCTCGAGGGAACAACCGAGCTCGGGGGCCGGGCGAGCTACCACTGGTAAGGAAGTACAACGAGCGAGAAGCACGATGATGATATGACGGCGAGTTACAAACGTTTGACAAACAGTTGAAGGGAAAAATCCAAGATAGTCTAAACATACCACTCTCCACTGGGGTTACCACGTCCATCTCTCGCACCCGATCTTGCATCCCGAGCTGAGTTTTGGCCGGCGGCTGCGGACGCGAAACTGGAAGGGAGGTTTGAAGGCATCTTGACAGACAGCAAAGGAGGCCGTCTATGTACAACAATTTAGAGATACACACCACGACGTGGTAATCCTGTTGGTAGTTTTTTTTTTCTTTTTTTGGTTTTACTGTTTTTTTCGTAGGCCCAGAATCAATCGAAAGGATCGAAAGGCTGTGGCAACGGAGGAGAGAAGGGAGGTGGATACAAATTTTGTTGTCGTAAAACAAGCAGAAGCTGCGGAATGGCCGGCGCGCTCGCGTTTTAAAGACGAGGGAGAACTGAGACCGAAAGAGAGGAAGACAAGTAACCCTCTCAAGGTCAAGAGCAATTGAGTGCGTACAATACGATAGCTGCAACAAGGGCAGTAAATGGGGTCGGGATAAGGCGAGGAACAGGCCACTGATGTCGTCACGTAACAATGATGGCGAGTCTCTCAATGAAAGTCGTCGGATAGTAGAGTAGCGGACGGCGATGCCTGGAAGCAGTAAAATATTGTCGTAGTCGTGGTTGCGTTGATAGCGATGGTGATGATGTTAAAGTATTGGAGTTGCACCGACCTTGAGAAGATTCCAAGTACCTAATTTTTTCCGAAGTCGAAATTTGATCTTGCTCACCTCCTGCTAAGCCTAACGGGACAGTTACCTAAGAAACGGGCGGGTACCTCTAGGCCTTAGGGTTGTGGGTACCGAAGCCCGCTGGATACAATGGGCGGGTACTTGCGTACCGCGTCATAAGAGGTCCCTCCCCCACAAACTCTTGCGTAACTCACACGGCACTACACGTTTAGCATTTAGCGGATAGGGAGGCGCTTCAGAGTTCAGACTTTGCTGCCCGGGAGAGCACGAGCCACCGCCTGCTTCTGGCGACGTGACTTATACACTTTAGGGGGTTTAGGGAGCCGTGCCTGACCGAGTCATGCAAAAGTCGGGGTTACAACTTGTCGGCCGTCATGATGATGCAATGGAATCTTTTGACAAAACATCGAGGGTCACAATCTCCATTACCTTGGTCTCTCAGCAACATAAGGCAGGTAACCGCCTCGAGATGGTAGGTATGGAAGGCAAACGACGGGAGGTATGGAAGCTGCCTGTTACCTAGAAGCCTAGAAGCCTCATAATGCAATTACCACTTTGTTCGATTACGACGGGAATACCTATGTGCTTACAAATAACCTACTACCTAATGTACGGTTGATAGCTATGAGCTGACAGACCGTAGATAAATATGATCAGCCAATATGATAGGTAAATACCATGTGTCGGAAGAATGGAACCTTGGTGAACAGCATCATAGCGCGAATGAAGGTGACAAAAGAATGGAGAGGGGCCATAGGTAAGTATTGTCAATTGAACCTGCTGCTGGTAACAGTATTGTACAAAGCCACTGTTTCGCTGCTTGGTGACCCCCTATTCCGAGCACTATATTTCATAACTACAGTGGCGGTCTCCCCCTATAACTACCTAGGTAGGTAGTGTAAGTGACCACACAACTGCTCTCTTGATACTGTGTCAGGAGAAAAGGGAAGTGATAGGTATCTAGCGCCTCCAGTCTTTTGTCGCCAACTTTGCACACTGTACTTACCACTGTCAGCATCGCATCGCACGATTAAACCGGAAATCTGTCAACTCCTTGCAACTTGCAAGCTGACGAATACATACAACAAAGTTTTAAATGACTGGGACCTACAAGACCGCGACCGCGACCGCGACCGCGACAACTGAATCGAAATACCTAACTAGACAGGGCAAAACAAGAAGATTAAATTGGTATGTAGAAATCTGTCTACTATCTAGGTATGTATGTTTGTGACGTGGTAGGTACGGACTATTATCTGGTATATACTACCTGTGCCTACAAGCCCCTCGGGTTTCTATCCACTATCCACCACAGTTACGTCTGTACAGTCTGTATAGTCTGTATAGTATGTATACATGTTCAAAATCTCCATTGTTTGCACCAGTGGACCATCAACTCTGGCGTCACCGCCGTTGCGCTCCGCACCGAGGGGCTACACGCCTGCGTGCGCGCCATGTCGAACAGAGTCTGACTCTCAGGCCCGGCGAGGGCCATAGCGCGGTACGTGTCGAGCAGCTTGACACCGGGGTTCTTCTCGAGGGCCTTGACATCGGTGTCCTGGCTGCTTATCTCGAGTCTACGAACCCACTCTCTGAAATCGATGAGCTCCGGGACTCGCTCCTTGCCGTAGAAGGACTGCACGGCCGGCGCTAGCTCTGCCCACGTTGTCGTGTGCGGGTTCACGCCGTGGTAGTACCCGCTGATGTCGTCGGCGGCCACCGTCTGAGACACGCCACCTACGTCGAGGACGAGGCCGGCGATTCGCTCTACGGGGATCCAATCAACGCGGTCCATTGCCGCCAGGTCCTTTGGTAGCGCGCCTAGGTATAAGCTGCTGGCGATGATGGATGGTAGCCATTCTTGCTTGTTCCACTGTTCCCAAATTAGTCTCACTGCAGTCATGATCGGACGCATTGCTTGTGGGTTAAAAAGAATACTTACGAATCCAGCCTCAGCCTCCGGGCCTGCAATTTGGCCAACGCGGATGTTGGCCGATGGGAATCCCGCTGCTCGAGCTACGTCGTCTAAGATTAGACTGCCAACTGCCTTGCTTCGTCCGTAGCCTCCGGCGGCAATGCTGAGATCCGTCAGCCGCTCCTCGGGTAACAGGGGTGCTCTTTCAGCCCAAGACTCTCCTGTGGCGATGGAGGAGATGAAAACGACTGCGATGCGCTTCTTTGATTGAGCAGCTAGGTCGGCAATATTACGCACACTCCGAATGTGCGGCTCGAATGACTCGACGGAAAGGTTGAAGTTGACTGGCCAGGCATTGTGGATGAAACGGTCCGCGTTCTCGAGCAAGTCGTTGTACGCCTCTTGCGATAGACCAAAATCGGCTCGAGACATGTCGGCACGTAAGAAAGTGCATTTTGATTCGTAGTCTGTGACCAGATTGCGGTCTTTCATGAGCTGGAGCTGTCGCTTCTTACCACCGTCCTCGCCTCGGTTGAGGCAGATAACCCTCTTCACGCCAGGGTTTCGGACCATCTGATCTAGCATGTATGATCCTAATGTGCCAGTGGTTCCCGTGATAACGGCAGTTTGTCCCTTGTCTAAAGGAGCGGGACGGCCCTGGATTGCCTTTGGCAAGTCACTGGTGTACTTCTTCCATAATGCCTCCATGCGTTGGATCTCAAGCGCTTCCTCATCGTCACCTGCCGTTCCGTTCCCGCTAATCCGTGAGAGGATGTATTCAGCTAGACGCTGGCTTGTGGGATGGCTGTAAATGGCCGGGGTGAGCACTGCGCTGTCAATAAAATAGCCGGCAGCCTCTAGACCGGTACGGAGCAGGCGGGAAAGGCTGATGACTTGTATACTGTCGACCTGTATATTCGGTCAGCAAAGTCGGTCGCTACGGGCTATCAAGGCAAGGGCGCTTACACCTGACGAAAAGAAATCAGTCTCCGAATCAAGTTCGCCCTTGAAGCCGATGCGACTGCCGAACAAGCTCCGGATCGACCGGGCCAAGCCCTCTTCAGAGCTCAGGTTCAACTCAGGGGCTTCGAGGTTAGACGCCGCTTCAGCCGCTGCATACAGCTTGTTGATCTCTTCCGCGTACATCTTTATGGCAGAAGCCCTCTGAATCGTCCCCTTGCCAGCGCGCGGGAAGGGCTTCTCGGCGGTGGTAAGCATGACATATTCTCGTCCGATCTGACCGTGGGCTACCGTCTGCTCGTTCGCGGTGGCGACGAGTGGCCATACTCTCTCGATGAGTGCGTTCGCCTCTTCCTCGTTCGCGGGCTGCGTGACGGGTTCCAATATCAAGCAAGGTTGGAAGCGACCTGATCCCGCTACGAGGACACCATTTATCTCGGGATGGTGGGTAACTGTATCTTCTATGGTCACTGGGTTCAACTTCTCTCCGCTGGAGAAGACAATGATATCTAAAGCAAAGCGTTAGCACCCAGACCGAGCAGACGGACCCGAACCGAAAGGGAAACAACTCACTGTCGAACCGTCCAACGTAGATCCAATGATCGGGCAGGGTAGGATGCGGCTTGTACAAATCCTTCGTGTCGAATTCCTGTCTGTCTGGAAAGGTGTAGAAAAAGCCCTGCATGCCCTGGCTCTTCTCCCTGCGAATGCATACTAGTCGGTAAACATTCTCATCGACTTTCCTCCAGTCCACTCCGAAGTCTTCTGAGTCGATAAGGACTTTGAAATGAAATTGTCAGTAACTTGCTTTCAGCGAGTCGTATGGATGAAGATGCATCCAAAGTTCCTTGGAACCCGCCGCGACTTTTCGACACCATAAGGCTCCGAACGGGGCCAAGACCAGAATCATCTCGAAGATTGAATTCACTTACAGTATTGCCACAGTTTCGGGTCGGTTTGCGCGTGGAATGCAAACGGAAAGCACCTATAATTCTTCCTGTTAATGATGTCCAGCGAATGACAAAAAGGCATGACGGAAGAACCGGTCCGCCTTGCTTACTCTGTGGAGGATATTACAGAGCCGAGGTGGACGCCCCTGGCGACTAAAGAATTTCCAGCCTCTGTGCTCAGAGTTCCTGTTGGTGTATTAGCATCTGATTTGGCAGGATACTGTCGTGGCCAGATAACGTGAGGGGACTACTGACCGCCTGCGAAGAACACCTTCAGTTTAGCCAATTCCTTGACGTGACTGTCATTCCGGCTCATTTCCTCGAGGATAGCCGGACTTGCCAAACATCAGCGACATTCATAACGGGACCCGCAGTATCATGGAGAAAACTGCTTGGGAAAGGATCCACTCACGGCAAAAACACTGCCGTCACGTCAACATTCTGGACGGACTCGATGACAGTGTCCGGTGTTAGAGGGCGATCCGGTAAACCCAAGGCAACGGGAGTTGCGTAATACAGGGTGATGGTCAGGAAGGCGTACAGTCCGGCGGCGTGGAATAGGGGCACTGGACTACATGGTCAACAATGATTTGTTCTCTTCCCCCCCAAAGCTGTACGTGTATGGAAGGTTCCGCACGCACTTGGTATGAGGTTTCTCGTCGCCCCATCAGACAGACTATGAAGCCAGTTCTTGCGACCTTTACTGTCTACCTTGCCCTGGTACCGATCACCGTTCGCCAGCATGCCGTGGCGCGTGACGATAGGCGTGGGGATACCGGTCGAGCCACTGGTATGGAGAACACAGAGAGGCTCCATCTCGGCTTCTTCGAAGGTCTGCGTGAAGGGGATATCTTCCACCTCGCCCTTCGGAAACCAGTCGTCGACCGAGCCGACTTCGAAAGTCCTCATTTCGCGCACCTGCAACCAGGGCTCTACTATTTTGGTGAAGTTTGCCGGGAAGGCGATGATCCGGCAGTCTGACGCCTCGAAGAGACTCAGTTGGCCATCTAGGGAATTACGAGGTGAGATGTACAAAGCCTAGTTTTTTTTTTAGTTTTTTTTCTCGGTTAGAATTTGCTATGTCCTCGTGGTGGGCCAAAAAAAAAAACACTTCATTCACTACATGTTAGGGGGGAGCCGGGGTTTTGATTTCATCTCTCACCTTGTATCCGGCCTTGAGAGCGGCCAGGACGAAGATGACATATCGAGCGTCATTACCGCCAATGTAGGCGATCGTAGGGCGCGTGCCGGGGGCGGGGATACCGCACCCGTCTCGTATTACATGGGCCATGTGGTTGATGGCGTTGGCGTATTCCCTGAACGTGACTTTTCTCCAGCCGTCTTTCCCGTGGGGGGAGCGCGGGACGGAGAAGCACTCGCGCTCGGGTTCGCGGCGGGCATAGTCGTCGACGACGTGAGGGAACAATCGACGGCCGAAAGTCGACGGGTCAGGCGCGTATCCGTTCATTGCTGCTGTTGTGGTTGTAGTCGTCGTGGCCATGATTATCCGGTTCAGAATAGGTATCTTGGTGTAGTAGATACGATGAGATGAGGTAAGGTAAGATAAGGTAGGTTAGTTTTGTAAGTGTATAACACTAGAGTCAGTACTATATAGATGACGACTTCTTGGGAGAAGTTGAAGGTCTTTCAGATGTCCGGTGAGTTGTGTGTGTATGTGTGTGTGTGTGGTATGTGAGGAGGGTAATCAATGGTTTATAATAAACAAGAAGTTTCTTTCGACCTGAATGAATGGGTGAATTTATTTATTGGTTATTGGTTATTGGTTTTTTTTTTTTTTTTTTCCAAAAAAGAAACAACTGCCGTTGAGTCAAAGAGGAGAGAGAGAGAGAGAGAGACCAGAGTATATATGTGTGTGTGTGAGAAGAGAGGAGAGAGAAGAGAGAAAGAGAGAAGAGAGTATAGACCAAGGAAACCTTAACATTGTATATTACCCTCCCCGGTGAAGCTGGCTTTATCTATCTAGCTACGTAGGTTGTATATATATAGCTATATACATACTTTTTGTTTTGTTTTTTGTTTTTTTTCGAAATATATGTAACGACACGATAGAGAGGGGGAGAGGGAATACCTAGGTAGGTCCTAGGGAGGTAGGTAGGTAGGTAGGTGTTCTATTCTTGTCTACTTTTTCCCTCTCTCCCCCCCGGTTTCCTCCCGTTCCTCCGGTTGTAAGTAGGTAAGAGGTAGGTAGGTAGGTAGGTAGGTAGCGCGCCGACTCGCCTCGCCCTCTCGTGTCGAATTTCTAAATAGGTATTATATTGTTAGGTAAGGTAAGGTAAAGTAAGGTAAGGTAAGGATAAGGGTAAAAGAGAAAGATATGGAGGTAATAGGGTAATAGGTCATAGGTAATAGATGGAGTGATGTTAAGTATATCGCGACTGCTCGTAACAAGCGAATAGCGCGAGGGGAGGGGACCAAAACAAAATAAAAAACCTATAATCTAACCTAAGCCTATCTAAACTTACACTTAGTTAATACTTATACACTTTACTTTGGCTTTTATCTACTTACTTGTATACGTATTCATACATCTATTCATATCTATATATATATATACTTACATATATACTTAGATACTTGCCGGGTTTCGCGTAGTTTGTTTATGTTTATTGACCTATCTAGGAAATTTTCCAATGTCGATTCACCAGTATAACGAAGGGAAAGGGAAAGGTTTAGGTATCGTGAAGGAGGGATGGGGATGGTAGGTGGTAGGTAGTTTTGGTTTTGGCGCAAGCGCTGATATCATAGTTGCGCCCACAACCCACGAAGTTGGTGGCTAAACTCTGATGTGATGTTGTTTTGGATTTGTGTTTTTGGGGGGGGGAGGTGGGGGAGATATGACGCTAGATGGGTAAGTATTAGTATCTAGGGGTTACTGGTAGGAAGGAAGTGAAGCTAGCTATGGCCTATGGGTATGTAGTCACCAGCTAGATAGGTATATATTATATTCTACACTACTTACAGGAACCACGATCAATACAGTCAAGTTGACTGACTACCCGGATAATGAACTTGTCGAGGAGCCAACGTTCAATAACTGCCCTCGCAGTAAGTATCTAGGTCATGGACTTCGCCTCGATGAGTTCAGCTAGATACGCTATGATATGACGGGGAATATATGGCTCACGACGCTATACTTCCACGTAATCAGACATAGATGGATAGATAGATGAAGTCTTACGCATACTTACCTAGGATAGCTAAGTAGGTGTAGGTATGTAATGGCTGGGTAGGTAATCCGTAGGTGCCTGGATTACTCACCTAGCTGTACGTAACGCGAGGGTAGTGTAGATATGGTACGATCGTCGCCCATCCATATAAGTAGGTAGGCAGGTTAACTAACTAACTAACTATCTACTTGACTATCTACGTAAGAGGCGAGGAGCAAAAGTGATTCGGTCACATTTCCGCGTGCCGAACACGCGAGGTATGTATTATACTATACACGCCCCCCTCCATAACTGTATCTACCTAAGGTTAGTGTAGTGTAGTGTAATATACGTATTAACTATACTTATCACCGGGCATAGCAGACTTGTAATCAAGGAAAAGAAACACGATGCAGCGTTATTTCCAGGAAGGAATACTTGAGTAGATACCTAGTAAAGTAAGGTACATAACATACACTATGTTACGGGGTAGGTAGGTAGGTAGGTAGTAGGAAGGCCGCCGAGAGGAAGTTGGATCGAAAAGGAAAACGAAAAGGAAAAAAAAAAAAAAAAAAAAAAAAAAAAAAAAAAGGGTCACGGGATTAACGCGAGAGTTGCGTGTAAGTAGTGTAAGTATGGTGTATGGTGTGTAGTGCCTATACTTACCTAAGGTAGGTAGTTATCTTTCTTGCTTGTCAAAATTGTCGAATTCTAGATAGATACCTATAGGTAAGGTAAGGTAAGGTAAGGTAACAGTAAGTAGTCAAGCCATGTCCCTTTGGGCCTCAGGAGTCAGGCCTTGGGCAAGGAACGGCACGTGGGTGCGGTACCGGTATGTATTACCGGCATCGTAGCTATATGTATGTGAGTACGAACGGCCGATAAGCAGATGGGTGCCTGGATGAGGTACCATTTGCACGGCAAGTTCCTGTCTACCTACCTACCTTAGGTACCTATCTAAGGTAGGTAGACTTTCGTCATTCTAGAGCGAGCGAAAAACAGCATGAAACCACGACTCGAGAGTCGGCCGCGATGATAGGTACCTATTACCTACTACCTATTACCTATTACCTACAATTACAACAGGTATACAATTTGTCGGGCCGTCAGGGGGGGAGCCGGACTTGGAATATAAATGCGATGCGGTACGTTATTTATACGTGTCACTACAAAGGACATTGTACATTCCATCACGGTCCATGTTTTCGGAAACCCTTGTACAGATTATACTTGGGAATGTCATTTCCAAGAAAGAAGGAAAGAAAGCAAGTGGGGAAACGCAGCTCGCGTGTCGAGTTTACAATGTACATAACTTACAAGTTCACTACCTAGATAGATAGGTAGGTAGATAGATAGGTAGATAGTTACCTGGCAGGCAAAAGTGTAAAATGGTTGGCCCACATTTGGGAGGGGAGTTAACTCCGACGAGTTCAGACTCTTCAGAGCTCCCTAGATAAGTGGACGTGATGACCCATGGCCCATGGGAGGTTTTGACAGGCGGGATTGCAATGGTAGGAATGGTACAATGTGTGGTTACTACCGGGAGGGGAAATCAAGCGCGCCGAATAATGGACATTGGATAGGTACATGTACCTACCTTATAAGCATGAATAACCTTCCTTTTTACCGGCCACCCCTATAGAAGGGTATGACATCTGCCAAGGTGGAATTATTTGTTAATTACAGGTAGAGGAACGTGTCATGTGCTATCTAGTAATTGGGAAAAAAAAAAAAAAAAACCGCTATAGGTCGTGAATCGTGATCGGTGACATTTCTTTTTGCCAAAAGGACTTTTGTCAAGCAAGTAGATCTTGAGAGTGTATAACTTATACCTTATAGGTAGATAGGTAGTGGATTCCATAGGTCGTCTCTACTTATTTGAATATGGAAGACCCTGATCGTCCACTACTTCCTAGTAACATTCGCCATGTTATGTGCATATTAGGTATGTATGCGCAAAGTTCGAACTTTCCTTTACTGTTTGATTATTATTGATATCAGCCATGAATCGCTCACAAATATGCTTGCGTACTACACTAGATAGGTACCTACACTATATAATCCGAATCCCATCAATGATCAGACTAGATAGGTAACGCAATAGCATAGGTAGTATAGGTAGTTGAGGATGTGGACGGTGGTAAGTACGGCAACTACCTACCTACCTACTTAGTTTCGTTGTTTTTTGGTGTTTGGAGCTCTTGTTTGTGTATGTGTGGTTGCCGACTCTCGAAGCCGAATGTTGGATCCGTGGGACTCAATCCTCCCCCGGCCATGCCATCCGGGGCATCCCTGAAAGTGGTGGGGCCGCCAAGGAGCAATTCGAAAAGCTCCTGAGTCCCCTTACTGGATGGATGACAGGCTGCTGGGCGTTTTAAAGTGGGGTCCTTAATTACTAGGTTAGTCCATTGTACGTAAGTACATTGTTTATGTAATCAGCCGCGAGCACGGGGACGCGGACCCACACCGGAGATACACAGGTGACACGAACACCGAAGAGACGACGAAGTCACGAGACGGACGTTTCACGAAAGGCCAAACGTAAAAGGCGAGGGAGAAAAAGGCCAAGCAAAAAAAAAAAAAAGATAAGTAGATTTGATAGTGAGGGTGGGAGGCGCGATCAGTAATGGTCTGCTGTGATCTGCAGAGACTTTTGATCTCCCTGGTTCTGTTGGAGCGAAACTAAATATTATCGGCAGTGTTTGACGGCTAGCAAAATGTCCGACGCGAGCCTACTACCTACTACCTATGTAGGTAGATAGATAGGTAAATAGGTAGATAGGTAGATAGGTATCTACGCCGTTCAACGGCGAGTGTTCGACTTGGCATAGGCAGGATGGCATCGTAAGTAGTCTACCTAGACTAGGTATCTAGGTAGGCCATGAAGATACCGTCAAATGTGACAGAATGAAAAGGAACAAAAGAACGTTGCATGCGTGTGTATTTGCGCAAATCCGTCTAGAACGCAGAAAGCAACTACCTATACTTCCAGTAAGTAGACTACATAACACCACTGCTAATCATCTCCTTGTACGAACTAGATACAATATCACGGCGTATGATTTGGCAGACAAGCAAGATGATCTCCCGTCATCCATGTCAGATATTCACAGATGATGGGGAATCCTCTAATACGACAGTAGCAAACATTGCGATGAGAGCCTTTCAGGTGTCCTTTAGATGCCCCGACGTTCAAAATAAGTATACCATTGCTAGGTGAAGCTTCGCGATCAGGGCCAAGAACAAGTAGACTTACGCGCGTCGCATGCGCCTCTTTCCTTACAGGTCCGTACGCAGCCCTGGGCCTTTTCCGATGAGTGCAATGGCGGTGTCTTTCGATCACGGGACCGTAATAAATATATTCGCCCTATCCGCGATGGTAAGCTGATCCTATCTATCTACTGTGAGAAATGTATTTTGCCGTTCGCGCGGAAGCCGGACATCGGACATGCAACGGATGTTCGGCAGAGCTGGCTTTGAGTTGAGTTAACCGTGGTTATAACTTATAGCGTTATAGGGGAGGGGCGGGCAAGAATCATTCTCACCGACTTGGCCTGGCATATTCATGTGTACTGGGTAGAGATAGAGAAACAGCCAGGCCAAAGACAGTCAAAACACCCGCGCACCGCGCGAGGTACTATGCCAACTCGCCATACCAGGCTCCATGCGAAGCTTGGTACTGTTGGATATCGATATCTTCTGTTGCACTCGACCTCACTTTGGATTGGGAAACCGCCATCAGAGACATACAGTCCGCTATCCTACGGGACTGACTGGCCAAAGATTGAAGGTCCTTACGTCTTGCCCTTGTTCTGTCGGAAATCGAATGGGAGGATAGGTATCGTCAATTACGCTAGGTAATAGAGATAAACATGACCTCAAAGCATCGAGGGCCGAGCCGACGCTTTTCTTCCACCCGCTGGTATTTATCACTTTATGGCGTTTTGGAATGAGCAATCTAGCGCCGATGCTGGATGAGCTTCCAAGCCTTTCGTAACCGTACGCTGGTGATGATGGCCAAGTTGGTAGAGGGCACTGTAGACGTTGACTGGGACAGACGCAGAGATCAGAGCAGCTGGGTCAGTGTTTATGCTGTCCATATCAGCAATCGGGTTGCCGGCTTCGACCGCGTGTCGCAGACGGCTTTGGAAAGGCCCGGCCTTTCGTAGCTTGGGGCTGTGCTCCTGACCGCTTTGCAGTAGAGAGACATTGTCAGCGCCCACAACGGGAGGAACGCAGGAATTGGGGCAGAAAGGAAGACAGAGAAGATGACGGAGGAAGAGGGCATAACCGACAGAGCAATCGTTACTTGTATCTGTGAGGGTTTCCTTCCCTTTAAAGACTCTTCTCTTTTCCTTGAGATTCGGCCAGGTTCAACTCATCGAAGACGATATCAAGGCCGTCTTGCGCACTCAGATACCCATGTGCGCGCTGGGAGCTCTACTTACAGCTCCTTGCAAACATGACGAGGGCCCGAGGCAGATCTTCGTGCCGTGCCATGCCGTGCCGTGGGGTAAAGTCAATTGGCGCCGTCAAGGGTCGAGAGCAAGAGGTCTTCGATGCCTGAGCATGCAGGGCTGTGGTGTTCACCAGTCGAGAATTCGAAGATTCTCGGAATCATTGAGAGACTATTGAGAGACTGTGGGGGAACCCTCGAAGCCGGTTTCTCCTTTTTGCATACATCTTTGGGTATATCTGCTGCTGCCCAGCACGGCTAGGGAATAACAGATGGTCAGCATTAAGCTGAAATCATGGACGCTTCCATGTCTTCGAAAAAAAAAGGTCGAGTGACGTCTCAAACTGCCTGTCGATGTCCATCGTCATCTGCATCGCTAACCGACTGGACCGTTGTATCGGTTTGATGATGCTTTCGAAGGGTGGCAATCGCTGATTATAATACGAGATAGATAACATCAACCCACGGTTCTGGGATTGAACGTCCGATCAAGGTTCTGATGCTATAGCTGGCCATGCGTACGCCGTATGACCGCAGTTGAGCCTAAGAACGTCCGGAATTGGGGGTGGGAGGGCTAGATAGGCAGGCATATTCTGCTTCACACTCGCGCACATGTTCGAGCGGGCCAATGATCCTTGAATCATAACAGACAAGCAACAGTGGCTAGCTTGCGTCATGCAAAAGCAGGCCGTGAAGTTTGAACACGTAGACTGAGGCGCAGCTTGGCTATCAACCGCTCTTGCATCCAAGCCAAGCATCCCGACCAGGCGACCACTCCATCCATCATCCCATATCGACAAATCGTCTATATTCCTGAATATCACATCAGCAGATCCATTTCGATGAGATTATATTCCTAACCTGGAAGTCGGCAAGCCATTCATACCACATCGGATAGGATGCGGCAGATGATGGAATCAATTCCCATTTTCGACTCCCTCTTTCGATTCCCACGCTCAGAGAAGTCCACAACTCCCTGCGAAACATAACATTGAGACGAAAATAAACTATGACTCGGGGAAGTGAGGTCATGTATCGATTCTTGAGTCGGTGAATCCTGTGAGTTAGCGGAAATAAGCTCGGACATATCCGTCATCTCCGCAACGAGATAGACCGTCAATAATAGACGACCTAGATAGATAGAAGAGGAGATAAACATGCTGGAGATCCGGATTTAGCGATGGCCTTCATATATATTACATACATACACCGGTCTTGACACACAGCATCGGATTTCTGCCCGCGGGCCCCGGCTACACTTCATTTCGCTAGCGAGGTTGCTTTAAATAGATGAGAGATAGCTATCTATCTATCTATCTATCTATCTAGCTGGACGTGCTTATCGGTCAACGCAGGTTGTCGCAAGCAAGCAAGGTCGTATATAACAAACCGATCCGTCCCATCTCTCATTCCCTTATCTAGAAGATATTGATGAGTTCTTCATCTTTCTTCTGAGCTCTCAACATCTTCCTCCCTTCCGAACAAAAGATGCATATCATCCTCACAGGAGCAACGGTATCATCCCTCATCTCATACGCCCTGCCCTGTCTTTCCCCTACCTATCGGCACTTACTAACATGAAGTCCACACCACAGGGCCTAGTAGGCTCCGGCGTGCTAGACGCCATGATCAAAATGAAAGACGTGACGAAGATCTCCATTCTGAGCCGTCGACCCGTCGCCATGGCCGAGGCCGCGAGAGATCCCCGTATCAACGTCATTATTCACAAGGACTTCACCAAGTACGATTCGGAGGTTCTCGAGAAGTTGAAGGGTGCGCGGGGGTGTGTATGGGCTTGTAAGCATCATCTGTGTTTCTGGTGCCTTTTTCAGTAAAGCCTTGAGTTCAGATCGGGACTTGTGTGCTCTATACGAGATGAAGGATCGCTGATTCTCAATATGATAGTGGGCTGCAGTCAAACCCAAGTTAGCAAGGAGTGAGTTATAATCTAGATAACAAGGCCCCCTTCATCGACCTGCCTCTGATGCTGCCCCCCTCCCCTACTAACATATTCAAACAGCGAATACCTGAAAATCACAAAAGACTACGCAGAAGCAGCCTCCAAGGCCTTCGAGCACCTATCCCCGGAACAAGAAAAGGCACCTTTCAACTTCGTCTACGTCTCCGGCAACGGCGCCACGACCGAACCCACGCGCTTCAGCGCCCTTTTCGCGCGCACCAAAGGCGCAGCCGAACTGGCTCTCGCCTCCATACGCGCGCAGAACCCCCTGATGCACACCATCTCCGTGCGTCCGGCCATGGTAGACGCTCACGGACACGACGCCATCAAGGACTTCATCCCCAAGCCACCATTCGTATATCGTCTAGCCGGTCCCCTCATATCGTTCCCGATCCGGCACGGTCTTCCGAGTTTCAATAGTCCCACGTTGGAACTCGGTCGGTTTCTGACTGAGATGGCGATGGGGAAGCATTCGGTTACTTCTCCCGCCCCGGATATTGCCATGATCGGGGAGTTTCCTATTTATGAAAACACGGCGTTTCGACGTATTGTCGGGTTGTCATAAAGGATGTGTTTGGGCACGGGAGGGGCTTTGGGCTTTTGGTTACTAATTATGGTATGGATTGTACATTATTCGGGAGTTCTTGGGGGAGTTAGGTGTAGAGTAAAGTGAGCGGAAGTGTCAAGATAAAAAAGCTTCGAACCTGTCTAATCGTGCTTTTCATCTTTATGGCCATCAACCCCTCTGGATCTTCTCATGAATTGCCATAAGATGCGAGAAGAATGAAGACCATTCATCGGTCACATGTTCATGATAATAGTCCGTATATGGACTGGAACTGGAATGTCGCGCTGTTTCAAAGTTGGAAATTGCATAGCAGCGGTGATTTATAATGTAATCTCGAATTGCCATTCCTTGTTTATTCAACTGCCTCTGGCCATGAAGGTAAGTAAACGTCATCAATTTGAAGATAACTATCAAGATACATAGTATCTAATTACACCTTCGTTAGATAGTAGATAGATGGACCTGCCCAGGTGATCTTACACCAAGTCCATGGTCCAAGACTATGCACGGACTGGGTATGAGACATTCCACACTACGGACGTATACGGTATTGACTTGCATCTATCGAGGCGCTATGATGGACTCCACATGCAATAATACGATAGTGTCGTTACGTAATGCTACCGGATGCAAGCATGTGAGAGCAAACCTGGAATGGGCGGGCTGACCTAAGTAACACGTTCTGGTCTTTCCATCACAGACACAATTCAGAGTATTTCATGCCTACGCAGCACAGGATCTACAACGACCTGTCATGGTTACCTGCGCAATAATCAGCCCTGACGACGACTGAATCCAAGCCGCCCGCTCAATCTCCCTAGACTCGCCGCGACATTCCCCTCGATCTTACTTCGCATGCCACGTGTCGCATCGCATACTATCACTTCTTGACGACCGAACGACCGAACGACCGAACGACCTGACAGGACTACGAACCAATCGCCGGCAAGGTTACTTTGACAGTACCCCACGTTTCCACTGGCCCTGTCCAGTCCTACGAGGCCTACATCCCCGTGGCCGTGTGCCCCTCGTCCCCTCGTCCCCCCGTCCCCGCGTCGCCGATCGCGAAGAGAAGCCTCCGTCTCCATTGCCCTTTCGCCTGTTATTCGGACATCATGACAAAACCACGGCGTGGTGTTCGTTTTCCCAATCGAGGTGCGAATGGCCATGCGCTTGCCGAGGGCAGGCGGTCCAGTATGAGTGAGGTCAGCGAGGATGGCTCTTCCGGGTCGCCTCTGCGGACGAGAAGCAATGCGGCGACCCAGCTGGAAGATATCAACGAGGTATGTAATGTATCCAGTCAATCAGATTTATCCCAAGTGCTAGGCTAGAGGCTGACTGTTCGCTTGTCTAGAAATCGAATGATGCGCCGCAGCCGACCGAGTATGAAAAGAAAAAGGCCAACTTCCTCACGCGCACCTTCTGGACCTTCGTCATGATCGGCCTCTTCTTCACAGCCCTCTTCTCCGGCCATATCTATATCATTGCCTGCATTACCATCGTCCAGATCGTCTCCTTCAAGGAAGTCATCGCCATCGCGAGCGTGCCCAGTCGCGCGAGACAGCTGCGGCCCACCAAGAGCCTCAACTGGTACTGGCTCGTGACCACCATGTACTTCCTCTACGGCGAGTCCGTCATCTACTACTTCAAGCACATCGTGCTCGTCGATCGCGTCCTGCTGCCCCTCGCCACCCACCACCGCTTCATCAGCTTTGTCCTCTACGTCATTGGCTTTGTCTTCTTCGTCGCCAACCTCAAGGCCGGCCACCTCAAGTTCCAGTTCACTAACTTCGCCTGGACACACATGGCCCTCTACCTCATCGTTGTCCAGGCTCACTTTGTCATGAACAATGTCTTCGAGGGCATGATCTGGTTCTTCCTGCCCGCCTCCATGGTCATCTGCAATGACATCTTCGCCTACATCTGCGGAATCACCTTTGGCCGCACCCAGCTCATCAAGCTCTCTCCCAAGAAGACCGTCGAAGGCTTTGTTGGTGCCTGGGTCTTCACCGTCATCTGGGGCGTGCTTCTTACCCACTTCCTCATGCGCTCCAAGTACTTCATCTGCCCCGTCAACGATCTCGGCGCCAACATCTTCACCGGCCTGTCCTGTGACCCGAACCCCGCCTTCCTACCGCATAAATACACTATGCCCAACTTATTCTTTCTCCCCGACGGTACCAACTTCTCATTCACCTTTGAGCCTATGCGCTATCACGCCGTTGTCCTCGCCACCTTTGCTTCGCTCATCGCTCCCTTTGGCGGCTTCTTCGCCTCCGGCCTCAAGCGCACCTTCAAGATCAAGGACTTTGGCGATTCCATCCCCGGCCACGGCGGTATGACGGACCGAATGGATTGCCAGTTCATCATGGGGTTTTTTGCATTCATATACTATCAGACTTTTGTTGCGCAGCATAAGCTCAACTATGGCAATGTCATGGAACTCGCCATTACTGGCTTGCCGCTGGATGAGCAGATGGACCTGGTGCGGGGGTTGAGCAAGTATTTAGAGAATCAGGGAGTGTTTAATTCCGAAGTAAGATATTCCTCTTTTCTTATCCCTTCTTTTCTCTCTTTCCCATCTTCTTGATTATCACTTTACATAACGGTACGATCATCATGCTAACACTATACAGGTCGTGGCATGTCTTGATAAAGCAATACTATCCCGTCGGTAAAAAAAGAAAAATTAGGTTCGGGTTTTTGTTTGTTTGTTTGGTTTTGGTTTTGGTTCGGTTTGGTTTCGGCCCATTAGAACAATTTTTTTTCCGCCCAGGGGAAGAAGGGAGGTTAATTATTAACGAAAAAGGGGAGCCGAGAATGAAATGGAAATCATGTGGTATGAACGAGGGGAGAGACCTGTCCCAAAAAAAAAGGGGTGGTCAACCGTTGCCTTTTTTTTTTTTTCCGCCAAAGGGAAAGAATGAATTCATCCTCCATTGAAAATCAATTTTTTTCTCCCCGGAGGAACATTGAAGGGATCCAAGAGAGGGAGAGAAAGAGAAAGGACACTACTGTTTTTTGGGGGGGTTTTTTTTTTTTTTTAAAAAAAAAAAAAAAGAACCAGAAACCAAAATTTCATGAAAAAAAGAGAAAAAGAAAGAAGAAAAAAACAGAAAAAGAAAAGAAGAAAAAAAGAGAAAAAAAAAAACCCTAGTGTGATGGTTAAAGGAAACTTCTTGACCTTTTTTTTTTCTTTTGAGAGAGTCCTAGGAATCTTTTATTTTACACCTCGGGGATTTTTTTTTTTTCTTTTTCTTTCTCTTTCTCTTTCTTCTCTTTCTTTCCTGCTCTTTTTTTCCTGCTCTTCGTTAACTGGCCGACAAAAAGCAGGCAGACGGACAAGCGGACAGATAACTAGCTCGGACGGTGTTCCTTCTAACTGACTGACTGATGAGTTCTCACGTACAACCTGTACGATACCTATACCAATACCTAGCTATTCAGATACCATACCAATACCTATTCAGATACCTCTCTATCTCTCTATCTCTCTATCTATTTATGTAGAGTGTTCCTCGTGACCATGTTCAATTGTCCAAGTAGAGATGAAAAAAACAAAACAAAAAAAAATACTCCGGAAGCTTAGATAAATAACCGAGCGTCCCCCCTCCCCTCCCCCACCTGGGGAAAATTGATTTCAAACTGCAGTGCATATGGTAGTATTTTCGAGTAGTTATTACCTATCCTATCCTATCCTATCCTATCCTATCCTATCCTATCCTATCCTATCCTATCCTATCCTATATATGTATGTACACTTCCAAAAACATCCATCCATCAATAACACCAGCTAATAGATGAAGATAATTCTCCTCTCTCTCCCTCCTCTCTCCCTGCTCCTCTCTCTCCCTCTTCTTTCGTACTTTTTGCTATTGTACTTTTTTGCTTTTTCTACCAAGTCACTTAAGTCAATGCCCAAAAGTACGGACGTATATATCTCTGCTAAATGATCCTGATCCTGATCCCGATCCCGATCCCGATCCTACAAAATAAAGCGGAAGGAAGGAAAGATAACGTAAGGTCCTTAAGGTAAGATAACATAACGTTTCTAACGTATAAAAAAAAAAAACCCCGGTTTTCTTCTGGGGTTTTTTTTTTATTTTTTTTTTTATTTTTTTTTTTCATCTCGTTCCTTGCTATCCCTCGCGGTCCCTCGCGGTCCCTTGGTATAAAAAAGTCAAGGCAAGGGTAGGCAAGGTAGGTAGTGTGTATGCGTATGCGTATGTGTATATGTATGTGTATGTGTAATCCAGCTAGATACATACATATCATGCTTGTCTCCATTGGATCGATTCCCTCTTCCCTCCCCTCCCCTCCATATCTCTCTCTCTCTCTCTCTCTTCTTCTTCTTCTCCTGTTCGCCCCCGCCCTTTCCTCTTTGCCAGACATAACAACAAAGAGAGACGTTAGTTATAATGCGAGAAATTGCCATCTAGGGAAAAAAAAAAGAAATAAAAAACCTGGCCAGATATTTCCCTCCCCTCCCTCCCTGCCAAACAAAAGCAAAAGAAAAAGCAAAAAAAAGACGCCACGTTAAGAACTCCCCCACCCGCAGTTAAAGTCGTAGTAACTCTTTTTCCTCAACTCGCGCAAACAAACAAAAATACACAGAAGGAGGGGTTGGAATGGAATGGGATGGGAGGGGTTATCCCTGAACTATAGTATCGACACCACCCAGAAACCTCCGGACCCGACCAATTTCCAATTCACCCTTTTCACTCTCGACGGCCCTTACTAGGCCATCCAAGACGGTGTCTACTTCCCCCTCTGATATCCCCGTACACAAGGCCACGACTTTCCGGTATTTGATTTCAATATCTTTGCTGCGGCTTTTGAGCGAGGCTACGCCCGTCCTCGTCTGTTCGGTTCGATTTCTTAACGCCTGTATTCGGGCGCGTAATACCGTAGCGCTGGGTATAGATCCGTTATCGCCGTGATCGCCTTGGCCACCGAGGATCGGGAGGGATTGAAGATCGGCTTCCCAGGATGTGCTACTCTCATCTAGGGGCCCTTGACTTTGCTCGATTTTGGCGAGACGTTTTTGTTCTTCCTCGCGTCCGCGTGTCAAGTTGAATATCTTCTGTCTAGTCAGTAACTGTGACCTAGCAGCTGCTTGCAAGGACTCCTGAGTCCTCCGTGCATCATTCAATTGTGTAGACGTAGACCGCAAAGAGGCATGCAGCGAATCAAGATCGACTTGTTTCTTTTTCATGCTTGCCTGGAAGCTATTTGAGGTTTCATTGAGAAGATGAGTGATGGCTGATCTCAAATGTTAATATAATGTTCTATGAAAAGAGATATTACGAGAGAGTGAGAGAGAGAGAGAGAGAGAGAGAAAAAAAAAAACTCACAAGTAATAATATCGTCACTGCTCTCACGACTCATGTTACCACTCCCCGGAACTTTCGCGACAGTATCACCTACCACATCCCCGTTTAGATTATTCTCGGCCCCATCGCCGCCCACACCGAAATCGGATGGTCGCAACCCAGCGGCGTTGGGGATATTGGGGTCAGCTCCTACTTCGAGCAACTGGGATATGATGCTTCGATTCCCCACACGCGAAGCGATACCTAAAGCTGTATCACCTGACTTATCCTGCGCATTGACGATCTCACTCATGAATCGCCCGATGCCCATTTTCGGTGCTGCCGTAGTATTGCCATTGACTGTCGCAGTCTGGCTGCTTGGGGCGCTCCCCTGTCTTACTACCCATTCAAGCAAGCTCTCTAGATAATATCTACTAGAATGGCTACGGCCTTTGACCGCGCTGGTCAAAGCGATGTGATGCAAGACGGTGCGTCCTCGTTTGTCTCGAATCTCAATGGTATTGCCCAAGACGTCGAGAAGCTCCGGAAAGGATACTTGTTCTGAGTTGTTAGTGACCACCGACGCCCGCATCAAAGCTGTTTCGCCGGAAGCGTTAACTCTGCAGGGATTTGCACCAGCCGATATTAAGGCGCGTAATAGGGGCATGCGGGCCAGCGTGGCCGCCCAATGTAACGCAGTGTTACTAGCAGCATCAATAGGCGAATCAAGGTCGACAGCGCTTAACGAACGCAGAGTCTCAATCGGTACGTGGTCTACTTCACTCGACCCCTTATCCATGAACAAACCCATGAGCACGCTGCGCTTGTGCTCGGCCTCGGCAGTGCTGTCATACTGTAGAGGAGGGAGGAAGTTGGCGTCCGGATCGTGTACTTTTATGCCGGCTTGCGAATAGACGAAGGACTCGTTTGGCTCCGTCGGCGACCCCGGATAGAGACTGGCGTACATTTCACCGGACTGTGAGGCGTATCCGAAGCCTTCAGACGGCGTAACGATTCGTTGGCGTTTTCGCGGGGGCTCGTCGCCGGGCATCCCTTGTGTGGCCGAGGTCGGATATGTCGAATCTGTATCTCGACCGTAATCAGATGTGAAGCTCTGTTGCGAATTGGGAGGAAAGTCATCCACATTCTGCATTGAGGACTGACGGCTAAAACTCGGTGGCCGCGTCGGTCCGTGGCGGCTCCTCGGACCAGGCGAATCAAACCGGGCCTTGCTAATAGCAGCGACCGCGTTTGATGCCGTGCTCGAAATATTTTTGAAAAAAGTGCCCGCGAATCCATTCGAGCGAGCATCATGGCCCGCGCTATACATGCGTTTCCTCTGAGCAGCCATCGCCTGCTCTTTCGTGGGCGTATTCAGGTCGCCCCTGCCAGCAATGCCACCGTCTTGGCCCATGTCATAGGTCAAAAGTGGACGCAGTAGCTCCTCGACGTGATATTGTTTGCACACCTCGACGCCTCGCTCGAAACGAATCCATGTACCCTGATATTTTCCGTAGCCGCCTTGAACTTTTTCATGCTCGCCCGTTTGGATTTCCTTCTCTAGGATCTTGGTACGTTTCCCCTTTTCTATACGGGCGACTTTTAATATTTGCGTGGCATTGAGCCAGCTATCGTTGCGACGGCGCATGACAGCGACCCCATTGACCTCCATCTCGTATACATCTACACCCGAATAAACAGCCTATCATGATATGGGTTAGTCGTTGGACCGAAGGGAGCGTCCTGTAGGATAGCAAGGTGGCCGTTGTAAGGGGATAATGCGACTCACGGAGTAAATGATTTGTGGGAGATCATGGCCATTGCTCCTCGGAAGATCAGGTAACTGGTGTCTAGGAAAGGGCGATTGGGACTGAGGCTGGGACTGAGGCTGGGACTGGGGCTGGCTCATGGCGAAGGACTGCTGGGAGGACGGTTGCGATTGTGGTTGAGACATCTGAGGCATTGCCAAATCTCTTGCGCCGGCGTCAAAGCTGTTGCTCCGACCAGCGACGGCTAGTGACGGGGGAGGTATGGCGGAGAAGGACCTTTGATGAGAATTGGTGGCCGGCCGAGAAGAAGAAGAGGTTGGGATTGCGCTCCCTAGGGCAGTTGTGCTTGCGGGATCGGGGTTTGTAGTTTGTTGGTGACGAGCTGTAACCGTAGCGGATGCCATGAGAGCGAAATTGCGACTCGAGAAAACACTCAGTAAGGGAGCGGGAACGGGAAGAGACCAAGGGTAAGCAACGATTGGCCCAAGAGCAGATGACGTGAGGATATGCGAGTCCGGTGAGTCTAGTGCAATGGGGCGATTACGTCGAGAGTGGTATTCGCGATGGGATAGTCGGAACAGACCTAGGACTACATATGGCGATAGTGAGGGGATTCAAGTTTTTTGGCGGCTATCAGGTCGAGCTGTCAGGTCGAGCTGTCAGGTCGAGGGCAGCGGATGAGACAATGCTGGGGCGACACGGGCGCATGTATGCACAGGCAGGATCATACGCAACTATTGGTCATGGTCCACACAAAGTCAGGGCCCATGAAGCAAATTTGATTGAGATAGAATAGAATAGAATAGAACAGGATAGGATAGGATGTGGTTATGCACCAACTTACGATCGAATAATTCACGTAGAGCAGAGAAACAACCAGACAGGTTTTCTTACTACCTACATGGATTCGAGATTGTTGAGCAGATGCTGACGTCGATGTTGATGGCGATGCAAGTCGGGAACGACGACGGGTATGATGAATGGGGTGTACGGGTATGATAATTAGCCTCGATGAATGGCAGTTGGGTCCATATAAAGGACTCGACTAAATTCGTAGAGCGGCGGGGAGCAGATCACTAGTGAGCAGTTAGATTATCGATTATCGCAAGTCGGTTATCGCAAGTCAGTTATCGCAAGTCGCAAGTCGCAAGTCGCAAGCCGCAAATGCGCAGGTCGGTGTATAAGACAAAGATGGAGGAGGAAGGATTGGAGGTGTGGATGGTGTGTGTATGGTGTGTATATGGTGTTATGCCACGGCGCAGTGGGTGTGCCTAGTGTAGGTACCGGTAGTGCATTTTGCTTGAGCATGCGAAGGGAAGCTGGGACGGCTTCATGAAACACCGTACCGTTTTGACCTGAATTCCTTGGCACGAGCAATTCAATTAAAGACGGAGTATTGGGAATAGTGTAGGCCAGGCCCGACAGACGTGTCACTTTCGTGTATGGGCGCGTGAAGCGACGCGTTGCTCAGCAGCCTGTGCCCCGGAAGTCTAACGGTAATGGCAATGTGCGTGTCTCAGGCCAGGACGGTGTCGATGGCAGTGTCGGTTTTTGGTGTCCGAGGAAAGGGAGTTGGGCTTCGTCTCCGCTGTTGCTCGATTGTCTGGGACTCTGCGGCTCGTCGCGTTGAGAAAAAAAAGAGGAGTCTTCGATACGAAAGAGGAAGAAGACGTAGGAAGCAAGCATCGGCGCTTGGTTTCCACAAGTCCATTGGTTCTTTTTGGCGTCTAGTGCTCAAACGGGTGGCGCCATGCCCCTATTAGTGCATTTCCAGTTAGCGCGAGAAACATTTTTTTAGACTGCTTAGGTACCTAGACTAAAGTCGAGTGGTACATGAACGCCAAGCTGGTGGACAAAAATCCAGTGTTAGCCGAGCCCTCACCTGCACCACCTGCATGCACCTGCCAGCACGGGAATACGGATCCGTAACCTGTGCAGTTTGTACGTCCGTATGCATAGCGTACTCGTCTTCAACACACAGAACGCCTGCGTGCCTTCCGTGCCTGTACTTGTCTGGTAGTTAGCTGGATGTTACCTGCACACTGCAAGTACCAACTCAAAACCCGTTATGTACGGGATTAGTTTAATGTACCGTGTATTGCCCGATAAGAGGCTGGCTTATCGATAACATCGCATAGGTATGTATCTATCTAGTTATCCCAAGGTGTACAGGTATGAATTGAGCTTCTAAGTTCTCACTCATTCCACCTACGCTACACTATCTGCCGAACCAGCTGATCTCAAGATGTTCGCCATTCAAGTTGCTTGATTCAGTATCTAGATACCTAGAATACTAATGCCCCATGCTACCCATGCTACCCATGCTACCCGCTTTCATATCATGACACTTTAGAAAATACGCCCATTATGCCTCTTCAGATTCCCCATCCCAACACTCCTCTTCATCTCTATCGACATCTGCTTCGAGAAGCCACCTACCTCCCAGTTCTTTGCCGACCATGGATCACCACTCGCATCCAGGACCGATTCCGTGATTGTCGCTACAGAGACCCGGCAGAACCGTATATCAAGCAGGCCCATGGCGCTCTCAGAAGCATACGCTCCGCCAATGCTGGCCATATCGACCGTCTCGAGCGCCTCTGTTACATGGCCACCGGTCGTGTCGGCAAGCGAAGACGTATTCTAGGTGCAACTATGCTTTCTGCCCAGGCCCCACCATCGGACACGGATGAATTAGAGAAATCTCGAGTTGATGCGCTGCTCGCATCTTTAGCCGACTCTCCTGACGACGACCCAGCTTCTCCTTCTTCTCTCCAGACCAAGCACACCTGGCTTGAGAACTGGTCCCTCGACATGATCACCGCCATTGCCAAGTCCCAAGTCAAGCAGCAAAGCAAGGATTGGCCCCAGCACATGCGTCGTCAAATAGATCCTGACCATGTCTCGAGCGGCACCAACTGCTTCGGCAAACCGATTCGCCCCAAGCGCATACAGAACAGGCTCAAGAGACATTGGGCTGCCGTCCTTCACCAGCTCCTGCCTCCACTACCGCAAAATGAATGGGAGCGTCTAGAACGTATTGTCACCGGCGACCCGAACGTCCCCGAGCTGCAAATCCCTTCCCGTCGACCCGTCGCCCAGCCCATTCGAATCGAGCCCCCAGACCCGGCAAGCGAGAAATGGGACTGGTCCCTACACGTGATAAAGCCGGCTCGTGTCATCGAGCGAGGCAGCACCCGTAAGAGGAAGTCTCTCTCCGGGCACGAGGAGCAGGATCCTCGAGGCCCTGCCCGTCCTATTGGTGTTTACATCGTTACTCCAAGAAGGCTTCAACGAATATACAGGCGTATCTGGGAGATGACGCCCATGCTCAAGCCGAATACCGGAAACCAAAAATGGTCCGTGACTTGGGGCCAGAAAGAGACACAAATCTCCCCTCCATCGACTAGGGATCTCCTGTTTTTCGAAGGTGTCGCGGATGACGGATCTACGGGGATCAAGAGCAGTACTGGTGGAAACGCTACCCGTAGGGCATGGATAGCGGAATGATACATTTTATTTTTCTCTATTCCACCCATCGGGTTCACGGGTTCCCGCCCAAATGATACTCTATGTCGAGCTTTGTGACGCGCAATACACCCTTCTTCCTCGGACTCATTTTGCGTTAACCTAACAGGGAAGCCAGCTTGGTCAGGCCCTCTCGATCAACCCGCATGCCGACCCATTCGTTTTTGGCCTCGGCGCCGATTGACTCGTAGAAGTCGATGCTCGGCGTGTTCCACTGGAGTACGCTCCATTCAAGTCTGCCACCTCCCATGGCGACAGTCTCCTTGGCCAACTCAACAAGCAGTCTCTTGCCGTAGCCCTTTTTTCTCTCGACCGAACGTACAAACAAGTCCTCGACTACGAGATTCTGGCATCAGTAATCATTACATCTCTTCCTGACGACAAAAACAAAGTCTGGATGACTGACGGTAGATACCGGCCTTAGCGCGCCAGGTGCTGTAGTTGTAGAAGTATAGGGCCATGCCGGCTGCTTCGCCCTTCTCGTTGAAGAGCAAGAGGCAGCGTGCGGGGCGCGTTGGCGTGATGGCTTCGGTGTTGGGGGCAGTCGACGTAGACTCGACATTGTCAGGCGCGAAAGCTATGGTGGCGGCAAGCGTGTCTTCGGTGGCTTCGACGGCGTCGGGCTCTTTCTCGTAGAGGGCTAACTCTCGAATCATTTCCAGAATGAATGGTATGTCTAGATCAACCCCACAAATCAGTACCTCGTCCTTGAAATGGGATTCCCGGGTATTATTTGCAAGCACCTTCTCGGCGAGCGTGCCGAACCGTGCAAGGACTCGGAGCCATGATCGCGACCGCTACACTTAGGTATAGAGAGTATTTGGTTATATCCACACGCAAGATTCGGTAAGACGAGTATGGAACACAGTCCAAATCCAAGGCCAAGTCCTAATGGATATGGATAGCAAGATATCGGAGAAGAATAGCGGCGAAACAGACAATGGGGTCCACGTTCGAGCAAGCGTAAAATTCATAACACAAAGTCTTGAGATAAAACGGGATTTTCGGAGCTAAAAATTGCTATACCTGCCTATGTAAGTACCCATAAAGCCCTTTTTCGGTTTTTTTTTTTTTTTTTTTTTTTTCTCGTCTTCTCCGCTTTCAAACGTCGCGCATGAGACTACAAAGGCGGGACGGTGGACGGCGCGAGTGGGCTGCTTGCTTAAGCTGTCTTCTCCTTCGTCTTCATTTTAACATCCGTGTTGGGGCTCGCAACTTTTCGAACGCAAGCTAACATCGAGGCCATTGCGTAAGGTGCGCGGAGCAGAACTTTTTTGTTTCCGGATCCAAAAAGGGCAATTGTTTAGGACGACACTTTGTTGATCTTCTGGCTCCAATCTTAGGTCTTTCTGGAAAGTTGCTCATTATTTCGATTCGGGATAAGAGGGAGCAAGTCTAGATAAAGGATGTGATGAAACGACGATGATGCGGGGCTGCCCCGCCATCGTTTGTGATGTAAACAAATGTTTCGACATGAGGCAGTATGATCCTGCACATCGTCACAAGGAAAAGACTTATCTGACGTAATTCTGTCAGAACTCCATTATACATGGAGTCGCATTGAGGACGCTCTCTCCTTCGATCGTATACCGTTCACAGGGTCCCAAAACAGAACGGAACGCCGTTGGACGGGGCGGATCGAACTCGGAACATTACCGTCCTCCGGATCGCATGCTGCCCGGTTTTCCTAATGGCATGATTGTGATTTATGCATCTTTCTGACACTCTCGGGTGAGTGAATGTCCAATCTGCCAACGATCTGGCTAATGGTGACTTATTAACAGGTAACTGTGACAACAACCCATACCGATAACCGCCGCATGTAAGCTGTGGTCAATGTCGTGAGAAAGCCCATATGCTCAATGAGACATGAAATCGCATATCCATGTCTATACACAGCACCCCTCTGGCCAGCCCTATGTCCAGACACACCCACGGGAAGCCCATGTAAAACATGCAATCCAGGTACGCGATATCAGGACCGAATAGGAATACATACGGATAAAATGCTACGTATGTCGTGATCACAACGTTGTCAAGGCGTGCGCCAGTCCGGTCCAATCAAAGGGGCCTGAACCGCCCTTCTCTTGGCTTGCGTCGCCATCCAACTCTGCAGCCAGGGTTTACTATGATCTGACGCCATATCAGCTCTCGATGGGAGCATCACTGCGAAAAAGCGGTGCCATCACCTTGATTGATATGATGTTGTTGGCATCTTTTCTTCCCCGGTCTGCTCCCGCTCCGTCGTTCGATGTTGAGTGCGATCGGGTTTCCTAACATCGAAATCGCCATACATCACAAAGCCAGATGGCGGAAACGGCAGGAAACCAGGAGAAGGGTATTTCCCAGAATTTCACGGCTTCTGTCTTGGAGACTGGCGCCGTATACAATGAGGGGGCTCTGCTCAGAAAGATTGATGTGTATTTGCTACCGCCGGTCGGGTAAGTTGGGACTCTACTATCGACTCGACTCCTCTGCCTCAGACAACTTAATTTAACCCCTATTTACTAACGACTTGGATGCTATAGACTTTTATATCTGCTCAGCTTTCTCGACCGCAGTAATGGTAAAGAATGAACCCAACCAGGAGATGCATATCACCAAATCAGGGCCAGCTAACATTCTTCACAGTCGCCAATGCGAGAATCGAAGGTCTCCTCGATGATCTTCGCATGAGTAAGCTTACTTACCCGTCACGGCAGTTTCAAAAGTCGTTCTGACGGTGATTATCTTATAACAGCCGGCGACCAGTATCTCATAGGACTCAGTCTCTACTTCGTCGGATACGTACTCTTTGAGGTGAAAACCCCCCCTTTTTTTTCCAACTGCGCAAAGTATTTCCGGTGATACGAATGAAAGACTCACGAGAGTGTAGATCCCATGTAATATAATCTTAAAGCGGACGAGCCCGCGCATCTGGCTCCCCACTCTGACTATAATATGGGTGAGCTGCCTGTTTTCCTATTATATGACAAGCCAACTCGGAATTTTGGCTTCATACTAGGGGAGAAGCCATCGCTGATTTAGATGCCATAGGGCGTCGTCGCGACATTGACAGGAATAGTACAAGACGAAGTCGGGTTCCTAGCCGCCCGGTTTTTCCTCGGTGTGGCCGAGTCGGGCTTGTTCCCCGGCGTGACGTACTACTTTTCTATGTGGTATAAGCGGAGAGAGAGACAGTTTCGAGTAGCTCTGTTCTTCAGTGCCGCGTCGCTGGCTGGTGCTTTTGGTGGTATACTTGCCTATGTACGTTTCGCTCCCTGTGACTATAGTATTTGTGGGTGCTGTGCTGCGGAAGACTGACTTGATCTAGGGAATCGGTAGATTGAGAGGTACTGTCTGGAGTAATGGGTGGCGTTGGATCTTTATACTCGTACCGTCTCTACCTTTGCTCCCATATCTTGTCTGGTCTTGAAAGCTGACGTGTATACCAGGAGGGTATCGCTACTGTAGCCATAGCGGCGGCGGCATACTTCTTCATCCACAATTATCCAGACCGCAGCAAATTCCTAAACGACGACGAGCGGAATTTCATACATCAACGACTGGCTGAAGACAGCGACGCCACGAATGAAGAAAAGTTCAGCTGGGCCGGTGTATTAGAAGCGCTTCGAGACCCTAAATGCTGGCTATACGGATTGGCGTTTCATACCATGAGTTTGCCGCAGTATACGCTTTCATTGTTCCTCGTAAGTGACGCATCTCGCAGCATCTTTAATAATAAAAATAGATAAATAGATGAATGGGGGGGGGGGGGGGGAAAGGATAGGTAGGTGGTATGCTGATATATGAGATACCACAGCCAACCATCATCACGAATCTAGGCTATGAAGCGGCAACGGCACAGCTGCTCACAGTCCCACCCTACACCGTCGCATTCGGCACGACGGTAACCGTTGCCATCCTCTCGGAACGCTACGGAAAGCGCGCCGTATTCATCGCCATGTCGGCCATCTTCGCGGCCATCGGCTACGGCATCTTGATCGGGAATACAGACCCGGTAGCACGTCCCGGAGTAAGCTACGCGGCGGTATTCTTCGCGGCGGGCGGGATATACCCGGCCTCTGCGCTCGTCTTGTCCTGGCCCACCATCAACGTGTCGGGGCAGACGAAACGGGCTACGGCCACGGCCATGCAGATCAGTATTGGGAATATAGGCGCGGTGATTGGGACGCAGTTGTATCGGAGTGAAGACGGGCCGCGGTTCGTGCTGGGACACGCGTTTGCGTTGGGGTATCTGGTTGCGGATGTCGTTGTGGCGGTGGTGCTGGCGGTTATTCTGGGGAGGGAGAACAGGCGACGGGATCTAGTGGCCGAGGAAGTAAAGAATATAGGGGCGATTATGGACTGGAAGGGGGATGGGGATGCGAGGTGGAGGTATGAGTATTAATTGATATCTCGACTTGTTTATCTTGTCCCCCCATCACCTTCAAGGCAGAGTTCAGGGAATTCCACAACTTTTTTTTTTTTTTCTTTTCTTTCTTTCGTCAATAGAATCCCCCCTCCCCCCTTGGAAGTCTTTTGCCCTCCCGGGAAGATGATTGATTCGAGTTACGCGGAATGGGACTTTTGTTCTGGAGTTGGCTTCCCGGGTGAGAAAAGGACTTTTTCGCCGGCGGTTTGGCCCATTTCTTGGAGTATTGCTTGGGCTTGGATCATGCCGGCATGGGTACTAGAAGAAAATATCCCAGAATTAGCCGTGCTTAACTAGCTAACTTGGCACGATTTCTCGAGGGTATGCAGAAAGAAAAAAAAAAAGAGAAAAAAAGAAAAAAAGAAAAAAAAAGAGACCCCAGTCCCCTGCTGCTTTCTCCCTTTGCGGATTGATTGACTTACGCGATGGCATCGGTTGCCGTCATGGTCGCTGCTGCGCCGGCGTCGCCGGCAGTGCCGGACACAAGCTGCTCTACGACGTCCACGGCCCCGTGCGCAGCTAGACCCGGGTCGTCGAGGAGTCCCGTGCTCGCATTGGCGCCGTCGGGGAGTCCGGCGCCTAGACTCTCGATGTTCGTGGACATGTCGATGAAGTCAGTGACTCCGTTTCCAATGACAGCTGCGGTCACTGTGATTGAAGTCGAAAGTCAAAAAAATGTTATTAGCAAGTCCTTTCTTTTTTGTTTTTGGTTACCAAAACTTTCCTCCTCTTCCTGCCCCCTCCCTCCCTCTCTCCCTATTTTCCGGGAATGAATGAGTACTCACCACCGACCGCGGCCGGGCCCAGGAAATCCTTGGATTTACTAAAATGATGGAGCTCGACACCGCGGCGTCGGAGCTCGTCTTGGATGAGGTGCAGTTTTGCGTGCGCGACGTATAGACTTCGGGACTTGTAGCCGGCCAAGAGGAGGGATACGCCGCCGGTGTGGAGGGCGCTGGTGGCGCCTAGGCCGACGCTGACGCCGCTGAGGACCTGTTTGCGGGTCGCTTGTATTTCTTGCTCGCGGAGCCAGGTTGTGCTGGCGGTGGCTACTACTTTGCGGTATTCGTCTTTTTCGAAACGTAGGGTTTCTTCGATGGGCATTTTTAAGGAGGGGGGGAAGGGGGAGGGGGAGGGGGATGTAGTTTGGACTGATAGTGGATTGATTGAATGTGTTGTTGTTGTTGGAAAAGCTTTAGTTTTACGTGTGGTCTTGTGAGTGGAAGACTACGTAAGTGTAGATGGGTAGGTAGTTGATTTATATTGATTGAGGCAAAATATAAATATAAGCATCTTAAATATTTCTACCATTCCATATACTCTGACCGTTACGTGATCCCATCTGATCTGCCTCACCAAAAAAAAAACGTGGTTGAGCCGCATGCTTCATTTCCGTGACTATAAATAGTTTCTTGACGTTGGACTTGCAGCGTAGAACTTCATCTACCGAGCCTCATCTACGCACTTATCCCGGACCTAGACTTACGAAAACCTTCTTCTTTTGCGGCTGAGACACGTCACTTCGATTTTCCATTTCTAAGCATCTGAAATCATCTGACCAAAGAGTCCTTCTCCTTTTTTTTTTTTAAAAAAAAAAAGCATTTGTTGCTATATATAAGGAACCAGGGCTTCGTCTGGACTTTTTCGTCGACGTAACATGCTCGTTGAGGTGTGATTGGGGGCCGAGCGGACGTTGATGATCCATGTCTATAATGCCCACCGACTTGCCTGCCGAGAATAAGAATGGGCGGCTGACTAGATAGACAGGGTTACGACTAGAATCAGCCGTCACGTTTGCGAAAGGCCCGTAGATGACGTGGATATATCTAATAAAGTGATGATAGGCCGCAGATCTGAATCCTTTCTTTCATGTTCTGCCTGGTATTATCTAAGCCTTTGGTACTCATGTTCAAAGACTTTGTATGATGGAGTTCGTAGGATGAGAGTAAGACGTTGAATTCACCTCGATTCGGAAAGTCATTCCATCTGTCTTTTTGGGGATTTGTTTTGGCGGAACGGTCATGATGCCTCACACTCTGTCTCTTCTGTGAGATACACGACGGAGCTTAGACGTGTTATATCAAAGAAGAAAAAAAGGGGATGTTCGAGTTGAACCGTGAAGCGTTACCTCTCAAACAAGTCGTCAGAATAGGTATATCGGCGAGGATAGTAACTTACACCGGAATGGATATCTCGGCAATGCCAATCTCCGGGCCGACCATATTTCCCTTTCGGGGAAGCCGGATCTGGGGCGTCCGGGCCCCGAGATCTGGCTCGAAGAGGGGGCATGGGATGGAACAATGATAAAGGGTCCGTCTGTGGCGAGCAGTGCTAGATGACAACTGCAAATAAGTACCCAACCAATGTGAAAGCAGGGCGCGTTAGAGCTCAGAGCACTTGTACGAGTGAGACTCTGAGCTAAGGCGATGCCGTTTTTTCTAGGATTGCTTTTGTTTTTGGTTTTCTTTCTTGGTTTTTCGCCCATATTCCCTTTTGGTCTCGATGGAGGCCAGATTAATACAGTGTAGTCGATTTATGGATTCTCTGCAGCGACTTTACATCTTCGTAGCGTTCTGATGTCGTCCCCTTTTTAACCCCTTTTTGATGTCTTGGCCTGAGCCTGTAAAGTCAACGACTATCTAACTTAGATATCTACGGGCGAATACTTTAACTCCGTACAATTACGAGTCTATTTGACGACTTACTTAAAATAAAGAACTTGTTTCAGCGATACAAAAAAGCCCTAGAATGCCTTCTCTTCCTTTGTGATGTCGGCTTCTCGAATTTGAGTCAGCGATAGGTCACGTGACTACTTACACTCCCGCGATGCCTTTTGCTCCAGGTATTTCGACTCTGCTGACAGTTCTACGATGGACACGCCATGAAGTTGATGAAAATTACGAGAGTTATGGGTTACGTGGGAATGCCAGAATTTGAGAAGCGTAGTTGAATGAAATGTATTCAAAGGTTTCGGATGTCGTTTGATGTTTTCCACACGTGTTTTCCCAGTCGCCAGTCGCCAGTCGCCACTCATCGCCTTGACATACACAGGCGTTCCGGGGTATCAAGTTGTCACTGTCGTTCCAGGGCTTCTGTTTGATGCCGCCCGACTCGCCTTACCAACGCATTAGCAGCAATACTGTGTTTCGCTACGATTGCATCCTATCGCTAAATCACCACCGTAAAATAATCAGATTCCCCCTTTTAACATTACATGTCACTGTCATTTCGTACCAGTTTGGCAAGATAAGTAGCAATCACTGAAGAGATTTCTGCAGGAAGCAATAGAGATGACGCGATGGTAGGTAGACTGTAAACTATATATAATATTCTCATTCCCGATACTCTGAAAAGACGATGTCTTTCCACGACTCTCTCTTGAATAAACTGTTCTTTATATCTCGCCTAACCCTCTCGCTGGATTTTGGAAGCGCCGACTGACAATTCTCGATCACGTGCTCAGCTTTACTTCACCCAAGCACGGATTATGTCTAGTTCTTGCCATGCGATGGCCCCGATGTATCCCAGGCCTCGGTCTTATAGAAAGAATAAAGTACAAGAGTCGATGGCGCGATAAGCTTGATGCTGCCCCTATAGTCACGATGGCCGGGCATCATCCTTTCTATACGCTATCGTATACGTCCACACTTTATAAGTACGCATCTGAGTGCGGGTATATATATCTATATATCTCTCTATGTATACATATATATACATATATAGATATATGCCTGGAATTCGGGAATCTAATCTTCTGCTGGCAGACTTACAGCCACGATGATATCATCTTCCCCGTATCTGAGCACGGCATTGGGTGCTGACCTTATCGAGGCTTCTCTGATGCTCAGATACACGACTGAGGCCATAATCTCTGCCCGGTGCCAGATGGCTTGGGTGGATGGATATCACTGTGCGGTCGACCTGAGGCAGGCACGCTAGTTGCTGGGTCGACTGATTGAGTCACTGCCCATCTTCCATCTTCCATTATCCATTATCCATTGCCTGACCGTCGATACTTGGGTACTTCTATAGAGGGGCCATTTACCCGTGCCTTCCCATTCTTGCTGCCCACTCGTCACCCGCCAGGCTACCAAGAAAATTGGAAGTATATAAAGGACTTCGCTCCCCACCAGTCCTCTGCTTTTTTTCTTCCCTTCTCCAACACAAACCTGTTCGCGCATTCTCAATTACCACATATTCAATCATCAAACCACATCGCCTTTCGTCAAACGCTATCGCATTTCGACAATCGCCTACAGTACCGGTACCTATCACCATCACATCCTCTCGGTTTAACAACCATATCGCCATTCTCGCCCTCTCGCACTCTCCTTCTTCTCGTTTCGTCGCTCTTGCTTGCAGCTATCGCCAGCAGCAAGATGTATCAAGTTGGAGATGCCCAGCCCGCCAATGGCGCCACCACCGAGCAAGTTGTCGGGGACTTCTTGACTCTCAAGAAGTACTTTCCCCACCACATGAAGTGCCAGGCGTTTGTGACCGCGTAAGTTCGCCCGCCTACGAGGCATTCCTTCGATCACGCAGCGTGCTATCAACCTCCTTTCCTAATGGCGATCTCTCAATCGCACATCCTACGCGCCTCTCCTCCCTCCTCTTTCCATATCCATACTAATATTTGATGTTCCCTCTGTAGGATCACCATCGCGAGTCTGTACCAACATTCTCCTGGCTATGCCATGCTGGCCGTCATGTCCGCCTTGCTCTGTGGTAGCAGGCCCATGTACGGCCAGCTCTATTCCATCGATGTCTTCGTGTGTCTGGCAACGGCCTTGGTCTCTGCCCACACCGCGGCCATCGGTGAAGACGTCGGAGAGACTATCTCCGACGTATATATTCTCCTGCTGGCAATCGTCTACCTGCTAAACGGCGACAAACTCCGCGTCCTCCTTCTCGGGGCTTGGCTGCCAGCGTATTACGCTGGCGAAGCCAAGTTCTACTACTACATGGCTTCGCTCGTCCTCCTCGCGATTCCCCTCACCCCAACCTTCGCCAACACTTTTGGGGTGGCCATTGTGGAGTTTGTCGCTGCGTTAGCAGCGTGGTGCCTGCGACGTCTACAGGCGGCTACCGAGGCATTTAATGCCGACATCAACAAGCCGCTGGCTACGAACGACCTTGTCCTTTCTGCGCCGGTTACTATCGCCAATTTGACTCCGGTCATTTTCACCGAAGAAGCCGTAGGCAAGGCGCCAGTGTCGACCCCCGTCGACACGGCAATCAAGCGTCCGGTTCCTGCTACCCCCGTCAAGGCTGAAGAGAAGGCCTCATACAAGCCATCCCTCGATATCGGATTCTCCGCTCGAGATTTCGAGGCCTTCTCCGCCGTCAAGCCTAAGGGTAGCAAGACCGCCAAGATTCGTTCGCAGCTGGGTCTCCGTGTTCCCAAGGAGACCGTCGTCGCCACCACTACCACCGCCAACACCGCTACGGATGTTATCCCCCCTCCCACGACTGTGCGCAGCCAAGTTACAGAGGCGAGATCTAAGGCATCTACGATGCCTTACGAGATCCGGGGATACAGCCAGCGGAAGCAGGAGCCCGGTCCGGCCGAGGGCGAGTCGGAGATGATCTTGGAGTCGAGTCCAGTCCAGACGCCCCGTCACAGCGTTCTGGCAGCGGCGGCTGAGATCACTACATCTCCGGCCCCTCAAGCAGTAACTCCGATTATAGGGGTTACTGAGGGTGTCGAGCCGATTATAGGCTCGGCCCCGGTATCCATGGCCGGATCCGGGATACTAACCAGCTCGATTGCAACGAGTAACTTGAGTGAGGAAAGCGATTCGGATGCGTTAGCACCGACGCTTGAAGCTCAGCAGGAATCCGGTCCGGTCGAGGTTCAGCCGGAGATGATCTTGGAGTCGAGTCCAGTCCAGACGCCCCGTCACAGCGTTCTGGCAGCGGCGGCTGAGATCATCCCTATCTCTCCGGCCCCTCAAACAGTAACTCCGATTATAGGGGTTACTGCGGGTGTCGAGCCGATTATAGGCTCGGCCCCGGTATTCATGACCGGACTTAGGAGGCGGACCAGCTCGGTGGCACCGAGCATGTTGAGTGAGGAAAGCAAGACGGATGCGATAGCTCCTACGCTTGAAGCTCAACAAGTGTCCGCTCCGGCCGAGGGTAAGCCAGAGATGATCTCGGAGTCGAGTCCAGTCCAGACGCCCCGTCACAGCGTTCTGGCAGCGGCGGCTGAGATCACTACATCTCTGCCCCCTCTAACAGTAGCTCCGATTATAGGGGCTGCTCCGGGTGTCGTGCCGATTATAGGCACGGCCCCGGGATCTATGGCCGGATCCAGAATGCGAAGTTACTCGGTCGCAACGAGCCTCTTGAGCGAGGAAAGTGGAAGGGATGAGATAGTTCCGACACTTGAAGCTCTCGAGAACGCAGAGCCTAGTATAGGCTCTGCTGCATTGGACGATTTCCTGGCTTCACGGCTTAGGTCTGCCCTCGACCTGAACGCCGCCGAGGTAGAGGTCCCAGACATCATGGATCTGGACCCTGCCGAGGTGGTGTCCGATGTTGTCGATGCTCATATGGATCTGCACATCACTCCGGTGGTGCCAGGTCCTGAAGTATTGATGACATCGGTATTCAGTCCCGAGCCAGACCTGACAGTCGTGCAGGAAAGCGCCCCTGATGACATGGACCTGGACATGAATTCGGGGCCGTCCAATGCTTCCCTTTCGTCCCTATTCGGCTCATCGCCCAACGCTGCCGCCAGTACCGGAGATATCGAGATGGTCTCTGGCGAGCTACCCTCTCCAGCTGTCGAGCCCACTATGGGCAAGACAGACGAGGAAATGTTGGATGCTGAGTTCGAGAAGGCGTGCCTGGAAATGGATAGGCCAAAGAGCGGCGATGCCTTGGAGGAGGACGCCGACGAGATTTGGGACCAGATCCAGGCCGAGATAGCCGAGGTGGCCGCCAGGTCAGCTGGGGCAACCGCCCCGACCCTCGAACGTCTCAACGCCGCGGACGAAAGGGAAGGCCCTAAGTGGCAGGATCCCGACGCTATGACGGATCCAGTACTTAGGCCGCCGACACCAACACCATCCGCCGTAGGAGCTGAAGACAAGGGGATCTTCACATTCGGCTCTGTTCCGGCCTCGACAGCGCCCGCTGAACGCTCGGCGACGTTCATATTTGGCGCTGGCGAGGACCCTGCGGCGGTGGTACCGGCACCGGCAAGCACCCAGTTCTCGTTCGGCGATCTACCAGCCCCGACGCCCTTTGGATCGCAAGGGCCCATCCCAGTGATTGGCAACCACGCATTCTCGTTCGACATCACTCAACTTACCTCGATCGTCACACCTCACTTCCCGGAGCTGGACGAGTTCGAGGTTGAGGATGCGGACGAGAATGGGGATGAGGGCTGAAGACGCGGACGAGAACGAAGGTGAGGACGGACGAGCAGGCGTCTCGAGTCCATGATGTTCCTGGAACCGACCAGCCCAGCAACAACACCCAGCAACGACGCCAACAACGCCAACAACGCCAACAGCAGCTCCCCGAGGAGTAGTAGGAGCCGAAAACCGTCCTCGAAGATCACTTTTCACGGTTCGGCACTACGACGACGACAACAGGAGCAGCAGCAGCCCACCACCACCACACCACCACACCACACCACCACCACCACCACACACACAAACCCCCCCCCCCCCTTTACAATAGCCCAGGCGTGGGCAATATTAGACAGCCGTCCGGGAGTCAATATATTCCCGTTCGGCACAACGCACACAACAGCAACCCCCCCCCCCCCCCTTTCCCCTTTTCCCCTTTCGATGATGGGCCTAGGCAGGCGTGGTTTCACCCAAAAGCCGTCCGGGAGAAAAAATACTCTCGTTCGGCGCCACGCAGACAACACAGCAGCCTCGCCCCCCTTCGATAGCCCAGCCGTGGTAGAATTCGAAAGCCGTCCGGGAGAAAAAATACTCTCGTTCGGCGCCACGCAGACAACAACGACTTTTCCCCCCCCACCGGCACCCATCAATGGCCTAGGCGTGGTAATATCCAAAGCCGTCCGGGAGAAAAAATACTCTCGTTCGGCGCCACGCAGACAACAGCTCACTTCCCTGAATGGCCTAGGCGTGGCAATATTCGAAAGCCGTCCGGGAGACAAAATACTCTCGTTCGGCGCCACGCAGACAACAACAACGTTTCCCCCCACCGGCACCCATCAATGGCCTAGGCGTGGTAATATCCAAGGCCGTCCGGGAGAAAAAATACTCTCGTTCGGCGCCACGCAGACAACGGTTCCCCTCGATAGCTCAGGCGTCGTACCCGAAGACAAGACACAACAAGGGTCGATCATACCTCGTCCGGCAAATCAGTCCCGGGAGCTAGCAAGCCAGGGGGTGGCAACGGATAGCGCGGCTTGGTCAGCCGTGCTCGACGACGAACTTGGCGATATCAATTTTAGCCAAGCCAAGTTCGATCTCGGCCAATTCGGGTTCAATTACACCTAGCCGGGGGGCAAAAAGGGGGGGGGGGAGGGGGGCAAAAAAAAAAAAGGGGGGGGGGTTTTTGCAGACGCCGGAATGTGGTGGTGGTGGGTGCTGAGATGGTTCGTGGTGTGCCCAATATCAATTCGCACACGGACTGGGCGATGGAGAGTCTGGGGCCAAAGTAAGTTCTTATTTTTATCTGCTTCCCCTAACCATCTCTACATCTTACTGACGAGTCGATCTTTCTAGTTCTACCCAGGAGATTCGAACTCGGGACTAGGCAATGGAGAGAATGGGTTCAAGTTAGTTCTTATTTTTATCTCCTTCCACTCCATCTTTTACATTTTACTAATGAGTTGGTCTTTCTAGTTTTGCCCAGGGGTGGAAATGAGGTTGTTTGCCCATGGGGGCAATTAATTGCGTGCGCAATTGCGTACAGAAGATCCTTTTTGGAGGTTTGCGTTTGCGGTTGCATTGGTATCTCTTTCAGCCGCCCTCGTCGACAACAAGGAGACACCGACTACCATGAGCGTTTTTTTCGGTCGGATTGGTTTCCAGGTTCCCTGGTCGTCTTCGCTTTTGTCTCGACATCCGCTTCTTACTAACGACATTTCCAAATTTCCGTGACCTTTGCCAGAAAGGTGCGAAGGGAAGGCAGCATTTCCCAACAGAGAGGTTTTACCCCCAAAACGTTACGATTTTACTCGGGAGATGAAGGCTTGGTCGGTACCACGGACTTCATTGGGCAGTGGGCGTGGTTCCTTCATATTCGGGGGCGGGTTTGCTCTACTTCTTTTGGAGGTGTTATCAACTCCTCGCGAGGGATGGAAGGGGAAGGGTAACCCAGGAGGGTGAGATGAACGGCTGACATCGTCCGCTTCAAGTCTGATCCAATAGCCCCTCCAGGCCGGGAGGTTAACTGGCCACCGACGACACCGAAGCACTTTTTGACACGGGATCGTCTATACACCACGGGATACTAATGTGCTACTATGATGAGCCAACTGCGAAGTGGCTGGCGCTTGCGCGATTGATAAAGGTATGTTCGTCCCCCCAACACACTCACCACTATCGGAACTATTTACGAACGAATGCTGATACTCCCACAGGGTATTATTGCGAGTATTAGGCGGGGACGTTGTCGATTCCATGACGACCTCCCCGCCTGGTACTCGCTACGATGGACATGTCGACAATCGCCAGCCACTTCCCACTATATCTGACTAGTACACAGGTGTATTCCCGTCTGTGTATACGATCCCGTCTCCAAAAAGTGTCCTCGGTGCCTCGGAGGTGGCCTCTTAACCTCCCAGCCTGGAGACCAGCTATTGGATCCTTGAATGCGGACGATGCACTCAGTTCGTTTGTCAAGCCCTCCTGTGGATACCCTTCCCTTTCCGTCACTTGTGGTGAGCTCGGTAAGCTTCCAGAGAACGGAAAAAATCCTCCCCCAAATTGGGGAGAAGCGAAAACTTGCTCGGTAAGTTGGTGTGTGTTGGACTAAGCTGAATTCACTGAGTTTAGGAGTGACGTTTAGGGGTTTACTTTGATGTTGGGATGCTTGTCTCTTCTTTGCACCCTATGGCGGGGTCTAGGTTATTTGGCAATGGAGGAAGTAGAGTGGGTGTTGAGATGATTGCGGGATGACCAGAGCCTGGGAATTAATTTGATTGTTAGATGCATTCATGGGAGTCATTGTCGACAGTCGTCGAGGGAAATTTTGGCCTACCTAGCTAATAATACATGCCGCATTCGCTGTAAACTGCTCAGAACTGATGTGATTGATGAACGAGAGACGCATTGCTACCAAGAATGGTTGCCCTTGCCGTTGTGTGCACTAATAATATCAAAGTGATTTTGCATTTGTATACGACTCGGGGCGGGGGTGGCATTTCAACAGATTCATCATGATTCGAGAGCCACACGTAAGATACAAAAGGTTGGTCAATAAAAAACAAGGGCTTCATCATTACACTAGATAGAAGTCGGTCGCGAGTACTTATAAGACGGGGGTCCATTCCATTCCATGGATTTGGATTGACTTGGATGTCTGTCTGAGTCGTCGTAAGATGGACCAAAGACGGGGGAGCCGACCTACCCTTGAATGCTATAATACCTCTTTAGTTACATAAGACTCGGTCCGTGCTATTTGCTGCTCGGATGAAGCATTTTACCCGGGTGCCGGCTCCGAAACGGTTTACATATCCGTATATAACGATAGCCGAGTTCCGGGACGGCCGCAGCGTTGTTTGGGCAGATTGCAGAGGAGGGAAGGTGGAAGGCACTGGGGAAATACGGGTTGCGGTATTTATACCGTAATGGTGTATGTACTTAAGTAGCCAAGGTATCTACATAAGTATCAAGGTTAGGTACATAAGACCAGGCAGGTTGTTGTTGTTGTTGCCGACTCGTCATTGTTGTTCACAAAAAATGGCGCGATGCGACGGGCCTAATTACTAAGTAATGTACCGGTATAAGCAGGAGTTGCCTAAGCCTAGATGAGGCCTAGCCTGTAAATCAGCTGTTCTAGGCTCTGGGCGTCTATCTAGATACAGTATGTATACGGCGCGCATTCCTCAGATGACAGAAAACTGATTGATCATCGATCGAAATATAAGCGTCGATCCAGCATGTGTGATTGCGAGGGGAGTGATGTAACAAAGGAGTAATTGTTAGTTGAGCGAGTGTGCATACGGGGAACGTCACGTGGTCTCGTGTTTTGAGCTTGGTCCGAGCGTTTTGAAGCCGTTCCGGTTTCTGTGCTGTACTATGTAACGTGCGCGCCGTCGTATTTTCTCTTCTTTTTTTTTTTTTCTTCTTTTTGCGCCTTTCGGCTCACTTGAGCTCGTTACTATCTACCTACTTCCTGCCTAGGTACCGAAAGGAACATTGTTGAGTAGGTATCCATACCTGCCTACATTAGGCTAGACCATGCACAGTCTACTTGATAAGGTTAGATACACATCAAAGATTCGATTTTGGTTGGATTTGAGCAGACTCGATAACCTCCCTATCTGTCCGGATTAGAAGCATTCGGACCGGTGCTAGGCATCTCTACTATATACGGAGTCGCTGTAAAACTGAGGTCTGTCCAGGCTACCTATAATAAGGTTGGGCGTCGTGTGTAGGTACTGTCAGGAACAGGCCAGTGAATGGGAGGCGAAGCCAAACTTGCAAGTCGCGACCGCGTACACTAGTAGTAAAACCGCTTCCCGCTTACGCAGCGCAGCGCAGCGCCTTTCAGCGTGTTCAGAACCCCCCACCTGCTGCACTTACAGGGCTAGTAGCGACACGCACCCACCATAATTTAGTGTGTTCCGTGCTAGCACTGCTTGTGCGAGGAGCGTCAATCGCTGGACAAATACATCGGCATGCGGCTAAATCACGTACCTCTACCGCATATACTGCGTATGGAGATACATGACTGGCTTGTACTGTCCAGGACTATGAGCAAGCGCGTCAGGTACCTGGATTCCCGTGGGGTGCCTTCTCCCGTCTTAGCCAAACAGCGTCTTCGTGCTCCGTGACCATCCCATGACTTTCACTTCTCTCCTCCTCCATCCAGCACTGCTGTCGGCACGACGCATTTCTCATAGATTTCAATATTAAATACTCGCCGCGCTGACAGACCGTGAATGATCCTGCTCTACCGACAGCCATCCAATAAGTCGCTCACATCTCTCCCTTTCAATTCGCATCCCACACTATCCAATTCTTACCCAAGGTAGAGAGACACGGTTACTCCAAGTACCCTGACTGACTTTGGGCCTTGCATTATTCCGAGCCTGGCCGAGGCGACATCGTGTGTTCGTCTGTCTAGCATCGGCGACAAAGAAAGTTCCTCAGAGCGATCTCTTTGACGGCGTCTGGCCGCGGGTTCCGTTGCTGGCACGGACAGGTAACCCCTCCCGTTGAAAAACAATTACCCCCCTCCCCTCCACCATTTCGGATCTGTCTTGATACCGCGACGCGATCCGTGCTTTGCCGTGCAGAGTGGCCATAACACGCGACATATAGTCGTTGCCGCTTGCCCCGGGCTTCTACACTAGTCCGCATTCCGGCCAGAATGCCAGACATGTCGCACCTTAGCCACCATCCCAGTGCGCTGCGCGGACAGGCCTTGAGTCCTCAGTCGCACATCGCGTCTGCGAGCCAGAGTCAGCCCTTCCACGACTCTAGCAACGACTCCCAAGCGACAACTTCCACCCCCACTGACACGGACCGTGTCTTGACTCCTCTCGAGAGCGACAGCGACAGCAGTAACCGCCATGGTCACAGCCACAGCCACAGCCTGAACCATGACTATGGCCATTCCGCGAGCCAGGAATCACAGCTCATGCAGTTGTCGAACCTCGCCGCCTTGCAGCAGAAGATTATAGTCTCCCACGACGACGCCGACGTCAATGGCGCGCAGTCGAGGAAGAGAATGGCCGACGGCGCCGTGAAGCACGCGCGACAGCACTCCAGCACCTCACCCGCGCGAGTCGGCCACTCTAGGAATACTAGCACCGTGAGCGTCGCTTCGACGACCAGTAGCCGCATCGGCGAGGTATGTAACCAAGTTCCAGGTCATGTATCGCGCGCAATTGATTGACACTGCCACTAGCTATCTGCTGAGTTGCGGACAAAACTATCGTACGCCATGGTCAAGGTAAACAATGGGTGGCAAAGCCATTCTATAGACGAGGTCGAATCGCTGGCATCCCGAGCCGCCTCTCCGGCTTCTAGTACATCGACGTTACATGGGAGACATGGTTCCTCGGGAAGTCCACGGTTACCAATTGGCGCCCTTCGGCAGGGTGCTTCGAACCCATCAAGTATGGTCCCCAGCCCTGTTGCCCAACACCCACCAGGACGCACCTACGAGACGTTCTGGAGAGACAGCGCTTCCAAGATCTCCAGTGCGGCATCCCCCGGCCCCAAAGCCCCATCCCTAGCACCTCCCGCTCCGATCCAGCCGCGACAGTCAGGGCCAACCAACCCTCGGCGCAACTCCAATGCCAAATACACGCCCGCATACATATCTCAGTCTTACCATTCTTCGCCCCATACACCTTCACAACCGAACCAATTGCACGGTACACCAGGTCAACACCAGATCCGCACCCCCAATGTCGACCCCGTCTTTTCTCCGCCCCAGAACCTCCGAGAGCAAGAAGCCTTGGAGACTCTGATATTCATGAGTAGCCCAGGAAACTCGGCTAATCTCAAGCACGCATTCCCTTCAGCCCAGACGTCAAATGTGCGATCTGCCACGCGAACTGCACTACCTACCTCTCGGCTAGGGCAGGTGAACGAGGTCAACACCCAGGGGCGGCGGGCATTGCCTACAGGGCGACCGCAAACACAGCCAAAGCGTGTAGAGTTTGAAAAGTCTCCTAGCACATTAAGTGCCATGGACATCGATGAGCCGTATGCGTCGCCGCAGGTACGAGCCATGCCGCGACGGAAGACCATTCATAGTTCTGCACCGCGACCCTCGCTGTCCATTCCCGCTGGCCTAAGCGGACCTGCACGGACCAAGCCACCGCTAGGAGACGAGGATGTGCAACGCATGATTGACCGGGCAGTTGCAGCTGAGAGTTCAGACTCGGAAGGCGAGATACAACTACCTCCAGATAGTCGGCGGGACGGTACTGGAGTTGGGGTGTAGTGTCATGACACTCACTGCCCAACAGTTATGGCCACGGGGCAGAGGCGGGAATGCTGTGGCCCTTTGCTTTTTTTTTTTTTTTTTGCTTTTGTCTTTGTTACTTTTCTTTTCTGTCTTGCTTTCTCGGAGAAGCATGTTACCTTTCTCAAGTAGCTTTTCGGGTACATTTGCCACCGTGCCCAGGGGTGCTCACCGCATTGTGGTCATCCTACATCTCCAATCATCAGTATTACGATTATGACATGCGCGCACGAATTTGTCACGAAGTTTCTCGCATAAGGTGGTTTGTTTTTTTTTTGGTTTTTTGTTTTTGTTTTTTTGTTCCTCGGGAGAAAGTTGGCGCATGTTATGGGAAGTTTTTTTTTTTTTTAACGAACGTAACGGATCAACTGAGATTAGTTGTGATGCATGATACAGGCGATTTGCAGAGCACAGGGAGTGGGATGGCATCAGATCTGGGAGGCTGATGAATGAAAATGAAGGACTCGGGAAGGATTTGGGAGGTGAGCGGGAAGGCGGGCGAAATGGAGGGAGCCCCGGAAAGTACGTAGGAACCATACAAGTGCATACGATGTACGGACATGTATGTAAGTATGCCACGTATGCCACGTATGTAGTTAAACATGATAGGCCTTTGCGCTCCGCCCCAGCCACGCCGAATTACCGCTGATTTTGTACGCCCACATGCCCATTGAATCACGTCCCATGATTGAGTCGATCCGCTCGCTGCCACTGCCTGCGCCTCGTCACCGCGTAAGCCTCTTAGGTTAATCCGAGGCAGACCGGTCGTCGTTTCATACCCGAGTTCGCCCCCTTTTGTCTGACAAGATGGATCTTGAGTGTGCGGCTTATATCGCGCATTAATTAGGTGCCCATCTAGGTAGGTAGGTAGATAGGAGGACTCGGGACAGGAAGTTTCGCTTTTCGGGTTTTCCGTCTTACATTTACTTCACTTACCCTACCTATTTTACCTCACTTGAGGCATTCTCTCACGCTCACCTGTGAATCGTGGTGGGAGTGATTATAAAGGTGCTTGCTTGGGTATAGGTATTTGCTGGGTGTTTGTTCTAGCATTGACTTTGACTGACTAGCTGACTAGTCAGTCACCTTTGCCGACTACCTACCTACCTACCTACCTATTCTTTCATTTCTTTTCTTTCCTTTTTGGAATCTTTTATTTTGAGGCATCTTCTATCAAGAAAATTGTATTGGTATTTTGTATAGAGTACAATTGGTACCAATCTATCATCATCATCATCATCATGTCCGCCGCCGATTACTTCAACAGCCAACCCGGAGGAGGGAACACCAACGGATCCGGTCACTATCCACCACAGCATCAATCCCAAGCAGCATATCCTCAACAACAGCAGCAGCAGCAGCACTATCCGCCTCCACCGCAACCAGTATACGCCCAACAGGCCCCTCCGCCTTCCTACTCTCCCTACCCGCAACCATACGCGTCTCCCTCGTCGTCATCGCATCCGCCCAGCCAACCGGTATATACGGACGGCTATCCGAGCCCGTATGCGGCGGCCCAGCCGCAATATCCACGTCCGGATCCGAACTCGCAGTCGTATGCGGCGGAGGAGAAGTCGACGCCGACGCTGACGCCGACGCCATCTTACGATGCGCACGACGGCACGGGGGATCGGGCGGGCGCGGAAGGAGAGCGCGGTCTGGGCGCTTCGCTGCTCGGCGGCGGCGCCGGCGGACTGATCGGGCATAAGCTCGGCAAGGGGAAGCTTGGCGCGGTGCTGGGGACGGCGGTCGGTGCTATGGCTGCGAATGCGATTGAGAATAAGGTCAAGGGGAAGAAGCAGCAGCAACAGCAACAGCATGGGCATCATCATGGGCATCATCATGGGAATCATCAGTATGGAGGACATGGAGGTGGGGGTTTACTTGGTCCTGTTGCTGGTTTATTGGGCGGTGCTGTTGCTGGACATGCTATTGGCGGACACCATGGTGGTGGTCATGGACACCATGGTGGGCATGAAGGGCATGGGGCTGCGTATGGCGGTGGTTATGGCGGCCATTACGCCGAGGGATATGGACAGCAGGCGCCGCCGCCGCCGCCATATGGACAACCCCAATATGTGCCATATGGGCAACCGCAGTATGCGCAGTACGGACAACATCACGGACACCACCAGGAACATGGACATCATGGACATCACGGGCATCACGGGCATCACGGGCACCACGGGCACCACGGACAGTACGAGCAGTACGGACAGTACGGACACCACGAGAAGCATGGCCATCACGGACATCACGGACACCATTAAAGCTAGGAATAAACGCGTAATGGATTTTTTTTTTTTTTTTTCATTTCACAGCGGCAACGGCGTTTCGGGAATTAGGTCAAGATGGATTGTTGAATGAAATTTGACGTAAGATGAGAGGTATACCATGTCAAATCATGAGATGAGAGCGTAACCACTCTTACTATCTATCTATATTTGCCAAATCTGCATCTATCTATCTATATTTGCCAAATCTGCATTGTATAAATATATTGGGAGGGGACGAGAGGTCCTTGAAAGGACGTTTTATACGATTTTGTTACTTCTTTAGATGTAGCTGTTACTTCCTATGTAACTTATTACGTTTAATGAGTTGCCTACTAGATGATATACACCATTCACACTATCGTCCACAGTAAGTAACCACGATGAACAAAGATCTTTGCTAGGTTAGTATATTTACACTTAGATCTAATCTATATCCAACCAACATATATACAATTCCATTCCCAATCCCCTCTTATCCTAAAAAAAAAAAAAAAACTGATTCCCTTACGCAATAGTAATCGTCCCCGTCTCCCGAATATCCCGACTACTAGCTCCCACGAAAACCGTAAACTCTCCAGATGGCACAACCCAATTCTGCTCCGTGACATCCCAAACACTCAAATCTCTTCGCAGGAGAGTAAACTCCGCGGTTCCGGCCGCACCAACGTCCAGAGACAACTTGTCGAATCCACGGAGCTGCTTAGGGGGGGAGTTGGCGGACGCCGGGAAACCAATGTAGAGCTGGGCTACTTCGGCACCCTGGACACTGCCGGTGTTGGTGATGGTCACGCTGGCGTTGGCGACGGATTCCCAGAGGTCGGATCGGCCACCGGGGATTATAGTGCCGGTTGCGGGGCCGGACGTGGGTGCTCCGGTTATGGTCAGGTCGGAGTAGGTGAAGTTTGTGTAGGCTGTTAATAATGTTAGAGAGATATTCTTAAGAAGACAGGAGGTGAGGATACTTACACAAACCGAAACCGAATTCATATCGGGGCTCGATGTCGGCATGGTCGAAGTGGCGGTAGTCGATGAACAAACCCTCGGTGAAGTTGTCGTCGCTACCGGTGATGGTCGTACCGTAGTCGCTCTCAGCCTTAGCGATGGTGTAGGTAAGCTTGCCCGAGGGAGTGGTATCGCCGTATAGGACATCGACGAGGGCGTTACCGTTCTCCTGAGACGGCAGACCGGCCCAGACGATGGCCTTGACGTTGGGCTCCGCGAGGATAGTCTCGAGGATAATGGGGCCGACGGTGTGGACGACGACGATGACATTCTGGTTGAGAGCTGCGACGGCCTGGACGAGCTCGTTTCCGTTGTGCCAAGGGTCAAGGTTGTTTCTGTCACCTGCGTTACCCTCAACTGTGATGTAGCCCTCACCACTGTCAGCGGTGATGAAGACGAGGGCGACATCAGCACCGTTGACGGCATCGCCCACGGCTGTGGTGTCGTCAGTGCCAGAGACAGTAACTTGCGTGCCGTCGGTCTGGGCACGCGCGGTGATGGCGTCTTCGGGAGCGATAAAGTAGGGGTATCTAGCGGTACCGGAACCCCAACCCATTCCAAGAGCGCCTTCGTTGCAGCCCTGGTCAGTGCATCCGTTCTGGCCGTGAGCACCGAGCACGGCAGCCGAGCCGACGAGACCGATCGTCGCGGGCTTGTTCAGCGGGAGGATGTTGTCATCGTTCTTGAGGAGGACGATGCCGTCACGCGCGACGGCGCGGATGTTGGTCTTGTGGGTTCCCTGCACGTCGGCGTTGATGTTGGTGCTGGGGTAGTCTGAGTCCTGGCCGAGGAGGTACCACGAAGCCAGGATACGGCGAGCCATGTCGGTGACGCGGGATTCAGGGACGGCACCGCTGTTGACGGCGGAGGTCAATTGGGGACCCCAGAGAATGGTGCCGCCGTTGAAGTCGGAACCGGGCATGGTCATGTCCATACCCGCGTTGGCTGAGCCATCAGTGGTATGCTGAGCGGTCCAGTCGCTCATGATGTAGCCTTGGAAGCCGAGCTCACCCTTGAGCAGGTTGGTCATAGTGCCCTCATTCTCACACGACCAGGTTCCCTAGCAAAGCGTTAGAAGTTTTCATTAAATTTCGAATGTGGTAGGCGAAAAAAGAAGGGGAGGAAATTGAGAATGGTTATTTACGTTGACTTGGTTGTATGAACACATTACGGAGGCGACGTCCGCGTGAACAGCGTTGGCAAAAGGCCAGAGGTAAAGCTCATGCATCGTTCGGTCGTCGAGAGAGGAGCTAATCGTCTCACGGTTCAGCTCCTGCTCGTTAAGGATGAAGTGCTTCGCGTTCGCCTGCACACCGGCGCCCTGCATACCCTCGATGGTCTCCGCCATGGCGATACCCGAGAGATAAGGATCGGCACCGAAGCCTTCCCAGTTTCTACCGCCGTTTGGGTGTTTACCCAGGGGCCCACACACGGGGCCGAGGAGGACGTTGACACCGGCTCCCTTGGCTTCCTCTCCCAGGAACGTGCCTCGTTCTCGGATCAGAGTTCGGTTCCAGGTGGAGCCAGCTTGGATGCCCGGTGTGAAAGCGTTGGCGTTCTCGCCGAAGCGGACACCGAGGGGGCTGTCTTGGGTGCAGAATTCAGGGTAACCAATGGAGCTGACGGCAGCGGTGTTGCCAACGCAGGGACCGTTGTTCCAGCCAATACCAGTTACGAGGCTGACCTTGTCGCTCAGAGTCAGCTGCTCAAGCGCAGCATCGGCCTTGCTAAGAGCCGTCGCCCAATCCGCACCAGCAGCATGAGCTACTGAAGCCACGGACAAGGCCGTAGCAACTTCTTGAAACTTCATCGTCAATCGTTACAGGGAGAACCAAAAACCGAGAACCGAGAACCGAGAACCGATGTTATTCGAAAGGGCACAACGCCAAAACTTCCTCACAGAATCCCACTCCCTCCAACGACCACGACTGGGAAACCGGGTCGTCTCGCCATCTTATACTCGCCATCCCAGTCCATTTCTGCTAGCCTCTTCCGAGAGTTTAGCATTTGAACCTCAAACGCTTACTTAGTAAGTACCGCAGCTAATATCTAGGTATTCAAAACGTCACGGAGAGGCCTGATACCTGCCTAACTTTGTCAGCGCGCATAGCGGTGTGCCCCGCTAAACAACCCGATGAGGCAACAAGCGGAGGACTAGGGGTCTGGAACACGGCAGGGGAAGAGAGATTTCCTTCCGATAGCCCGGAGATGGGGTGCATTAGTCGCCATATGTCTCGCAAGGTAGTATGGTATGAGCATGGCTCATCTTGCCTCGATGTCCCGCGGCGAACGCTTGGATGCCTACGTTACATGGCCGGCCTCCTTCGTCTTGGGGCGACGGAAGCAGGCGGAGCGAGAGGTGCGGAGGCGGTTTTCCGGACCGACGCGTCCCTCAGAATCAGAGTCTCGCAAGTCAGATTTCTATACCAGGTATTATGCATGCTTTTCCGTCTGGATTTATCGTTAGAACACATGCTTAATGCACATGATATAGCTGGTAGAAGGGCACTTATGGTATCTCAACTCACCAAGCTGAAGGCACTTTAACCTTCGGATTCTCCACGAATCACTCCGTCTTCGGCATCAATTCACACGTGTACCTACCTGAGTAGGTTATCACCAAGCAAAAAAAAAAGAATAAAAAAAATAAAAAAATACAATCCGCCAATTAGCATGTTGTCTGTCGCCAAGAGGCCGAAGCGGATTCATTGACCGAAGCTGGAAGAATTTCATTTATACCGCAAACTACCTATCCTCGCCCAGCAGTAGGTAGGTAGGTATCGCGAATCGACCTACCTAATCAGCAGTAGACGCGATCCATGAGATATTCTAGCGTCGAGTTGTTGGTCGCTTCGGTTCATCGACACTCACATTTGCAGTACGGGGCATAGTCAATCGTGCTAAGATCGGCAACTTGGGGGGAACGAACACAGGGACGGATCGAGAACGTTGAGGGAAGGATTCCTGCATTAAAGCCAAGGGCGAAGACATTGCCTCCACAGGGATGATTTGTCTGCTGCCCGAGCCTCCAATTGACCAGTGGCAGCATGGCTAAGTAGGTACCTAGTGGAAACGGTCGCGTGGATGTTTTTAATCCGGCGGTGGAAAGAGTTGGGCAGCTTCAACAAATCGACTTGACTTCTCACGACTTCAAGATTGAAAGAAGAGAAAGATAGTTAGCGGGCTCAAGGAGAAAAGCTATCACTGAGAGAGACCTTTTTCGGAGGGGTCAAAAAATACCCTACGTACGTACATAGACGCGTTGTGGCAGTGACTCAGTGAGAATTGTGTTTTGGTTGGTTGTGTCCGACTGTCGGCGGACTCGAGGTGGAGCAAATCGTACGATCATACTACGTTAACTACTTACGTATGGTTCTCATAGGAATGACCCACTGTGTGGTGTTAGTGAAATCTTTTACGTAAGTCGGGTCCGCACGGTACGTAGAACTTCAAAGTACTAGGTACTCAAACTGTGTGGCTGTGGAGGCTGTGCAAGATCTCTTGGGTTAGAAGTTGGGTACGTACCTTATCTAGATAGGCCCGCACAGAACCCGCAAAGCCATGGAACTGGACATCTCCATCCGACGCTTCATCATGAACCCCTAGATAGATAGATAGATACCTTATGAAAAAGCATCAACAAGGTCGACGGGCCCTTATGACCACGAGCCTCAACAAAGGGCATTTGATTGCCGGAAAAAAAAAAAAAATTATAATAATACCACCGCCATATAAGTACTCATACTTCTCCAATCTTCTTCTCGAGTCTCGATCAATTCGATTCAACTAGAAGTTTTTTAGGCCCTTTTGAGGCTTTTGAGTCATTCATTCGGCATGACACGCACTCACGCCGCCCTGCCCTGTCCTGCCCTGTCCCCATCTTTCAGCTACCTACATACCTACCTCACTCTCATAACGCAACGCTTATCCACGGCGTAAGCGCATCAGAGTTTCTAGAATTGGAATTCCGCACCTTTTTTTTTACCAGTCTAGGTATTCCGTCTCCCTATTCCCGAGACCCGTGCTCGAGATGGTGTGCCAAGTGCATCTGTTTTCGGAGTCCGAGATCCCGATGTTGCTATCTAACTCTGTCCCGTGATGTGACTCTGAGTCTAGACTTGAGGAGTCAAATCAGATAATCCATATCATGACTGAACGCCGAATTCACATATCACTTTGCCATCCAGATAGTCATACTCTTCTCGGTCAACTCCATCGATCGCTCATATCGTGCATGTGAACGCCGGACACGGTCAACATCAACATCAACATCAACATGAACGACAAAAGTGTAACTGTATTCGGAAAGAAACTGCTTCAGCACTTCGAACTCAACCCTGAATATCGGAATCTCAATCATGGTACGAGAACAAGTATGCGCCCGCGATACATCCAGTTGATACTAACTAACTAGTACGTAGGGTCCTTTGGTCTCTCACCCCGCGACATCAGAAAACACATGAGGCTTCACCAAGACCTCTATGAAGCCGCACCTGATAGTTATATCCGATACGAGTATCCTGTCTTTCTTGATGAGTGCAGAGCTACTGCTGCTAAGCTCGTCAATGCGCCCGTCGACTCGATTGTTTTTGTTCCGAACGCCACTACGGGCGTCAACACGGTCTTACATAACATCCCGTGGGATGGCGACGGCAAGGATGAGATTATGCATTTCAATACCATATACGGCGCATGTGGTAGGGCAGTTGACTATACCGTAGACACCGGCAGGGGTAAAGTATCGTCACGATCCATCGATATCTCGTACCCTTGCGAAGATGAAGACATCATCGACGCTTTCCATACGGCACTAAACCATAGCACACGCGCCGGGAAACGTGTCAGGATCTGCATATTCGACACGGTCTCCAGTCTCCCCGGTGTCCGCTTCCCCTTTGAAGCGATGACCAAAGCATGTCGGGATAATGGTGTTTTGAGTCTCGTAGACGGAGCACAGGGAGTCGGGATGGTTGATATCGACCTCGGGAGTCTCGATCCGGACTTTTTCGTGTCAAATTGTCATAAGTGGCTTTTCGTTCCTAGAAGCTGTGCGGTCTTCTACGTGCCGCTGCGAAATCAACACCTGATCGTGACTACCCTGCCAACCTCGCTTGGCTACACTTCGAAATCCGGATCTCGGTTCAATCCTCTCCCACCGTCGGCAAAATCTGCGTTCATCAATAACTTCCAGTTCGTCGGCACCCTCGACACGAGCCCACTCGTGTGTGTAAAGCAGGCCATCGAGTGGCGCGAGCGCGTCCTCGGCGGCGAGAGTCGCATCAGGGAATACAACCAGACACTAGCTCGAGAAGGAGGCCAAGTCGTCGCTCGCATATTAGGTACCGAAGCGCTCGACAATAAGGCGCGGAGCATGTCAAGATGCGCAATGACGAACGTTGCGCTGCCCATTGATGTCTCGCTTTTATCCGCCGCCACTCTGGATTGGATGATGAGGACAATGGTGAAAGAGTACAAGACATTTATTGCCATGATTACGCATGCCGATCGACTCTGGGCAAGGCTTAGCGCACAGGTTTATCTGGATCTGGACGACTTTGAATGGGCCGGTCGCATACTTCTCGAACTGTGCGAAAGAGTGAAGAAGGGTGAACATAATGGTTCTTGAGTATAATATTGCCGTTGAGGTCTCTTTTACAATGGATCTCAGTGGTAGGAATACAATGAGTACCAATTCATCATGCCCGAACCTTTCCTACTCACTCGTGTTGAAGGGTAGTATATCCTATGAGCAGCAAAACCTCTCTCAGTCTCTACACCTTAACGTATGCCATCCAAATAATTTTACCGGATTTTCTGGCTTCTCTCTCTTGGCTTGCTTCTTGCAAGGAGTTGACACAATAGTGAGGCAGGCAGGATTGCAGATTGTCCTTGTGGTCGGGTAATCGGCTGATTCGGTGGGTGGGATATTGACGGCCTACTGGTCAGGCGTACATGGATCGAAGACGTAATAATAGACCTCTTCCTCTGCGGTAGAAGCCAACTTGACTAAAGTTCCTGTGAGGAAGATGGAACCATTTCGCCGAAGTGCTTTTTTGGTCCCATCCATACCCTGGGCCCATTCATCCAAATCCTGACGTCCCCCCCCCCCCCCCCCTCCCTTCCCTTGAGTCTTCTGGACATGAAATTCTGGGGGTGTGTTTTTCGGAATGAAACATATGCTTACTCTATATTGTCAGCATTTGATTCGTCCTCGCTGTCCTCGTCCTCGTCATCATCGCCGTCGTCTTCGTCATCATCGTCGTCTACCTCCATAGCAGCAGCACCCTCCTCACCGGCGGACGGGTCCACGGTTACCCATTTAAGGTTGCCGTGGCTGGTGCGGGCAGCATGTGCGGATCCTTCAATATCGTGGAACCCTTGTACGTGAACGTACAAGGGTCCAGTGGTGTCCGCCCACTCTGTGAAGGCTGTCGAAATCGTTCCGGCATTGCCGAGGTCCTCAACGCCAAAAGCAATCAGGAGATCAACCATCTCCTGATTCTGCACCTCTCTTGCAACGCTCAATGCGTTTTTACAGTTCTGCGAGCCAGCTCGACAAACCAGATGCGGCTGAACACTACAATCGAGGCCTGCAGGATTGCCACTCCATTTTATGTTCATGGGGTAGTGATTCCGAATCAATAGGCAGGCAGCATCTACTCTACCATACCGAGCTGCCGCATGCAGCGGTGGCTCGTGGATACTTGTTGCCCGTCCGAGCATAGAGGCTCCTTGTCGTGTGTATATTTCAATTATCGCGGCAAGTTCCGAAGTGGACAGCCCGCCTTGGATACATAATGTAAGTGTGGTTGGCCCGGTGAACGCTTCATCTGTGATCTCTCGGTATGCAGACACTTGTGCTATCATGAATCTAAATGTTGTATTCACTTTCGCCAGACCCAATAGGGTTTGGGGGTCCGTTCGCATGAACACCCCCCACCAGAACGATGCGTCAAAAATGCCGTAGCGGGAGGGCGACTCGGTACTAAATTTTGGAGAAAAGAAAGAGGTGAGATGATGCTTTGCTGACGAGATTTTGATTTCGAGGGTTGAAGCCCCGAGGTCGGCTGGGCTGTGGAATGATGACTTACCTTGACGTGGAACTCATCTTCGGATGCTTCTTTAGTAAAGTTTGGAGAACGAAGGTGATAATCTTGCAGTCTTTCGCAAAAGCCAGGGAGGTCGCCAAAAGAGGTCAGGACCAAAAAGATGCAAGACGTACGTATCGACGGACGGGAGAGAATAATAGAGAATGAAGAAAGAGTAGGAAGAGAGACAGAGGACGAAGAGCAACTTTTCAGTAACGAGTACGGTGACGCCTTTGCTAGTTCTAGGTCCTCTTTCCTGAGAATGTTTTGGGAAAGACCGATTAGTTGGACTACGGCGTGAGAAGGCAACTACGAACTCCAGGGAGGTCGTTAATGGGCACACACCGTACGGCGAATAGATATCTATTGTCTTCGATAAATTCGCTAGCTCAGCGTTACGCAAGTACGTCTAATATCATTTCTATTCCTGACCTTTTTGGGAAAGTACGAACAATCAGTCTCCCATTGTTGTGCTATTGGCCCCTGTTGTGCCTGACCATTCACCTGCCGCGGCGAAGAAGAGGCCAAAAGAGTAGAACTAGGGCTGGCGTACTTGTCTACTTCGGGACATGACAAAAAGGGTGTCTCAAACGATAACTGCTGTAAATTACCTAAAGACAGTGAAAAAATGGTAATTCTCAGTGATAAAATCAACTTGGCTAGAGTAGTTCGCTTCATCCCCTCAAGTCGAGTTTCTACGTAGGAAGGCGCCCGCCCACGACAGCAAATATGGTGATACGCCCACTCCCCGTACGTCATGAACGCGATATACATGCGGTTCTAACCGGCTGCTGAGCCGTGCCTTCTAAGTTGTAGACTCTTATGACTGCCAAATTGGAAGGGGGAAGCAGTAGCAGAAGCTAGACTTTCGGTTACACAGCTGTGCCCGTTCAATAATATAGGGCAGTTGCCAACCAAGTTTCCATTGGGGACTTTCTGTACCTTCTATGTTTACGCCAAAAAAATAAATCCGACGGAACCTCTGCGGTTAGCGTGTCGTAGGGAGAAATATTTAAATAAATCGAAATGTGCGGATCTTGTCGGAGACTGGAGCATCACCAATGTCCTCGTCGTTCGACAACTCATCAGCTAACTCACGTGATCTGCACGTGATAAGACGGCCGTAAATCTGGGTTGCGTTGTCTGCCCGTAATGAAACGCGTCTCGTCTCGAAACCGTAGAGTTAACTTGATTTATTTACTTCACCGCGATGATCGAATGCTGCCGCCGTTATCTCCTCTGTGTCCGGAAAATCGCTTTCAAGGTCAAGTTGAACCAGGACGTTTCCTTCTCGACTGTTATTTTCTTCCTTCTGATCTTTCATTAATGAGTTGCATGCTCTCAGCCTGCGTGCGCTGACTTGATTATGCCATTCAAACTCAGGTTTGTTCCTGATTCGAGTCTTCGCTGTCGGCCCGTTGATCTCCGCCTATGCCGTGCCAATTGCATGATTCCATTGCTTCGTGGCGAAGAGTAGGGGGTGGATGACCCGTTGAACTTTGTCTTGGAGAGTACAGTCAGACTTTGATTAGCGCATGGTAAGTAGCTCGCGCAGTCTTGTCCATCACCTTGTCGCCAAGCAAGTACTACAGAGAGCTTCTCTGGTTATTTCATGGCGGAGCTGCGGATTGGTCAACAGATGTTGCAACCAAAGCGGCGAAGCCATCACCTGAAGTCAATAACTGGTATGTTGTTCCCTCAGTTCCAACCTTAGAGCCCTTGGTGTGTCCGCGTCGACGTGTCGGAAGACTGACGATGATGCAGGAAAGACGAGGCAAAAGCTCCCTGAGCGATCTATAAGAGCCCCCCTTTTCGCGTTCGCTTCGATATGGTGTCTGTTCTCCATTCATACCCTTTAAGAAGAAAAGTAGAAAAGACTACGGTAGCTTCGTGAGCTGGTCGGCTTCTGCTCTCGGCTCTTCCAACCGCATGGGTAATGCTTTCAGATCAAGCTCGTCTTGCTTATGTTCCATCTCGTTGGCCGAATTGAATAGACTGGTAAGATCCAATAGTCCACCTACCGACTTCCCGCCTTCTTATCAATGGGCAAAACACTTATTCGGCATCATCCATTACCGACCTCGCTCATCAACGCTAACCATGACTCAACAGACACGGACCTTCGCGATCTCGCCTCTGTCTCCTAGTGTCTCTGGTTACGGAGTCGCCAACTCGATGTCTAGAGTCCCTCTAGCCCATATTCTCCTTAATAGGCGTCGATAATATGACAGTGCGCAGTATACGAACTTGCCCAGATCCTCAGAATCAGCAACTTCTGGTTTTGCACGAGACTACCAACATACACGAGTGAGTATGGTTGAAGATTTCAAGCGTCAACCTAACGGACGTGAGTTTGACGAAGATTGGCATTGCTACCATAAAAAGGAACGTAGGCTGAACTTTCAACTTCTAAGAAATCATGTTTAAACCAAACGCCTGAGGCCATCCGGTAACAGCTCATACGCGTGACCTTATCCATAAAGTCTCAATAAGACCGAAAATACAGAACCCGAGGCCCGTTGATCATGAATCGTTGCCAATCTTCCCTATATCAAATGAGAGAGAAACAAAATCAGAATGCCGCCCAGTCGGGGTTTCCTGGAAACGTTCCTCTCAATCGACATCCCCCGCCATCGCAATCAAATCTTTCCCTCACGAGCCCTGGCCAAGACCCATCTCAAACCGCTGACGGTCAACAAGTCCAATGACCTGATGTTTGATCCATTCCCGCGTATCCATTCCCGCTTCCTCCCCTTCTTCGGGTCCGTCTGGAATGCCGGGACCGCGCATCTGCTTCATGATACAGCTGTTCTCGGGGCGTACAAAGTAGACGATGCTGAAACGCGGGTACTTGCCTTGGAGGCCGGGCGCGGGGACGACGCGGTGCCGGCCGGAACAGAGGACGCCGTTGGTGAATTTTACGGCGGCGTCGCCGAGGTTTATTACTTTTTTTGGTGGTAAGTTTTTTTTTGTTTCTTTTTTGTTTTTTGGGGGAGTGATAATGATTGGGAGAGGGGATGACTGGGGAAGGAGAAAGGAGAGAGAAGGGAGAGGATGGGGTAAAATGAAGGGACTATGGGGGGATGGGACTTACTTGCGCATCCGCGTTTGGGCTTCACCCAGAGCCATTCACCGGGCGTGTCGGGCTCGTGGTTTCGGAGTTCGGCTTTACGAGAGGACTCGGACCAGACTTGGAGGCCGCCGAGCCAATTCATCAAGATTGTGATGCTGCGAAAAAAAAGTGTCAGGATAAGATTTTTAACGTTTGAATATACCCATGTTAAGATGGGGCAAGCGAAAACCTTCGGGGGAGGGGTTCAACCTACGTTCCGAAATCAGTATGACTAGGAGTCTGGATCTCAGGCAATTCCTCTTTCTCCCGGGGCGGACCCCGGGTTAGACGGACGTGGTCGCCGGATTCTTCAGTCATGCGATGACGACGGGCGAACTCGACGGGGTCGACGCCGAGTTTTCGGGCGAGTATCGCCAGGATGGCCATGCCGATGGTGTGTGCGGCCGTCATGTATTCCCTGATCATGGGCTTTGAGGACAGGATGAGTTGTGGCCAGGCCTTTTTCATTTTGTCGTCGGGTGCCATCACTGTTTTATTCCAGTTGTTTTTTAGTATTTGACTTTTCTTTTAAATTCTTTTTTTTTTTTTTTCTGGAGATTTGATTCGCAACGCTGATTGATTGATCGCATGCAGACGGGAAACGCGTCCGCCTGCATATCCGTCGTCTCCCTCTCAAATCATCAAGAAGCATCACCGACACAAAAAGTAAAACCCATTGCAATAAAAAAAAAGGAAAAAAAAAAAGATTCCAACAGTCAAAACTCACTGTCATCCTTCCCGAGGTTGAAAAACTCCGCGGTATCAACCGACGCCTTATCCACCACCGTCTCACCCGCAATCTTATACCCGTCGATGGCCCCCGTCCGCAGACCGGCTCTATACGTCAACTTCTCCTCCAGCGGGAGCTTGAACACGTCTTCGGCCAGGCGGGCCAGCTTGTCGGCGGTGCGGGCGAGGAGGTCTCCCGGCTCGCAGCCGGACAGCTCGAGGTAGAAGAAGCCGCGGCCCTTGCAGGCTTCGAAGACGCGGGTCTGCTCGGCCGCGTCCTGCGCGAGGAGGAGCTTGGCGAGAGAGATGGTTTCCAAGGACACGGTGGGGAGGGCATTGGGGAAGTCGGGATATTCGGTTGTGAATTCCCGGTTCGGCGGGTTGAGGTGGGCGTGAGGCATGGTGAGATGGGAATGAATGGTGTGGCGAGAAAGTTTGGGGGGGAAATGGAACTGAGGTTGGCGGGGTAAGGAAAGTTGGGTAGGGTAAATGGGCTTGGATATTAGATTGGGAGGAAAGGGAAAGAGAAGACTGGTTGGTATTTATAAATCTTTGGAGATGAGGCGGGGGGGTCTGTTCTAGATCAAATGAAGGTGGGTTCGATGCATGGGACGAAAGTAGGCAACTGACGATCTAGAAACGTAGTGATTTATTTCTTTTTATTTTTTTATTTTCTATTTTTTATAATACCATCGGGTCCTTCTTCAAAACTTGTCGAGCCAAAGTGCTGGATCGCGAAATACCGAGATGGTATAGGTAGAGAGTACCAGGTAAGCTTTTGGAGATACGTACTCCCTATTTTTTTTTTTGGTTGCATGTAATAATGTGTATAATATAGATTATTTCCCACATCTCCGGTAACGAATGGGGCGGGACGGGGCGAGGATGGAGGGGGAGGGGGGGGAGGGGGGAGGTCCGTTACCTGCGCAATGGGACAAATGGGACATCGGATACAAATGGCTCCAAATGATCTGCATAGTTGTCATTTCTATGCCTTCATAACGTAATGGGGCTATAGGCCTGCCCTGCCCTGCCCTGCCCTGCCCTGCCCTGCCCTGCCCTGCCCTGCCCTGCCCTGCCCTGCCTTGGTGTTGGTAATCTATTACGATCACTATTACCATGCCTTTTGAAGGACCATGGCTTTTTTTTTAAATGGACCGACGGGAATAAAAAAAACCGATCCACAGAGTGCACGGCAAAGCTTAGGGGCTCAAAAGGCGCAGGCGTGAATAATGTGTAGAGTTTGACTGCTTGAGTCGCATTGATGATATATACATACTATACTATACTAGGTGGGTTATACTATACTATTATACTATACTGTCAACGCCAACGCCAACACACCAACTGGGGGAGGCAGAGCCGAATGGCGAGCTGTGGATGATTTGGGGAATAGTTCGCATCTTCGACGTCTCGGCGGACGGTTAGGTAGACTTCAGTGACATCTCTTTGTCTTTCTTAATTATCCCTCTAGATGCATTCAACTACTACTCTTTTTGATCTCATCTATATATATATATATATATATATATATATATATGTATCCATCGAAATGCCTTTACTCATTTTGTCTGGCTGGCTGTCTATACTCTATAGTAGAAGCGCGAGTCAGACGACGTTCTCTCACTAGCTATATACTACACCATAATCTCAGGTATCTAGTGAATACGTTTTGTAAAATAGTTCCTCCCATCTCCATTTTCTTCCTGGCTTGGATAGATAAATAAGGTTAGTAAATCCGGTGGCCTGGGGGAACCAGGCCCGGGTGTTCTATTTTTTTTTCGGATTTTGCTCAGTATACTCAATTGCTCAGTATACTCAAAGCTACGCCAGTCCTCTCCCATCGCCGGAAGTTCGTCCGTCATCGGCCCGCCGCCGGAGTCATCGGCTTAGATAGGTATGATGACTAGATACCTATCTAGGTAGGTAGGTAGGTAATGGTTATGTCAGAAAAGTACCGGGACGGGGTAAATTAGATAGCGCGACAAGTGAACGAAAAACAAACCCCGATTTTCGTCGTGTTTTAAGAGATTCCGGAAATGCATTCGCTGTCGCTTTTTCGGCCTCGCATCCCGAAGGATCTTTGGGGAACTGTCTTCCGCGTTACTGCGCCGATGTCGATGTCGATGTCGATGCCGAGATGGTGGGTAGGTTAGGTATATTATATTATATGTATTACCCTCCGGCCGGACCACCCGCCAAGCAGGTACACGCATTTATATATATATATTACTGCCAGGGAAGATGCCGAGGTATGTAAGAGGACGAGGCAGGGTAGGTATGCGTTATATTGGATATATATCTAACTGATATATAAACTGGGAATCTCCCGAGGCATGTAAGAACCGTAGTATGTGGTATGTGGTATGTAAGACGACGAAAGAAACATGGGTATGCGTAAATAAGACTTGATGAACTGATATCCAAAGAGCCAAAGAGGAGGGGAAGAAAAGGAGTATCGTGCTTGATCATAGATTTCTCCCCAGGGGGATCCGGGGGGGGGGGGGGAGGTTGAGCTTCGAGGGTGTTGGTGAGTGTGTTAGAGTTCTACCGATCTCGGATCTTCGGACTTCGTTCTGTGGCGAGGTTACTTCTTGCGAACAGAATTCGAATTCATCAATATACAGGTTGACTTTGACGCGGTCGTCGCAACGTATCTCCAAAGAAGAGATATTTTTCCCTTCTCCAGGGCAGGGGGATAAAGATCGTTCGTATCAATGCGGCCTTTCTCCTAAAACGTCGGGAAGTCAAAAGCGCCATTGGTGCCGAGAAAAGACTCAACACTCGTTAGGTTGAAGAAAGGTCCCGATGTCTTTTATTTTCCGTGTAAGCAAGCAATCAGAACCAAACCCCCCCCACCAATTGCAAACTAGGTAGAATTCATTCGGGAAAAGGGAAAACTTACATCACCCCAATTTACGTCCATCTGCATGACCGAGTCCCAAGAATCATTCGTAGTCGCGTTCTGGCGTTCCATGGCTAGACAACGTTGTCGTAGGATTTCTAAGCATGCCGCCTCGGTCTGGATAACGGCGTCATTGGCTCGTTCGATCGCTTTTGACCCCGTCTCGCCTTCCATCATTGCTTGTACGTGTCCGGCCAGCGCCGCGGAAAATAGAAAACCTTTTACATTCGTTTCCCCGGCTCTCAGACGGGCGCGGTAGTAGACTAGACAATGCCGTAGGATGTTTAGGAGGTCAGGACGAGGTGTTGGTGGGCCTATGCCCTCGTCTTCTTGCATCATTGCGTGTAGTTCGTTTATGGCAGTCATGGAGGATTGGGTTACAATAAGTCGGAAAAAGCCCGAGCCACAAACTGAAAATCGGGCTACGTCGTCTCCTTCGGTGGAGAAAGTCTCGGTAGCGTTTTCCGCGGCGGATGCCAGGAGAGGGCGGGATGAGTATGTGCCTATTGAGGGAAAGAGAAGCTGGCAGATCTTGACGGCGCTTTCGACGGTTTGCTTCCGAGAAAAGGAAAACGCGGGGTCTTTGAAGGCGGAGCTGACGTAGGGGAGGTGTAGGCTCATTAGGAAACGACGGGTTAAGATTTCTACGAGCCGGCATTGAAAGGTGGTGGGTTTTCGTAAGGAGCCTTTGAAGCTTGCGAGTTTGCTGAGTGAGGATTTCAATACGGTCACGAAACGCTGGTGCAGCTGGATGGTGTCTTCGTAGGTTCCCCGATGGGGCGTGGCGTTTAGTATTTGGCAGATGGCCAATCTTTCGCGGAAACTTTCTCGTAGAGCTAGGGCTGCGGTCATATCTGTGAATCTATGACCTGAGTTGGTATCGGTGTGTTCACCACTTTGCAAAAGCGCAGAGTCGTCAATATCTGCCGGCGCTCTAGTATCCGAGGCATCGAGCGAGACGGTGGGAAAGCCGCCCGAGTCTAGGGAGGTCTTCAACTCCAGCTCCAGGATCGTGTTCCATAGCCGACGGCGCATTTCCGCATCGAGCGGTGACATTTTCGGGAGTCGGCTTGGATCACGATGGAGGCCCATGTAGAGCGCCGTGCGCAGTAAGGACCCGACGTGGATCCAGGTCATGTCGGCGCTCACACCACATGTCTCACGAGCTATCATTAGGAGAATCATGTTTTGTAAGCCAGTGATTGACAATCTGCTTTTCTCTGATGGGCCCATGAGCCAATGCTCGGCCTCTGTTACCCATTGTATGGCCGACTTGCGCATGGAGAAGACATCATCGTAGATGGTGCTTCCGATGGCCATGATTAGTTGCAGTTGAATGATAAAGGGCATGCCGACGGTTTGCGGCGCCGTCCAGTACTGCTCGTAGTCACGCTTAAACGACGGCACATGCACGACCCTAAAAACGGTCTCGAGGGTTCCTAAGTAGCCGTCGACTAGTTTGTCGGCGAGGTTCCGACAGGGGATGGTGGTTCCGAGTTTGTTTATGATGCCAGGGTGGTGTTGGCCTTTGATCGTTCGTGCGAAAGCCTTGCACTCGAGCAACGTGGCTCTGGTATTGTGCGTGGCCTCTTTCAACTGACGGGAGAACAAGTCGAGTATTGAATTGAACTAGTGAGTCGTTAGCCAAGAGGCATCGAATGTCACGATAATGAGATGAGTCGGACATGTGTTATAGAGTGCATCCAGTGACTTCGACCAAAGTACCGCGTTTTCAACACGACCCCCTGATTCATCCCATGACTGCCATCAGTGATGTAGTTTCCGGAGGGAGTCTCTTCGGAGGAGGACGCTTTTCGCGCGTCGTTTCTCTTCGACTGGGGTTGTGCGCCTGTTGATTCGCCCTGACGACAGTCCAACAGGACGAGCCGGCACAAAACGCCATTGGCGTCGGCGACGACCTCAGATGGATATTCAGGGTCAGGCTGAGCGGGAGAGTCTCCAAGATCATCGTCTTGTAGAGGGCACTGTTAGCATGTTATTTATTTTTAGTTGAGTAGGTGTATAGTTGAATGCTCACCTGAAGGATGCTCCTCGTATGTGAGTACACACGAAATGTCATTGGCCGTGTATCTGGCTACAAGATCTGCCTGGTGGGGGGACGGAGAATGCCCTTTCTCGCGGCCTGGGCCACGATGAGAGCTAGAGGCAGTACTCGCCGGCGTAATTGGGGCCGAGTTGCTATGGCCTCCTGTCCCCGTTCCCGTCCCCGTTCCCGTCCTCGCCGGCCTAGGGATAGTATCCACGGCCGACGTTATCCCCGAGTCCCGTAGTCCCGGAGATCGCGGCAATGCCGTGAAGACGCATTTCTTATGCCGCGACCGGGAACATGCACCGCAGGGATGTTGACGGTCGCAACGGATCTTGGACTCGCGACAGCTCACACAGGCGAGCGCCGGCCGGCGACGCGTTTGCTTTTTGCGCTTGGTCACTCCCGACGATTCATCCATGGTATTTTGGATGACTTGCGGATTCAATCTTCTTAGCGGGCTCGAAACGAGGTTTGCTCTCCCGCCAGGCATCCATCTCGCCACAAGCTTACATGATGGAAGAATGATCGGGGTTCGGAGATAAGACGAGTTCGGCCGGAGTTTCCCTTTATCCATCTAACCTAGATAGGTATTAGACTAGTTTTTAAGTCCGTACCTCGGTCAGGACTCGGTCGTACACGCGGATCCGCTCGGTATTTCGGACTTTCGGGATTTGAGAGGCCAAGTCCGAATCTCGAATACATACCATGGACAACTCGTCCATCATGGAGAATTGAATCAATTTTTTTGTGTAAACGTTGACAATGTCTATCTAACCTACGTAGCTGCAAGGTGGAAATAGTAGAAGACCGCACGACTGCATTTCGGATGGGCCGCAAATGGTTTCCCCGAAATGATGGCGGCTCAACAGACGATCGGATATCCACGCCGGCGATGGGAAGACATGATTGTAGTCGTCATTACTTGGGTAGGTAATTCAATCGCTCTGCTGGTTTTTGGAGGTCATGAGAGTGCAAAGAGAAGAAGAGAAGAAGAGAAGAAGAATATAGATAACTTAAAAAGTGCCACATAACTTATATGCTACCCGAGGCAACTAAATGGAATACTAGATGGCTTAAAGAATTCATCTACTTTTCAACCCTTTCTCCAAGAATTCTTGACTTGAAATAAGTACAAACGGGATTGAATCGTGACAATCAGTTTCTCCATTTCTCCATGTCTTCCCGCATGCTAGATGGAGAAACCGATAAACGGGAAAATACTGAGCGAAACTGGACCTATCTATCTACCTTCCTATGAAACTGATCATTGAGGACCTTGAGGGATAGGTAGTCTCATTCAACCCCAAAGGTAAAATCCAAGCTCAACTCTCAAGTCCCAAAGTCCAAAACCACACCGAGCTCTCATCTCGTCATCCAAACCCCAAACCCAACTCAAAATCAAAGACCATGGGCCGCACAGAACCAACCATCGTCAAGCCCCCCGCCGCATTCCGTCGAGATGCACGGGCCAAACGCGCCCGCGCCACCGTGAACAAAGTCATCCCCACCATGCTCCACGCTCATCCGCGCGCCCAACGCGGCATCGAACGCTCCGAATTGATCGTCGACCCCGCTGCCTTCACGGCACGCGATCACGGGCTTTGGGCCGAGGCGCAGGAGATAGGCAAGACGACCGGCACGAAGAGGGCGGGACGGCGGAAGACTTCCGACACGACTGATCATGCGGAGTCTCCAGCTACGCAGTCTCCGACCTCACCTCGCAAGAGCTCACGGGGACATAGTATCACGCAACGGGATGAGAAGAATGGAAACGGACATGGAAATGGAGAGCAGAAATGTGCTTCAGGTCCACGCATCAGCTTAGTCGTCGCCGATACTCTAACGGCTGCTCATTCCCTCCTGGATTCCAGTCCTACATCACCCGATCACAAACGGAAAAAACACCACCATAAAAAGAGCCATGACGCCCATGTCCACGCCCCCGACGCAAAGCATAAGCACAAAGTCGGTATCCTCAACATGGCTTCCCCCTTATCCCCCGGCGGAGGCTTTCTGAACGGCGCCACGAGTCAAGAGGAGTCATTATGTATGCGGACTACGCTGTTACCCGGCCTCAGGGATGAGTATTATCGATTACCTGAGCTGGCGGTTGTTTATACGCCTGACGTACTTGTTTTTCGTCCTTCTTCTTCTTACTCTTCTTCTCCTTCTTCCTCATCGTCATTACCTGCAACATCCTCTTCTACGCTCTCGAATACGGCTTCGTCTACTTCTACGGCCGTATCAGGCGATACTCACGCGGATATGGAGAATGATATTCTCCCCAAGAACGACCGGTGGTTCGTAGACGTCGTGAGCGCAGCTATGCTACGGCTACCCGAAACAGACGGGGGCCGGTACACGAGTGCCAACGATCGAGAACTAGTACGGCGGAAAATGCGTGCCGTCATGCGAGTTTTGGCAGATAAAGGCTGCTCACGCGTTGTTCTCGGTGCTTGGGGCTGTGGTGCCTATGGGAATCCCGTGGCGGAGATTGCCGACGCTTGGAGGCGGGTCTTAAAAAACCCTGGACATGGCTGTGTGCCGGCTAAGGGGGGAAGTGCCAAGGGTAGTGGTGATACGAGAGGGAAACCAACGACACATCGACGAAGCGAAGAAGAGACGTGGGCTTCATTCATTGAACATGTCGTGTTCGCTATCAAAGACCCTGGTCTCGCGGATGCGTTTTCAAGGGCGTTTGGAGAGGATATATTGCCGGTGTCTGGTGTCAAAGATGATGACGTTCGGTCATCTACTGCTGGGGATGAGGACCTAGAGGAGAATTCTGTGGCAGCGGCTAGAGTCAATGAACTGAGGGCGAAAATCGAGGAATTGGAAGTGCGTCTGGAACAGGTGCGGAGTCCGCAGCTTAGAGAAGGGCTTGAGAGTGTTTTGATGGGCTTGAGGAGGCAATTTCCCGATAAAGTCGACGAGGAGGAGGAAGATGCCGATCCCATAAGCTCTGAGGGGGGAGGAGATGTTGACGAAGGTGATGGGGAAGACGATGATGGTGGAGAAGAGGATGAGCCGGATGAAGAGCAGAGTGGCACGACGGATATAGCAGACATCGTGGAAGATAGGCTTTATACTACTGGCTCGGTAGCAATTAGAACGAGATAGTGCGAACGAAGCAAAATCATCACGATGACGTGCCTCTCTCATAATGAAGGCACGAAGCGTAAATATCAAAAGTTCTTGCCAAGCTAAGCTCTGCTACCTCTGTCTGTAAGACATCGACCTTTTTTTTTCTTTCTTGCTACGTCTTAGAAAAGCGAAAGCGTAGGCAAAACATCACCCCGCTAGGTATATGTTTGTTGTATGTGTGTGTGTGTGTGTGTGTGTGTATTGTGCGTTGCGGCCACCACTATAGTAGGAACGAGGGGATTTCTTTTCTTTTTTTTTCACGAGGAATGCAGTTAATATTACAGGAATTCGTGGCACAACGCTACAAAGAAGAACCCAAATCTTTATCTATAGAACAATCATGCCCAGACGCCCCATCTCCATCCCTCTCCCCAGTCATCGTAATATCCTAACTTTGACTCGTTATAGGAGTAGCTCAAGAGGGTTCTCGACAACCTTCTTGAATTCCTTGATCCACTCGCCACCGACGGCACCATCTACGACGCGGTGGTCGAAGCTGGCTGTGACGGTAATCTTGTCCTCCCACTCGATCGGGGCACCCTCACCCTCGACGAAAACGGGGACCTTCTTGGTCGTACCGACAGCCAAGATGGCGGCTTGAGGGGGATTGATGATGGCGGTGAAGTGGTCAACAGCTGAGTTCATGCCCATGTTCGAGATGGAAATAGTGCCACCCTGGTACTCCTGGGGCTTGAGCTTGTTGTCACGCGCCTTCTTGGCGAGGTCCTTGACGGCAGCGGAAATGGACTCAAGACCGCGACCCTCGACGTTGGTGACGATAGGCGTAATCAGGCCAGTGGGGGTAGCAACGGCAACGGAAACGTCCACATTGTTGTACTGGCGGATCGAGTCACCCTGCCAAGACGAGTTGACAGCAGGCACCTTCTTGCAAGCAACAGCCATGGCCTTGATCAAGAAGTCGTTGACGGAGAGCTTGTATTTACCGTCGGCGGAGCTGTTCAACGCCTGTCGCAGCTTGAGTAGCTTGCTGGCTGAAATCTCGCTAGTCACGAAGAAGTGGGGGTTGGTCTGGGTGGATTCCTGCAAGCGCTTCGCGATGGTCTTGCGCATGTTGGAGACGGCAGTGTCGACATAAGAGGCGGCGGAGGCGGCGGACGCAACAGAGCCCGCCTTCTTGACATCTTCCTCGGTAATGCGACCACCTGGGCCGGTACCCTTCAAGCTAGCAATGTTGACTCCGTTCTGTTTCGCCAATCGCTTCGCAGCCGCGCTGATATTGGGTTCACGGTCCAGAGCGGTCTGGAGCTTACCTGTCGAAGCGTACTGAGCTGGCTCAGGGGCAGAAGGGGCAGCGGCAGCGGTGGAGGGGGCAGCGGCGGGTTGGCTCGACTTCTTCTCCTCCTTGGGGGCGGCAGAAGCAGCGTCGCCACCGGCATCGGCTAGGCTGAAAGACTCAAAGGCAGAGACATCAGTGCCCTCCTCAACTAGAACAGCAATGGGCTGGGAATGTAGTCAGCAGGGCAGTGCACCGGGCCAAAACAGTTCCGAAACAGCTGGAGTTACGAACGTTTCCAACAGCAATATCCTTCTCACCAGCTTCTTTGAGGACCTTGGCAATGACACCCTCCTCCTGGAACTCGAAATCCATCTGAGCCTTATCGGTCTCGATCTCGACCAAAACATCACCCGGGGCAATAGCATCTCCGGCCTTCTTTTGCCAAGCACCGATGTTGCCGGCGGTCATGGTCGGTGACAGAGCCGGCATCTTGATGATGGTGTGTGGAGGGAAGGAGGCATAGTATCTGGCGAGAGGGGAGACGCCGGCGACGGCCGATACCCGTTGAAGGGCATGTCTCCGTAATACAGCACCGAACATGGCGAGAATTATGATGTGGTATATGGCGTGGCGGGGGACTCCGAAGGGATTATAGAGTTGGTATGGTCCTGCGACGGGTAGCTCAAGGTGGAAGACCCAACAACTATCCGGCCGGCGTGGAGGCGAGGATGTGGAGGCAAAAGGCCAATTGAAAATGGACAACCACGTAAATCTGGAATGTCGCGCAGAGTACGTCAAGTCGGCACTGGCAAGATGCTGACCTGGTCAATTGCACAGAGGGAGTAGTTTGTCGGAGGTTGTGAGGGTTGAGAGGAGTGGTGAGAATGCAGTGAGCAAAAAAAAAGGCCCATTTGGAGTTTAATGCCAATACTCTGCCTCGATACGTACCTGCAATACGGGCAGCAACGGTTGAGCTGAGGAGGAGAACAGCTCCAAGGCGGGACTATGATTGGTGGGGTTGGTATTTTATGTGGGTCTAGAGTCGCGATGTGTCAGGACGGGTACTTACAGGGAAAGTACACCTTTGCTGGCCCGCCTTACTAATCTGCGAATGCGGGTACCTACGGGATAAGTAGCGAGAAAGAGACGCTACGTTACTGTGCCGTCTGCACTTAGATGCCGTTAACTACCGGCGACCACTAACCTCTGCACCGTGGGAGCCCCGTAGGAGTCCCTACAGGCCACATGGTGCTACCAGTACATGAAACGGAGGTAACTGTAAGCCGTAGATACCCCTCAGATGATAACGTAAATAAAGGGAATGGTAGGTAGCTCTTCGTCTTTGGACTCTTGACATGCTTCACTATTTGCATCTAACTTATATCCTCAAGTTCAAGACATTGTTTCTCAGATATAAGTACGGAGACTGATGTTGCCAGCATCACACTGGTATCGAAGCGACAGCTGCGCGAGGTACGTCGGTCTAATGTACCATCGGACATGAAGGGCATTATCGGAAGTCAAGATTGGGATGGATCTCCCAACCGAATGCGGTTCGCGATCCACCGCTGATTGGTTCGTTCTGCCAGGACCCTTACGGCCTATCTAGTTACGCTAAAGCACTATCTACGCCGAAAGGTTTAGAGCATTTAACAGCGATAACAAACATGTTGGGACGGCTGATGTGTGGCTGAAGATGAAGGAAATGAAACTGTGGCTGCTGCATGGACGTACGTATTCCGGCCCCACCCGCCAACTCCGGACCACGCAAGGCAATAGTACCGGGTACGTGCACTCCGTAGATAAGTTACCTGAAAAAGGGATTATGTAGGTACAGGGACAGCACCTTCTAATAGGTAGGTGGATGGTAAGTTGGCCTCGTTTTCTTGTTCACGTTCATCCCGACCACCATCTTAGGCCGCTTCTGCTTTTCGATCTTTCACTCTATCTACTACTGGTGTACGCGGTTTGTTCCCGCACATCTTAAAGCAGTTCATATTCACACTTACACCGACAACACTGACGATGCAACCTTCGACATAACCTACCTGCCACCCTGGATGCTTCACAGACCATAAGCTCCCTTCTCGAGTCCCGAAGCGACCGCGACTTATTCACCCGACCGCGCATGGCACGCCCTCTCGCCGTATCCTCCAGCTGCCATGAGCTCCATCGTATTCGTCGTCTCTTCCCTCGAGACCATTGCTGCCTCCAAGGAGGCCCAGAGAAATAAACAGCTAGGCGAACTTGCCGAGAAAGCCCTCAGGGCAATCAAAGAAGGCGGCTCGTCGCCTCCCGAACCCGATGTTGTCTTTGCACCTCTCCAGCTGGCCACTAAGAGTGGTAGCAGCCAGTTGATCAATGCATCGCTTGATTCCATCCAGAAGCTCATGTCCTCCGCCTATCTGTCGAGTCATGCCACACCCGGTACAACGCGCGAAGATGGCTCCGAATCTGCCCCTATGCTCGACCGAGCCATTGATACGATTTGCGATTGCTTCCAGGGCGAGATTACACCGGTCGACGTCCAGCGCCATATCATACAAGCCTTGCTTGCCGCTGTGCTGAATGACAAGGTTGTCGTGCACGGTGCTGGGCTGCTAAAAGCCGTGCGCCAGGTGTATAACGTCTTCTTATTGTCGCGAAGCACCGAGAACCAGCAAGCCGCACAAGGCACCCTAACTCAGATGGTCGGCATAGTTTTCGAACGTGTTAAGACAAGATTACATATGAAGGAAGCCCGCTTGAATCTCGGCAAGCTCAAGCACAGCTCAAGCAATGTTACTTTCGACCCTACCGACTCTACCGTCAACGAGCATGACGCTGATCGCACCGACAACGGGGAGGAATCGCCAGAGAATAACACTGGCGGCGAGTCCGAGACTGCCCCCGCGCAGGACCCAGACAACAATGGCGTAAGGCTAACGCTGAAGGATCTGGAGCACAGGAAGAGCTTTGATGATTCGAACCTCGGCGAGGCGTCAACCATGGTAACGCAGGTGAAGAATACCCGACGGCCAACAAGAAGTCTTTCCGAGCAAACCACCCAAAGCGACACGGCGCAAATGGAAGGGGACGAGGCGACAGAATCTCTAGACGCCGAGGATGAGGTGTACATCAGAGATGCCTACCTTGTCTTTCGGTCCTTTTGCAACCTGGCCACGAAAGTCCTTCCTCAAGATCAGCTTTATGATCATAGAGGCCAACATATGCGATCGAAAATGATATCACTTCATCTAACGCGCATATTATTAAATAACCACATTGCCGTTTTCACCTCGCCGCTTTGTACTATCACGAATACCAAAAGCAACGAACCTACCACTTTCTTACAGGCAGTCAAATTTTATCTCTGTCTCACTATCACGAGGAACGGTGCGAGCTCAGTAGACAAAGTTTTTGAAGTCTGTTGCGAGATCTTCTGGCTCATGTTGAAATTCATGCGTGCGCCCTTCAAGGTTAGTACAGCCACACGTCAGAAGTTTTTTAGTTGTATGCTGAATGTTTCCGCAGAAAGAAATAGAGGTTTTCCTCAACGAGATTTACCTTGCCCTCCTCGCACGGCGAACTGCACCCCTTACGCAAAAGTTGTACTTCCTGAGCATACTAACAAGATTCTGTGGCGATCCTCGAGGCCTAGTCGAGCTATATCTCAATTATGACTGCGCGTCCCAAGTTGACAACATCTTCCAGACTATCATCGAAGATTTATCTAGACTTGCTATCGCACCCGTTACCATAACATCAGCACAGGAACAACAGTTCGAGGAGAAGATGTCGAATGCCCAGATGAGTTCGGAATGGCAGCTGAAGGGTATGCTCCCGCCACCACTCAATGTGCGCGACATTGTGCCCCCCACGGAACCAGAGTCCGAGATCCCTAAGGAATACGTAATCAAACGGGCGGCGTTAGATTCGCTCGTGGAGGCTTTGCGTTCACTTCTCAATTGGTCCATGGCAGGCCGCCCGAACGCGAATGGAGTCGGGGAAACCGAAACGCGTGCCTCGACCGAAGACGTGCGCGAGTCGATAGACCCCTCTATTACAGACAGCAACTCTCGGGAGACTCCTATCCCCCCATCTACTCCTGTGATTGAGGACGATCCAGCGCAGCTCGAGAAGGAGAAGGCAAGGAAGACTGCGCTGACTAACGGCATCCGGCAGTTCAACTTCAAGCCCAAACGCGGCATTAGGTTCCTTCTCCAATCCGGCTTCATTCCGAGTGACAGTCCACAGGATATTGCCAAATTCTTGCTCTCGGATGACCGCCTCGACAAGGCGCAAATAGGCGAATACCTAGGCGAAGGCGATCCCAAGAACATTGAAATCATGCATGCGTTTGTTGATACCATGGAGTTTACTAGAAGGCGTTTTGTTGATTCCCTTCGTCAATTCCTGCAGTCCTTCCGTCTACCGGGTGAAGCACAGAAGATTGATCGTTTCATGTTGAAGTTCGCTGATCGTTATGTGGCTGGGAATCCGAATGCCTTTGCAAATGCTGAAACCGCATATGTGTTAGCCTACTCGGTGATTTTACTGAACACCGATCTGCATAGCACCAAGATTGCCAAGCGAATGACCAAGGAAGATTTCATCAGAAACAACCGGGGTATCAACGACAATGCCGACTTACCCCCCGAGTATCTCACTGGTATATATGACGAGATCGCTAATAACGAGATTGTCCTAAAGAGTGAGCGAGATGCTGCTGCTATTGCCGGGAACCTTCCCACACAACCAACAGGCTTTGCAGCCGGGCTGGGGCAAGCTCTCTCTAATGTCGGCAGAGACCTTCAACGGGAAGCGTATGTGCAACAATCCCAGGAAATTTCATTGCGGTCGGAGCAGCTATTTAAGAATCTGTTCAAAAGTCAACGGAAGAACGCAGAGAGGTCGGGTATAAAATTCATCCCCGCAACTTCTTTCAAGCATGTGGAATCCATGTTTGATGTAACGTGGATGTCCTTCTTCTCGGCATTCTCAAGTCAGATGCAAAACGCGCAGAACTTAGAAGTTAACAAGCTTTGTCTGGAGGGCATGAAGCAAGCCACCCGGATTGCCTGTTTGTTTGACCTTGCGACGCCACGTGAGGCTTTTATGTCCGCTTTGAAAAATGCTACGAACTTGAACAACCCGCAAGAGATCTTAGCCAAAAATGTTGAGGCCTTGAAGGTCATTTTAGATCTTGGCCAGACAGAAGGGAATAGTCTGAGGGAATCTTGGAAGGATATCCTGATGTGTATCAGTCAATTGGACAGATTGCAGCTGATCTCGGGTGGTGTTGATGAAGGTGCCATTCCCGACGTTTCGAAGGCTCGCTTTGTGCCGCCCGAAAAATCCAACACTGGGGACTCCCGGAAATCTGCAGCGTTGGCACGCCGACGGAATCGGTCCAACCCTGGCTCGAAAGGCTTTTCGACGGAGATTGCCCTTGAGAGCAGGTCCGATGAAGTCGTCAAGAGCATCGATCGTATTTTCAGCAACACTGCCAACCTCCACGGAGAGGCCATCGTTCACTTTGCCAAGGCTCTTACTGAAGTCAGCTGGGACGAGATCAAGGTATCCGGTTCGAATGATTCTCCCCGCACTTATAGTTTGCAGAAAATCGTCGAGATCAGTTACTACAATATGACGCGTGTCCGTTTCGAATGGACCAATATATGGGCTGTACTTGGCGAGCATTTCAACAAAGTCGGATGCCACGTCAATACTGCCATTGTCTATTTTGCGCTAGATTCCTTGCGGCAGCTGTCAATGCGCTTCATGGAGATTGAGGAACTTCCTGGATTCAAATTCCAAAAGGACTTCTTGAAGCCCTTCGAGCACATTATGGCGAACTCAACTAATCTAACAGTCAAAGATATGGCCCTGAGATGCTTGGCACAAATGATTCAAGCCCGAGGGGAAAACATCCGCTCTGGCTGGCGGACTATGTTCGGGGCCTTCACAGTCGCAGCTCGGGATCCAAATGAAACCATCGTCAATTTGGCTTTCGAGAACGTGACTCTCGTTTACAAAACTCGTTTCGGTGTTGTCATATCCCAGGGCGCCTTCACGGATTTGATCGTTTGTCTCACCGAGTTCTCAAAGAACATTCGGTTCCAGAAGAAGAGCTTACAGGCTATGGAGACCTTGAAGTCGATCATACCACGTATGCTCAAAACACCAGAATGTCCCTTGTCGAGTAACGCGAGAGCTGAGCTGAAATCCTCGGACCCGTTGTCGAGGCAAAGTGGCACGTCGTTGGAGGAAGGTTTCTGGTTCCCTATACTATTTGCCTTCCACGACGTCCTGATGACGGGAGAAGATCTCGAGGTCCGCTCAAACGCGCTCAGCTATTTCTTTGAAGCTCTCATTAGGTATGGGGGTGACTTCCCATCGGACTTCTGGGATATATTGTGGAGGCAGCAACTCTACCCCATCTTCATGGTTCTTCGGTCTAGACCTGAAATGACTAATGCTCTCAATCATGAAGAGTTGTCTGTGTGGCTTTCTACCACCATGATACAGGCTCTGCGTAATATGATTGTGCTCTTCACTCACTATTTTGACGCGTTGGAATATATGCTGGATCGGTTCTTAGAGCTTTTGGGGCTCTGCATCTGTCAAGAGAACGACACGATTGCCCGCATAGGCAGCAATTGTCTACAGCAGCTGATCTTACAGAATGTCACCAAGTTTAGTGCAGAGCACTGGACGAAAGTTGTCGGGTCTTTCTGCGAACTGTTCGAAAGGACAACCGCATACCAACTCTTTTCGGCCGCGACCACTCATGCTTCAACAAACTCCCTATCAGCACCAACGCCGAATGGCCTGGGCTTCGACATACCACTAACACCAACTGTCGAGGCACCAGAAGATCCTATGTCGGAAGCGAACGGTGTCGTGGAAAGCGGAGAGAGTGCGGTGGTTGACTCCGTAGCAACCGCGGCTCTGTCACCACATCCCGATCACTCATCACACACGCGGAGGCCTTCAGTCGCATCGGCACCTTTGGAGGATTATAAACCGGCGTCCTCTTTACAACAACAGCCCGTCGTAGTCACGGCAGCCCGTCGACGTTTCTTCAACCGTATAATATCTCGTTGTGTCTTGCAACTCCTCATGATAGAGACGGTGAATGAGCTGTTTTCCAACGATACCGTCTATGCGCAGATTCCATCAACGGAATTACTCCGTCTGATGGCATTACTTAAGAAATCATTCTTATTCGCCAGGCGGTTCAATGAGGATAAGGACCTACGAATGAGATTGTGGCGCGAAGGTTTCATGAAGCAGCCGCCTAATCTTCTGAAGCAAGAGAGCGGTGCCGCGGCAACGTATATCCAGATTCTATTCCGGATGTTCGGTGACACATCGCCATCGCGAGCGGAGAGCAGACCGGAGGTAGAAAAAGCAATCGTACCTCTATGCAAAGACGTTATTAAAGGATACCTGGCTCTCGAGGAGGAATCACAGCAGCGGAACCTCGGTGCCTGGCGTCCTGTGGTTGTGGATGTGCTAGAGGGTTACGCGACGTGGCCTGAAGCTGAATTCAAAAAACATATCTCTGGTTTCTACCCCTTAGCTGTGGAGTTACTGGGGAAAGAGATCGGGGCGGATATACGCGGGGCGCTTTTGAGTGTTTTGAGAAGAGTTGGGGAGGTTGCGCTGGGTATTGAGGGCATGACTGCTGGCGGTCGCAGACAGAGTGTTGTGAGCGTGGCTACGGAGACGCCTATAGTGGACCCGAACCATGGCGAGGAAGATGGGGAGATGGGGACGCAGGAGATGAGGGGTTGAAGTTGACTAATGCTTCTTCTTCATGGTATGATATTTGTACCTTTTAATCTTCGTGGCCCGCGATTGAAAAATTTTTTTTTTTTTTTCCGGTCTGCCGTTTCTTTTTAACCTACTTTTCATCATGTCAGGGGAAAAAAGGATTGATGGGCTGTGGAACAAGATTACCTAGAACTCTCTTCGCATCGCTGGAACGACTGGTGTTCGGGATGCTTTATACGCGTATAGGTAGAACATATACGCCCCACGACATTTTGTGATTATCGTTGTTGTCATTGTTTTTCTTTTCGTTTACGCTACGTCTGTATAAAAGTCCATTGAGAAATTGTGTGTGTGAGAGAGAAAGAAAGAGAGAGAGAGAGAGAGAGGCGGTGGGAATCCGATCTGGTTGTGGCGATGCTATATAAAAGTTTCTACACATTACTTTCCAACTTCTAACCTAAGGTTAGGTGCGTAGTAGTTAAAGTGAAGCTGTTCAAATGTGGGCTAATTAGTTATCAGACAACTGTTTTGTACGCTTGGGACTTTCTCGATTTGTCTGTCATACAAGTCAAGGCAAAGCCCGTAACCTAGGTTAGATACCTATGTAAAATGCTCGTTTGTCAATGGAGATTTTGCTCTCCATCATATACCTATCCTGCGCCATAGATCTACTGGTACTATAACTACTAACTACTACTAACTGCTAGGAGAATGCCTAGACATCTAGGTTAGATATCTATATAGATAATTGATTTCCTCAGTCAGATTATCGAGGGAGCAGACCGCGCTCTGGACAGATGGATGGGTTCGCAATGTAACGGAATCGGTAGTTATAATCAAGCAAGCAAAGCAAACAAGCAAGCAAAGCAAGCAAAGCAAATCTGTAGATAGTAAATCCAGTTAGGTCACTTACCTAACCTTACCTATGTAGGGAATATTTATATAAGTCTTACCTACCTAGGAATCAACTATCCGCGGCCGGGAAGGAGAAAAAAGGGATCATAAAACCAGGCACCCCGTAGATGGTCCCTTCCATAGGTATTACCTTATCTATCCAGATGAAGGATTCGTGAGACCCGAGATATTGATATACCTTTTTCTTTCCTTTTTTATTTTTTTTTTTTTTTTTATACACACACACACCAAGTCCTTCTATGTAAGACGGCAATGAGCATGGGCATGAGCAAGAACAACACAATATCCTATACAAAACCCCTTAAGAAGTCGACTTTAAAACTTAGGTTTACTACTACAATATATTCCTCGCCCCTTAATATCGCCTGGAGGGAACCTTGCCCTCTCGCCCGTCCCGTCAAGACTCCAAGTTCGCGTTGATATTATACTGACCGGTGCGAGTAAGGATAAAAAAGATATAAAGGGTGGGCGGGAATCACCAGCACAGCGGGCTATTGCCACAAGCCAACCTAGGTACCGGGCCACAGTAGTGCTAATGCAACAAGGGACGTATGCCCCCAATAGTTCCCGCCCTGAATAGACAAGACCCCGGGAAATCCGGATCATAGGCCGCGTGGGAATTGTTCCCCGGCGCTGCGGCACCCCGGGCTTAGTGAGCCATATCTCGGGGTCCCTTCCGGGGTTCCTTCCCGGGCTGGGGGGCTTCCCAATTACGTACGTACGTACGTACAGCGACGGGATCCCGTTGCCGGCTATATGTACTGGGACCCCTATGTCAAGCCCTTCTTCAGGGAATCAAGATGAATCCAGTAACTAAAACCCCCCAAGACACCGAGTTGAACTTTGAGAACCTGCCCAAGACCCAAAACTCCAGATAACGAACGACAAATCAAGAATCATTCATTATACCCCGGCGGCAAAGGCCATTCATCCAACAGTTCCTGCTTCCAATTCTCCCCATGCGTAGCCGCCCAAATCTTCGCAATATCCCTACTAACCTCCTCACTCACATCCGTCCATTCGTCTTCCTTTGTCTTCGCCCGATGTCTCGATATCGTAGTAATATCGAAACAGTGTCCTGCCCATACACCCCTGGATATATTCGTCGGGTCCGCTATTCCCACCTCGGCCGATGACGACCAGCAAACACGCGACAAAATGACTTCTCCGAAACCGAGGACTTTGACGTCGGGACCTTGCACGTAGCCTGGACATAGAGCGATAGCTTCGGCGCGGACGAATTGTTTCGCGGTCAGATTACGCAGGATCCATTGTTCGGTTTTGGGGAAGTAGGTGCTGGTTTCACGTCGGAGCTGGGATCTGATGTGTCGGAAGGCCGGGTCTTTACTTAGGCCGCGTCGATCGCAGGCTGCGAACAGCGAACACTCCATTTCGAAAATGGGCTCGTCGTCGTTCATTACCTTTACCAGCCGGCGGCCGCTAAGCGGGAACCAGCCTTCTGTGCGTATGAAAGTGAGGGGATCGTGCGCGGGTGGCTCTCGGTATGCGTTCTCCTTTTCCCTAACTAGGGCCTGAAGCTCGTCTTCGGTGTGGAATCCTGGGGGGAAGTCGCCTGGCTCATGACAATCGCCTACACAGACTAAGCTCGTGCCGACCCATCGCCCAAAAGGCGCCGTGTAATACTTGTCCACGAATTCGCCGGCTATGGACCAGTAGTACTGGTTTGTCATGCCAAGGGAAATGACGTCCAGAACGCTCTTTATGAATGTAAAGATGAGGTGGTGCACTTCTCTGGGAAGACTGGACAAGGTGATGGCGCCGCTAGAGGTCTGTGTGGTTTTAGGCCGTGGTGAATCGACTCGGGCCTTGTCGTCACTGCTCCCTTTGACTCCAGGCTCATCGGTACCCGGCGTCTTGGAAGAACTTGGCAGGGCATTCACGTCAATGCCGAGATTACTGCTCGCTTGGAGCGGCAAAGACCGGCCACGGGGTCGCTTAACTGGGATAACTAGAAGACGTATGAGATCTTTTCCTGAACCATCGAAAAGTATGTCGCCGAGCTCCCCTTGCCACCACATAGTCCGCTCAATGCGGGGGGCCACGAGCTGGAATTCCTGGACCATCGTGAGATCCTTGACATAGAAGACTCCCTGGATGATGAATGCAAAGGCAGCTCGTGTCCTCCGTGATCTCGAAAAAACAAGTTCGATGGATTTGATCTATGTCATAGCTATTCCGTAGTGCACGAGTCAGTGAGCTTGTCTATAAGTAGACCGGATAGTATAATCCCATCGGGCGCTCAACACCCCGACTTGAGCGTACTGCGCATAATTGCAATAATGTGACCGAATTGCGAGAGTAATGCAAGATTCGAGATGATTAGGCGTATATGTACGTAACGAAGGTACGAGCAGCCGTCCGGATCGGGTCGTCAAAATATGTTAATTCGTGTTGTCCAGGGGTTTGTATTTACAACCTCTGAACGCAGGGGTTGATTTTGGTAATTCGAGTTGCGACCGTATATGCGCGGCGCCCACTTGAGGCGGGGCCCGGGACTCAATAAGTGTCTGGCTTGCGGGCCACACGCAACGTCAAAAGCAGAGTAGGGTACATGTTGTGACTTGGCTGCCGTTGTCGCGTCATTTGTCGCGGTCAGACTCGGGTCGCAGCTCCGGAAGCCTGGCATTCGGAACCATGTCAACACTGGTCGGCAGTGGGCACTGACCGGCATCAGGATCTTGCTGACCGAGCGCCGCAAATGTCTCGGAGAACTAGATGTATGACAGCGTCCACCCTTGGCATACGAGCAGAAGAAGCAATCATAGCTAACACAAAAGCAATAGCGTAATTCAGGCGCCTCTTATCCTTAAGAACAAGGAATCCAGAGGTTGACTTTGACCGATTAGGTCGTCAATCTTGACCAAAGTCACCCGTAGCCATTGCGCACACAATAGCGAATCCCATAACAGTTTGACGAGGGATGATCGGATATCTAGTTGAGATACGCACGTCTAACGATTATCAAGGCAATGAGCCCGCCTTTAATCATAAGGGCCCAGGCGGTATTGCATGCCTAGTCTGAGACTCTTCATAGGGTATATCTACGCCGGTCTTGTATATTTAAACACAGGAATCTCGTGGTTTAAGTCAAAGTCGATACAAGCCATACAGTCGTGTCGAATGAGATGCGGCCTTACTCCGCTGAGATGGAATGTATGAATTGTCGTAGTTCGTCTGCTTCCTCGGGTACTGTGCGCTCGGGAAGGCTCAATATGGCGTCTTTCAAGGTGTCATCTCGCTGGGTTGCATCGCGATAAAGCTGCCGAAGGGTACCGGTCTTATGTGTCGAGAAAGGGGTAATCCGCTGAACGCTTAGTAAAGTCTCGAAAAAGTCAATCAGGCTCAGATGCATCAACGCGTCACTCTTATCGATCATATGGAGGGCCCCGAATGACAATAGGCCGCCCTCACTGGGGTTGCCGCTCTCCGGCTTCGCATACCGTTGGTGAAGTTCCGGGAATTCAGTCACGGTTATGGCCTGGAAGTTGAGAACTGAAAGGCGAGGCAGGATACGAAGCAAACGGCCCTGAGCGAGCGACAGCTGACGGGGAGTCAGCCCACCCGGCTCACCCTGATGTGGGCCGCTGCTGCATAAGGAGAGAAGAAGGTTGTAAATATCACGATCGTGAAATAACCTCCTCCACATGAATGCTTGACCTAGGGGCCTGCGGACGGAGATCTCAACACCGCTCATAGCTAGACCCTGAGGTGGACGGGTGTCGGAGTCGACGTCGAGCAGATCGCCAAGAACCTTGGTGCCCTTTTCGCCCACTTCGACCTGAGGCGCACTCAGCCATTGGGTTATAAAGGCGGCAACTATGTCCTTCATGGCTGCGAGAATGGCGGCGTCGCTGGGCGACTTCGTTGCCTTGGCGAGGATAGTCATGGCGAGCAGATTCGTGGATGGCGCCGGAGAACGCAAAGCTTGTATCAGAGCATCCTCGGAAGCTAAAGACATAACATTGGTAAAGCTGAGGGGGCCGAGCAGCTTGATAGCCAAGCTGCAGATGGCGGCGGGGTCATGTTGGAACTGTTTCAAGGCTTCAGTGATTTTTGGAAGGAGGCGAGGGATGAGGGGTGGGATGTTGGCGTCTGGAAAAGAGGGAGGTTAGAACGGAGCGCCGGCAACACGGGGAAAATTGTTTTACCTGTTAGTTGTAGCTCGACGTGGTCAAATAGAGTATTATCGCACGGGAGAGTCGGATCGCCAAGAAGTTGGTCAAGATGGCTCTCCAGGGCGTCGACACCCGTCACAGGAATCGTGTCCGTGTCCATATTGACAGCTATGCGACTCATGACGGGTGGGCGCAAAGAAGAAAGAGATCAGGGAGTGAAAATCGAAGTTGAAGTGGCCAAGAAGGACGAAGAGTTGATCCGGGAAGGTGGAGGTGTTGGTCACAGGTAGGAATAGGTATAGATACCTACCTACTAGATAAAGTATTGGACCTTGAGCTCCATGTAGATACTTAGGTATGTACTTAGGCATATTCACATAATCCGTAGTACGCTAACTGAGTTGGGTAGTGCTTGGAGGGGCAGGGAAAGGGAAGGTGGGTCTGTGCAATGAAAGGTGGAGTCCATGCCCCACCAAAAAAAGCCACGGGGGAAAAGGTGGATCCTCCAGGCCCGTGTTTGGGTCCCCCTCCAAAATTTGATCACTATCGCGAACCTTCACAGTCCTAACCTGAATTCTGAATCCCACTCTCCCTCAACATCTCTAACCCAACAAAGACTTAGCACTTTCTCCCATCGATATTAATTTGAAGCTCTATTGGGACCGAAGAATTATCCGTTACGACTAGGCGGTAATGCGCTGAGATGTCCGGTCGCGGTGGTAGAGGAGGCCGAGGTGGTGGCCGAGGTGGTAGTCGAGGGAAGCCAGCACCTCCTGGTATGCCCGGTGGAGATGATCCCAGTCTCATTGTCAACGATCAGCCCCAAGAGACATATCCGGTAGGTCAAAACCTGCTCATTTTTCCGGCTTGACGCGCCCTGCTAACGACATTCTATCGCAGAAAACCTACAAACCGCCCGTCGCTCCCCATCTCACACCGGCCGAAGAGCGCGCTGTCGCTTTTTTCGTCAAGTTCCGCCAGAATTACCGCAACACGCCCCTATATACCCACCGCCATGTCACCGCCGAGTTCCAGTCAGCGGGGGGGCCCGTCCTTGCTCGTCATGGCCTCTCCCAAATTAACGCGCGTTATAGCGTGAAGAACCGCGCCGCCGTCGATCCTTTTCTCTCCGTGCCCACATATAGCGAGCGCTTCGTCGACGACACGCGGACTCTGCCCAAACTTAAGGGCACACGGCCTTGGGTGAAAGATTTGTTTCCGGAAGAGCTGTGGGCGACAATAGAGGGTAAAGACAGTGGCGGCCCCAAAGGCGGCTTCCAGACTAAGGAAACTACAACCAAGACCTCTAGGCGGAGGGTGCCCGATGATGATGAAGAAGAGGTGCTTGGTGACGGCGAGGATGATGATGATCTTTTCGTCTCAGGACGGCCACAGAGGCGTCGTGAGAACGAGAGCGAGGAAGAGCGCAAGGCGCGCATCGAAGGGACTGGCAAGGACGCAGACAACGAGGATGGCGATGCCGGTGATGCCGAAGATGATGAAGAGGAAGAGATGGAAGTCGAGGACGACGACTATGATAGCGCCGAAGACGAGGAAGGCGGTGATTACAACGCCGAGGCATATTTCGACAACGGAGACGATGACGATTTCGGTGATGATGACGGAATCGGCGAGAGGTACGTTCACGCTTGTTTGAGAGAGTGGGCCGCTGCGGCCTTTAGGATTCTTATCAAATCAAATCATGACATGACGCGATTACTGACGTATTCCTCTATTTACAGTGCTATGGATTTCTAGCGATATGATGTCTCCCATCTGGTCGGGCTTTCACAAAATGCATGGGGAAAGGCGTTCAACTTGTTTTGTAGTACAGTGATCATAATCAGTGTGGCCATCTTACGGAGGTTTTGTCGACAATATACCCATAGCGCACGTCTTTCAGCCATTCAGTTTTCGATCGTACCCGTACCACCGCCGGTGTTCGTCTCGCTTACTTTGGACTTTGGACAGCCTCAACTTGTACGTTATACGGAGTATGCCAGCCTCTTCGTGTCAATTCAATGGATATAGTATGTAATGGGTAGCACTGACGTTTTGTGATGTACAGTGGGTCACAGAAAGTGACGCTCGCTCAGACTTGTTGCAAAAAAGACCACTTTTAAGAATCACCACCACGCATCAAAATGAGTATATTTCACTCCTAAAAAATGGACACGCATTGAAGAATGGCCGGCAACCGCATTAATACTTTTTTTCTAATTTACATCTACATTTTGGGGCCTACATCGTGGTTTTTATTCGAGCCCAAAATTCGGCTTTGAAAAAACGAGCGTCACTTTCTGTGACCCACTGTAGTATACTTTTACCTATATCACAACATGTTTGATATATTGCATACCTATTCCCGATGCTTTTCTTAACCGTCCCTGCGTTCGTGACCACGGATATGGTGATACTTTTTTTCGAAAGATGTCGAGTCTAGCCGCCGGAGGAGGATATGATCACTATTTCCCTCATTGACAACAATTTCGTGAGTTTTGGATGTTATATATCCGCAACCGCCGCCGCGAGACACTTCAAGCTGCTCTCGAGAATTCCTCCTTCCCATTGATAGCGTGTTTGATCCATCACCCGATATGGCTCAAGGTAAGGAAGGCTATCTAAATGATTGGCGACGACGACTCAACGCTAAATACCTACCTATAGCTTGTCTTGTCACTAAACTAGGTCCGGAAGGTGTTGGTGGAGTATTACCTGGTAAGTTGGCCGTGATAGGCTTCGCCTAGCTACCCGTAACTAACTAGGTTAGCGGGATGTTTGTCTCCACAACACGATGCGACCGTTGGTTTAGATAGATTGGCTCAGCGGTCTAATTGCACGTGGGTTCTGGTTTCGACAACGTCATAATGTCTAACATGGCAAATGGCCGGTCGACCCAAGCTCCCCCGCCTCCCCAATTCCCATTCCAATTCCCATTCCAATTCCTTTGGATCACAGGCAGATTGGAGAAGAGATAAGGAAGGGTAGGTACATGGGAATAGGTCACTGCGGTCTATAGTGCGGACTGCTACTGTACACAATCAATCTCGGAGGCCCCCATTCATACCACCATACCACCATGCAAGAGCTGGAATTCCCAGCACCAACACCAACACCAACAACAACAACAACGACAACGACAACTACATTGGTACACTTTTCTTCTCGAGCTTCTCAATTACTCTGTTTCGCTCTGCATTGCACATAAAATATCCGACTGGCCTGTCCGTCTATACAATCGGCCAATTAAATATCAACATCGAGAAGCATCGTGTCAATGGCGCGATCTACCTGGAGTAGTCTAATCGGCTGGGACCGGTCCCCAGGCGGCTGGTCCATTGACGAACAACGACAACGCCGTAAGTCACATCCCAATGTCAATACACTGCCCGAAGCATAGAACCGAACTACCAGCTAATATCTCCTCCCCATAGTCCTCCCCTTCCACCGAGCCCAATCAGTCCAATCAGCCTATCCAGCCGAAGAAGTGACAAAAGTCGCCTTACGACTCCGCTTCCTCGTACAAGAGAGTGTACCCTGCGAACTGGAAGAACACCAGATCACCCAGCCTCATAGTCGGGTTATCACGCAGAGCGTTATTCAAGCTGCCAGGGAAGCTGCCGATCCGGAATTCCGCCCCTGTGTGGTGTTTTGCTTGCTTGTGGTTAAGCATTGGTTTCTCAGACAGGCGCTGAGGGAGCTCTGGGATGCTACGCTACATGAGCTGCGGGCTACTGCTTGTGAAGTTATTGCGAAACATATGTGAGTTTGCCTGCCTTGGTGTAATTATGCGGATGTATCTGGGGGAGATATATATACTGGGGGTGTTTGTGGGGGGTTGATCTTGCTGACTGGAAATAGTATCGAAGATGAAGAGGACACGTCGTTCCTGATGCATACTGTCTTGCTGAAGCGGTATTCGATTCTCGTCGGTGGCAAACCGACTGTTCCTGTGAACGTCATTGAGAAAGCTGTTGATCTACATGCCCTGCGCGTCATTGGGTCCTCGGGCTATCAGAAATGTCTGAGTTATCTCTGGCGCGGATGGCTCGTACAGGATGAGAATGACCCGGCTAGTTTTGTTGATTATAAGGATCGCGACAACGAGTCGTTTTGGGCGCATATGGATCCGGACCGCATGCGTGCCCCTAGGTACCAAAATGCCTGCCTGCTCTTGATCTCGGTGCTGTACTTGGCCCTGTACACGGGCGCCATTAACAGCATTAACCCGGGCGGTGATCTCGATCTTATTGAGATCCTGCTGTACATCTTCACCTTTGGCTTCATCTTCGATGAGCTGACGAAGCTGTACAAGGCCGGCTATCATATCCTTGGTTTCTGGAATGCCTTCAATAGCACGCTGTACGTACTATTGATGGTCTCGCTAGGTCTACGCTTCGTGGCGCTATCATATCCCCGCGACGCCGAGGGCCGGCAATCCTTTAATATCCTCAGCTATAACTTCCTAGCATTCACAGCACCGATGTTCTGGGCGCGGATCCTGCTCTATCTGGATTCATTCCGCTTCTTCGGCGCCATGCTCGTGGTGTTGAAGGTTATGATGAAAGAAAGCATCATCTTCTTTGCGCTGCTGGTTGTGGTGATCGTGGGCTTTTTGCAGGCGTTTATAGGGATGCATTATACGGAGGACATGAAGGGGGAAGATACGATTTTCATCGTGCAGGCCATGGCGAATGCGGTTATGCAGAGTCCGGATTTCACGGGGTTTGAGAGGTTTAGTCCGCCGTTTGGGATTATCCTTTATTATTGTTTTACCTTTGTGGTTATGGTATGTTTTTTTTTACCTGGCGCGTTCCGCGGAGGTGTTTGAACGACGAAAAAGATGACTGACCCAAAAAAAATTTAAAAATTTGTGCAGGTCATCCTCCTCAACGTGCTCATAGCCCTCTACAACAGCGCCTACCAGGACATCTACGACAACTCGGACGACGAATACCTAGCGCTCTTCGCACAGAAGACCATGCAGTTCGTCCGCGCACCCGACGAAAACGTCTTCATCGCGCCCTTTAATCTCATTGAGATTTTCGTCTTGGTGATTCCGTTTGAATGGTGGGTGCCGAGAGAACAATATGAACGAATGAACGATGTCGTCATGGCGGTGTTGTACTCGCCCGTCCTGTTTTTCGCGGCCATCATTGAGGTTCGAAGCGCGAAGGCGGTCCGGCGGAATCGACGGCGAGGGGAAGAAGATGAGGGCACGACGGAGGAGTGGGATCAGATGGCGGACCTGGTCGATTTTGAAGAAGACGGATGGGCGAAGAAGGTGGGGGAGAGCAAGGCGAATGTTCGAGATGACCTGGCGGTGCTGGAGATTCGGCGGTTACAAAAGGATGTGAAGGCGTTGAGGGGATTGGTTGTGGAGTTGGGGAAGAGGTTGGGGGAGAAGAATGGGGATGGAGGTACCGGTGGTGGTGATGATGAATGAATGAATGGAACTCATAATATCTCTGTCTTTTTGTGTTTTCCTACCTACCTACCTTATCTCATAAAGTCATAGACAATACGAAATAGGTCAAGGGAAGAAGGGAAAAAAGCGAAAAAAAAAAAGGCAAAATAAAAGACGAGTCATGAATCATGGTATCATTGATCAAAAGTAATCCCGAACCAAAATCCATTTCATCCAGTTCCAGTTCCAATTATCTGGTTTCCTCTTTTTTTTCTCAAGTTTTTGCTTCATTATACAAGGTGACAAAACGCCAAGTCATCCATCATGGGCACGTTGAATTGCAAATTTGGTTCAATTTTTATGTTCAAGAAATTCAGCCACCCTGTAGCCGATTACTCTTTCCCATCTCTGATGCTAGAAAAATCTCTATAGACTACGAGCGCTTAGAATTGCCTCTTTCTATATCGCCATCTTCACTAGGGGAGACGGCACGGGGCGCGGCCTTCTCGACTAAGCCAGGACCCATGGCTTCGACGGCGTCGGCGTCGTAAGCTACGTCCATGCGTCGGGCCAGGTGTTCGGGGCCCAGGATGGTGAGTACAATGGTGTAGGCGTATACGGCGCCCATGAAAATGGCTACTACGATGCCGTAGTTGTATCTCGATACGCCGTTTTGTAGTGGCGGGAGAGGGAATCGTTCGCCGATGGTAGCCTCTATGGTAGAGCTGGCAGACGAGATGAGGTTGCCGAGCTGGTACGCGGAGCCGACGACAAAGGTTCGGAAAGCACCAGGTGAGAGTTCCATTAGGTGGACCGGGATGACACCCCAAGCACCCTGCACGGCGAACTGCTCAAAGAAGGCAGCAGCAATAATCCTCTCGTTGGACACAAAGCCGTAAGGGTAGAGCAGCGCACCGCCGAATATGCACATGACGATGATGCTGAATCGTCGGCCAAAGATTTGCGAGCAAAACCCGACGACGGTGCCTCCAGTGATGGCGCCCAAATTCGCAACAACTTGCGTGATGGTGACCTGGTTGGGGTTGAACCCGAACTGGTTTTTGAGTAAAGTGGGATAGAGATCCTGCGAGCCGTGAGACATGAAATTGAAGCCAGCCATGAGGAGGACAAGGTAGATGAGGAGCAGCCAGTGACGCTTGACAGCCACCTTGCCCTCCGCAATGAAGGTCTTGCCGATACTTCCGTTGGCGCGGCGCAATTCTTGGTGGGCAATGTACGTGTTGGTCTCGGGCATGAAAAATCGGACGACGATGAAAATAATGGGAGGTGCCGATCCGAACCAGAAAAGAGGTCGCCATCCATGAGGCGTTGTGTTCACAAGGCCACGAGCAAACGCGGTAGCCAAAAGGTAACCAAGTGCGTAGCCCTGTTGCAGCATACCGCTGATCAATCCTCTGGCCTCATCGGGGATGTCTTCGAGGGCGGTCGCAGCAGCATTGCCGTAGAGGCCGCCCATGGCGATGCCAAAGAGGGCCCGGACGCCAAGAAACTGACTGTAGGTTTGGGTGAAGCCAGTAGCCTGATAAGCGCCATGTTAGCCAGTATTCTCTACCAGTGGTTTCAAAACGGATCTCGTTGATCAATCAATCGCGGGGAGAATTATGTAGATTGCCGACGAGAGATGCATATGTGATTGGCCGGCGCTGCATTCCTATCACCGTTGACCCGTTTACTTAATTAGGATGCCAAGTGATTTGGTGAAGATTCTCGGTTCTTGGCTGGTGTCGGTATCCACATGACCCTATGCGCCGAGAAATGCACATAATTCTGTTTGCATCATAGGCGTATCTGACAGACCTTGTTGGAGGAGAGGAGAAATGGGGTAAAAGTGGTTCATAGGGAAAATGCTGCGCACAACCGACTTACCAGTTCAATGATGATAAAGAGCAAGTTGTTGATAATGAAGGGCCATTTTCGACCGTAGCGATCGGCAGCAATACCAAAAATGATGGAGCCGACGGATCTCAGCAAGAGCACGAGTGTGATACCCCAAGTGATGTCAGCGACGCTCTTGTCAAAGGTTTTGGCCAAGTCCGATGCTGTTAATGAGACACTGAAGAAGTCGAAAGCATCCCAAGCCTGGATTCAAACTCACGGTCAGCAATTCAGCGTCGTTAGGGTTAGTGTGAGTATAAACGGGGATGAGCCTACCCAGGCAAAACAGGCAATGGAGAAGAAGCCCCAGTCGCGAGCGCTGAGCATTCTCAGCAGTCGGATAGGATTGGGGGCTTTGCGCATGGGAGGCTTGAGAGAGCTGATGCGCGTGGCCATGTAGGTGCCGACGGACATGCCATGATGAGGAGGATGAACATTCTCGTCGTCAGCCAAGTAGCTACTGTGAGCAGCTTCGTGGTGAGTGGCGGCCATGGCGGACACCGTAATTGTGCCTTGAAAGGGCAAGGCTCAAAATAGGCGAAGCAGAGCAGGCGACGGACCAGTAAGTAGGTAGAGGAGGAAAGGGCAAGGAATCAGAGTTATACCGTAGGAAATATTTATAGGGGATAGGCCCACGAGGCGAAAGCGATTACCTAGTTATTCTCGGCCGGCGGTGACGGGCAACATCCCCTGTGTCCTCCCCCGCAGCACACGCAGCGCCTACCCTACACACACTCACACTCACACTCCCACTCTCGCTCACGCTACGAGCAGACCTGACCGAGCAAGAACGAGCCCTGCATACCGTGCAGCCACTGTACGGAGTACCTTCCACACCAGCGCGGGATGTGGTGAGTACATCAGACATGTGACTTCGTTGGGGGATCTCTTTCGGAAGTTGCTGCTGTGGCTGCTCTGTCGCAGCTGCCGTCATGTTCAGCTTCTGTAGCCACGATCTCGTTGGGTACGGCAGGAGTGACCGGCCCCGAGGTACCAATCAAAAGCGGATGCGGAGAATAAAGACACGATAACACGGGCGAAGCATAAGTTCCATCTTCAGGAGCATTCCCTTTGTTAAGCCCAAGAGGGCAATCGTATCACAGCACGAGCGGCAAACTTCTGTACCTACATCCCCCGAGTATCGTGCCTGCTTCGAGCCGTCGGTGACTACTTTGCCTGGACATCTGAGAGAGTCAGAAACTGGGGTAAAGGGACAGGGATGGCAAGTCGAAGGATTCTAGATGCAAGACTTCCCCGCACTCCGCATCAAAACTGAATTAGACACTGTGTGTGGTCTTTTGTGTCTGCTGGAAAACGTTTTACTTGGCTTATTTGATCCCTTGAATTTGGGAGTCTTTGATAGTGAAGAGGGATAGGTACTTGCTCCAAGTTCCATGATCTGCGGTTGTATGTATGTAGATCCAAGAATGTGCCTGCTATGTACACTCCAGTGACGGGCTGCACCGGGAACCTGGTGTTGCAGTTGTACGGAACGCATCACAAGCTTTGTCATCTGCGGTGTTACGTGCAATCCGTACGGGAGAGCAACTGAGCTTGTTCGCGCGCGGATTTCAATCTTTACGAGTCCCGGCCCGAGTCCGTACACCAACCACACTTCACGATTACCTATTACCTATGACCTATGACCTGTTACCGCCGCCACCTATCCTGTCGACCCTCGAATGTCAACTTTCAAACCCCCCCGTGATTCTCGCCCTGCAAGGTGACCAATCTGACATCTTGGCAGCTTGCTTCATGATCTCATCTCATCTTTGTTTGCCTGTTTGTCTGTTCATTGTACAGTGCGTGCTACACCGTTACCGTTAGGATGAATCGTAGCGCAAATGCGCTGGACCAACGGACTTTCCCGCTTCAGTTAGTCCCGGCAGCTATAAAATTGGCGTTTAGATACCCCAAGGGAAGTAGCTCCACCGGCTATCTAGATCTAGCGTGCTGAATTGTTCACAGGAACATGAAGAATCTTCGCGATCACAGTGCAAGCTTCCGACGTCGATCTGCGACAAATGTGTTCCGATGCCGGTTCTGCGCTCGGGTCATCCATTCAGCCAGCTAATAAGTAGTATTATCAAGGACAACAAGCAACGACAACAGACAACAGACAAACCAACGCACCTATACGAGAAGAGAGCCAAGCACAATGTTCTTTAAACCTCTGTGTTTCATCAAAATTGGACATGCTTGACATGATCTCGACAATATAAGTATTGAAGTACTCTTCTAACCCTAACCCTGACCATGGTATTCCTCATAAGTGGACGAACATACCGACAACGACCTGCCTCCCATGGAGAATCGGTTGGCAATCATTCATTCATTGTTATTGCGGGACGACCTCATCAATACGAGTCGGCCCCATTCATCTGCACCTCTATCTTAGATGTCAGCTCGGTGTCAGGGGTTTCGACTCACCTGGATCATATGAACCTTCAGACTCCAAGTTCGCGAACGCATCATTCCGGCACGGAAATTCTTCCGTGTGATGGTTCTGTCGTGTGGGCGGAAGGGTCTCATGGCGAGTCGACACTGTCACCACGACGCCTTTGGATCGCCACATCGGGAATTCGTGATACGCACGTACCTTGCGCGACCTGTATGTAATTTAAGGCTCGGGTGCTACTGAATCCTCATGAGCCAACGTGGATGTGTGAAAGGATACACACGGGGTGAGACATCATAATGTCCATTGTCTATTCCGACGTCTCTTCGAACAATGCGGGACCGTCGTTGCAAATGCTTTGTTCTTCTCAGCCCCCGACCTTTGTCGAGCTGGGAAGCGTTCAGATAGTCTTGGTCGGATGACAAAGCAGAGGCCCTGTTTCAAGAACGATGGATAATGCCATTGTTTGAGTCGGGACATATAATGAATGGAGGTCTCCCCCCCTGGGGCCTTTTGACAATTACCCATTCGTATTCTATTTCTTGAGTACACTCGAATCACGGTCATTTTATTTCATTACAACCGAAAAGAAAAGAAGAGGAAAAGTCAACGGATCCTCGTTCGGGAGGGATAAGCATCTTCTTATTTTCAAGTTTTTTTTTTTTTAAAGAAAAAAAAAAGGGGCGAAACCCATTTCCCGCTAAAAAGAAAAAGAAAAACAAAAATGCCTTCACATCCAGATGCCGAACAAGTAGCCGAGACAGGCCGCTTGACTATCTCCTCGAGCATGATCATCTTTGTGTTCCTGACGCTTCCCCTGTGGGCGTTGATGGGCTTCCAGGTATACCAGTCGCGGAAGAAACGCAGCCGCTTGCCTGACCTGGAGACCGGGCACAAGGTGGGAACGGTCGATCCCAACCTACCGCTCGAAGATCTTCTCCAGGGGAAAGGGAAAGAGAAAGGGGAAGAGAAAGGGAAAGGGAAAGATAAAGTGAAAGGTAAGTCGCATCGTCGTCCTGCCCCGCCTTCTGACCATCCAGCGCGGCCGAGACCGATGAGCGTGGAGTCGTGGGAGGATTGGTCGCGGACGGATGTGCCGCCGTCGTTGAAGCCGGGCTTGGGACAGGTTACGGTCGATGAGAAGGGGCGGGTGAAGCTGAAGTCGGACCGGTCCCCGTTTCTGAGCCTGCGGCAGAAGATCGGACGGGTCTTTTACTCGTTTAGTGATTCGAGATCTGCTGCGGTTAATGTCACGCCTCCTGAAGGGCCTTGCGAACTTGCTGGGGATGCTCAGGAGGCGAAGAAGGAAGTGAAGGAGGCGAAGAAGGAGGTGAAGGAAGCGAAGAAGGAGGTGAAGGAAGCGAAGAGGGAAGGGAAGAGGGAAGTGAAAAGGGAAGACACCAAGAAGGTAAGAAGGGATGCCCGAAAGGATGCCACTCGGGAAAAGGCTCCTCCAGTCGACAAAGAGCTTCCTCTTGTGCCCCCCGCGGCTCCTGTACGAGCTCCGCCAGCGGTTCCTGAGCCTGTGGTTGTTCCTGCACCAGCGGTTTCGGAGGTTTCGGAGGGTTCGAAGGCTCCTGAGGTATCAGAGGTGTCAGAGGTGTCAGCAGCTCCTGAATCAGAGCCTGAAGCAGTGGTGCCCGAATCTGAATCAGAACCCCAAGCGGTGCCCGAGTCGAATGAGGAGACCATCAAGGTTGCTGCCGACTCTGAGATCCCCGGGACGGCGTTGTGAATGGCGGTGTAAAAAGGAAATACCAGAATAATGAAAGGTAGGTCAGAATGAAAGATTCAAGTTGAATTTTTATTTTTATTTTTTATTTTTTTATTCTACATGTAGTGTTGTGTAATATTGAGGACGTGAATCAATCTACCCAATAGAGTCGTCGAGTAAAGAGTCGGAGCCGGCATACAAAGTAAGAAAGTAGGTAAGAGAATCGAAACGCACAAGTATAGCCGATGTGGATTTTCTCTCATGACTTGCGACTTCTTGCGGCTTCTTCCTCGGCAAAAAGCCCGCCAAGGTTCGAGATGTCCGACTTTTGAGTGTCAGTGAGCAGGATAAGGATATATTGATAGTAGCGTGGACAAGGTAGTAGTAGTTAGTATAGTAGGTAGAGAGATGGATGAACCTGGTTAAAAAAAAGAGCTTGATTTCCGTTAATTAAAAAAATATGGGAGGAAGCTTCTCAGCCAATGTCGATCTTTGTCTATCTCCCTCCATATTCAGAGGCTATTAATACCTAATCATATCGTTGTTTTTTTTTTCATACATCTGGGGCCGTTACGACTCTATTGCTGCCTAACTGGAAAAAGGGCACTTTCTGCTCTCACTCGCTGCTGATTTATGCGAGATGATACCATGTGAAAAGTCATCGCGAGCAAGAGACAAAACGGGCTATCCCGTCGGACGAGGAAGGGGGGGAGGGGGAGGGGTTGAAATTCATATATTAAATATATATATATATATATATATATATATTGCCGTCACATTACGGGGGATGTCCTTGACGAAATGATCCATGGGGCGGGAGACCAGAATGCGTATGCCGATCCGTAACTCGTTCGAGTCTTGGGTTTATCTATGCTCCCGAGACGCCACATTCCGTCCAGGGAGGTCGCACAGCTCTTTTTCTTTTGTTGGGGGGGGGAGGAGGGGGATTTTGGATTTTGGATTTTGGAGGTGGGTCTATAGATTATTCGTCTCGCAATGCGAAAGATTTAATTTTTATGCGATATATTGTTGGGTTTTTGGGGGGCCTGGTTGGGAAGGGCTCTTTTGGCTTGTGCTAGATGGTGGGAAAAAGGGTGGAAGGGTATATTAGATGTGAGGGATGTGAGAGGTGTGAGATGTGAAGGGGGATGGGGGAGATTTAGTTTCTATAAACTGGTTATATAGATGAGTTAGATAGATCGCGGTTTAATCGGGAATCTCCAAGTGTGGGAAGCGCTCTTTTTCGTTAAGCTTGCCTGTCTACCTAACAGTATTTTTTCTTGACGATACAAAACACGACAATACAGGCTCATTGCGCTGAATCTGAACGAAGGAAGGAAAAACGAACTCACATACTCGCTTTGGCACGGAAACATGGCGCCGACTGAGGAGCAGGAGTTCGGCATGAAAAGGCACTGGAAAGCCCTACTCATCGTCTCCTTTGTCTCATTGAGCTCGTTCCAATATGGTGTCGACTTCGGCATCATCGGTGGTCTACAAGCGATGGTGGGATTCCTTCAAGTTGAGTCACCCCTTTTCCTCTTCCTCTTCCTCTTCCTCTTAACACATCTCTCTCTCTCTCTCTCTCTCTCTCTATTTATTTCCTACTGACTCACACGAGCGACCAGGTCTTCGGCCAAAGAGACCCATCAACGCCCATCGGCTGGAACATCAGCGCCGAACGCCAACAGCTCATCTCCTCGCTCATGATCCTCGGGGCCTTCATATCATCGTTTACAGCGGGCTTCACGGCACGGTACTTTGGGCGGAAAGTCTCGCTGTGGATTGCGTGTGTGGGGGTTTTTGTCGCGACGGCGCTGATGCAGAGCACCACGAGTATCGGAGGCGTTTATGCTGGGCGGGTGATTATCGGGCTTGCGAACGGGTTGCTTATGACGCATGCGCAGCTTTATATCCAGGTGAGTTGATGGAATGAAGGCGTGAGTGAGGGAGGGAGGGAGTGAGGGAGGGAAAGTTAGGGGCTTTGTTGAGAGGGAGATTGTGAGATGAAGCTGATGTGTGTGTGTGTGTGTGCTGGTGGATAGGAATGTTCTCCTGCCCAGTATAGAGGGTTCGGGATCTCGCTTTTCACGTATTGGGTCTCGGTCGGTAAGTCAAGCGTGTTATTTATTCTCGTCGGGCTTGGAAAAAGAAATTGATCGTGAGAATAGGATCGCTGGTGGGCACGGTCGTCGACAATTTCGCGGCGAAGATCCTGAACAAGAACGCGTATATCATCCCGCTGGGCGTGGTTCACGTCGTCCCTTTTATACTGACGATTGGACTGTTTTTCATTCCGGAGAGTCCGAGGTGGTTAGCTACTAGGTGAGTGCTATGGTTTGGCTATTCGATTTTCTTTTTTCCTCATTTATTGTACGTTGGAGGCAGGGCTAATGGTTTGCAGTAAGTCATCCTTCATCTCTAAGACCTCAGGAGTCAGACTGGCTTCAGCTGGCTTCTTTGAACGCGTGATGGAGGAATGCTTTACTTATACTCGTCCAGGAGGCAGAATGAGCGAAGCCGAACGAGCCCTTCGACGACTGAGACCTCAAGGCTGGTCCATTTCAAAAGAGCTGGACGAGATGAACAGGGCCTTAGACGCAGAAATCCGACTTCAATCCAGTGTGGGATATGCGACGTTATTTCGAAACCCAGTTGATCGTCGTCGAACGATCATCTCGGTCCTGGCGTTGACCACACAAGCTGCGTCGGGGTCTATGTTTGTGATTTGTGCGTTTTCTTTCTTTTTTTTTCTTTTTTTTTCTTGTTTTTTACAATCGCCCCCCCTTTCTTCATTTACTGGGAGCAAGCTGGGAGCTGACAGTAAGGTTGGTGATCCAAACAAAAAAGCATATGGAACATACTTCTTCGAAATGGCAAATGTAGGAAACGCATTCGAGAACTCGTGTATATTGACTGGCGTCGGCGTCGCCGCCCTTCTATTCAACACCTCCATCATCACTAAATACGGTCGTCGACGCGTCATGATGCTCACGGGGTTCATTCTCTGCGGTCTTGCGCAGCTCGGAATGGGCATCGCATATACAGTCGAGCCGGGAAGTAGGAGGACTGGGAAGGTGATCGTGGGACTGAGTGTGCTCTATGTCGTATCGTATAGCGCACTCGTCAATACGTATGCGTGGCTTTGCGGAGGCGAGCTGGCGTCGCAGAGGCTGAGAAGCCATACGTTTGGATTAGCGACGGCGGTGGGGTTTTTGGGCGCTTGGCTGATTGCCTTCACGGCGCCGTACTTCATCAATCCGGCTGCGCTGGGTTGGGGGCCGAAGTATTGTTTTGTTTGGACGGGGAGTTGTGCGGTCACTGCGGGCTGGATTTGGGGGTTTCTGCCAGAGGTTCAGGGGAGGACGTTGGAGGAAATTGATGAGATGGTGAGTTATTCTTTCTGTTTGAGCAGAGTCTCTTTCAAGCCGAGCGTTGATTTGGGTCTGAGGAGCGCGGTGCTGATATGGCGAATAGTTCGAGGCGGGGGTTGACGCGAGAAAGTTCCGCAAGTATCAATGCAGGAGACCTCGTGAGGTCAAGTTCGAGTCGATGGATGAAGAGTCTCGTGCGAAGGATCTCGAGTCTTGAGTTGAGCTACGACCTGTCAGCTCATGGATGGACGTGGAGTTCACCGATGGGAAAATCCGGGGGCCCGCTGTCGTGGCGCTTAAAGAAGCTCGCGCCTTATTTTCAGCGACTGTGATGGAAATCAGATGCTTTCACTGGACCAAATATCGATGGTCTAGGAGTTGGGTGAAGATACTGGGTGACGATACTGGGTGACGATACAAACGGAGGCAGATAGGGTAATGGGGAGGCCTTCATCGAGATGTTATTGACCTTAGACACGGAGGGGACGCTTGCAAATTGAAACTTTCATATATCATGGGTACCTATCTAATTATGGTATTCGGACTCGAACGCGGGTTCTCGACACCACTTCAATTCGTCGGCGTAGCTATATCACCCTCTCCGTCGTTGCATGTTGCCATAGAGGGCACTATACGGTGTCAGATGGATGTAGTTGAGAATCAAATCCATGGATGAAAGACTTGCTTGAGGGTGAGCATATCATACTACTTACAGAAGACCCCAGGCAATCAATCATGCCACAGGAACGAGACGGACAGGAAGAGGAGTCTTATCCCACACTATGTACAAGTTCTTCTGCCTGTTCACCCAATTCTTGCTGTCGAAGTCGGCAGTCTGCTTCATGTCAAAATTGAGAATCATGTGGGCCAAGATGAGGCGCATCTCGATGATTGCCAGGCTGAGGAGCGGTTAGTGAGTTCTGCTTCTGTGTATGTTGTATGTGTATAATAAGATCTAATGAGAGACCGGTGGATGAGACTCACTTTTGACCGAGGCAATCTCTCGAGCCGATGAAGAAAGGCTTAAAGGCCTCTCGAGCATCATTTGCGTATCTCTCATCCTTCATAAAGCGCTCAGGGTGGAACTCGTTGGGGTCCTGTGGCCAAGAATTGACACGTTAGTTGGATCTCAATCTTCTTTCTCATATAGGTACGACTCTTCTCTCCCTCTCCCTCTCCCTCTCCCCCTCTCCCCCTCTCCCCCCTCTCACATCCCCTCACGCGATCAAAAGCGAAAAGAAGATCAGGACCTACCGTCCATAGTCCTGGTGCGCGATAAAGCGCCCATGTCCAGATACCAACTACGGTCTAAGCCACGCTGTTAGTTCAACCTCGTCAAGTGTGTGCGGCGACCGGTGCTTGCTTGCGTACGTTTTCAGGGACAGATACACCAGCAATAGTCGTCATCTTATCGGTAAAGCGCAGCGAGGGAGAGCCCGACTGAGGAAATATACGGAGGGCTTCGTTGATACAGGCAGCTAGATAAGGCAACTGCATCACGGCTTCGGCAGTTATCTGGCTTTCATTTTGGAATCTGGAGCGGACTTCAAGGGCCAGCTTGGCCAGCTTGTCCGGGTTGTCGATAAGACACGAGGTTACGGCCGTTAGGATGCCTGCGCTCGTCTCGGCACCCGCTCCGATGATGACAGTAGCGTTGGAGATGAGTTCGTCGATATCTGAGTTCTAGATCGGTCGGGTTAACAGATGGACATGATCAAATATTTCAGACGTCAAGACTCACTTTGGGGTCCTGTAGCTCGATCAAGGGGTTGATGAGGTCCGGTCGGTTACCAGTCTGGAGCCGTTTCTCGACCATGGGCTTTACCATGTCTCGGTGTAGACGCATCGGTCCTTTGCTCACCATAGCCACTACGGGGTTGAGAATGCTAGACAGAGTCGGGTACATGTTCAAGGCAGTGAGAACACCCATCGGCTTTCCTCCGTCAAGCATGGCCCCTATCCAGGGATGCAGGTCGTCGCCTTCGACACAATTGAAAGACTGGCCGAAGGCTAGATCGCATATGATGTCGAAGACGATGTACCGATACCACATCTCCATGTTGATGGGGCCTACTTTACTTTTCTCCCTCAGCCGGCGAGTCAACGAACGGATATACTTCATCATGATAGGCTCTTGGGCACGTAAAGACGCATCGGAAAACCCGGGCGAAAGGGCCTTGCGTAGAGCACGGTGGTGCTCTTTGCTGGTGGTATTCTGAAGGTGAGGCGGGATGAACGCTGGCACTCCATACATGCCAATCCCTAGAAAGATGAGTTAGACGGTGGCGAGAGCTGAATGCGATGATGAGGTTATATATATATATATATATAGAGGCATACATTTGGGGATCTCGGCAGTACCGCCGCCCATGATATCGTGCCAGGCACGAGGGTCCAGAAAAGCGAGCTCATTGGGAGCGAGACGAACAACAGGGCCATATTTCTCATGAAAGTATGCAGCGTCAAAGACAGCGGTGCCTCGAAGCACAGCCAGCGACCAAGGGATGCGGCTCACACGACGGAGTAAGGGCCCGGGGAACTGGGCGAGAGGGTGGAAGTAGAGATTGTAGATGACATGGTAGGAGAAATATAGTGCCGCCTGTAATGTACGGCAGACTGGTCAGCTCAAGTATCTCACTACTACCTACCTACCTCTCATCATATCAATCGACACATGGGTAAGAGAACATACGCCAGTGAGGAAAAGCCCAGTGAGGTTTGTGAAGTTGTCCATTTCAGGACAACGGTGCGCACAGTTCCGATGCCCCTCAGATTGCTGCCCGAAAGCAAAAGGTATGAGCAGTCGATGAGCAGTCGATGAGCGACTCGTGAGATGGCCACGAGGCACGTAATAAAGCTGACGGATCGAATGAGGCCGGAGACGTAATATGTCAGCTGCTGGGGAAAGATGAGCTTCTGTTGACAATCCGCGGCCGACCGTGGCCTTCCAGTACAGTAGGTAGGTAGGTGGCTCTTGTAGATGTCGGGCTGTCGGGCTGTCGGGCTGTCGGGCTACAGTCAGGGTCGGGTCGGGTCGGGTGTATGCTCTATATATACAAGCTGAATATGGGGGATAAGTCCCCTACTGGGTCTCCCTACCCAACTCAGTTCTAAGCGTGGTTGGCAACTAACCACCATGACCACCATAACCAGCAGTACCAACAGCTTCCCTTATACGCTGGCTGTAAGTATAGACGTATGATGCCCAGCATTTCAAGTTCATAACTTCATTCAAGACGGTCGGGACTCGAGACTTGGCCTCACTGGCAACTGCTCAGAGTGCGGGGCTCCATTACTCGTACTCAGTACTTCCATTCCACACCAAGGACGTATTCCAAATGACACCATCACGTCACTATGTGTATTTTGCTATTAAACGTGCCAGGCTGGCCGCTGCTGCAGGGACCGAGAGAGCTGTGCGATTCGGGGCATCTGTGATCCGGTTGGTAATGCCAATGGTGACAGGAGTAGCCAGCCACTCTCCAAACCTGTCCAAGAGAAGAGGGGCAGGTTATAGCCTGATAAGCCTATAGGTTGATTATAGTGGATGGTGGCGCCGTATCGGATGAACCGGCGGGCAGGTCTAGGGACTCATCAGTCACCGATGCGACCATACGATGCCAGAGAGCTTGTTGAAATAAGAACCAATGCACTACAGGCTATGCATACAACGCGGTATTGACTGATGATAATAATGAGAATGAGAATGATAATGAGAATAAGAGTGAGAGTAAGAATCAAAATGCCCGTTTTTACGGGTCAACTCGAGAGTTCCCGTCTGGTTGTTTGTGTTTGTTTCATTTCATCGTCAGGGCTAAATAGAGAGTTCTGGTCTGGTCAGTGGTTGCGAATGGAGATCCATTCACCCGGTATCCTCGAAATACCGGTAACTTAATGTCTGCATTGCATAACTACGGACCTAACCTTCGACGGACCTGAGTACAGGTACCTATCTAACCTACCTATCTAGGTAGTCTACCTAGTTAGCTAGGTAGGTACCTAGTTAACCGTATTAACCGCACTATCCCGTCATTGTACAGTGGGTCCCGTCACAGAAAGTGACGCTCACTCAGACTTGTTGCAAAAGAGACCACCTTCAAGAATTAACACCGCGCGTGAAAATGACAGTATGATACCCTCAAAGACTGGGTGTGCATTGGATACTAGCCAACAATTGCATGAATCCTTTTTTGTGAGCCATATCTATACCTATCTTACGTGCCCCCATCGTGGCGTTTATTTTAGCCCAAAATTCAGCTTGAAAAAATCGAGCGTCACTTTCTGTGACCCACTGTGTACGGACGAGGCAGGTGTGAGTGAGTGCCTATCTGTCGGCCTGCAGAGCTGGTCGGCCACTATTCGACAATCTGCCTCCAATTCCCTGCTGGGAAACTTGACTGGAGTCTGGAGCTGAGCCAGGCGGCCGAGCAAGTAATACTGTCGGTAGCGACTAGATACTACCTATGTACATACCTAGTAGATTCGTGCCGGGATCCTCAGGTAGTGTCTACCGGTATACTTAATGTATCCCGTCGGTCATTACCTTACCTAAGTACCTACCCATCTATCTACCTAACTATACCCACCTAGATAGTAAAACAATACATCATCAAAACAGCACCGAGCCGTCACGAATTACTTACATACAACAATACCCACAACAACCTATCAATCCATTCTGCCGCAAGTCTCCCGTCTGTCATTGGTACGTGTTGCACCCCAACGAGGAGTTTCGCAATTGTTCATCGATTTATCTAACTCGTGTGCGCGTGTGCGTGTGCGTGTGTGCCCGCAGGACCCGTTAGAATCCCTCGTCAGCCGTCACTTCGGATCGGCATAAGCGACCAACCCCCCGAGTCCCAAAAGGTGGAGCCCGTGCCGCGTCTAACTCAGCTTACCACGTTCCATATCGTGTTTCTTCCGTTCACCCACAGTCAACCTCTACAGGCCACCATCGCTCATTACCACGGTCCCTCCATATACTGTAATAGCCATCGTACGAGCCATTTAACCACTGTCGCCAGTCGCCGTCCACTTCCGCCCGACAACCTGTCAAAACGCGCACCACGTTCACGTCGTCCGTGTCCATCCATCCATACTCACGCTCATGTCCTGTGTTCGGTCTCTCCTTGTTTGACTTGGTCTGATGTCTAGTTACAACACCTCCCACCTGCCCTTGATAGTCAACGCGCGACCGAAGTACCGAAGCACCGAATAACCGAATAACCGAAACTTTGAAACATCAAAACTTCAAAGCAGCAAAATACCAAAAGATGAGCCTTATTTGTTGAGCCCGTCTTTTTCACATGCTCCTCTGCCTTGCGGGCTCGCGGCGCCTAGGACTAGTTTCCATCCGCCGCTTCACCGAAGATGCCCACTCTCCAGATCACTCCCGATGCCCCCATCCTCCTCCAGAGCGTCGCCGACACGCTTGCGAAGTCCCGCAAAATAGTCATCATCACCGGCGCCGGCATCAGCACAAATTCTGGCATTCCCGTATGTAGCCCCCCCCCTTCCTCCTTTCCCTTGCGCTATAAATACCCGTGAGCTCACGTTATGGAATCCTAGGACTTTCGCTCTGAAAATGGCCTCTATTCCCTTATTCAAGACCAATTCGAAAACGCCGAAGCAAATGTCAAGAACCCTACCCCAGACCGCGATGCTACCAACACTGCCGCCGCCACGACGTCGTCCGACTCCGCGTCTTTCGATATAAGTGATCGACCTCGCAAGCGACGGCGAATGTCTGCGCCAGACACCAAAGCCTTGTCGTCAGCTAGAATGCCTCCCAAGTTTCCACCGTCTCCCGATCAACCCCTGTTCCAGAACCAATCCGACTCTCGAGCGCGACGCCCCGAGAACGCAAGCGCCGTTCCTTGCCCACGCCCGCAAGATTCACTGGCACAGCAAGATGCATGCGAAGCGGTGGCTTCGTCCCATTCCTCCCCGCCAGTAACGCGATCCCAGAAGGCTGTCCCGCGACCAGAATTTCCACGAAACGTACCGCAGGATTCCGTTGACTCATCCACCAGCCTCGACTCGGTCTTTTCTTCGGATCCACCATTGGCTTCTGATTCTTCGCCGACAGACAACTCGAACACAGAAGGCACACCCTACCAAACCAGCTTACGTACCCCGAAGCGCAAATCGAAAGGGCCTGTAACCCATACAACGGGCTCGTCCCCCCTGTCTTCGCCACCACCTGTCCTCTTTGATCCATACGAAAACGCTGGAACTTCCTCTTATAGCAGCTCTCATGCAGACTCCGATTGCTCAGAAACGTCGGAGTCTGACGATACGCAGCAGTCTCTGGATCTACTCCCATCACATGTCTCCAATCCCAACCTACGAAATTTAAAGGGTCGGGATTTATTTGACTGTAACATATGGTCTGACCCCTTGAAAACCTCAGTTTTCTACAGATTCGTTACATCTCTCAGACAGCGAGTGAAGGACGTTCAACCAACGGTAACGCACCGCTTTATTGCTCAGATGCGAGACGTTGGGAAACTGGCTCGTGTCTACACCCAAAATATCGATGAAATCGAGAAGAAGATTGGCCTCTCTACTGACCTTAAGCATGGATTCGGGAAGAGGAAGAAACCCGTAAAACCGACTCCCGAGATGTTGGAGAAAGAAGAGCCCACAGAGTCACGCGGAGATGTGGATTGTTCTGGAACCATGGATACGGCGCATTCATCGCAAAATCCAGACGCGGCACCGTCCAAACCCCGTCCTCAACAGAACCCTGACAAGGGTGTCGAGTGTGTATACCTCCACGGATCCTTGCATGCTCTCCGATGTTTCGCTTGTGGCAAACTAAGCGATTGGGACGAGGATGGCCGGGAATCACGGACATTGTCTGGAGAGCAGCCAGAATGTCCTCACTGTGTGGGAGCAACCGCGGCGCGTCGGGAGAGGGGAAAGAGAGGCCTTAGCATCGGCAAGCTTCGCCCCGATATTGTGCTTTACGGTGAAGAACATCCACAGTCCGATCTGATATCGCCAATTGTGCAGCACGATCTTGCTGCCGGTCCGGATCTATTGTTGGTACTCGGAACTAGCCTACGAGTGCACGGTTTAAAGGTTATGGTGCGGGAGTTTGCCAAAGCCGTGCACAGAAAGGGAGGCAAGGTGATTTTTATCAACTTCACAAAGCCCTCCGAAAGTGTATGGGGAGATGTTCTCGACTACTGGATCGAATGGGATTGCGATGCTTGGGTTGAAGACTTGAAAGCCCGCAAGCCGCTTCTCTGGCTCTCACCTGATGAACGTCAGGCCCTTGACAAGCAGAAGCGTGAAACATTGGCCGAGAGGAAGAGAGAGGTACTAAAGAAACGAGAGAGCATATTAAATGAGAAGAAACGAGAACAGCAAGAGCAAGGGAAAACGAGACCGCCACCAAAAAACCCTGTGGCCATGCGTAATGACTACCAATGCGGTGCATACGTTGTCTGGGATATCTTCCGAACCCTGGCGAAGATTGGCGATCGTCCTTTTGACAAGCTTGGATATACGCCTCCAGCATCACCACCTAATTCACCTCCCAATCCCAAATCTGATCCGCGCCGTGAGCCCGAAGAGCGCCCACCAAAAGAAGAAGCCCACACTCACAATTCCAACAGTGATTATCCTCGCCTACTCGAAGCGAGTGCGCCAAGGGAATTCCAGATTCATAATTCCAACATGGAATCTCCGCAGAAACCCCAAACCAAAACCTCCGAGGTTCCAAAAAAGCGCAACATGAAACGGAAGCCACTCCCCGGGAAGACTCCCGCTCAGCAGCAAAGTTTACCTCGCCCGTCTCCCAGTGTTGGTGACTCAAACTCCATTCCACAGGGACCCCCAGATCCTAGTAATTCATCTTTTGGTGTTATAGTTGGTATATCAGACATGAATCCCAATCCCGATAGCAACAGCATCGAGCCCTCCATTCCGTCTGCCAACACTAATAAACCGCAGACTAAAAAGAGGAAAGCAAGAAAATCCGCCCCGGCAACTCTGGCTTCCAATGTGGACGACCAGCCTGAAGAGCAACAAGTGAGTCAAAGTAAGCGCCGTGGGAAGCGTAGCGGCAAACAGCAGTATCAACAAGCCGTTAAAGAACTCACACAATCTCGAAAGGCCTCGATTCCGGGATACTCGGGAGTAGCAAACGAATTACCAGCGACACCAGCGCCTTGCAGGCCACAAGACCAAGGCCCGCATCCCATCCCCTGGCCCGGCCACTTCGTCGGCCAACCAAACCTAGGGGGAACTAGTACAGGCGATCCTATCCCATTTTCAACCCAGCCCCGTTTGTTGCCTCCACTCCCTCATTCACCCCCACAACTTGCTCCAGCACCAGAAACTGAGTGCCCGCAGGGACCGGATCTCCCACCGCTACACGCTGATTGGGGAGAGTCACCGCCATCCATCACACCTATGGAAATTGCGCCCCTCGTGGGGCCAGGCAGCCCGCTCGCGGATAAAACGTCATCTACTGCGAGCAATCCGCCTTGTTCCTATACGTGGTATCATGCCGCGCAACCCATATACAATGGTCCGCTAGTGGGCATATCACATCGAAAGGGTGGTGCTGCTGCTGCTGGTACTGCTCACAGGCCCCAATGGCGTATGGAAGCTCCACAACCACAACAACAACAGCAACAGCAACAACAAGATGATAACAACACGCCCAGTCCGTCGGATCAGTTGCATATGGAAGCGGCCAATCGGCTTGGTTGGTTGGGAGGAAAGGTATGAAAGCGATAAATCAGGGAGGCATGCGTCGTATTATACAGTTACTCATAGAAAGCGGCGGCGGTTCAATTTGTGATACCCGGTATTTCCATACATAAGATCGAGCTTGCAACGTTGCTTTGGCGGGAATAGAATAGAATGGAAATGGAGTCTTTCTGTGGCTACCTAAGAGAATAAAACTAAAGGCGAGGCGTTCAGGGAGAGAGAGCATGAGAGGTACGGTGGTGCTATAGATTCATCGGAATGGATAGACCACAGTCAATGAAGACGATGCTTAAGTGTCTCTTGCATTTTCGTTTTATGGAATGGCTTCTTGCTGTCGTTGTGGCTATTGTTACCGTAGGGGTGCATTTTTAATCTTGTCGACTGTATCTCGACAACAATCGAGGGTTCACATGCGGAAGACCCCCCGAATGGCCCCGGACTCAATGTGGGATTCCTAGATAGCTATGAAGCCTGTTGTCAACCTTATCCACGGATGATGATTTGTTAAGGGTAACTTTCACTGCATTGCGATGCTTTGTGATTCGACTTGGCATGGCGGAGTGTCGTATGGACTGCACTGGACTGTAACCAACCCAACACCAACCATAGGCACCATGAAAAAGCTAATTCTCAACTCTCGTCCCTGGAGGGAGAGTTTGGCACAATTCAATCAGGACATTTATAGGGTTTTCGTCGTTCATAGATGCTCTCTCTATGTACGACGTACGTGGCATGTTGTCTCGGTGAAGTCTTTCTCTTCGCTCCCCTATCCAGTTCTTTCCACTTTCCAGGGCAAAGGGAGTCAGGGAGCTGCCATGGAAAAGTGCATAAGTCACGACAATGTTGGCACGACCGCCACGGTCGCCACGTGCAAAGCGAAATCTGGATTTGCGAGATCTCATTGGTCCAGCATTAGTTATGCGAATAGGGAGCAGAGTTCAACAAAGGAGCCAATGACGTGGCGTCGAAGAATTCGGCGGTGCCGTCTGAGTCTTTTGGGGGGTAAGAAAATGCGGTCTCACCACTGCACCCTCCGGCCGCCCCAAATGAAAAAAAAAAAAGTGACCTTCCAGAGCCTCGAAAAAAAGCAAGCAGGAATCCCCGCAGTTTCGGCTTCCTGCGAGTTTACTTACGGACAAAGAGACGGCAGACCCAAAGTTAATCGGTGATGGCTTGTTTTGATTCGCCCAGTGTGCCCCACAGCGACCCATCGGGTGGCACCGTAGCCCCACCGCCCCATAAATTCCCTATCTAGCGTAGTGTAAATGTGGCTCTTGCCGCTGCGCCGCAACTGGGGCTTATCGGAAGCGTCTCTTCTTATCGGATGGACCAACAGACAACCAAGATTTTTCCTGGCCATCCCACTATCTGAAAATAAATTTTAGCCCACCGCACCCCTCTCTACTAACATCCCTTCCTAAATCTCCCCTCAACTCTTCCTCTCTCTCTCTTTCTTTTTTTCCCCCTCGTCATCTTCTGGGAAGATAGAACTGAGTCGCCTCCACTCGGCTCCTTTGTCTCCAACAGAATAGAGCAGGTTGCCAATCGAATCTGCCTGGTTGTTTGTCGTCGCCGTTCGCCTCCGACGCCAACTGCGATCTAAACCCGATAGACTTTCTAGATTCCGTTTTCTGTTGTCAACGGATACTTACCTGCGGTCGGTCGGATAAAACGATTTACTTCGATAGATTCCCTCTAGATCCCCTCGACTCTCTCGATACCCGTCTTCGTTTTTCATCTCAATCCCAAATACCCAACATCCATCATCATGTCCGGCAACGCCCAATCCATCAAGGTCCTCGAGGACTTGATGCAAAAGCTCACCGTCTCCAAGGATGCCGCCGCTACCAAGGACGCATCTGCCGCTCTCGCTACTTTCATCAACGGTCCCATCGAAGAGAAGGAGGCTCCTACACAGTAAGCATCGAAGTTTTCCTATGTTTCTTCTTTCTGCTTTCGCTTCTCATTCCCTTTCGGAGATGTTGGTGGGGGTGGGGGTGGGGGTGGGGAATTCGATCCTCGCGCATCTTCACTCTTGCTTTCGCCGAATTGCCTCGCAACTCGCCTGGGATGCATCTTCATAATCATCACTGCTCTTTTCGCCTGCCATCCACGGATGCAATGCAGGCAAGAGAATTCAGAAACCAATGCCTCTACCCTGCAGTGTATTCAATCTGCTCGGGCCGGCTCTGTGGGCATGAGATAATCCTCTGGCTCCATGGTCATCACGATATCTCATCTAGTACACATCTTCGTCGCATATCCCTTTGTTTGATTTCCATCATGTTTGGCTTGATCAGCTTCGCTAACAAGGTCTTTCCAGAGCCGTCGAGAGCTTGAAGAAGCAGCTCGCCAACAAAAAGGATGCCGCTATTCGGGAAAAGGCTGCCGTTGCCATCCAGGCCATCGCTCAGCACTCCTCGATTTCCCCCAACCTAGAGCCTTACCTCATTGTCCTCCTTCCTGCCGTCTTGTCTGCCGTTGGCGACAAGATTACCGCTGTGAAGAATGCCGCTAATGCTGCCGTCCTTGCCATCGTTGAGGCCATCAACCCCAACTCTATCAAGGCTGCTCTGCCCCACATCACCAGCACTATTCTGACTGCTCAGAAGTGGCCCGAAAAGATGGCCGCTCTTGAGAGCATTGAGGTGTTCGTCCGCACTGCCCCTGCCCAGCTCGCTTTCCGTGTCCCCGAGTTGATTCCCGTCATCTCGGAGTCCATGTGGGATACCAAGAAGGAGGTCAAGGACCGTGCCTACAAGACCATGGAGAAGATTTGCGAGTTGATTGTCAACCGTGATATCGAGCGCTTCATCCCCGAGCTGATCAAGTGTATTGCCAAGCCCGAGAACGTCCCCGAGACTGTTCACTTGCTCGGTGCCACCACCTTCGTTACCGAGGTTCACGAGCCCACACTCGCCCTCATGGTCCCTCTACTCGACCGTGGTCTTGCTGAGCGTGAGACTGCCATTAAGCGAAAGGCTGCTGTCATTGTTGACAACATGTGCAAGCTCGTCGATGACCCCAACATCGTTGCCCCCTTCTTGCCCAAGATGATGCCCGGTCTCCAGAAGAACTACGAGACCCTCGCTGACCCCGAGGCCCGTGAGAAGACCAAGCAGGCTCTTGACACCTTGGTTCGCGTTGGTGACATCAAGGACGGCAAGATCCCTGAGGTTCGTCACGATGGTGATATCGCCACCGTCGTTGCCCATCTCAAGGCTGCTATCCCCGCCAAGCACTCCGCCATCGTCGAGAAGCTTGCTCCCGTTGTCGAGTACATCGGTGCTATTGGTGGTCAGCTCGTTGACGAGAAGGACACTGAATCAATCACCTGGACCACCGCCATTAAGCCTTTCATCACCGTCCTCGTCGGCGAGGCTGACGCTCAGGCTGTAGTCGATGCTCTCCGAAAGCGCGCCTCTCCTGGAATTGAGGAGGATGCCGCCGCCGAGGAGGACGATGACGAGGGAGAGGATCTCTGCAACTGCACCTTCTCCCTTGCCTACGGTGCCAAGATTCTGCTCAACCAGACCGGCCTGCGTCTCAAGCGTGGTCGCCGCTACGGTCTCTGCGGTCCCAACGGTTCCGGAAAGTCCACTCTCATGCGCGCCATCAACAACGAACAGGTCGAAGGTTTCCCCAAGCAAAGCGAGGTCAAGACTGTCTTCGTCGAGCACGACCTTGACTCTGCTGATACTGAAATGACCACGATTGACTGGACCATGAAGAAGCTCGGTGAGGCCGGTGTCACCTCTACCAAGGAAGAGGTCGAGGCTCGCCTAATCGAATTCGGTTTCACATCTACTATGATTGCTGGTGAGATCACCGCTCTCTCTGGTGGTTGGAAGATGAAGCTCGCCCTTTGCCGTGCTGTCTTCGAGGCTCCTGATATTCTCCTCCTCGACGAGCCTACCAACCATCTCGACGTGAAGAACGTCAAGTGGCTCGAAGACTACCTGATCAACTCGCCCTGCACCTCCATCATCGTCTCTCACGACAGTGGATTCCTCGACAACGTAACCCAGTACATCATCCACTACGAGCGATTCAAGCTCAAGAGATACAAGGGTAACCTAAAGGAGTTCGTCCGCAAGAACCCCCAGGCCAAGTCCTACTACGAACTCGGAGAATCCGAGATTGAGTTCTCTTTCCCTGAGCCCGGTTTCCTTGAGGGTGTCAAGACTAAGGCCAAGGCTATTCTGCGAGCTACTAGGATGAGCTTCCAGTACCCTGGTACGCCCAAGCCCCAGATCACCGACATCTCATTCCAGTGCTCCCTTGGTTCCCGTATTGCCGTCATCGGTCCCAACGGTGCCGGCAAGTCTACTCTTATCAACGTTCTCACCGGTGAGTTGATTCCCACTGCTGGTGAGATCTACCAGCACGAGAACATCCGTATCGCCTACATCAAGCAACACGCTTTCGCCCACATTGATAACCACCTGGACAAGACGCCTTCCGAGTACATCCAGTGGCGTTTCCAGACTGGTGAGGATCGTGAGACCATGGACCGTGCCAACAAGATCATTACCGAGGACGACGAGAAGGCCATGGACAAGATCTTCAAGATCGAAGGCACCCAGCGTCGTGTCATTGGCATTAGCAGCCGCAGAAAGTTCAAGAACAGCTACGAGTACGAGTGTTCATTCGCTTTGGGTGAGAACGTCGGCATGAAGAACGAGCGCTGGGTTCCCATGATGACGGCCGACAACGTTTGGCTCCCCCGTAACGAGCTTCTTGCATCGCACCAGAAGATGGTTGCTGAAGTCGATATGAAGGAAGCCCTGGCCTCTGGTCAGTTCCGCCCTCTGGTCCGTAAGGAGATTGAGGCCCACTGCGCCAACTTCGGTCTCGATGCCGAGTTGGTTTCTCACTCGCGCATGAAGGGTCTGTCTGGTGGTCAGCGTGTCAAGGTTGTGCTTTCTGCTTGTTCTTGGCAACGACCTCACTTGATCGTTCTCGACGAGCCCACCAACTACTTGGACCGTGACTCTCTCGGTGCTCTGTCGAAGGCCTTGAAGAAGTTCGAGGGTGGTGTCATTATCATTACCCACAGTGCTGAGTTCACCAAGGATCTCACGGAGGAAGTTTGGGCCGTCATGGACGGTAAGATGACGCCTTCCGGCCACAACTGGGTACAGGGCCAGGGTGCCGGTCCCAGATTGAAGCAGGGTGAGGACGACGAGGAGGAGAAGTTCGATGCGATGGGCAACAAGATTGTCACCACAAAGAAGAAGGTCAAGTTGACCTCCTCGGAGGCCCGCAAGAAGAAGAAGGGTAAGTGCATGAATTACTTGTTTTCTATTGAAGAGATTGAATCGTAGCTAACTCAGAAATCACAGAGCGTATGGCCCGTCGGAAGCGTGGTGAGGAGGTTTTCTCCGATGAGGATGACTAAACGTGTGGTCTCGTTTACACACAACTCGTGGCACGCGCCATGATCCTCGTCACGACGAATAACTCCCCCTTTAACGACCTAATACCGTACGGCGACATGATGATGTAGTTGATTTTTCCCTTTGTCATATGTGCAACGAAAGCAAAAAAAAGGATCGGTCTTCACGGTTGGGACATGTGGTTTCTTTTTCGCACAATTGTAGCGCGGTTTGGTGGGTAGAAAGATGAAACCAAATACCAGCGCTTCCTCGGGTATAGCCGGTTAGGATGTACTAGAGACACGGCTTAGCTGAAGTTGGGGGCCCGGAAGAGGTGGCCCCTTCAGTCGTAAGATACCACGAGCGGTAGATAGACGGGTCGCTCAATAGACTTTGATTGTAAAAGAAGATGTCTTTACGTTTTGTTGATGTAGAACTTATACGACGCGATAATGGTGTGAATGAAGTTGAATTGATGCCGTGTGAGTGTGAGTGCCGCGACGGCAGGAATTCAACATGCTCTGCCCCATGTGCTTTACAATTGTAGTGATTTCTCAAGGACGGGTTATAGGTATTGATGTCGATGTGGTAGGTAGGTTAACTAACCCCTGAATCGACTGACTGCTATTTAATATGGGTTAAGTACGAGATGGGTCGGATTGGGCGTCTTGTCTTGTCTGGACTGTGGAAGTGGGAAATAGATAGATAGATAGGTGAAAAGGGTGTTGGTCGGTGTGCACTGTGGCGTTGAGGTAGGTAGGTAGGTATACCGGGGCAACGCTTCCGGAACTCCCACGGGCGGAAGGGGGGAAGGGTAGATATGTACCTAGATATCTATGTACATAGGCTAGCTAGGTGGGAGTTTAGCGCATCATGCATTCCTGTAGAAAACTTGGCGGTAAGGATAGTTTATTTGTTACGGCCTGGATGCCTGTCTTGATGTATTTATCTATCTATCTATCTATCTATCTATCTATTTTACGACGAAGGAGAATGGAAAAGGGAATATGGGGAGTTTGAATGATGATGATGATGATGATGTCTTTTGATAATTCTTAGATGGGAAAATCTAAAGCCGACTTGGGCTTTTTTTTTTGGTTGGGGGGAGGGGGGAGGGGGGGCTTGGTGGTCAGTCGGCGTAGAAGATCCCGTGCATAACATGGCGAGTTTTTGAAATAGATATATACATGCATCATATCATGTTTGAAGCGAATGTGTATGTGTGTGTGTGTGTGTGTGTGTGTGTGTGTGTGTGTGTGTGAGAGAGAGAGAGAGAGAGACAAAAGACTTACGAAAGATACATATAGGGTTATACGAATGAAGAAATGAAGATTTTGCGCCTGAGTCAATAATATCTTCAGAGATGGGATGGGGAGAGGGGGGGGGAGGGGGTATTTTTGAGGGAGGACTGACTTAGATGTAGTGTATCGAGTGTATTAATTTTCACGATGGGAAACGTGATGTATGTTTCTCAATTGGTAGGTGGTTACTGGGTAGGTAGTAGACTAGGTAGTAGGTGAATTGGGGGCGCTTTCGGCCGAGCTGAGTCGAGCTGAGCTGAGCTGAGCTGAGCCGGACGGTAGGGAGATACCGAGACGGCCGAAGGAAAGGAAAGAAATGCAATACACTACATTCGATTGATGCGGGAAGCTGCTGTTGGCGTAGACACTATCGGCGTCCGCGTGTTGATCAAACTCCGACCGAAGTGGTTTTTGTGTGTATGTGTGGTGTGGCGATGAGGGAGGGGGTCACGTGGTATTATGTCTACTCACTTACCTTTCCTATTACCCTACAAGAAAAAGAGACAGGTAGACAAGTAATTGTTGGAGGAAGGGATTTTTGTAAATCTCTGTATTGGGGGACTGGGATGTCTACCTATCTACGCGATGTTGAAAGATTGATGGCCGGGTAAAGGTATCTGATGAATGTATAGGAGGGATACATATACATATACATATATATATATATATATATATAAATGAGACTACTTATATTTCAGGTACGTTTGCAATTTTGGTTCTTTGTTTGGAGTTTGCCGGAACTTAGTTGAGATGCTTTTTGTTCATTGTTTTGTATAATTACGATATTTACCCATCATTTACTACCTACCGACCTACCTGAAGAAGAGGGAGAAGAAGAGGGAGAAGAAGAAGAAGAAGAAGAAAGAAGAAGAAATAAATTCCCAAAGAGGGAGGGGTGGTCAGTTTATATCTTGTCATATTCGTCATGGTGACAGGGGTAACTCTTCTTCTTCCCCCATTGATCAGTCGGACACAGGGGATCCAAGTTTTCTTTTCTTTTTCTTTCTTTTTCTTTTCTTTTTCTTTTGGATAATATATTTATTTCATCTTCCGAGCGAGAGAGAGAGAGAAAGAGAAAGAGAAAGAGAGAGACAGGTCCTTCTCATCCTCTTTCTCTCATTACCTCATCGCTCTCTCTCTCTCCAATGTCCAATCCACAACAAACCCGGCCTCCCTCAGGCCCACCGTACGCCTCCCCCTACGCCGGCCCCGGCGGCCTCCCCTCGCTCGTCCCCGACGTTCCCGTGACGGCCGTCTTCCTAGCCATCTACCTCGTGTCCGCCGCGGCGAACATGACGCTCCTGCAGGTGAATCAGCGCCGGCGGCACAGAAGATTCCTCGTCTCGGGCGCGCTCTTCGGCTTCTCGATGTCGCGCGCGGTGACGTGCGGGCTGCGCATCGCGTGGGCGGCGAGGGCAGACGACGTCCGGCTGGCCATCGCCGCCAACGTCTTTGTCAACGCCGGGGTGCTGGTCGCGTACGTCGTCAATCTGGTGCTGGCGCAGAGGGTGTTGCGGGCGAAGCGGCCGGGGCTGGGATGGGGGGACGGGGCCTTGAAGCGCGTCGTGAGGGGCGCGTATGGAGGGTTGGGCATCGCGTTGGCATTGGTCGTGTATGCGAGTGTGCAGGCGGCGTATACGAGGGAGACGGAGAGATTGAGGGTCGCGAGGCACATTCAGTCGGCGGCGGTCACGTATCTTTTGGTGTTTGCGACGTTGCCGGTGGGATTGCTGGTGCTGGCTGTGGCGGTGCCGAGGCGGGAAGGGGAGAGAGAAGAGGCGTTTGGCGAAGGGGGGATGAGGGCTAAGATGGGCATTAACATGGCGACGGCGTGTGTCTGTGTGCTCATCGCTGGGTTCAAGACGGGGGTGGTGTGGGAGTCGCCGAGATTGTTGGGGCATGAGTTGGCCTGGTATCATTCGAAACCGGCATTTTATGTTTTTGGGTTCGGGCTGGAGGTTTTGGTGCTGGGGATCTTTATTTTGGGGAGGATTGATAGGAGGTTTTATGTTCCGGATGGGAGTAAGGGGCCGGGGGATTATTCGAGGGGAAGGGAAGATGGGATGGGGAGGGAGAGGGAGAGGGAGAAAGAGAGGGAGAAGGAGAGAGAGGATAGGGAGGATAGGGCGGAGACGGAGGAGAGTGGTGAGTGTCGTGTTTTAGATGTGAATAACGAACAGTGAACAGTGAAGGCGAAGGCGAAGGGAATATGAGGAGAGAGAAGAGGGATCTTTGTTTGTGAGTAATTATCGTTTGATATACAGTTCCGTTCCCCCGTCTTGATACCCATATCAGAGTAGATGATTCGATCAGTTGCTTCTCCTCTTTCAATACGTGTGTTGTCTATCTATATATATATGTGTTGATGACTTTTATAATTCATGGAGATGCGCGGACGTGGGGAATTGGATAAAATCATCTGTGTTTTTTTTTTCTTTTTGGTTGCTGCTGCTCCTCCTCCATTGACTTATAATATACCTTATCTGAATTCCATTTTCACCTGTCTCTCCCTGCCCTTCTTGTCCCTAAACTAGGTAAATAATTAATCAATCATTCATTCAAGTCGTCGTGTCGTCAAAATCCCATGTGTCCGCCTAGATAACGCTTTGTTAGGTTTTTTTTTTTTTTTTGGTATCCTCCTTTCATGGTCATGATGTTCCGATCGTCGTTGATTTTCGTTAAAAGAGCGTACCCGAATGTTTGGCGGGTCTGTTTTTTTCGTCTCTGTTTTCTTTCTTCTTGTTCCTGTTTTTCTTATTTCTTTTCGAGTTTTGCTTGGTAGATCATATGGTGGTTGAGCATACGGGTAGTATACCATCTACGCTTTCCTCGACGCCAGTATGGTTCTGATTCCCTTTTTTTAAAGTCGGCTCGTCAAAGCATCATTGAATACTAAGCAAGGAAAAAACAAGTCAGAGTGTCAAAGTCTTTTATCCGTTTTTTCTTTCCCAAAAATGAAAACGGAGAAAAGGGGGGTGGAAAGGAAGAGTTGAAATAACAAAAAAAAAAAAAAAAAAAAAAAAAAGAAAAAAGAAAAAAAAAAAGGACGAAACGCTCACCCAAAGCCAGACGTTCGACTTCCCAGTCATCCACGTTGGCAGCCTCCCATTCGGCTTGTAGATACTGCAGAATGGCCCAGACTTGGTAGACTTCTAGCTCATTCTCGCCGTCGTCGTCGTCGTCCGGGTCGAATTTGCCGCTGCTCCATTCGCCGTTGTTTTGCCAGCTGAAGCGGAGGACACGTACGAGGAAGCGGGTTGCGTGGCTTTGTTTGTGTGTGTGAATGTAAGTGTGTGTGTGTATCTGTGTATGAATAGGTATTTTGTTCGAATTTGAAAAAAAAAAAAAAAAAAAAGAAACTCACTCTAACGGTGTCCAATCCTTCTTGCTCGACGATATCTCATCATTGGCATACTGTGGCTGAGCAAAGGCATTCGTGCTTATACACCAGTGATACAAGTCGGCGCATTGCACGGCGTACTGCGCGGTGGTGGCGGACCGGTTCTTGGAGGAGGAGGAAGAAGAAGATGATGATGATGATGAAGAGGAAGATGAAGAGGCCTCGAGGTAATCACGGCGGTATTCACGGAAAAAGGGCTTGATGTAACTGCTGTCCAGGAGACGCCGGGCACCGTGTTTGGTGCTGGTGTCGTAGTTTAACCATTCGCAGAGTTGGTCGTAGCTCTTTTGTAGGACTTGGAGTCGTTCTCGCGGGATGTTTTTCCGGGCCATGGTGTGAGAGGGTGTGGGAGGGTATGATGGGATATGATGGGATGGGATGGGATATGATATGATAATGCTATGCTATGCTATGCTATGTTATGCTATGTTATGATATGAGAAGAGAGGAGAGGGAAACCGGAGTAAAGATGTAATGTATGTCTCATGCAAGCACCTGGTTTGGTGTATTTGTGTATTTGTGTATTTGTGTATTTGTATGTTTGTATGTTTGTATGTTTGTGTGTGTGTGTGTGGTCTCGGGGTATCAGGGTATCAGGGGCTCGGCGTCTTCTGACAATCGCAACCCTGCTACGGCCTCTGTCTGCGATATAAGGTCAATTGTAAGCGAGCGGGCTTGAGAAGAGAGAAGGAAGAGGAAAGGGAAAGAAAGGGGAAGAAAGGAGAAGAAGAAAGAGAAGAGAGAGAGAGAGAGAGAGATAGAGTGAGATAGAGCATGAGGGGTCGGCGTGTTCGGGACAATAAGATTGTAATATCGTATGAGACAGCATCGAATCGACCCTTTTCCTCGCCCCGGGGAGGGGAGGGACAAGCAGGGAAAAGTGAGACAGAAGACACAAGAGTCTCGGACTTGGTCTGCTCAAACAAAATGATACGCACAACCTTCGCCCCTCGCTTCCCTCCCCGAAAGGCTCTTTTTTGGTCCATGACATCCAATGGAAAGAGAGGGTGTCCTTCGGGAGGATACATGATGCCCATGATGCCCACGATGCACACGATGCACCGAGGCGAAGATGACAGCCAGCCAGACAATCGGAGCCAATTATCACGTTTCCATCGGAAAGATTCCATGTTGTTATCGAGTTGTTATGTCCCCGGAGTTTATGACTCGGTAGATTGGGAGGTGCTCCAATCACTTCTTTCGTGGTCATGGAAGTTGTTTTTTTGTGTGTGTGTGTGTGTGTGTGTTTGTTTGCTTGTCGTGTTCTGTGAGTACCCGTGATCTTGAAGAAGAGGCATTAACGAGAATTAATGAGGGGAGAGAGAGTCCTTGAGGCATTGCACGAAACAGTAAAAAACGTTCAATCACGATGGAATACATACAAACAGTCCGGAGACACAAGCATGAAAAACAAGGCGGCAAAAGAAAAAAAAGAAAAGGAAAAAAAAGGAAAAAAAGGAAAAAAAGAAATCTCCTGAGTGTGACTCGAACACACGACCTGTGGATATCAGCAAATTTCAATTACAGTCCAACGCGCTACCAACTGTGCCATCAGGAGATAACGGGAAAGCCATCTGCCGGATCACGCTATGTCCGACATGTCGGATTGGATTCATGGAATTAACGGTGCAAGTGATGAAGACATGCAAATATTCGGTATAGTCATCGATCGGGGGGCTGAATTCAGGTATGGAGGTATCTCGGATCTAAGTAGGGGACTAGACATTTATTCCCGTCTTCCATGCTATCTAACTATCATCTAACTATCATGCTTCTCTGCTGTCTTCCATTCCATTACCTACTTACAATAGGTATCCTCCTTTTTATATTTATATATATAGATATGTGTAATTAAATACACCCATATTATTATCTTTCCCATATGTTTAGGGAAATTGTCATTACTTGATTACTACAATCCATTCCGAGTTGTGTTGTCGCATTGCCATTTTGCTCCAAAGTCCCGTGATCGACTTGGTTGTCTTTGTCTTTGTCCCTGTCTTTGTCCCTGTCCCTGTCTTATCTTGTTTTTATCTTGCAAGGTATCGACTTGGCCTCACTTACTCTGCGGCTTGATATAATTGGCAATGACCTGTGAGAAAATGTACATTCGCCGGTAGATTATCGCCGCTGCGCCCTTCCATGGCTCCCGCGTGCTGCTGACGGTGGCATGGGCGTGCTCGTGGGCGTGCTCGTGGGCGCAGTCGTCCGTCGTGGGGGGAGAGTCGACGTCCCCGGGCCCCGCGGATTTCCCCTCTCCGCAGTCGTGCGGAACTGCCTCGATTGGCAGCTGGGTGGTCACCGTCACCGTGCCCGCGCCCGCGTCACTGCCGTCTGTGGCCTGGCCGGCCTTGATCGTCGGCGTGCCGGAGCTCCGCGCGGTGTCTATGCGCAGCGATCGCGGGATGCATCTATGTGCGAAAGAGAGAGGCTTCCAGCCGGCTAGGCGTCTCGGAACGAGGAGGCGGAGCTCACCGCGGAGGATCGCGTGCGCGTGCGCCGTCTGCTGACTCGGCTCCGTCGTGAGGTATTTGCGCAGCAGCAGCAGCGTGGGATCCCGAGGCCGGCGGAGGAGAACGGGTAGATGCGATGCTTCGACTCGGGGGATCGCTGCGCGTCGATGACTGCGCTTGCGCCGGGCGTTGGCGCGGCAGAGCACGAGTTGTGTCTCGGCTTTGCCCAGGGACGAAGAGTGTGTCCCCGGTTGACTGTGACTGTGACTGTGACTGTGGCTTTGGGGATCTGCCCCGCGGTAGCCGTGGAGTGTCCGTCTACTGAATTTTCGAGAGAAATTCGGCGGCACGGGCGCGGTTGGTGGGCCGGATTTCCCTTTGGCCGACGCGCTTCTTTGCCGGTGGTAATACCAGAATGGCAGTCGGCGCTGGACCGTGAGCGTCTCGGGTCCGAAATGCGTGGATCGACGGTTTGCGCTGACTCGCTCGCGCGGTTCGGGGGTCGCGGGAGCGCTGTAGCGCATTGGCTCTTTTCCTTTGGACTTGCTGCTGCGCTTCCTGTCTTTGGCTTTCGACGGCTTGCGGAGATGGAGCCAGCCTTTTACGCGTTTGAGGGCTTTGCTGACGTTGATGTTGACGCCCCGTGGACGGGGACGGGGATGAGGATGGAGATTGGCTTGGGGATTGGCTTGTGGTGGTTCATTTTCGAGGGTGGTGGAGGATGAACTCATCGTTGAAGACTTGTCTCCTCTACCTCTACCCCTTCCTCTTCCTCGTCCTCTAAACAAAGGATCGTGACCGTGATCGTGATCGTCAACCGCGCAGAAATCAAATCGAAAAGAAGAACCAAACAACAGCAAAGCAGATGTGAGAATCAAGGGGGGACGGATGTTTCAACCCGGACCCAAGAAGAACTTAGGGACCGAAAAAAGTAGGGACCGGGTATACCGACGAACGTGGGTTTGAGAAAGAGAGAGGGGGGAAGGGGAGGCGGGGGCGAGGGGCGGAGGATTCCCAGAGAACCCCATCAAGATTTTAAGATTATAACCTTGACTGACATGCATCCTGACGGGCATATCGAGCCTCTCGAATAGTAAGGTTTGAGAAAAAAAAAGTCAGGGATGGACGGGACTCGATCGGTGTTGCTAGCAGCCCCCCCTCATTCATTCATTCATTCATTTATTCATTCATATAAGCAAAGTGGTATAAGTAAGTAAAATCGAGTTTGTAGAAGAGTAAGCACATGGGGGAATTTTTTGACCCTCGGAATCAAAGTCGCCGTTTTCGTGCTGGTTATATAGAAAGTGAATGGAGACGGAGAGACGGAGAGACGGTCTTGTCTTGCCTGGTTGAGCTCTTCCTGCGATGCTGATACCCGAGGCGCATCACATCATGCTGTGATGGCACTGCACTACTCTTGGTCCGTTTGTCCCCTGATTCCTGCAGTAAATACATTCGAGTAGAACCATGACAAATAGAGAGAGAAGGGGAGAGAGGGAGGGAGAGATAGAGAGAGAAAGAAAGAGAGAGAGAAACCTAACCTGCAGGTTTCTCGCAAACATGTATGCAAATAAAACGCCGGTCCTGACTCAACATCAGAGATCCCCCGCGAGTACGGGACCGGGGACTGAACTTTGTAAAAAGTCAAATGAACTAGGTCAAGGGAAACTTACCTGGTATTTTATGGAGTGTGTGGTTGGGGCACGAAAGGGACTCAACTCAGCATGATTACAAGGTTTCGTATTGCTCTGTCCAAGATCGACGGGCATGCGCGTCAAGGGACTCGATGTATGTTCTCTGTAACATTATACCAATATGTAGGTGAAGCTATCTAGGTAAAGCTAGCTACGGTAGGGAGCATTATCATGGATATCCCACCCGCAAGAGATGTGTTCAGATTCAAACCAAAACTTAACTGTAATTATTTATACCTTTGATGCAATTATACCCGGGTAACCAGCCTCTCGTTTTTCTACTTCCATCCAAAGAAGATGGAAACACTTTATCAACCTAGAAGCATATTCAAAATCAGGATGAAAGGGATACACGTCGGTGATATATCTGATGATAGCTTTTTCTTCCTTCCAACAGCTTCGATACCTGATTCTCTATCTAGTATCAATGCATGTTCGCAGGAGGCCTAGATGATGTTTCGTATATCACGGATCGATGATTTACGTTGATCTACCTACCTATGCCTACGATGTCTCGCAAAATGACATGGGGACAAGGAAGAGCAGTTCTTACGCGTCTAAGAGCTGCGGATGGGTCCAAAGTCAATTTCCCAGTACCGTAAATCTCTCCATCTAGGGCAAAAAGAACAACAGCTTTACTTGGGTGGTTTTCCAGTCGCCATTTTTAATATCGCATCACAGGGTTTATATATATATATATACTGAGTCCGAACGAGCAAATAGATTCATGGCTATGCTGACGCGTCTATCAATCAAATCATGGAAATGCATACGACAAGAACCCGTTACGCTATTGCACGGAATGTAACATCTCAAATCAGTTCTTTCCCGAGTCTTCTTTCAAAGAGACGATTCGGTTGAGTATGATCTTCGAATCGGTACTGTCAACCGAGTCCACGGCCTATCACAATCAGATCAGTATAACAGTTCCTCCCAAGTTAATAGAGACGCGCGGTATGAATCGGGAACTTACGAAATAGGCAACTCTCATGGCCTGGAAACGCACGCTTTCGAGACCGCCCTTGCCGAGCTCGCTTTCACCAGCAGCTTCAGGCCAGGGTGCCCGCGCCTTTACCTCGTCGAATCCCGATTCGATCATGGCGTTGGGGTAGACGACCTCACTCTCGGGGTTCAGGTCGTTGAGGAATCCGCCCTCGGCATCATCGGGCTTTTCGGATTTGAACAGCGAGTTGTGAATCCGGACTTCGACCTCGCGGGATCCGGAGGGAACCCACTGAATGAATGTCTTGGGTTTCTTCGTCTCTTTGTCGAAGACGGCGCGGATCTCGGTGACGTTTCCTGTAGCCTCGTCTTTGGTGAAGGAAGTGGCCTTGATGGGATAGGGGGCTTGGAGCAAGCCGACCGTCTTGTTAGGTGCGAGTCGGAAGTAATCCTTACTGTCGACCTAATCAAGCGTCAGTATGGTTGACGATGCAAGTTTCGCTGGGCTGGGATGAGAGCAACACTGACCTCGCGGAAATCTGAGCGATCAATATAGACAGTCGGCGTAAATTTGAGCTTGTGAGACCCCATTGCCGGATCCTTGGGGGAAAAGGGCACATCGACCTCTAATTCTTCCGCATCCTCGATTACGACGGGGATGGGGTCAAGCACAAGCATCAATCGGGGTACCGTGCGCTCGAGGTATCTTCGGATGGTCTGCTCAAACCTCGAGATTTGAATAACACCGGGTGCCGTAGTGACGCCAAGCTCAGAAACGAACTCGACAATAGCTCCCGGCGGTACACCTCGTCGTTTGATGCTATCATAAGAAGTTAGTGGGATTTTCATCTAGGGGTTTGCCCTGTCTCAAAAAAGGGCAGGGGTTTTTGAGGTAATTATTAACACTTACGCGATCAAGGTAAACAATCTCGGGTCATCCCATCCTCTTACGATCTTTTCATCAACCAACTTCATGATTTTCCTCTTGGATAGCACGGTTCCCGTAATGCTCTGTACCCAACCGCAGTTAGCATGAAAAGTACGAAGCAACTGCATTAAAAATAGTTAATGCCTGCCATGACATTCTACTCACCAGTCGGCCGTACTCGCGTTGCATGGGTTCGTAAACACCGACTTGAGCATGGACAAAGTGGTCAGTACTCCTCCTCGGGTTTTACGGATAATTTTCCAAGAATAGAATCTTACGTGTCTTGTTGAGCCACTCATAGCTGACTCTGCTCTGAATGAACTGTTCCGCGGACTATAGTTAGCACACATGGCCATGGCAATTATGATATCAATACAAAGAGAAATCCGGGGGCTACTAACCTCAGTTGTACACAGCGAGTGTGTGATCGATTCAAAACTATCGCACAGACAATGTGTGAAGTCGTCTGTCACATTCAAATCTGTCAGCCCATGGTCTTGAAACGAAGCCATCTGAGCGCTTGAGCACTATCCAGGTATATGGCACTGCCAAGTCGGAGTGGCCGAGAGCTAATCTGGCCATATTATGGGGAAGGACTGACAGGTTGGGTATATCCGCCACTTGGAGCCAGTGCGGTGGTGAGGCTTGTTCAAGACTCTGTCTGTGCACCGGGTTAGTTATTAGCCGACCACGGGGAACCAGGGACGGATCTGTTGCGGCTCGGGGGTTTTTTCTTTCTTTATATTGTATACATACATGCGGCGAGATCCCACATTTGACTTCACATCGTAGATTAGCATTTTGATTGCCGGACTGCTCTCGGATTTTGTGACGAAAACTCACGGATTACCATCCGATATATCCTGCTTCATCCGTAGGAATGCTTCCCTTGGGGCGTATTGGCCGTCGCGCATGCCCCTAAACTTGGTCAGGTTGGTCTCAACGCTCTGCTCGGCGTGAGAACAGCGGAATCGTGGTCCGTGATCCTCGCCTCCGCGCTGAGCCTTGATCTCTTCGTCTAGGGGTTTGACATTCGTGAGCCGACGATATCGTATGACGCCACGCGGGAAGGGCACGCACCATTGCAATGACATACGTAAGCTCTCTCTAGCTCGATGAGCTTCTCTGCCAAGTCGTAGAGCTTCTGAAAGTTGTCGCTCGAATACGTGACCTTATGGGGAGTGAATCCCAGCCATTGAACCATTTCTAAGTTTAACGTTAGCGATAACAGGCGTCATCAGTTACCAGTCAGAAAGCATGGGCCATGCCGAGGCATCTGCGCACGAGCACATGATGTACATCGCAAGCCAAGTAAGCAAAACGGGCGGCTCGGGTATAAACACGTACCCTCAATCGCGACAAAGTATTTCTCGTCTTCGGCCTCGGGGTTCGTATCGTCCATTCTCAGGTAGGTTTTGCCTCCGTGATACTTGGCGAAGCCGAAATTGACACATATGGCCTTGGCGTGGCCGATATGGAGAAAGCCATTCTATAAAACGCATCCACTCTGTCAACATAGTGTGCTTCGGAGCAATCAAAGGGGCGGACATGGTCGGTTGGGTATCCTTACGGGCTCGGGAGGGAATCGCGTGACCACAGGTTTTACGGGGCGCTCCTTGAAAACCTGTTACAAAGATCCGTGTTAGTGATCGTCGACGAGCTCCCTCGATGAAATCGGGGCAGAAGTTCTCCAAAGGCCTAACGTTTCGACAGCAGGCGGAAAGGGAAGCAAAGTTGTCTCACTTCGTCAAGAAATCCTAGCTTGAATATGGCGTCTGCATCGACGACAGATTCTTCCTGATTCGGCTTGGGCTTGGGCTTGGGGGCGTTCTGTTTATTCTGTTCCTTGGGAGTCGAAGCAGTGGCGGCGGCTTTGGCATCTTTCTTGGCACGCTTTTGGGTTCGCTTTTTGAGTTCGTTTTTGGACACGTACTCGCCCGTGATGTCGTCGAGCACGAGCTTGGCTGTAGCTTCAGCGACAGCGTCCGCCATCTTGAATTTCCCCTTGGCTTTTTTTCGCCTGTAAATGTCGAGTCCTCCTTTGTGTCTTTTTTTTTTTTGTCGCGTTTGGATACCTAGGATGAAGTGAATCAAATGAGGGTGTATTGTGATGTGTGAGTCAAGGGGGTGTCAGGAAGTGTTCAGGCGCAAATCTTCGTTGATATCTTGAATTGTAGGTAGTTTTGGTTGGCCGATCGCGTTTCATGGAGGGGCATCGATCAGCCACAGAATTGACATGGAGGGGTAGATGTGTTATCATCTCAGGGGCTGAGACTAAGCCGCGCTTGTGGCTAGCTTGTAACGTAACCCATACCAATTCCAGCCACATACGTTTTCCGGCCACCATTAGTTCCTACGCACATTTACTACCTATTTACCTACCTGTAGCTTCTGCTGTAGGTACCTGGTTTAGGCACTTCCATGCCTCTCTACCCACGACCTAGATACCTACCTATTCAATCACTTGTTGCTGTCGCTGCCACCGTCGCCGTTGCTACCGTCGTCACTATTGCTATTGCTATTGCTATTGCTATTGCTGCCACCGTCGCCGTTGCTACCGTCGTCACTATTGCTGTTGCTATTGCTGTTGCTATTGCTGTTGCTGTTACTGTTGCTGTCACTGCCGTCGTCCCTGTCATTGTCACTACGCTGTCGTTATTGCTGCCGCTGCCGCTGTTATCAAATACCTATACCTTATTCGACCGGCATTTCCTTCAAACTTCCTTACGTGCCTGTTCATCCAGTGTTTGTTCAACCATATCTGAAACCTTCAACATCTTGGCCATACCAAATGACACTATCGCAATGGACGTTTTCTCATCGGTACCCAGGTAGTTAGATTTCGATAGGGTGTAGCAGCATCTGCGTGTGATTCGGTGCCTGCAAGCCGGCCTTTGCAGGGTTACTCGGGAGATTGTAAATAAGCGTGACGCTTCGTGCACGCTAGGTAGGTAGGTAGGTAGTGACTCGTAGGTTCTGTATCGCCCTCAATGGCTTCTCGAATGCGCTCTTCTTTTATCCATTTTGATGATCGGAAACAATATTCGAATTGAAACTGCGTAAATTGGCATGATGGTCGGAGTGGTACGGTCGGAGCGGTACGGTCGGAATGGTGATAATAGGTAGTAGTGAGAAAGAGGAATTGTAATGCGCATGATTGTAAAAGGGGAAGAAATGCGCAGGACATTTGGTGGCCGGAATACGTATGTGGCTGGAATTGGTATGGGTTACGTTACTGGTTTGTGCGGGACCCACTCGGGTTCCAGCCAATAGGATTCTACAATCAACCCGGACCCACTTCTGGATCGCTCCAAAACGTTAGCCACACCCGCCGCAAGGTGGGTCCCGAGTGGAGACGTCCGAGCCCCTGAGATGCACTAATTGATTTGGAAGCACGCCACGTGGCTGGAAAACAAGTGCAATAAATGCATACCTACTAAGGTTAGTTATCTAATAGGCCTAGTATCTTATAGGTACTTTATGCAATTGACGGTTAAATACATAATTGTCTTGCCTTGGAGCACGCGTGGCAAAGCTTCACGATGCTCGTTGATCGTGCCTATCCTATCCTAAATGTAACGTAGATGGTACACTCCAGAGCGTACCTAACAGCCTAACCTTAGGATAAGGTGTAGTGTAGCATTTTGGACTTCGGCCACTCTCCCCAAGTTGAATAGTATTGGGTAGCAATTAGTATTATCCCCGAAGAGCTCCAACAGAACCTTATACACCCACCGAACTTCACACATAACATCTCGTATCATCCGTTAGTTAATAAACCCACCTCCCAAAACTCCCCCTTCCCCCCCAAAAAAACCTGATGATAAAAGTTGCCCAAGGTATAACCTATACGAGCTGTGCGTACTTGTAACGCCGACCGGTCTACAAGAAACGCAAAAGCCCATAACACCATCCAATCCATAGGTATCCAATAACACCCGATCAATACCCAGGCTGACCGTATCTAAAACCAAACCCCAACCCCCCCAAGGGCAAAAGGACAATGTGACGTGGGTGAACAAAAGACAAAGAAAGAAGGAAAAAAAAGAAGACAAATGACAGAACGACGGACATGAGTTTCATTTGGAGGTCTCCCGAGATGGCTTTTACTTGCGTTTCTTGCTCATCTAGGAATTGACCAACCACGTGTTCTCCCTCCCCATCTCTACCCCATGGATATTACACGTTTTTGAGAGAAATTCACCGCCTGTTTTTTTTTTTGTATACAATGTTTTTGTCGGTGGTGAAGTTGGAGGAAGAAGATGGTCGCTGGAATATAGAAATCGTTTGTATACTTGGTACCATGGGATAGTACACGCGAACGTCGCCGATTTCCCATCCCCTAGATTTTTGAGACAAAAGGTAGAGAGAGAGAGAGAGAGAGAGAGAGAGAGAGAGAAAAGTTATGAGGAGAATGAAAAAAAAAAAGAGTCAAGAGTAGAAGGGAGCGAGATGGGAGGGAGGTTCGTGGGAGATATTCTTTGCCGTGGGTAGTCATGGACAGAGGGAGACGAATGCGTTTTGACAATCGAAATCGCGCCTTTCACGCGTCAATTCGGCTGCTTGGTGGTCGTTGGCCTCGAGATGCCAGGTCTCGAGGAGCGTCAGTGTCTCGTAGTAGTTTTTGCCTGCTGGCCACGATTCGTATTGAACTGTGATAAGTCAGCTATTAAGAAAGAGTTCATTACTGAAAAAAAGAGGGAACGGGAACGGGAACGGGCACGGCACGGTCTCTCTTCCCCCCTTCTGAGAGTCATTTGGAGTAAGGAGAAGGTGTCTGGAGCCGCTTTGCCACCAGGGGTGAGAAAACACTGCCAGGTCGGAGTTTTTTTTTTTTTTTTTTTTTTTTTTTTTGCTTTTTTTGCTTTTTTTGAATCAAAGAGTCAATACTTACCATTGACGGCTTGTTTCAAATATTCTCTCGCCAGTTTGTGGTCGGTACTAGAATAGGCCGCATACCCTCGACAACGTGCCCGATTATTCCGGGCCAGAGCGTAGAGGCACACAAATTGCAAATATCGCGGTGGGTTGTCGGTCGGCATTTTGGCCAGCATCTTCAGTGCTATCGTCGAGATCCTGTCGTCGGCCCATCGTGTCTTGGTCCCGAGCATGATGAGCAGGTCGGCTCGCAAGTCCCACGGCTCCTCGCCCTCGTCCGGGCTGTATATCGCGGCTGTTGGTATGCCCTCCACTTCCCACGGTATCTGGCTGAGGTAGTATCGGTGTTGATAGGAATGGCTGACGGGCAGCATGTCCCACGGTTGGATGAGGGTGTAATCGAATGGTTCGCCGTCGAAACTGCCGTTGCTCTGCGTCGACGCAAATCGCCGCCCCCATTGCATCATCTGCACATTGAACTCGGCGCCGTAATTCCTCGCGACCTTGGCGAAGGCAGCCAGGACCCGCCGGAGCTTGTCGTCGACGGTGTTGAGCTTCCCGGCGTATTCGGACAGGTAGCCCCATAGTGCCCGGTGGATGTTGATGTCGGGGTACCGGCTGGCAGCGGATAGCAGTTCGTAGATGGCGAAATGCGCGGATGACTTCAGAATGCTGTCGATGGAGTTGAAGGCCTGTCGACAGAAGGCGCCCCCTTCGACTATCTTCCCGATCGACATGAGCCAACATCCGTGGGTGAGGTGCTTGACCGAGTTCAAGGCGTCGCCTTGGTGGTATTGGTCCAGATCGTGCAGGTAGCTGGAATTGAACTGCGGCGGCATGACTCGAGGCTCGAGCGACCATTGCTGGTAGACCTCTTGTAAGACCAAGTCGTCGGGCGGATCGATTGTTCTGAAGATCATCGTCGAGAGTGTTCGCGGTGGTGTCCTACACCGTAGCATAGTCGGCAGGGCACCCGGTCGGGCGACTTTGAGGAGTTCGGTGGGCTGGATGCCTTTCCTTCGTATATAGGCATCGACGTCGATCTTCCTCCCGTTGCGGCGAAACGAACTCTCCTTGCCCATGGCTCGCCGGTAGCGTTGCATATAGAGGATGTTGGCCACATCGGTCTTGCGGTTGTTCTTGTAGAACTTCCATTGCGTAAGCTTCGTCTTGTACATCTTGGTCCTTGTCTCCTAGGTTAGCGATACCCTCTTAGCGATACCCTCTGCCGGAGCAGGCGTCACTACTGGAGAATAGGATGACTCACGAAGCGCTAAATCCCCGCTCTTCCAGAATAGCCATCACATCCTTTTGCAAGGCAAAGAGTCAGCATCCTCTATCAATTGGCGAGATGTATCGGGGTTAGGGCGGAAAGAGAGTGGATGCGGGAGTTGGGGGGGAGGGATGAGGATTGGGATTGGGATTGGGTCAACATCGCGGTCAAGAGAAATGAGGAATGGGAATGTGGGAATGGGCATGGGAATGAAAAGAGAGCAAGAGAAAAAGAGAAGCAAAAGCCAAGATGAAGGGCACATGAAAAGAAATCAAAAAAGAAAGAAAAGAAAAGAAAAGGAGAAAAAAAAAAAAAAAAAAAAGGAAGAATTCGATGCGCATTACCCGAAGAGAAATCTCACCTTCAACCGCCAGTTGTCCTGCAAATACAAGCGCGCGATGACCGGTTTCACGGCGTCCCATGCCTCGGAGGTGTGAGGCTTCCGACGACGCTCGCTCCGGACGGGTGGTGACTTGGCGGGTGGTGACCTGGCGGGTACCGGCTCACATGATGCCGAGACTCGCTCTCTCTTGATGACCAGCGTCGTTTCGGATAGAGTGGAAGGGGCGCCGGCAAAGCTCTGGTACAGGCCCGGGGATTGGTAGGGCTGGAAATTCATGAAGAAGGCCATGATCGCATACGAAGGGCAAATTCTTCCCGCGGTCGATTACGATCTTTGTTTTTGTTGTCGGTGGGACGCACGATCGGTGTAGGGATTTTGTCTGTTGTCCGTTGTCTGTTGTTCGTTGTTCGTTGTTCGTTGTCCGCAATCCGTAATACAAACGAAGGGGACTTATGTTACTGTCGTGATAGTGAGGTAGTAAAGTAAAGTAAAGTAGAGTAATGTAGTGTAGTGTAGTGAGGTAGTTGTGTGTGTGTGTCTCTGTGTGTCTCTCTGTGTGTCTGTATCTGTGTCTGTAATCTGTGTGCGCCGAGTACCTGCGTCCTGGGGTCTCTCGAGAGGGCCGCGATGAGGTGAAGAAGAGGAGTCTCTCTTTTTTTTTTGGTCCGTGATGAAAACGTCTCCCTATTGGATATCCCTACAAATCCCGAGGCAAGCAGTGCATATTTCCCGAGGCCGGTCCTTGAACACGTCGTCCTCTCTCTTCCTATTCCTCTTCCTCTTCCTCTCTTCCTCTCTCTCTCTCTCTCTCTCTCTCTCTCTTCCCTTCTGTCCCTCACTCTCACTTCACTACAGTCCGTATAGTCATTCAGCTGTGTCCCAGCAAAGGCGCGATTGAATCTGGAATCCTTGCCGTCGGAAGCAAGTTGCGAGGCAAATCGTGGGGGTGGAAGTGTCTTGCGGGTTATTAATCAATGCAGGGCCTCCTGGCGTCGAATTTGAGACGATTTGCAGGGAGGCAGCGCCTGGGCCATGCTATTATTACTTTTTTTTTCTCAACTACTGTACCCTAATGGGATCGGTGGGCGCGAAGGAGACAAGGGACAAACAAGGGCGAGGGGTGAGCCAAGCAGGCGTGCTTTGTGCTTTGTGCTTTGTGCTTGGTGCCTTTGGGGGGCTTTGGGGGGGGGCTTTGGGCTTTGGGCTTTGGGGTTTTGGGCCGGATTCTGTGCTGGGTTGCTTGATTGCTTGATTGCTTGATTGCTTGGGTTGCTGGACTTGGCCGGGGTAGGAAAGACAGTCCGTAGACCGTCCAGGTACATACCAAGCCGCCATTTATTTTCAGCCATGGCGTAATAATGTAGGTAGGTATGTATATAGCAGAGAGACCCAGCAGACCAAGCAGACCAAGCAGACCAAGAGAGAGCCAATTGTGAAAGGCGTCCAAGTCCCAGAGGTCCTGCTTAAGACGTCTTATGCGGTGTACAATACGGTACATCCAACCCAACCCAGTCCAATCCAATCCGATCCAACCCAATCCAACCCAATCCGGGGTTATCTAACTGGTAACTAGGTAAGTAGTTAAGTCGTTTAAGTCGTTAAGTCGTTAAGTCGTGGCCCATCGAAACATAGTGTAGGACCTAAGTAGGTAGGTAGTCTGTAGTCTGTAGTCTGTAGGTACTCGTGGTGATTAACTAGGTATCGTGAATACGCCCCCCGACGGTCGTCTTGGCGGTCAGCCCACGGCCACGGGCGTCTTTTCTTTTTCTTTTCTTTTTCTTTTTCTTTTTGGAGTTGGGAGCGGCGGAGGGGTGCCCATTGATAGGTTGCTTTCCCGGCAGGTAGGTATTGCATGTATCGCGTCTATGTGATCGAGTCCCGTCAGATTGTCGAGGACAAAGAACAAGGCGAAATGCAGGCTGACCACGGATAGGACGGGACGACCAGCCCTACCGGCAACGGCGCCAACAATGAAAAAAAGAAAGTAAAGAAAGAAAGAGAGAAAGCAGAAGCGGAGTTACGGATAGGTACATACATGACCTCTTTTCTTTGTTACTTTCAGCAAAGCTTTTGACGGAATGGTCAAGCCCTTGTTCGTGTGATCTACGACACATTTACACATTTACCCGTAGGTTCCAGTTGTTTTTGCATGGCCGCCATGGCGTGATATCGAGTTATCCATGATGTCGTCCCTGTTACCTTACCTGCGACGGGACGGGAGTATTGGACAGATGGTCCTCTATGTATATATCAGATCTAAAAAGTGGACTCCATGTACTTATGACGTATTGTGTACTTATCAAGCAGGGACCCATATATAGTGGAGGTAAGTAGGTACCTACCTGCTTAGGTTAGTACCTATGTAGGTAGGTAGGTTTTCATGTGAGATAAGTGGCGATTCGGACTGCGCATCGGCTCCGTACAGTCTGTGCATACTGTAGTGTACCTACCTAACTACCCTTTGTGCCATCTGCACATTTTTTGATGCAGCCTGTAGATTACCTGCCTAGCTAAATTTATCTGTATACTATGCGACAGTATACATAGTCACAAGTACCCTGTCTGACCGGGTCATGTAATACCTACCTAGGTACCTACCTAGTATCGAGGTAGATAAGTACCTACTTACAGTCTGTAGCTGAGGACTGCTGGGTATGTAGTCCGTACCTACTACGTAGTTAGTCTAACTTATGGTCGCGGTGCTGATCAGTGTGTGCTTCATGTCCACCATGTCCACCATGTCCGCCCTTGGCTACCTAACCTTACCCGCTTTACCTTGGCACACTCGTCGGCCCCACTGAAATGTCCCGGGGCCTAGAGAGAGCGGGTCCGGGTGTGGGTGTACAGACTGTAGTGTAGCGTCAAGTTGCTGGCTGGTACGTGTTAGCGGTTCCATCGATGATCGCGGCTTCCAGGTCTGTGTGCCGGCATTTTAATTGCGGTTTGTGTGACAACGGGAGAAGTCCAGGCGATACCTACCCCTCCAAAAGACAGACAAAATACTACCCAGACACTTATGAGATATTATTGTAGCAGAAGCTGAAGAACATGCCCATCATCGTCGATTTTAAATGTATATATAGGTATATATATATATATACCTGTATATGTGTATACATGTATAATCATCGTTATTTTAGAAAAAAGCGTCAGGAACTTATTGGTTCTGCTTAGACATACCGTACGATTAGATACCTAAGGTAGGTACATGATACGGACTGTACATCCGAGGTCTGATCGAAAGATGGGTATGGACGTATGGAGGTCCATAGGTAGCCTGTAGGTAGCGTGGTACGTGCAAATTAGCGTTTTTGTGCAAATTTATGCAAACTGCGGGGGTACCTAGATAGTAGGTAGGTAAGTAGGTGGGCCCCCGCTTCCCGGGCAGAGGTTCCCAAATGTCTCTCAGGAATGACGATGTGCCCGCCAAGTCGACCTTGACCTTTTCTTTCATTCCTCCATCCACTCATTTGGCAAATTACCTCTCCGGCCGCGTTGAAGGGCATTAAGGGCATTAAGGGCATTAAAGGCATTCAATCCCGGCTTCAATCCCAGCTTCAATCCCAGCTAACTCGGCCAGCGAAGACGACCAGCGTCTACTAGTGCCACGAGCGATGCCGTATAAGACAGCATCCAGATCATTCAGATGGCATTATGGCATTAGTTTGTTACGTAGGGGATTGTCAGGATGATGATCGCCAAGACTATCTAATTCAAGCTCATTTACAAAGCACGTTAAGAAGCGAAGCTGTTCAATGTTATTGTTGTTGTTTTTTTTCCGTTTTTCTTCTTCTTCTTCCCTTCCGTTACTTACAGTCTAGATAGGTGGTCTGTATTAGCTATCTTTTCCTTCACTTTTCCTACCTAGACTAACTAACTAACGATAGTTGGTCCCCCAAAATCGACGACAACACGCGACGACACAAACGGCATAGCCAGGTATGGTGACAATCTTACATGGTGGAATCTTTTCATCTTGTGATGAATCATATACGTTTTGGACAGGGGTTACCGCCTGATTTCCTGACTCTGTGCGGACATACAGGCCGTACACGATGTCTAGACTAGACTACAGACTGTACAGCCTGTACGGACAGTCTGTACGGACAGTCTGTACGGACACTTACTACTACCAACATTACATAGTATCTATCTAGATAGCTATCTAACTTATCTAGTAGTCAGTTAGTTAATTGCTTTGTATATTGTGCGGAGACTTTGTCGCCGTGGCAGGCATTTTTTACTTACGCGTGTCTCCCGCCCGTTCCCATGCCTCGACCTCGACCTCGACCTCGACCGGGACGTGACCATGGCATGAATACGTATGTATGTAGGCATGCTATCCTCGGTACAGATTATGTGGATTCCAGATACCATTAGTAGTGCAACGGGTTCCATATCCATCGACAAGCCATATCATATCATACCAGACCAGACCAGACCAGACCATCCACTTGGTCTGTACACGAGACACGACGACTAACTTGAAACTTGATGAGTGGGCAGAATGGGTAAACGAAACGAAAGCAGCAGAATCTGATGTAAAGCAAAGTAAAGCATAGCATATAGTAATAATACGGACGTACCCTCGGCTTATAATACGCATATACATCTGCTTTATAACAACCGCTCAATTGTGTGTGGCATATGTTCATCCTCTCTCTCTCTCTCTTTCTCTCTCTCTCTCTCCCTCTCCCCTCCCTCTCCCCTTTATAAATTGTGTGTATTGTATTGTATGGTGGAAGTCGTGTAATTACACGTGTGCGATGTGACGACTGATGGGGACAATTAGTTACCCTTTCGCTCATTCACTTCATTCATTCAAGCTCATCGGGCGCAAGCCTATCTAGATAACCTGATACCAGGCACATGGTATTCCCCCCTATAGCTTAATCCCTACGTTTATTTTTTTTTATTTTTTATTTTTTTATTATTCTTTTTTGGGGTTGGGTTTGATCGTGTGGAACGGGTATCTATCTAGGAAGTTGAGCAATCCCACGTCGGATATCTTTCTTTCTTCCTCTACGGACTACGAATGGCTCGAGCGTTTTTTCACACATACACGTACTTACTTATACATTTACATATAGTAGATATACATATATAGTAGATATACACATATAGTAGATACAGATAAGGTAATCAGGCTCTGGGGGGACACGTTTACATTCACATTCACGTTCACGTTCACGTTCCCCGTTTTGCGCGTAGTGTACTTACCGGTACAGACTGTATGTAGATAGTTACTTGTGGGTGCCAGGACCAAAGAACCAGAACCAGAACCAGAACCATAGGCGGACGAGAAGCGGCCCCGTTCAACGCCTAGATAGATGGATATGTAAATAGATAGATAGATACATAGATAGAGGTATCTAGATCGACACCTAACCTATCGGGTAGATTTGAAAGCGGGTAGATTCCCCCCCCCCCCCCCCCTCCTCCATTTACTTTACATAGATACCATTTTACGGCATCCGTGCCGTGCCGGTGTCGCCTGAATGTGATGAAAATGATAAAAAGTACGTACTCGTTTTTTTTGGTTTTTTTCCACATTTCCAAGGTAGGTAAGAGAGTGACTTGTCTTTCTTTGTTGATGTTTTTTTTTTTTTTTGCCACCGGGCTTGGTGAGGTGGTGAGGTGGTGATTCAGTATCGACGTCGACGGCACGCCTTGTTGACTTTTTTCAATCTCATTGCGCCTCGTGTGTGCCTGCCCGTTTCATCGTGGAGAGCGTCATGATATCTGAAATAAATAAAGCGAGAGGAAAGAAGGCTAGGGAAGTACAGAGAGTGGAGGGGATGAGACGGGACGGGACGGATATCTCGGAAAGGAAAAGAAAAAAGGTGATGCATGGCCATACAAGGCACGGACCAATTGGGCCGTTGTTGGACGTGTTCGACGGGGCTGGTCGGGCGCGGGGCCGAGATTGAGAAAATTGAAAGAAGGGGTGGGGGGGAAAAATCAAAAAAAGGGAAAAGGGAAAAGGGAAAAGGGTTGTCAAAGAGATGGGATGGATGGATGGCTGAGTGAAAGGAGGACTCGACTCGCCTCGCCTTGTTGCTGGGTGTCTCAGTGTTTTGAGATCCGGCGGATTCCGATGGCGATGCTGCCTCTCTCGCAGACATTTGACCATCTCTTTATACCAAACTGCTTAGACAACATTTCACAATCACGAATACACGAATACGCGAACAAATAAAATCAGATAATAGAGTCTTGACTTGATTATGGTGAGAGAGGTGTAGGGGTTGAACTACCTAGTTCGACGGACATGTCCGATGCTCTCAAGCTATTGAGTCCGACGAGTCTTCCAAGTAAGAGCTCGAGCGGAGAGGTACCGAAGAGAGTGCCAGCGGGCAGGTCGAGCGAGCAATGCTAGTGAACTTGTAGAAACGGAGGGCGGAATGGACGTCCAGAATAGCCGACCTACAGGCATCTTGATCCGAAGAGGCGGCGTGCCTAACGAGAGTCTCGGACAGATGCATACCTACCCAGGTCTGCATATGACAAAAATGACAGCGGTGTAGAGATAAAGGCTGTCATGGGCTGACCGAGAGAGTTCTCGAATCATTCAGCAAGTTGCTCGTGAAGCCGTTTCGACAGGACACTCGCGTCTCCCGCCTCCACAGCCTCTACCCACGCCGAAACGGGTCCGATGGCATACTCGTTATCGCAGTTGTCGACAGCTGCCTGGTAATCTCGAAGATCGGCGCTGGTCTCTCGTCGCCAGATAGCCACAAGCTCGGGCGCCTCTTGATGGATCGCCTCAATATAGGCTTTCCGGAGCGTCGTCATCTCATACCGAGCAAGATCACGGAAGTATGACGGATGAGGGGACGCGTTTGTGTCCACACGGTAGCGACGCATATCGGGTTCTTCGATCCGGTCATACGCCATGCGGAGGAAAGGTGGGAACTGACAGGCTGCGTAAAGAGGGAGGCACGGGATGCACTTCCAGTCAAGGATGCCGCTGAGTCCCTGATCGGTAACGAGAATGTCGTCCATGGACAGGCTGTCGTGACAAAAGACCGTGCGCAATCCATCATCTGCGTCATCGGCCATAGCTGCCGCGTGAGGATCAGCAGGTGGAAAGAATGTTGGCATCAATTTCTCGATGCGTTTAGTCAGGTCGAGCATGCGCTGCGTAATTGCAGCTTGGTCACCGCTTGTCGCGCTGTTTCCCAGCGAACGCTCGAGGCCTGCTGCTGCGACCTGTAGACGGCTACGAAGCCAGTCGGTTGTCGTGGAGAAGGGGCCGCGGTCATGGTCTATGTTAGCACGCTCGCCCTAGAAGGATGCCATGGAGACCATCTCGCCGACAGTGAAGTTTTCAGGAGGACCTAATTCCGAACTCGGAGTTACCTCGCGAAGGCTGCCGATCTGTTTGAAGGGTCGACCAAACGAGTAGGCGAAGAGTTTGGCCACGTTGGTCACAACGTCCACCTTGCTCGCGCTGTCCAACCCATGCCAACGCTTCGACAGAGGCTCTCCTTCCATCTTGGTCATCAAGATCCATTCAAATCCAAGAGGATTATTAGTAGAAGAGTCGTAGGTCACGACTCTAGGGACTCGCGACAATTTGTTGCGAGCCCATTTGGTAGCTGCCACCTCGCTCTCGGTTAACAACCGGGGACAAACAGGCAAGGTAATACGCATGACGAATTCTGTCCGGCCCCAGTAGGCTCGGGTCAAGTGTACCACATACAGCTTTGTGAATGCGCCCTCATGGAGCAACTCGACGTAACACGTCTCACGGGGGGGCTTGAGTGCAGCCTCTACTGTTGCCGCGATGGCCTCATGTGTTGGCTCAACCGGCCATTGCGGGACTGGACCCTTGCCCCAAGCCCGAGCATATTTCGCAGTCTTTCCGAAGTCTAGTGCTGGCGGCTCAGTGCCGGGCATAACGGAGACGGCGACGTCTCGCTGCGGCTCCGGCGACGACATGGTGCGCGAAGCTGCTAAACGTTAAGAGTTGGCTACGCTGGTCCTGGGCTATATGATTAGTAGCGTAGGAGGGCATCTAGAAGAGCGGATCAGAAGGGTACCCAAGTAACGAGACTGGCTTTGTGGTGTGATGTTGATAGTTGAAGAAGCTGGTAGGTGGCAGGAGAGTCGCGGTAGGGACCAAAGTATCTTAACGGCAAGAGCGTTGTTTTGCACGGACACCCCTATTTGTTTCATTCCGCACTTATCAGACCGCTCTCGGCTGGCGAATCTGTGGCGGTCCGTCAGCTGAGTCCGACAATCCCCACGGCATGAGGTATAGGTAGGTACTTCAGTGTGATTGGCAGAGTTGCTGAGGTCGAAAAACAGTCATTGCCTACCTGGTAGGAGGTACCTACTTAGGCAGTACCTACCGACCGGTACACGCACATCTTAACTGAGATCAATGACAGTTTCTCGACACCCTCGCCGTCGAGTGGCTGAAGCTAACAAAATTGATAAACAACCCTAACCCTAACCCTAAACTAACCCTCAAGTGCCCCTATCTACCGTGCATGAATCCGAGTGTGACGACGGCATTGCAAATCTGTTCAAATAACCGCCTCACGGTAACTACCTGCACTAAGATCACTGGCCTCACCGTCATCGCCATCACGGCCAACCCAACGCGCATCCAGGCCCTAGTATCAACGACGTCACGGAGAATCCCTAAACTCCCGTCGAACAGACTAACTAGTAGGCATTATTTTATACCTAGGTAGACAACCTAACGACTGGATTGCCCATTATTTATTACAGGGGAGTACCATTTACGTCGGAGAACGATGCTTAGCTACCTATGTCAATACCCTATCTAAGGTAGGTACCTATCCACCTATCTACCTACGTAGGCACCTAATATCAGATATGTAGCTTTGTAGATATGTGTCAATAATCCGGCAGCTGAGAGCGGGCCGGAGGGTGCGGCAAGAATCAGATGGGCCATAGGTACAGATTATTACATAAGGGATTTACATAACAAACGCTCAACGGAGAATACCTAGGTCCGTAACTGCTCCGTACCGTCCAATATATACGGTCTAACTAGTTATAGGTATGCCATCTTGACCGTAAGCAGCGGATTTTGAACAGAAGCAAGCTAAGTTGGTTCCGGTTTAGCGCCCCCAAATTTCGGCTGAGTGTAGCCCCACCTCTGTGCCCACCCTTCGGTCCAATCAGGTCGTTGGTTGTCGGCGCGGGTTTTCTTCGTACGAATGTACATAACGTACCCCTCAGTACAATTACAGTGGAGAGATACTTCTAACCATTCGGAGCTCTATATTTTTTCTAACCGGGAGCCGAATAAGCTCTCATTATTCTGCCTCGAGCTCCCTCCATCCTACCTACCTTACCTCTTACCTCTTACCTCTGACCTCTGACCTCCATCTCAACCTTCCCATCTCCATAACTTTACGACCCGCTACGACTTCTTTCTCTCTCTTTCATCGCCGAGCATAACATAATCATCATGTTTGCCGCTCGATCTATTTTCGCTGCCGGTCAGCGCCGGGCTTTCTCTGCCTCCGCTAGCAACGTAAGTTCAAACGCCCCCAGCTTTGAGTTCGCTTCATCGCCCTCTTTCTTCCTCCCAATGTCCTTCCGCTTCCTTTTCTCCTCTTGTGGCTTGTCGCCAATTGACCTCAATTGATCCCAAATGCTCACATGATGGCCATTGGCCCTGTTATAGCTCACCAAGGTTACCGTTCTCGGTGCCGCTGGTGGCATCGGCCAGCCCCTCTCTCTTCTTTTGAAGATGAACCCCAGAGTCACCGACCTTGCTCTGTATGATATCCGTGGTGCTCCCGGTATGTTACTTTCTCTTTTTCTCTCTCCAGCTTCGCGCGCGCGAGAGAGAGGTCCTGTTCCTGCGCTTGTCATTGACAGTGATTGACCCGGTGTTTTGCGCAGGTGTTGCCGCCGATGTCTCTCACATCGACACCAAGAGCACCGTCAAGGGCTACGACCCCACCCCCTCTGGTCTAGCTGCTGCTCTCAAGGGTAGCGATGTCGTCCTAATCCCCGCCGGTGTCCCCCGCAAGCCCGGCATGACCCGTGACGATCTGTTCAACACGAACGCTTCCATCGTCCGTGACCTTGCCAAGGCCTGCGCCGAGTCTTGCCCCGAGGCCAGCTTGCTTATCATCGCTAACCCGGTCAACTCGACCGTGCCCATCTGCGCCGAGGTCTACAAGGCCCGTGGTGTCTACAACCCCAAGCGCCTGTTCGGAGTCACCACTCTCGATGTCATCCGTGCTAGTCGCTTCGTCAGCGAGATCAAGAACACCGACCCCGCGAACGAGCACATCCCCGTTGTCGGCGGTCACTCCGGTGTCACCATCGTCCCTCTCTTCAGCCAGACCAACCACCCCGACTTGAGCTCCAACGCTGAGCTCGTCAACCGTGTCCAGTTTGGTGGTGACGAGGTCGTCAAGGCCAAGGACGGTGCTGGCTCTGCCACTCTCTCCATGGCCCGCGCTGGTGCTCGCATGGCCGACTCCGTCATCCGCGCCCTTGCTGGCGAGAAGGGTATCGTTGAGCCCACCTTTGTCGACAGCCCTCTCTACAAGGACCAGGGTGTCGACTTCTTCGCCTCCAAGGTTGAGCTCGGCCCCAACGGTGTGGAGAAGGTTCTCCCCGTCGGTGCTGTTGATGCCAACGAGACTAAGCTTCTCGAGGTTGCCCTCGGTGACTTGAAGAAGAACATCGCCAAGGGTGTTGCCTTTGTCGCTGCCAACCCCCCTAAATAAACTCACCACGCAGGGTACACTGTAAAGGAGCCTCATAGCGCGCGGGGTGTCTTTTCCAAGATAGAGTCGTGAGGCTTGGCTTGGCGGGAAACAGCAAACAGCTTAGTCGCTGAAGCCATCCGGAATGTCTTAATGGCGTGAACCGTTTTTCTTAAGTTTGCGATAAGAATTCAAGGGGCCTCTTGATGCATGTTGGCGGCGCTTATTCATCACAGGAGAAATGCTATAGAAACATGATTCCCGGCTTCGAAACCTTGCCCCTTTTTGTATGATAGATGAATGATAAAGAGCACAAAAGATACCATCCACTCATTTTTTTTTTTATTTTTTTTATTTTTTTTCATTAGTTCACTGCCATAATAGGGGTGTTTGCTTCTGCCCCGTGCCTGGTTGCTATTGTCTTGTCTTGATTGGGTTTTGATATTCTACCTCTTAGGACCAGCTTTCAAAGCCAGCATGAGTGTTATTCAGGGGGGTCAACGCGGCCTACTAACTATGATCTACCGACCGACTAGATAGGGCATGATATTTCAATAGATACCTTAGGTAGGTACAGCCCCTTTGTGCCTCCCCTCCTTAGTGACAACTGGTATTCCTTCGACTCCGGCCCATCTCTGACTTGCCCATGACCGCCTCCAAAGCCCTCGCCAATCCGGCCTCGTCGTACGTCAACAGGCCGTCGACCCGGCGACCGTAGACGCGAATACAATCTACACCGAGACGGGCGAGTTCGGGCTTATCTACCTTGGGCACGCCCTCGCCTTCGAGGTAGAGGACGTGGGTCACGTATTTTTTGATGATGATGTCGTCTCCGTCTCCGTCTTCGTCGATATTGTCGTTGTCTTCGATGATATTGTCGTTGTCTTCGATGATGTCTTGTTGGGGAAGGAAATGGCCTTGGCTTTCACGGGCTGCGCGGGCGATGGCGCGTACGAAGCCCGTGGCGGTTAGCGGGGTGGAGGACGGACCGGTCTCGCGATCTTGAGAGGAATTGAGGATCAAGATTTTGTGTTTGGGCGAAAAAGAGGAGGGGGAAGAAATGGCGTCGCCGACGCCGCGGAGGATTATGCTGGGGATTAAAGAGGTGTAGAGGCTCCCTATGGAGTAGATGATGACGGAGGCCCGGGATAAGGCGGAGAGGACTTGTGGATTGGCGGCGGGGAAGATTTCGTGGCCGTAGGGGTTTATGTACCAGATGCGGGAGATGGGGGAGGGGAGGTCGTTGGTGAGGATGGGGGACTTGGTATAGGAGATGTATTGTTTGCGGAGTTGGGGGAGGGAGCCGGGCAGCGTGGCGTCTTCTATGCGGTCGTGGGCTTCGGTTTCGAGACGTTGTTGGTGTTGTTGTTGTTGTTGTTGTTGCTGCTGCTGCTGCTCGTCATGGTTGTGACGAGTATGGTTACGACTGTGATTATGACCGGGGAAGAGAGGCTTGGTTTCTGTGGTTGTAGTTGTTGTTATGGTCGAGGTCGAGGTTGTCGTGGTTATGGTTGATGCTGTAAAGGCTGTGGCTTCGGCTGTGATGATGGTGCCATCCCCTGGGCAATCTGGCAGACTGGTTGGAGCTGAAGGGTGTGATATGGCGTTTTGGCCGGTTATCCGGGATCCATCCTTTAGACCCGCACTTATATGATGTGTAAAGTTGCTGTTGATGGCTGGGATGGTGGTTACGGTGGGCGGGATGGCGCAGATGGTTGAGAGGAGGTAGATTGCTGACTCTAGGGATCCTGTGAACAGACGGGCCCTATATCCATCCTGTCGTGTCAGCCATTGAGACGCCGACGGATCCAATATGCCAGATCAGGAGAAGGCCCGGACATATACGAGACACGATGAATCTGTAAACATACCCAGTCAAGAACAAATTCCCAATACTAGCCTTGGAGAAGTTGAACACGGAACTAGGTCTAGCCCGCTTGACGATCTCCATGTTCATATGATTGAAGATAGACCGAATGAGTTCGCGCTTCTCGCTAGAGATAGCATGCCAGAGCGAGTGGCGGCCTTCGACGATGTCGAGCCATTCTGAACGTGCACTCTGGGGCTCGGTTGATAAGCGGTAGTTGAAGAGGGCCTTGATGGACGCGCGTTCTGCGTCTGTTTCTAGGTTGGGGATTAGGCGGACTAGACGACCTGTGAAAAGGTGGTGAGTTTGGTTGAATTCTTTTGAATATCGAAGTGCCCAAGTATAGACTGGCGCGCCACCCTTAAAGAATGACGTTTAGAGGGTGGAGGGAGAGCAACGTACTGCGAATATCTCCAATACCTGTTCACGAATGTTAGCTGGAGATCTTAAGAGTATTCAAACCACACAACTCAGGCCCTCTATGGATAGGAGGCGCAAATGAGCCGTCTAGCTGGCTCTTCGTCAACGTCCACGGGGCGTGACTGAGTTGAGTGCCCCCAAAATACAAATGAAATAGAAATCTTCTCCTTACCAGGCCCCCCGAAAACACGTATCAACTCTGAAGAACTCCCGCCATTATCGCTAATAGGGATAATGTACTGCAGAGAGCAATTCCGGCTCTTTCTGAGCGTCTCGAGGACGTCGACTAAGCTGTTGGTGGCGGTGCCGCCGCCGAAGACGACGATGCCCCTGGAGCGGGGCGTATCCATTCTTCTTTTCTTTCTTCTGAGTTTGTTTGTTGGAGGTGTTCAATCTTTTTTTTTTTTAATAATAAAATAAAATAAAGGATGTTAATGGGCGGAACAGGGAGAGGAAGGGTGAATAGGTTGGTAGAATGTCTTGAGTAAGGGAGGATGGATGTAGTTATAAGTTAACCTCGGGTGGTTTGTTTGTCTGGATCATTGCCAGGTTAGTTAGACACGTCGGGGAATGTGAGATGGAATTACAGGAGTTGAGGCCAAAATGCCGAAGAGCGACTCCCCAATCACAGTGTTCAGAAATCAGGGTTTACACGGTCTTGCAGCCCCAGTGGCGACGAATGGCCAGAGCGAGCCTAAGTTTCAGGGCTTTTAGCGGTGTAAACAGCCGATACGGCGTGGCAACCCCGAGAAACACAGTCTTCTGGTTATCGCGTACACTGTACTCCAGGTCTTGGTGACTGTCAATCCATTATTTATGGCGGGAACTTCATGTATCTGTTCCCAACTGCGTGATCGGAACTGGAGATAAAAGGAATAAGGGGTAAACAGCCAAGAAGTGAACGGTGAGTCCGTTACTTTTTGTTATCATGCAGATTACAGAAACAAGAGTGGACTGCAAGTCAGTGTTCGGAGTAGAACGTCTATTTCTAGAATGTATATGTCTATATCTCATCAACACCATACCCAGTGTGTTACTTTCTGGGCGCAGACTACGTCCGCAGATGTAGTCGAACGGGTATGTATTATACAACTTCCAGTTCCAGTTGCCTCCCCGGTGGTTTTGGTTTATGTGGCTGCTGTCCGGCCTTGCCCACGATCACCTCCAGCCCATGCTTGAATCTTCCGTTTTCTTTCTTCCACTTTCCTCTCGAACTCTTCTACCTGCGCCTGTCGCTTCTTATCGGCCTCCGCATCCTTCAGCGCCTGCTCAACGCGTTTGCGTTCTTGTTCGCGCTTGAGTTGATCTGGTCGTCGGATGGCAATGTCACGAGGCCGGTAGTCGCTGAATAATCGCTTCAGCACTACTTCAATCACCCAGCAGCCCACGTAATCGAGGATCATCACTGCCGTCATGGTCATCTTGAAGTCGTCGGTGAATTTGACGAGCTTCATCTGTTCGTTGATCTCCGGGATGAATTCGGTCGAGCAGGAGAAGGCAACAGCGGTCACTCCGATGATGCCGTAAAACATGCCCTTGTTTTCAGAGAGAGACTCCCGGAAAGGTCGGCCCTGGTAGTTGACTGCGAACGTTGAGATCTGCTGGATGAGCTGTAACAGGTAGACCGCGCTGTTCAGCAGAGAAGGCCTGAATTCAGCCTCGAGATCAACCATTTCGGAGCGTCTGCAATCGATTGTTAGCATCTAGGTCGGCACGTGTGAGTAGAATGAGGTATCAGCTTACGGCTCGAGTTTGTCACAGTATCGAGAAATGTAGATCAAGGTCACAATGTGTACCGCAAACTGACCCAAGATGGAGCCAATGATGTAGACGTTGAAGATGTTCGGCTGGGGTCGCTCCTTGGAGAGCCCTTCGACAGACCTGGCGCGAGAGATGGACAGGAAGCACACGCTCATAAGCATGCCGCTAATCGTGATCTGGCCATCTCCGAACTTGATACCCTGAAGATAGAGAACGCTTAGACTATAGGCGCTGATCAGACAGTTGAGCGCAAGGATCTTGTACATCTGTATGGTGGCTACGAGGGTGCAGCGACCCTGACGGATAATGTTGGGGATGGCAATGACGTTTCGCAGTTTGCTGGTGAACGGGGCAGCAACTGAAGCATCACCCAGTTTCAGTGTCGGCGGCTCATCGTCGCCTAGCTCTTGTTCCATCATAGCAGCGGTCATCTTATCGGCAAACCCTGTCGCCTTGTTCATCGTCTCCTGTTGTTTCGATGTGCGAGCGTTGGCCGGAGCCGGTTGCTGCGTAGTACTCGGGGCGAGGGCAGCCGCGGTATGGCCAATTGACTTTGCATATTCTTCACTCGTCATGCCCTTCCGCTGTGCCTCTCGGTCTATCGCCTTTTGGTAATGAGGATTCGACGGTCCCGGAGGATACAGATGGGCAATCATAACAGGCACAGGAGGCGCGGGTTGGTTGAATCGTTTCATGAGGTCGACTTGCTTTTGGTAGAGCTCCTTCATCTTGGTATTGCGAGAGTGTTCTGCGATCCGATTCAGGTCATCCTGGGTTCCGTTGAGCAGCGCAACACCGATATGAGCCTGCTTCAAGGCTCCGACGTCATTCGTGCCGTCTCCAGCCATCAGTGTGAAATAACCCATGTCTTTGAGACTCAAAAGGATTTCTTCCTTCTGCTTGGGAGAAACACGCGCGTATACCCATGTGTGGCGCAGCAATTGCTGCCACGCGGCCAAGTTGTCCTTGAATTGAGCAAGGGCATATCCAGTAACACATATATCATGAGAGGCGAGGATCTTGGCATCGATGGGCTTGGACGCGTCTGCCTCGATGTTGACATGGTCATCCACACTGCGCCAGACGAGCTTCTGTCCACCGTCCTTCTTCTCGGGGGCGTCCAAGATGAGCACGTCTCGATCTACTATCTCGACCTCGCGCGCAACATGAACAGCCGTGAGTGGGTTGTCTCCAGTAATCATAACAACGCGGTGGCTGCTTTCGTTCAACATGCGAACCGCCTCCTTGGCATCGTCTTTCAAGGGGCATTGCAGTACTAGGAAACCGGCAAAAGTGAGATCGGCTTCTACTTTCTCTCGTTTCAAATCGTTGATCTTGCTAGAGCCCAGTTCGTTATCGACAGTCAATTGCTTGTAGGCAAGAGCAAGAACACGAGAACCCCGTCGAGTGAAGTATTTGTACGTCTCCTCATAATCGTCTGGCACGGCTACAAGCATTCTCATAATCGTTTCGGGAGCTCCCTTGACACCGACAAAAGTGCCCCGGTTTCTCTGGCCTGTTTTCGGATCGAGGACATTGATGGTGGCTACGGAACTCTGACGCTTCAAGGCAGATGAGAACTGGAAACGGCGTTTGATCTGCACAGAGCCAGCCGTACCCTTGACGCCGGCAATGGTCTTAGAGGCGAGGGTATCGTTGAGCCCCAGACCCCATCCGAGGGCGTTCAAAGTTGCCTTTTCCATGGGGTCGCCTACGATTTCACCTTCATCCAGCCTCACTAGAGCATGGGCTGTTGCGAGAACAAGGGTAGTCTCCATGCCAGCTTGCATCACGGGCACTATGTGGCTATGAGCGCCGTCGGCTTCCCGTGGCGTGCCTGTACCGGTATGCCCGAGACCCAAGCCAGCAATACCCTCGACAACGAGATCCTCGCCAGTCAATGTACCCGTCTTGTCGAAGCAAGCAATGTCAACACGACCGGCGAAGGGAATGCGGAATGGCTCAGTGCAAAAGATGGCGAACTTGGCCAAAGCGGCCAGACTCGTGTTTACAGCCAGATTGAGCTCCATAGGTAACTCGGGCGGGACGACACTGGTCACGATCAAAACACAGTCGAGAAGCAACTTCGATCGCTTGCGGTCCTTCTTGACACCTTCATCCCAGACGTACCAAGAAGCGGCAAGGGCGAATATCAGGAGAAACAGAATGAAGAACAGAGCCTCGGCATTGTTGGCCGAGACTCGCTCGGTCGAGTAGATCATGGTACGGACAAGGCTGCCCTGGGACGTCTCAAAGCCGGTCTTCAATACAACAGCCATGGCGCCATTGTCAGGGGGCGCTGGAACACCCGATGCTAGCTTAGGCTTCTCCTCGTCGGGGTTTCCATGCGTCACCTGCAACACCTTCGTACCACCCCATAAGAATGAGTTTCTGTCTAATCCTTCGTGGTCGATGAGTGCGTCGGCGGGTCGTAGTTGAATAGAGCCTTTGAGCAGAGGGGTACTTTCGCCGGACAGCATAGCCTCGTTGACAATGGCAGTTCCTTCGACCAGTAGCATATCGCAGGCCACGCCGCTGTCCTCTTTGGTGCGGCCGACAGAGACGAGATCGCCGGGCAATAGCTTGTCGCTCTGGATCTCGGTCCACTTACCGAGACGGTACACCCACATATCATAGGGCTTGATGCTCATGCCACGGAACTCGGTCAGGGTGCGCTGACGCTGCCAGACGACGGTGCTCTCGAAGGCAACGAGCATGAAGAGAGTGAAGAGGGAATAGTACCAGTACTCATCGAGCATCCACAGGCCAACACAGAAGACCTGAAAGACGAAGAAGGGGGCCACGGCATGCTCCTTGAAGAGCTCGGTAAAAGTAGGCACGGGGATATCGAAAGTGTTGGGACCGTAGTATTGCTCGAGTTTTGTCAGCTCGGTTTGCGTAGTAATGCCCCTACACGTCTGGAACTTGTCGATTCGGGGTTTCGGCTCGGCATCGATCTCGTAGGTCAATGGGCTGAAGGACTGCTTGGCCGAATCGTAGAGAAAGCGGCGCTTTTGGAACAGGAAGGAGAGAGTCGGCTTGTCGTCGACGATGTCGCGGGTGATAGAGCATATTTCGGCAGAACCAGCGTTTGCGATGGGGATGACCTTGATGAGCTGAGCGTCTTGGGGCTTCTTAGCCTTGGCGGCAGTGAACAAGGCTCTGAGATTGACGCTCCAATTGGTGCTAAGCCAAACGAGACTCTGGAGGGTGATGATAGTGCCACACCAGACGAAGGTCCATTCGGATGAAGAGATGTGCTTCTCGTAGAGTTCAGGTGTATAGAAGTAGCGCGCAAAGATGGGCCATATTATGGCGAATGGCCAGAAATACGTGTGGAGATAGAAGGGCCGCGGAGACAAGAGCTCGGCGCTCTTGATCTGGCCGTTGGTGACGAGGGGAGAGGACGCCATGATGAGAGCAAGCCGGGAGCGGGACGGGTGAAGAAAAGGTTTTCTTGGATTACGTCCGGTTGGCGCTCATGAGGAGAGGCGAGAACCCCCTCGGCTCAAGGAGGGGTGATTATGACCGACGGAATTAGATTAGATAAAGGGGGTTTGAGAACTAAAGTGAGATACCGCGATGAATGAGTACATAAAAGATGACGGGAGCGAGGCACGCGTGCCCTTTTTCTTTGTTCGATTGCTGGTTGCTACGCAATCAACCAGGTGTTTGTGAGTCCCGGATGGTCGAGACGGCCAAGAGCTGGAACCCAACACGTTGCACCCGAGGACCCATTACGTAACCATGGGCAGCTCGTTCTGCTCTTTGACATTACGTAAGGTTGGTGGGTACGGTCAAGCGGGGGTGCATTTTTCTGCATTTGTATCCGCATAATTTGAAGTGGTTGCGTAATTGTTCGGTGCATAAAACTTTCATAAAACTTCATGCACCATGTCGAAAACATCCAGATTCCGAAGCAGCTACGGAAATCCGACCATCGCTCGGGATTCAGAATATGTTTTGCGACAACAATGAAGGGTATCATGCTATCATCTGTAAGGAGCGCAAGACATACTCAACGTTTTGTGGTTTCAATCCAACTTCATATAGACTGTATACCTACCCCTTCGTACCGGTATGTAAAGATGGATGTGGTCTATGTACATGGGCAGATATCTACCTACTACTTTCACAAGCGATTCTGATTCCTACTCTCAAGATATCGTCAACGTCTCGAACCGGACATCTGCTTTATCCGAACCGCCTCTCAAGCTGACGAAATTCTTGCCCACGCCCAAGGTGATCGTTGTCGCGATCGTGACATATTTTCCTTTGCTTGGCGGTAATATCAGGACCACTCTGCTCACCTGGTTCACCTCGACACTCACGCTCGCTGAGGTGCTACCCAGATTCGCATAGCTGAGGGTCAGACGTTTTGGTCGTCCGTCCGACTTGATGCCTGAGAAGGCTACGTTGCTGTCCGACTTGATACCACCCACAACGGCACCATTTCTTGTTGCATTGGACATCCGATCGAACATGACTCGTGTGTTTGCGCCCGTGAGGTATGCATCTACGGCGTAATACTTCGGTCCCACTGGCGCTGGTACCCATACTTCGAGTTCGCAGACGCCCACCCATACTTTGGCTGATTTTCGGTACATGTTGACGGCCACAAACGAAGTCTCCACTGCTGGGAAGGTAATCTCGTTATAGTCGTTAGGCAACAGTCCGGTAGTCGGGTCCAGCGATACAATGAGGCCGGATGTCCCGTAGATCTCAATCCTAGCTGGCAAGTCCACACTGCCTCCTCGCTCGATGTCCGAATATAACGCCAGCTTGACGGATGATATCTTACGCGGACGTGCGAAAGCGACGGTAAGTGTATCGTTGGCGTTGGGAGATAAAAAATTCGTCCACCGATTGTCGGGTATATCATCGTAATACACAACGCCGTCAATGGCTTGGTAGCTATAATCGGCTGTATACGTGAATGTAGCATTCGCCGTGGGATAATGACCTAGCCCTGCGGGGTTTGCTGCGATATTGACCTGCAATTCACCCTGCAATATGGGCGGCGGGATCGAAACCACGGCAGATTGACTCGCTCCGTAGTGTACCCTCATGCCGTCGACAAACACGCTTAGTCCCGAGCCCACAGAGTACCGCGTGCCGTCCTTGTCGTATAGGACCGTGACTAAATGTCCATGATAGGCCAAGTTCTCCAGGGCGAAGTATGTCCAGTTACGCGGCACGATGGGCGAGATACGGAGGGTGTTGTCCGGCTGTGGTAAAATGCCTAGAAGCCCCGTGATAACGTCGCTAGACGAATGTCAAGAATTAGTCACTATGATTCACGCCCGAGATTATACTATTCTTGTTTCTGCTCGGCAGAAGCTGGAGAGGGTATATGAAGGAGCTGCTTACTCGTTGTTAGTGGAGTGATCGTAGTGTTCGGAATGGTTAGTAGAATCGGCACTCCAAGCATCCTCAAATGGGTAATGTGACTCGGCGACATAGGGCCGACCATTCTTTTGCTGTGTCCGGGCGTACGTTTGGAGATATTGATAGTACTGTTCCGCCGTAGCATTGGTGGTTCCGGATCGGTAGATGGCCGCAAGTGATTTAAGAGTGTGGCCAGTGGAGTAGGGCCAGGACTGGCCATTCCACCAACAACCTACAACGAAATAATCAGCGTCCGTTTCTCCCTATTTTACTTCATACCGACGACTACAGGGCATGAGAGTCTGGTTTCTCACAGTAATTCGGATCAGGCTTCGTGGCCGCAAACCACCGATTCCGGATTTCCAATGTGGTAGGGCCATAGGGCGCCAAGAAGCCCATGGGGTCAAACATGGAATCCAAGGCCGGCTGAGCGTAGGTGTGATTCAAGCCAATGCCAAACCGATAGGGGAACAGTCCCACCTGCTCGCGACCCGTAAGGCGAGTCAAATTGGGGTTGCCAGGACGGATAACATCCATCTGCCATATGGAACCAATGTTAGCATTCGGTTGCCAGAATAGGTCGCCTTCTCAAAACAACTATACAGAACATCACGGCGGCTTTGGTCTGCACCAGTAATTGAAGATCAGAGTAGGCAGTCACGTACAAAGAATTCCTGTTCGGGAGCCCACAAGCGCCTGTACATTGCGGTTTCAAGCTCGTCAGCGAGCTTCAGGAAGCGAGACTGAGTGAGGCCATCGTGGGCCAGCTCGGCAGCCCTCGCTATGCCTCTTGCATTCGCGACCATATACGCACTAAGCATGAAAGTTTAGTACGTGATTCGGGTAATAGCCAATAATACACAGGGCCAAGCAATGAGGGACTTATAACCCCTGAGTATGCTTGGGAACAGATGACAGGATACAGCACTCACTTGTGGCTCGGTCGGAAGGTATCTGGACCATTCAATCTCAAAGTCCAATTCAAGCCGTCCGGATCGGCTATGAAACCTGGCAGGGAGAGCTCCTGGGCATCCCATACCGGCTGGTAATAATACAACCCGGCGGTAGAATCGAAATAGGGGTCCCAGAGATGCCACGTACGAATCATGTCGTTTAGCTGAGTGGCTAGAAAAGCAGTGTCGCCTGTCACCATGGCTCGGCGACTTGCTGCGTCTAAAATCCACTGAGTGTACTGAAGCGGATCGGCAGGGCCCCTGACGTAGAGCTGGATATAGTCATCAGCGTAGGCGGTATTCCTCAGCCATCTCGACTCGTCGATTTGGTGGCCCGCTGCGGCATCAATGGTACCGAAAGCCTGGGCATAGCCGACGGGATGTACGAATTCGGTACACATGTAGCCGGTGCCGGCGGTCACATAGCGAATATTTCGCTGTAGCGAGGTCCACCGGTAGTAATATACATCCTGGATAAGTGAGTCAGGGATATCAATGTAAGGGATATTGTCCTTTAAGAAAGTTTGTCCGAAAAAGCCGCTTATGTGATCCTCCTGGTCGAGAAAAGACGTTCCTATGGGACCGGCTCTGGCCTGAGGTGTCGGTGATGCGGGTCGACCAGCGAGTGATGTATAAGTGAATACAACCAGGGTAATAATCACAGAGAGTAGAGCAGCCATGTTGAGTAAACGACCGTCGGCCCTCGAAAAGAGCCCACGATACCGGGTGCGGGCGCCATGGTCAGTTTTAAGGTCGCCGGTGATGATATCATGTTTGGGCAATACCAAGCCTGGGGTCTCAGTTCCCACATCCCGCGGGTCGGCGGGCGTGGCGCCTAGCTCGAACGTATCATATGACGGTAGTTTCGCCATTCCGGGCGTGGGCGATCAAAGATGGACAGAGTGGTACCAGCGCAAAGCCACGCAATTCAAATTCAAATTCAAATTCAAATTCAAATTCAGAGCTAATGATGAAGACCCGGATACTACCTTGCCTATGGGTATGGCATCCCGGGGCCCCCAAGGACAACGACGTCGCGAGATGCTGCTCAACGTTCACTCGCACGGCATGAAGATAAACCGGACCTGCTCAATGGCCGTGGAACATGAGGCGCTGTTTCGGTCAAGTAAACAAGTTATCTGAGACCCGATTAGTCCGGCTGAACACAGACGGGTGCGATGCCACTGACATGTTTGTCGTCAAACAAAGGCGGAGTTGATGGCCCAAGCAGCGGGTGGGCTAGGTAGTGGCCTAGTGTCTGGACTCTCTCACGATGTCGCGCTCACGATTGTAGCGTCGGTTTGGAGGCTTTCGGTGTGGAGCTTTCGATGCGGGGGACGGACACAGCGGTCTCATTCCATCACGACAATACCAAGAGCTTGGCCCAAAGTGGAAAGAGAAACAAAGTGTCGTCGGCGAGAAGGATGTTTTGTTTGCTTTTGCTCTTTCAATACTTATACCGAATGGGCCGAGACGTTGACCGCTAGTTGGTATGCAGTATAGGTAGCTTTAACCCGGCTCAAGTACGTCGTGGGTGAGGATCAGCCTGTCTCTTTAAGTATTCCCGAGCACGACTAACTAGCACTTCTGTCATTCCAGATTCTTGAAGAGCTCCACCGTGTACCGGCTGGCCTCTCACACAGGCAACTTCTCATCTTCTCTCTATGTGCTGCTCGGGGCACAAACAAGAGCTATCGGTGACAGTCAAATGGGCTACATGGTCGGCTCTTGTGGGGGGACTTGGAGTCGTGTGAGATGCTCACGCGCCTCCATCCTATCCTAGTAGAGTGCGGGCATGACTAGGACTTCATTCTTTCCCCACTCGACCTCGCTTGCTCGTAGATTTGGAGATTCCGCGAGAAATCCGGCGATTGGCATTCCGTAAGTGGGCAATGGCAGCCCACTGCCCCCTTTTCTATCATGAATGAAGATAGAGACGGACAGAGAGTGAATGTAAGTGTGTGTGTGTGGGTGGGTGTCGAGACTCACATCTACAACCAAACCTGGAGTAGGCATTTCGGACCAGCAAGCGGGGTCCAGAGTGGGTGCCATGTTCACATGGACCAATACTGTGAGGGACCCTCTGATCTGTCTGTCAGGAGTGAAGTCACGAGAGTCATTCTGAATTCCAGAGGGATAACGAGGTCATGTGTAGTATGTGTGAGAATGAGAATGGAAATGGAGGCATTCAAGTTGAGATCTCTGGGATAACTAGTTAATGGTTCTTGTTTCCTGAAGAAGCAGAGGGGAAAGATTTCATAACCTCTCCAGGTAGGTGTCCGGGTGGATGAATCACTGCGCTGATAGATGCATAAATGCATATTACAGGCAGAGCACCTCACCTAGGTACCTGGGCACCTATCTACAGTACCTAGGTAACATGCTAACTCCGTCGCTGACCGATAATACTGTAACGTATCGTATGTAAATACCCGGGTTAATCAATGGGTCCGCCATGAGTCTGATGTGATTCATCTCTGTGTCCGTCCACTGCCCGGAGACCAAGATGACGGCCAGTGTACTTCACCTTTACGGAAAACGAAAAAAAGTCACCTTATACGCACAACTGGACGTGAGAATGGTAATGATCAGTTGAAATCATCTACGTGACCAGCCATAAACCATCCGATTAAAGAGAAACGAACTATTCTAGCCACGATCAAGTTCAACAACGTCCATAAGTATTGACATCACCGAGATCATAGCGCCATCATGTCGGCCATACAACTCTCCAGGCTTCTCCCCCTGCCTGATGACGAGCTGAAACAGATTCTCGATTATGCCACTACGCTCTCTAAAGCAGAGGCCGTTGATCACTTCCGCAACCTGTTGGGCGACTCACCCGAAGCCGTCGACTTTATCGCCACTTTTAATTCTAGGAGGCAGGATCCCAAGCCCGCTGCCCCTGTGAGCCGTCCATCTGCTTCCGGTACTGCGCCCTCCAGCCGTTGCCAGTCCACTACCGTTGAACCCGTGCCTAAGTTCAACAAGGGTCAATCCAAGAAGAAAAAGGCAGCCATACACACGCCTGCTCCGCGGAGAGTCCTAGAATCTGGCCCACCGCCCGGTGCTGCGTATAGCAAGAAGGACCTAGACGATGATTATGTTGCTAAGCGGCCGACTCCGGCTCCATCGCCGCCCGTGATATCATCGACGGTGAAGACGGTACTACGACAGTCCGCGACGCCACCGCCACAAACATCAAGGCCTACTTCGTCTGGGCCGGGGCGCCTCATATCGGAGTTGGCGCCCCCTAAGTCCAAGTCAACGCCAGGATCACGATCTTCGACACCACTGCCTAAAACAAAGGTTCATATATCTGGTGGCACTGCTATGCACGGTGCCTCGACGGCGCTGTCTGATCTCGACCATGCCATCCGCGCGTTGGAGATGACTACCAACCCATCTCACGCCACTGATGTTGGTAGCAGACGGTGTAACTGTGTAGCGGCTCGGCATCCACTCCTCGTCGCTGCGCCTAATTGCCTGAGCTGTGGCAAAGTAGTATGCGTGAAGGAAGGCCTCGCGCCTTGTACGTTCTGCGGTGCGCCGCTTTTAAGCCCGGCCGATGTCCAGTCCATGATCCGGGAACTACGAGATGAACGCGGCAGAGAAAAGATGGCACGTGAGTACTACTAATCCACCGATTGTCACTTCAATCCTACTTGTTCCGGCATATATGGGCGTGTTTAGTGAGGAAAGCTTACTGACTGTCCGTCGTCACAAAGTTGACCGTCAGGTTCATAAAAAGGCCGAGGTATCCAAAGCACCGGCTCCTTTCTCCAAGTCCGGCGACCTCCACAGCGGTGTGAGTGAAGCCGAGGCCAAGGCATTGGAGCATCGGGACCGCCTGCTCGGCTTCCAGGCTCAGAATGCCCGTAGAACGACGGTCCGGGATGAAGCGGCCGACTTTGACGTCAGCGGAGCCGTGACTGGGACAAGTTCAAATATAGTAAGCCTTATTCATACTACAATTACCTCCGGTTTTATTTCTTCTTTCATTTCTGTTTCCCATTTTTCGTTCAATGTAAGGGGGAACTCATGGTTGACATCATACTCCGTAGTGGTCAAGCCCTGAAGAACGCGCCCGTGAACTTAGACGGCAACAGAAGGTTCTTCGGGAGATGGAGTGGAATGCTCGCCCTGAATACGAGAAGAGGCGGCAGGTGCTCAGCATCGACCTCGTTGGGGGCAAGGTTGTGCGGAAAATGGCGTCCGTCGAGCGACCGCCGAGCCCAGAAGAAGAAGAGATAACGACGGCTCGCGACGGTGTCCTGGGCGAGGCGAGCAGGAATAGGGGAACGGGCGGCTCTGGTGGCGCGTTTAGCAAGAATCCTTTGCTCGGAGGCTTGATCAAACCAGTATTTGACGCCAAGGGGAAAGGGGCTGAGCAGGAAGGACGGAAGCCCAATGCTGCGAAATGGAGGCGTGTTCAGGATGATTTAGATGATAACGAGAACGTCATTCTGGATGGAGGCATATATGGACAGACTGATGAGTCTTGGGGCACCTAATGAATGAAGTCGTTGCGGGTGGGAGTTTAGATGCGGAAACGGAACACCAATTCGTGTGAGGATGCCGGTGTAATCAAGATAGAGATATAGATCCAGATCCAGATCCAGATCCAGATCCGGACACAGACACAGACGACGTGTTTACATCCGTGTCACCGGTTTAGTACTTAGCTGCGATCAACTTTTTCCCTACTGAATACGTACTCATAATTGGTTGGCTTTACATACAAAGCATCCATGTGCAACGGTGATATGGCTTGACCGGTAACCAGGAAAGTTCAGCAGCAGAACGATATATGACGTCTAGGATATTGATGCCGTGCATTGCCCGCCATCTGCGCGGCCGCGCCTCGGATAGACCCGTGTGAGCAGCGGGCCGACATTGAGATTTGAAACTGATGAGCTTAAAGTAAGTTACAGTTACGGACTGGACTGTACGGTTACCCGACGTTACTGTCCTTTCTGGCTCCCGACATCCGGCTCGGCATTATACACCTTATCTACAAAGCTGAACAGTTCGAGCCTCTGGAAGACAAAGATTGCTGCTACGGAAGCAAGGGGGTCAACAAGGGAGGAGGGGTAGACTGGAAAGGAGTTACTTCGGCAGCCGGCGCTTAATTTCAGGGTCCATCCGATACATCCGTATCCGTTTACTTTGCGTTTACGTCGGGTATCACGTCCAATTTGGTGTGCCAGCCGGTAGCTGAAAAGTACATAGGTACCTAGTAGTGCGGGTAGCCACCATGCGGGCGGGCTGCTAACAGGGATGGACCTTTTCTGTACATACATACCCAAGGTAAGGTAGACAGTATAGAGACTGTACGAGGTACCTATCTGGAGGTTGAGGGGGCACTGTACGGGACCTGCGGGGTACCTACCGCAGAAACTACCGCTGCTATCTGAGCCTATCTCACACGGTGCGCGATGTGTCGTACGACGTGACAGTGGACACTAGGTAAGTAATTACCTCTTTAGATAGGTAGATAGATAGATAGGTACTCACACATAACCGTACGACTTAGCAATATTCACAGAACCTGCCAGAATCACTCACTCGGTCACTCACTCAGTCACTCTGTCGATAGATAAGACACATCACAAGTCATCGTCTTCATCTCATCTTAATTCCTTCACCCGAATACGGCGGGCATGGTGGCTTCTTACGGAATCGGTAAGTAGATTGGAGCATCAATGAAAGGAATGTTGACCGTGGGGTAATCACGTGCAGTAGTTCGATCGTGAGTGCCAACACAACGGCCCAAGCTTACTTAATACCTACTGCCACCTTCCTCTTGACCTTACCTATCTTCCCATATTGTGCCCATGTTCGCTATGAGCCTATGACATGGTCGCTGTCACACTGTTGGTACCCAGTGCCTTCCAATACCTAGCCTGACTCGGCCGCTGCGGCTCCAGCATTGGAGCGTTGGCCCAGTCCCGGCCCAGGTCTGCCCAGGTCTGCCCAGGTGTGTCCGATTTAGCACCATGCTGCATCCGGGTTGCATGAACTCAATCGCCACGAGCTTATCCAATTCGCAGTCGATTTGGAACTGCCAGACCTAGGTATGCTCATGCTCTAACAGCACGCGACGTACCTATTCGTAGATAGGTACCTACCCTCATCCGCTACCTTCAGCGGGGTTAATTGAGGTGGATTGATTGAGGCAATTGAGAGTGGTTACGGATGAGCAACGGTGACGCTAGCTAGAAATCCGTAAATAAACGCCACTATGGCGCTTATTACATGACGACTCATGATCCAACAACCGCACTGTGCGTGCCATACCGGAGGAGTGGCTGGCCAGTACCTGAAGCTACCGCTAGCGCACCACTGAGCCAGTTGAGCAATTGAAGTGCCTCGATCAATAATCACTCTCGCACTGTACCTACAGCGACACACCTACAGACTGTACACTGACTGACCTACACTGACTGACCTACAGTGACTGACCTAGGGCTACTACCTACCAGCCTACCTACCTGTAGTCAGGTAGTATCGCCTACCAAGTGGCCTGAAAAATTCACCAGGTCAACCAGCCAGCCCGGTAACTGGCTGAGCGAGACTCTTACCGCCAATTCTCAGATTTTTCTCAATCTCCCATCCCTCCTCTCTCTTTCTCTCGCAAACGCAATCGCCGACCCCTCAGCTTCCCAGCCTCATTCTTATACACTATCTATCTACCTTACCTACAACTTATTCACTTAGGCACTCGACGAGCGCCTCTCTACACCGTCTCTCACATAGTGCACCACAAGCTGAGAGCCTCTTCCCTCACCTCTTGGCTTAGTTTGCCTGCGAACCCTGTACCCATACCGCTGCTCCGGTGTCCCTCCCTATCGGCACTCCCGGCAGATTGACCTCGCTGTCTGCCCCTCATTTTACCGCCGCCTCTTCTCAACCCATACCGCCACCTTCCTAGCTACCTACCTACCATCCTACGCTCACCTGTCTCTGTGTCCCATTTGACCCCGCAGCAGGACCAACAATGGGCAACATTATCTCCACTCTCTCCGGCGTTGACCCCTTAGCCAAGGAACTATTGGACAAGAAAGTCGCCGAGCAGGAGCAACGTCTGGCTGAGCTCCAGGAGGAAGCCGAGGCCCTGCGGAAGAGGATTGCCGACCTGGAACGCGAGTCCCACGAGCAGGCTGAGAACCATGATGCCCAGTCCCTCAACTTGGAGAGAAAGGCCGCCACCCGGGCCCTCGAGCTAGAAGATGCCGCCAAGGAGCAGCTGAAGACCTTGGAGGAGAAGTTGGCCACCCTGACCGAGACCAAGGAATCCCTTGCCCAGGAACTGTCCGCTGCCAAGCAGGACTTGGATGGCTCGGCAGAGACCCGCCGCTCGCTCGAGAGCGACTTGGCCGCCGTCAAGAAGGAGCTCGCCGAAACCGTCTCTGCACGCGACGCCTTGCGGACAGAGCAGGACAAGATTGCCGAGGAGCTGGCCTCTGTCAAGAAAGCTCTTGATGAGCAGAAGGAGGCGTTGGCCAACTCGCAGAACGATCAACAGCAGCTACAACAGTCCCAGGAATCCCTCAGCCACGAGCACGAGCAGCAACTCTCCGCTGCCAAGGCCAGCTTAGCCGAGGAGGAGCAGAAGCGATCCGAGCTGGAGCAGGCCCACGAGGCGCTAGTTGCCGAACTGAATGCTTCCAAGGCCCTCGCGGCGGAGTGGGAGGAGAAGCAGCACTCGCTGCAGTCGACATGCGATAGCCTGGTCAGCGAATCGGAGGCCGCGAAGAAGGAGGCTACCCAACAGCAGGAGCAACAGGCCGCCTTGCAGGCCAAGTACGATGAACTGGTTGGCCAGTCCGAGGCTGTCAAGAAAGAGGCCGCCGAGAGCCAGGAGAAGCTCCAGAGCCTGCAGTCGACATACGACAGCCTGACTAGCGAATCGAACGCCGCGAAGACCGAGATTGCTGAGCTACAGGTTAAGCTTCAGGCTCTCCAGACCACATACGACAGCCTCATCAACCAATCGGATGTCACGACAAAGGAGGCTTCCGAGTGGCAAGAGAAGCACCATGCTCTGCAGTCATCATACGAATCCCTCCAGGCCGAGGCCGAAGCGACGAAGACACATGCCGCCCAGTTGGAAGAGAAGCAGCAGGCATTGCAAAAGTCCTACGACGACGTCACCGCCGAGTACGACTCCACGAAGAAGGAACTGGCTGAATGGCAAGAGAAGCACCAGACTCTGCAGGCTACCTATGACAGCCTCGTCGCCGACTCCGAACACGTGAAGAAGGAAAGCGCCGAATGGCAGGACAAACTCAAGGCCACCGAGGAGAAGTTGGACCAGATTGCCAGCGAATTGGAAGCCGCCCAGAAGGATGCTGCCTCATGGAAAGAAAAACACGAGTCTTTGCAGACGAACCACGATGCCTTGGTTGGAGAGGCCGAGAGTGCCAAGGCCGCCGTCTCCGAGTGGGAACAGAAACACGGCGCTATTTCTACTGAGCTGGAATCGGCGAAGAGGGAGTCGTCGGAATGGCAAGAGAAGCACGGCGCTATTGCTACCGAGTTGGAAGCGGCGAAGAGGGAGTCGTCGGAATGGCAAGAAAAGAACCAAGCCTCGGAGGACAAATACAACACGACTGTGACACACCTGGAGGCAGCTCAAAAGGATGCTTCCGAATGGCAGGAGAAGCATGATGCCTTGAAGGCGGAATTGGAAGCTTCGCAGACATCACACCAGTCCAAGATTGAGGAGCTTTCTGCGCAAATCGCTACGCTGGAAGAGGAGAACGGCAAGCTCAAGCCCCAACTCGAGGAGCAATTGATCGAAGCCCAGAACGCTGCCAAGCAGGTCACCGAGCTTCAGGAGAAGCTCAAGTCGGCGGAGGAGGAGAGCAGCAGAATAGACGCACAGTACAAGGAGCAGTCCACTGAGTTGACCGGCGTTCGTGAGGAACAGGAGGCAGCCCAGCAGAAGGTTGCGACGGTTGAGGAGGATCTAAAACAAGCACAGAGTGTAGGTTACCCCTGAACCCCGACGACACCGCGTACCATTTCCCGTGAGATACTAACTATGCGATATAGGACAAGGCGACACTCGAATCGAAAGTAGCGGAGCTCGAGTCGGACGTAAAGAAGGTCGACGAGGCGAAATCAGAACTTCAGTCGAGCGTCGACCGCCTGGAAAGCGAGAAGGAAGCTTTGGCGGCAGAGTTGAAGCAGGAGAAAGAGAAGCACGAGGCAGCAGAGACAAATGGAGCAGAGAAGTCCGATGAACACGCCGCTGCCCCTGCCGGCCCTGCCGCGGTCGAGGCCGCAGCCTAAATTTAGGCTGGAGGAAGTCAAATCAATCAAAATCACTCACTCGCTCGCTCACTCACTCAATCACTCACTCGGGCTGACGACGGAAAAAAGAAAAGAAAAAAAGCCTGAACCATCCCGATGTATGGAAACAGACCACTGAGTATGCTTTTTGCTGTCCAATGTAGATACCCAATATTTGTATGACTAATGATAATGTCAACGCATCTAGTTGATTCCATTAGAGACCTACTTTTGTGTTCGACTTTGTCTAGACGTCTTACTCTTACTTCTATTGGCGCAAATGCAGCAAATCGAAATGAAAAAAATATGAAAATTTTAAAGTAACAATAGGTATGTTGTGTCCGCTTTGTGATTGAAGATGACTGGATAATAAATGTCGTGTGCTAGGTAGATTATTGTAATAGCTCCGGCCGAGTTGTTGCCTGGTCGTCGATATTGCAGTAGCTGGTCAATCATCCTGATGCGCGGTCGGCCAGCTGCTACTCTTGTGAATCGAAGCACATGCACAGGGTCGCAAGGGGCGCCGTGGAAGTGGGAGCAGTCGAGAGAAGTTACTTGCTGAAAAGAAGCTGCTTGATTTACATGGCCGGACGGAAACTAATATCAAAACTGAGTTGAATTAGATATCAGGGTTGGGTTCATCGCTAGATGTTTTGGCCGCTTGCTTATACTTTATCCGATTACTTGCTACGAACTTTAAAAGAGACTTCCTTCATGGGTGAATCTGCATGTGATCTTGCGATGTCGGGTCGGCATGTGTCTATGATGCTTGCTTCTCCGGGTATTCCCTGTTGTACATTCGAGTCGTGAAGATTTGTCAAGGGGCCTGGGAACGGGTTCTGTCGTGGTCGTTCATTCATTATATCTCGGGGGAGGGAGACAGTGGTGATATCAGTCTGGTACGGGAGGAAAAGACAGTTTTGTCTTCTCGAACATGACTACGCAAGGAATGGGCACGATATTACGGACGCCTTACCCTACGCAGAGCTGCTGTACCCGGGCCGTCGACCGGGGAAAAGAGTGTCGATCGTCGACAATGTCGACGGCTGATATACGGCCGAATCTCTATGCTGATAGTGTCTAAGACATATCTAGTACAGGCCCGCAAACAAGAATGGATAAGAAATTTCACGCGTCTTGAAATGGATATATACCGTTACTACAATCACAGCCCGTGTTTACTCGATTGCGGCGATTCTGATCTCTCAAATACTGTGTACTAATACTAATTATTCGACCGTTGGTTTCTGCGGAAGTGTGATGTGAGGGCAAGTCCCAGCAATCGCCATGTTCGGGTAGGCAGTTCGGGGACATTCAGGGGCGTCAAAGAATTCAAGAGCGATATTGGCCATTGTTTACTAACATGTTCTTTGCCGATTGGGGGTGATACCGGCATCTAGACAGTACACAACTCGGAGTTTCCTCCAGTCTGTGGCCATTTTGACACAATTGTTTAGGGATGTAGGCTTCGGCAGCTTGTTGACTGCGCTCAGGTCTTGAAGAAAAGACAACTCGTATCTCACTCAGTCCTCGGTTGCAGTTCGCCGGGACTCGCGAACGAAAGAATAGAACGCGGCACGCACCACGCGATATTTCCCGCTTTCTCGGTAAAGATGATTAGGGCAAGGACCTCGAGTGAGCTGCTGGTGAGGTAATCTTGTCGGCGGTGTTGTCGAAAGACAAGAGCCCCGAGGCAAACTTGATTTGCTGCTGGTAATGGAATCGGTCATGTGGTGGCTTTCAGGGAAACTCGCAGCTAGTTCTTGGCCGGTTTGGGCTGCCTTCATGATACTCGTGACTCGTCCTTGTTGAAAGGTGGGTGAGTCGATACCGAAGGGTCAGCGGAGAGCAGCGCCGCGCCAGTCACGAATTTCGTCGTATATATCTCAATTGCGTGACGTCAAAGCCGAATGAGGTACGAGAGATCCTTCCCCTACGAATTCGTACCCCCTCCCCTTTGAGTTCTGACTCGTAGTTGTCCGGTAAAGTACGCTCGAGGCACATACATAGTGGAGAGGAGCGAGTACGCACTTGGGATAAAGACACGGGCTTTTGCCCTTCTTCTGCCCTTCGTAGGTAAGCAAGGGATTGTGGTCGAGATGCTTGGCGCACTCCCCATTGGGCCGATAGATAACTATCGGTGTCGCTTCTATCTTATCTTATCTTATCTATATCTATCTTATCTATATCTATCTTATCTATATCTATCTTATCTATATCTATCTTATCTATATCTATCTTATCTATATCTATCTTATCTATATCTATCTTATCTATATCTATCTTATCTATATCTATCTTATCTATATCTATCTTATCTATATCTATCTTATCTTTCTATCTCCTCCCCCAATTTCCATACCATTTCAAGTTTTCTTTTCGCCTTCATTATTACAACAACCACTCAACACTTACACCAACCTCAACCTCAACCATCCTATTTATCGCCTCTCAATACGCACGTTACCTATCCCAATTCGCAATACGAACGCCGCATATCCTAATTCGTCACTTACCCCGATTTTACCCCGATTCGCGCGCCGCTTGCCTACTTATCTCGATACACACGCCGCCTATCCTAATTCGTCACCTAATTCCGATTCGCGCGCCGCTTAATCCAAGCCGTCTACCTTGATCGCCGACTATCCTAATTCGTCACTTCAACTCGATTTTACCCCATCGCTTGCCTACATGGTAGGTATCTCGATACACACGCCGCTTAACCTAAGCCGTCTACTCTGATCGCCGACTGTCCTAATTCGTCACTTAATGCCGATTCTATCCCGATTCGCGCGCCACTTGTCTATCTCGATACACATGCCGCCTATCCTGGATAATTCGTCACTTACTCCCGATTTTACCCCGTCGCCTGCCTACATAGTAGGTATCTCGATACACGCGCCGCTTAATCTAAGCCGTCTACCCTGGTCGCCGACTATCCTGACGTTAAGCCCGATTTTACCCCGATTCGCACGCCACTTAAGCTAAGCTGTCGCCTACCCTAATCGTCGCCTATCTCAACCAGAAGAGCAAATACGAGTGTAGCTACAGTTACCTGCAATATTTGCAATGCAACAGTGCTAAAGAGAAACGAAGCACGACACGACAAGACGCATCAACTAGACTCAATGTTGGAACAAAACATTGCGACATCTGTGACGAAGACATAAACACACACAATTTCAAACGCCACACTGAACAACACACCGGCACAAACAAGTCTGAATGCTCATCTTGTGGAGCGATAATAAGTAAGGGGAAGTTGGCTATTCACCAGAAGACGAAAAAATGTCAAGAAAATGGTATGAGCCGTGCTCCTGAGATGTTATGGTACGAGTTTTATCAAGAATGCAATGGAGATCTTAAGCCATTAGCGGCAGCTTTTAAAGCTGAGATCATGAGGGTTGGAGGTTTGTCATCATTAACGAACCGCCCGACGCCTATTTGGGATGGCCTTAGGCTGCATCCTCCAAGGTTGTTCCCCGCAAGTGAGGCTTGGGTAGTAAACCCAGATGGCGATGCATTTTTGAACGAATTGCTTTGCAATTCAACCAAAAACACAGAGGTTTATGCGAACAACAAGCCACGTGAATTGGTAATTGTGACGGCCTACGCCGCCACGACGCCACAAACCGCAAGCCACCGCAGGACCGACGTTCAACTGCTAGCGCGCACGAACGTCCTTTGTATTTAGTTCATCGCCGGGCGCACTCTACGCCCAGTTCTTCTTCTTCTTCTCTTCAAGCCTATTATTAGCTAAGCTAGAGGGGGGGGTGTGCGTTTACGTACGGTCTTCTACAGCCGAGGAGTCTCACGATGGGAGACTACTTAGCTGATCTGAAGTGTGTACGTTGATTGAATTGAATAACTATAAGAAGAGAAGCTAGGAGAAGAGACATCTCGGGCGGGGGAATACATAGATCAACAGACGTACGGTGGCCACGTACCTGCTACATGATGTATGAGTGTGATGACGCATGGTGACGGGTATGATGATGATGTACTGAATACACGAGGTAGGCGACATCCACATGATCCCCTTCGTCCAAATGACTGTCCTCAGTCATTCCAAAATACATGTCGCTTTGAAGCGAATAATTCCTTGTCGCATAGCTAGCACACATAATTATACATGAATCCCGGAAAAAATTGATCCTTGGCCGTTATGCGGTCGCTTTGAGATGTTGATGTCGAGTTAATTGATGTGTTGTTAAAGTTGGCAACACATAGGAGCGTGGTTAGGGGACGGGAATCAGAGTACTTTTAGGGGTTCAATTACGGGAAGATGAGGTGTTGTTTGGCGGTCGCATTGAGTATGGTGTAGAATTCCGGTTCAAAATTGGCGACGACGAGGGGGGCGGTTGAGGGGGAGGTCGAAATAGCCATTCCGAGATAGTGTGTTTAGGGGTGCCAGCGATGTTGCCGGGTACGTTCTGGATATTGCGTCGAGGTGAGGTATCAGTGTAATGCTTGCCGTTCTGGGTCAATTTCGCGATTAAGACAGAAGCAATGGTGGTGACAAGGTTACGCGCACTTGTTAGCGGGTTTGCCTGGTTTCCAGTGATAGAAGTAGTGGTTTGGGGGGTCACAGCCAGTGCCGTCTTCACGGCGAGTGCCGTCTTCACGGCGAGTTCGTTGGCGGTTTGAATCTGGGCAGCAACTTGTACGATGGATTCCTCAATTTTAGGATTGTCAATAGGTATCGACGGCTTCACGGCGAGTTTGTTGACAGTAGGTGCCAGAGATGTTGGTGTGGTGTCGGCCGGCTTCGTCGGCTTCACAATAGGGTCGATCACATTGTTGTCAATCGTGGGAGAAAGACAGATAGGGGTGGCGCTGACATTCTTGGAGTTGCCATTGATCTTGTTGTTGTTGTCAACCGTGTGCCCTGCCAGCTTTGGCTTCCAGATGAGGGGAATGTTGGCCTTTGTCACGGGCACATGGGAGAAACGTAGGGACAACGCCGGCTACTCAGATTGCTATCGTAACTATCGAAAAGAACAAACTTAGAGAAGTGTCACGGCGCGCACGAATGTAAGCGTAGGGACAAAGCCAGCTACTGTATTCTCGCTATAACTAAGAAAAACAAGCATGAAGAAGAAAGAAGAGTAAATACAGGAGTGCGGTGCGCGGCCGGCGTATATATACAATTGGCCCCCAGGGCTCGCGTAGTGTGACGGCTGTCACCACATTCAACGCCAAGCCTCCACATCCGGCCCACGGCTCCCGCGACCGCTCGCGAAGCAAGCCACAGCTACGCCTCAATCCTCGCGACCGCTCGCGAGGCCCGCTCAGCCCTTAGCCCTAGACCCGCCGCTTAGCGCGCGCACGTGTATATAGCTCGCCGCCGCCCGCGGCGCCGGGAGGCGCTTCTTTCCTTCTTCTCCAAGTTTGTTCTTTTCGATAGTTACGATAGCAATCTGAGTAGCCGGCGTTGTCCCTACGTTTCTCCCATGTGCCCGTGACACGTAGGCCCGCGAGCCCTAGGGCTGGTCCGAAACTGTAGAACACTCCTGTAGAGTGTAAGGGGGTGTATAACACCAATGCAAGGGTTGTATAATCAACGAGGTGATGTTCGGCTTCCGATCGGTAGGTGTACGGCGATACTACAGCTTGGGGAATCAGGAAGGAGGGTGCGCGCGATATCGCACGGGTAGTGCGATATTTTAACGGTGCGCGGTTCCCGAACCTCCGTCGGCCTTCGTTCGGCGTTCGATTGGTAATTGCGTGGCGGAGCTTACCAATCACCGAACTCGTGGAAACTCATGGAATGTTGGTGTGACCGCTAGCGCGCGCCCCTTTACACCATTCCCCCCTCTACAAGGCCGACAGTCCCTTGTCGGTGGTTATGCGTTTGTGGAGTTACGGTGGTCCCTTTACATAGAGTCGGCGTGGCCGGTGCGAAGGAATGAAGCGATCGTGTAAGTGTAAGGGGGTTTGTCACGTAAATGGATTGAGCAAGGTGGTGTCGGACCAAAACGTAGATACTGAGGAATTACTACAGCTTAGAGAACTAAGAACGAACTCCGGCCGCTGGGCGGCTGGGCTATGGTATATACAGGATTGGTGTCCTAGCCGACACGTAGTAATTCCGATAGCGCTTCCGACTAGTAATGTCGCTTTGTGGTTTCGGCTATGGATCGCAACGTTGTGGCCACGCGTTCGCCGATCGATGTCACGGCAAGAAGAAAGAAGACAGGGACGAGGCCACTGCTGTATTGCTACCGTACTATAGCTAATAATAGGCTTAAAGAGAAGAAGAAGAAAGGAAGAACCGGGTGGAATGCGCCCGTGTAAGGGGGTTTGTCACGTAAATGGATTAAGCAAGGTGGTGTCGGACCAAAACGTAGATACTGAGGAATTACTACAGCTTAGAGAACTAAGAACGAACTCCGGCCGCTGGGCGGCTGGGCTATGGTATATACAGGATTGGTGTCCTAGCCGACACGTAGTAATTCCGATAGCGCTTCCGACTAGTAATGTCGCTTTGTGGTTTCGGCTATGGATCGCAACGTTGTGGCCACGCGTTCGCCGATCGATGTCACGGCAAGAAGAAAGAAGACAGGGACGAGGCCACTGCTGTATTGCTACCGTACTATAGCTAATAATAGGCTTAAAGAGAAGAAGAAGAAAGGAAGAACCGGGTGGAATGCGCCCGTGTAAGGGGGTTTGTCACGTAAATGGATTAAGCAAGGTGGTGTCGGACCAAAACGTAGATACTGAGGAATTACTACAGCTTAGAGAACTAAGACCGAACTCCGGCCGCTGGGCGGCTGGGCTACGGTATATACAGGATTGGTGTCCTAGCCGACACGTAGTAATTCCGATAGCGCTTCCGACTAGTAACGTCGCTTTGTGGTTTCGGCTATAGATCGCAACGTTGTGGCCACGCGTTCGCCGATCGATAGCCGAGTAGAGTTTTCAAGACTAGTGGTCGCTAGTATTAGCGCGTCCCTTTACACTGCTTCCCCCTCCAAAAGCTGCTAGTCCCTAGCAGCGATAAATCGGGGTGTTGTAAGCGTGCCGGTCTTTTTAGTGTGTGAAAATAAATAATTCGACTTTTGCGTTTGTGTGCCGAGCCTCCTTAGATTGGTTAGCGGCCGTGTGGCGGTTGCCGTGGTTACCCGTTGGTTTCCTCATCGCGGACCATGTCGGCGTGGTGGTGATGGAAGGCACGACCTCCTCGGTCTCTCAGCCCGTTCTTCGGGAAGTCGCGACCCCTTCGGCGTCGGTGTGGGGCATTTTTGTGCCTATAGTCAGTTTCTTCCTGGCGTCCTCTTCCTCTCTCCTTCTTCTCCTCTTCAACAACCTCGATACTGTGCCGCCGCTCGTCTTCGCCGACAGCCTCCGCCAGACCTCCCATTGTTGTTGTTGTTCCTTCTTTCCGCTTCCCCAATTCTTCTTATTTTCGTTTCTTAATTCCTCTTCCTTCCCTCCTTTTTTTTTTTTGAACTTCTCCGTCTCTTCTGCGCCCCTTTTCCTTCCCGTCGCAATGTCTACCCGCGACAAGCTGGGTACTTTGTACCCTTTCGTTGAGAACTCTGCGTGGGAGCACCTGGATCGCAATGTGACCATTCGCGATGACGATGGCAACCGGGTTCAGGTCCGGGTCCATGCCACCGCCCCTTGCTCGGGCTGCATCACCAAGATGCACTTGGACCTCCGCTTGCGCTGCATCTGCCCGGATGGTCGGAACGATCGTTGCATCCAAGCCGAACACGACAAGGATGCCTGTATTTCTGTAAGCTGGCTCCGGTTGTTTTCCGTCGCCCTACTGACGCTGTTGTTTGTCTTAGATTCCCCCCCTCTTGTTGGGCGCTGCCCAGGTCATTTCTCGTTTCGGTGCCCCTTTGCAAACCGATGCGAAGGAGCTTCTCCGTGCAGTCTCCGAGGCTGCTGAAGATAACGATGGCCAGCTCCCTGAGGGAGAACTGCCCTTTCCCCGTGCCGCCTTGCTTCGTTTCTGTCGCCGTGTTGTCGTATTGGAAGAGGCGGAGCTCGCCCTGCGAGCCTGTATCACGGAGGAGCATCGGGCCCTCCTATCTAAAGACGTGGATGAGCACCAAGCTGTCCTCCGGGCTGAGGCGATCGCCCAGCGCCGCGTTGCCGTCTTGCATTTGGAAATGCTTCAGGTTTGTTTCCCCATGGATGTCCTCTTCCTGTCGCCCTGCGACTGACTCCCGTGTAGCGTCAGATTGACAATCGTCCAATGCCCCGCCCCGAATTCGAACGTCGCCTCTCCTCGGCCCTGCCTGAGTATGAGCTTAACTCGGCGGTCTACACCCGTCTGGAGAATGTCCTCCTCCTAATCACCGAACACAATTTCAACACCAATACGCCACACGACCTGTACAACTATGAGACCGAATTCCGCAACGCCCCCCCAGAGGACTAGAATTATTTCTTCAGTCTCGCGCACCCCTACTGGAGCGACGCCGGCGCCGCGCTCCTCGCCACGAATGTCACCGGCCCTCCATATCTTCGCTCCCGCTTGCCTCGCCGTGGTGGTGGTGGTGGCGGTCGTCCCCGTGGCTTTCGCCGCCGTCCTCGCCCTCGTGGCAATTGAGGACGTCTTTTCTTGTTTCGTTGGTTCGGCGTTGGGGTGGAGTTGGGTTTTGTTGTACGATATGTAATAATTGTCTTGGTTGCCCCCTGGGCTTCCTCTGTATTTCGGCCCTACCGATATGTAGGTAGGGTGGACTCCGCGTGTGTGGCAGTCCTGCTCCCCTTTTACGCCCACGGGCAACCTCTTCTTTTTCGGCTCCCTGGCCGGCAGCACCGTCGCCGCTTTTCTTAGCTTATTCGCCTTTGCTCCTAGCACGATCTTTCTCACACATAATTCATCACGCGATTGCAATTGTACTCCGACTGTTCCCAGAACATAGTGACTGTATTGACTCCTGGTGGCTAATCGTCCCATTTCGGGTGCGATTTCCTGACTTTCTTTTCGTACTTAGATACAAGCGCCCTGGCTCCGGCCAAGTGGCCCACGGGTTCCCACGTGTTGTATTCAACAGGCCACCCGGTGTCATACGGACATATACTAACCGACAGAAACCTTGGTAAGTGGTACTTGTTGTCGGTTGTGCTAACTATAGATCGTCGCGAAGTTACGTCAAGATTCCCTCCTTGCCGCGAGTGCCGCCGATACTCGCGTCCTCCCCACCGTCGGCATGCCACGTCATTGCGTCCTGGTCTTCGGGTCTCCCACCTATTGTCCTTGTTATGCGTGAAGGCTGGCAAGTCTATCACGAGCCAGGAGACACCGGGAATCAGGATGCCGCCGCTAGGAGGACCCTCTTCCTCCTGGCACTCTAGCGCCTGCCGACGTGGGCCTATTGGGATCTTGCGATAACACTCCGACGAAGTCATTTCCCTACTGGGACAGTCACCCGATGAATATTCTAGTTCATCCGCGCGAAGCGCCCGGCACGAGAGCTGGTGAGCACAGGAAGCATCGCCAACGCACGATTGAAGAGCCCATAATAACCCCGAACACTTCCCATAGGCCGTAGGAGGCATACTCTCGGTCATGCCGAAGCTACGGCCAATTCTGATAAGTTTACATCCTTAATCTCTTGAGAACTAACCAAAAACGAAGCTTTGCAAGTCGGTTTCCCGATTCTGCCATACTAATAATTTGTCGGAAATGCACCAGGTGGGCAAGCGGCCTCTGCGCCGTGTTCCGAAGCCAACTGGGGTCGGTGGGTATATGGGAGAGCGACTTCAAAGAATGAACACAAACCAATGAAGAAACTCTCCTAGCTGCTCCCACCGTGGTGATTCACGCTGCAGGCTCGATACAACATACTACGCCCACTAAACCGATAGCGAGGAATCGATTGGTGAGGTCTACAGGACCCCCAGAGGTCGCTACGGTGGCAAAACTGAGAAAAGTCTTGAACTATAAAGAGAACGGTCTTCCGACAAGAGTTGGAAAGAAGTCTTGGAAAATCCATAGAGATTAGCGACGCCTTAAGCGATCATATTCTATTATACGCTGAATTGAACTATTGTTCCGGGCTTCTTCAGTTACTTGCCTTTACTATCCGTACCGGCTTCCACTGTTATAAGACCCCCGTCACAGTGTCAATAAGAGAGGCATAGTAATAGGCTGGCATAACAAGATAGAGGTAATAGGTTAGGTAGTAGGCAAGGCGGCAGAGTAGAGATAACAGGTGGTAATAATAGAAACCCGACACTCAAGCAGACACGGTATATTGGCCAGACATAACGAGGTGCTTAAGAGTCAGTTACAGACTGTAGTGGCGGGTATGGGATAACACGCTTGTGTGAGGTGGAGGTAGAAGAAACATTTCAACCTTAAGTGTGGCAAGTATTACGTTGACACAACACTTAACTCATGGCTAACCGCCATACCAAGGGACTTGCTCGCTCGTGAGAAGCCCGCTCGTGGGCTCTCCCCCAGTATATTGGTCCGGGCCTTCATAACCGCAAGGACATGCTCGCTTGTGAGAAGTTCGCTCGTGAACTCTCCAGGCAGTCATTCAGACCACAACCACAATACCTCAAGTCATCACAACTGAAAGGACCATAGCTCGCTCGTGAGAAATCCGCTCGTGGATTCTCCTAGCAGCCGTTCCAACTTGAAGAAGTATTGCATTGACATCTTTCCGTCAACCAGTGATTGAGAATGTTAATTCTATGGTGAAGCGACAAGGTAGGAGGACGTAGCAGGGAAGAAGCGATAGGAGTGAACACGATAGAGAGGGAACGCGACAGGGAGAGAGCGCGATAGGGAGGACATAATAATGGCAGATGTGATAGAGAGAAAGGGACGCGATAAAGAGAAGAGACGCGTTAGAAGAGGGACGCGATGGAGAAAACACAGCAAGAGAAGATGCGACAGGAAAGGGTGGCGAGGTCAACAACGGGAACACAGTTGATGAGGTTAACGAGGTCAACGGGGGGCGACATGGTCGACAAAGTTGACAAGGGGGCAACACGGTTGACGAGGTTGACGAGGATCAACAAGGATAGCAGCGTCAACGAAGTTGGAGTAACAAGGTCGGGGCAATAGGAGAGGATGCAATAGGAGGAAGAATCAACGTGGAAAAAACAGTAGGATAGAGGAGACGCAGTAGAAGTAGGCAGCAAGGTCGATGGGAGGGCGACATGGTCGGCGAGAAAGTAACACGGTTGACAGTATTGACGGGGTCAACAAGGGCAACCAGGTCAAGGCAACGAGGTCAAAAGAGCGACACGGTTGGCGAGGCCAACAAGGTTGACAAGGTCAATGAGAAGGTAACGAGGTCAACAAGGTCAGGGCAACGAGGTCGACAAGACCGACAAGGTTGATGCGGTCAACAAGGTGGACGACACGATCAGCGAGGTTGACAAGGTCAATGAGGGGGTGACACGGTTGGCGAGGTTGACGGGGTCAACGAGAGGTAACAAGGGTTATAATCCAGTGGCAAAGTTATGATTTTGGGACACTGCTATGTTCTTCTTCCCCTCATGCCTGTCCTCAGGCATGATGATAGGTTATAGAGTCGAAGGGGCGACGAGGTTGGGACAACAGGGTTGGAATGACGAGGTTCAAATGACGAGTTCGGAGCGACGAGGTTAAAGCGACGAGGTCACGACATTATCGGAACGCTATGAGTCTTTCAGGATATCGAGGGCAGCATAACAGGGACAGCGGGATAGAGCGTCGGCAAGCTGTATATGCTTTATTTGAATAGGGAGGCAGCAATGGAAATGGGGGTCGGGACGACGAGGTCGGAAGAACGGGGTCGAGGGAGCGACACGGTTGACAAGGTCAACAAGGTCAACAAGATTGACGAGAGGGCAACACAGTCGACAAGGTTATGATGATGTCGGTAAGTTGTGTGGCATTGCGGATGTTGGGAAAGACCAGGTAACGGCATTATAATCCTAATTTATGTCGGCCATAAGCATGAATTACAGCGACAGAATATCGTTAGTTAATTCAAGCAAGATAATAACAGTCTGTAAGAGGTAAAAGAATGACACTTAGCTAATTAACCAGGCTAGGAATAGGGTGTTCTGAGACAGCGCGACGCGAGGGGGTAACAAAGCCCTATTGTCATACGGACAGTATATTCATCCATCTCGCACTGTCATATATACTGTGCTTTACTTATACACACTTACACATTTACACTCATTCATACATTTAGCCACACACACCCACTCATACATACACAGTCCATTCATACATACACAGTCCACTCATACATACACAGTCCATTCATACATACACAGTCCACTCATACATACACAGTCCACTCACTCATACACAGTTCACTCACACTGTCATGCACACTGTGACTCACCTATATACACTTATCATACATACACAGTCATGTACCTTTGTACACAGTTCACTCACACTGTTACACACTGTCCTCCACATTGTGCATCACTCATAAAGATGTGCACAGCCAGAAATGCCTTAGCAGGATTCATATAAGTCTCGGCAAGCCTCGGCAAGCCTCAGCGAGCCTAACCATTTCGGCTCTAGTGTATTTAGCTTGGCCTCTTAAGAATGTCTGAGCTCCCTTAAGTGGGGAAGGGAAACTTCTTCCTGTTCAGCACATTCTTGTGGCCCATACAACTTCATAACATGTGGAATACACTATTTTTCCCTCACACTTGTGGCTTCATTTCCAGTGCACCACCCTATAGTGTATTGAGCTACAGCTCCAAGCCCCAGCAGATACTGGCCCTTGTTACACCTATCAAGACAATTGAAGCCATGGCAAAGTTGCAGAATTGTGACGAGGCCGTGGCCGAGGTAACAAAGCAACGTAGCTAGGTAACAAGGTCGCGAAATTGTAGCGAGGTTGCGGAGCTGTAGCAAGACTGTAGCGAGGTTGCAGGACTGATGAGGCTGCAGAATTGTAGCGAAGTTGCACGGGTTGCAAGATTGTGGCAACGCTGCGAGACTGTGGCAGGGTTGCGAGGCTGTGGCGAGGTAACAAGACCGTGGCCAGTTTGCGACGACGTGATATTGAAGCCGTAACAATGCCGTGGCAAGGTAACAAAGTCGTGACGAAGTCACGATGCCGCGACGAGACAATTTGGAGCTGTGACGAGACCGTGGCTGGGGTTGCAGGGCCGTGACGAGGCCGTGACGAGGTAGCGAGACCGTGACCGAGGTTGCAGGGCCGTGACGAGGCAATTGAGGCCGTGACGAGGCCGTGACGAGGTAGCGAGACCGTGACCGAGGTTGCAGGGCCGTGGCAACATAACGAGGCTGCAGCAGCGTAGCTAAGTTGCAAAGGTTGCTTGAATCTGTGGCGGCGTAGCGAGGCTGCCAAACCGTGGCGAGGCTATGAGCTTGCTGCAGAACTGTAGCAGGGTTGCGGAATGTTGCAAGGCTACATGTAGCGAAGTTGTAAAGCCGTTGCAAAATTGTGGCCAAGTTGCAAAAATTGTGGCAAGATCGCAGCAAGGTAATTGAAATTGTGGCGACGTGGTAAGGTCGTGACCGAGGCTGCAAAACCGTGGCCTGGATTGCAAGATTGTGGCCAAGGTTGTGAATTCGGGGCTTGGGTTGCGATCTTGTGGTAAAGTTGCAAAGAAGTAACGTGGCAATTAGGACCGTGGCAAGGTAGCAAGGCTATAAGGTTGTGACTTCGTAGCGAGATTGCAAGGCCGTGGCAACGTAGCAAAGTTGCAAAAGTTGTGAGGCCGTTGCGAGACGTTGCAAGGTTGCAAGGCTGTGGCAGCGTTGCAGGAGCGTGGCCGAGGTTGCGAGGCCGTGACGAGTCTATTGGGACCGTGGCGACGTTGCAAGGCCGTGGCAAGTCTATTGAGACCGTGGCGACGCAACGGGAGTTGTAGCGAGGTCGTGACGACGTAATTGAAGCCGTAGCGACGTAGCGAGATCGTGTCCGAGGTTGCAAGGCCGTGGCCTGGGTTGCAAAGCCGTGACGAGGTTGCAAGGCCGTGGTAGCGTTGCGAAGTCGTGGCGAAGTTGCAGGTTGCAACGCTGTAGCTAGGTTGCAAATCCGTAGCTAGACTGTAGCGAGGTTGCAGAATCATGGCAAAGTTGCAAAATTGTAGCGAGGTTGAGGGGAACGACAGGGCGCTTCAGGATGTGACATGATGACAAGGTATGGGACCAATATTGACGGAGATATTAGTGGAAGAGTTTGCCTGATCGTCATATAAGCCTAGGTGGCAATAACGAGGCCCACGCGCAGGTTTTCTTAGTCAAAAGGTGCCATTTCGATGAACGCAACAAGCCGAATTTCATGGTGCCATCCGCATCTTCATTAGCCAAAAGACCACAAAGATATCGAGGTTTCAAAGCGGAAATTGTATGATCCTCTGTGGCGGCGGCACCAGGCTCTTTTTTCGGTCGAAAAGTGCGCCAACCTATTGAACTTGACAAGGCAAACGCGATAGCGGAAACCGTTTGTCAATAGGACTAGTTTTCGCAGAGATATGAGACTTGAAAATCAAGGAACCGGTTTCGGGATGCTAGGGCACATTTGGCGGGGGCAATAGCGAGCTTTCCGGGCAACTTTTACGGTCGGAAAATATACCGTACTGTTCATCTAATTGAGACGATCACAATGGCGATGATCGTATGATTGTAGCTTCATGTAAAGGGGTTGCGCAATAGTGTATAAAGGCAAGGTGATGGCTAGATTCCAAGAAGTAGTATTGATGGCCAAACTTCTAGCTCAGGAGGGAAGTTTCTGTCTACGTGGCCGGTTCGGCTGAAATGGTTTAAATAGCGCAGTGCGCACCACGTGACCGCCACTAAGCCGGAGTACTGCCGGAGTGTGACCGGAGTGTCAATAGCTGTCCCTTTACACTTCAAAGATGGCGGAGATATTGGGCTTCAAAGTTGCCGGGCGTTTTAACAGGAGAGGACAGGTGGACCTGGAGCGGACGGCACGGGTTTTTTCTCCGGTCGGAAAATATACCGTTGTGCTCGTCTCAGCAAGGCAGATGCGATAGTGAAGTCCGCTTTCAGTAACTCAAGTATTGGCGGAGATAGAGGCTGCAACCAGGCAATGTAACAAGACCATAGCGAGACTTTAAAGAGGCTCAGTCGGCTCATGATTGAAGCCGGGGAGTAGAAAGGGTGAGGTATGTTTGAAATGAGTGCATCTCCACCTAGATAGTTAGGTAATAACCTTACTGCTAGTACATCAGTATGAGTCTAGCTCTGTTGACGGCCTACGCCGCCACGACGCCACAAACCGCAAGCCACCGCAGGGCCGACGTTCAACCGCTAGCGCGCACGAACGATTCTTTGTATTTAGTTCATCACCGGGCGCATTCCACCCGGTTCTTCCTTTCTTCTTCTCTTTAAGCCTATTATTAGCTATAGTACGGTAGCAATACAGCAGTGGCCTCGTCCCTGTCTTCTTTCTTCTTGCCGTGACACAATAATAGGCTTGATCGGTAGAGCAGTACACTGCAGCCGTTCAGAAAAATCCCTTACCCTTGTTTTACACTCCTATCGTACGAGGACGTCATTTCGGCCGACCGGCCAAGGAGACGTCGCGATAGCCGAACCTTAAATTCTATTGAAATCTCCCTAAAATTTTTATCATTTTTTGTTACGCCCCGCAAGCGACCGCGGAATGGCGTCAGAAGACCTATTCAAACTACCAAAAATGCCGGGCGCCATCCCTGAATCTTCGCCGCTGGCGCCCCTTACTAGCAACGTAACGATGCAACGAGGAGGTGCTGGTGACGTGCAGGTTACACCACTCTCCGTCACGGACGATATGGACCGTCTTAGTATTGCCTCAAAAGAAACGGTCATCAAGGATGAACGAGGAGGGCCCTCAAACGCACCTCCACCAGCGTTCGTCTATGACAATCCCTTACACAATCCCCGCTTCTTCCCAAGAGTCCGGCCCGTACGGGCGCCTATTCGACACTCTCCCCTTCGCGCACCTGTTCGACAATCTCCCCTTCGCCGCAGGACGCCGCCGCCAGAGCCTAAGCCTGCTACGAAGAAAACGACCACACAGGGCGACAAGGAGACCAAACGTATGTTTCAAGCCGTCCTTCAACGACTTACGGCAACGGAGACGGCCATAGAAGCAAAGATTGAGAATACGGTCAATGCTCGAATCGCGGCTTTCGAGGAGGGCCTCGCTCTCCAGAACCCTGCTCGAAACCAGACACCACGACCGGTCACTCGCGGTCTCTCCTACCAGCTCCCCACCGCCCGCAACCTCTCGCAAGAGCGGTCGGTGGAAAGTCCCTTACACTTAGGCACCCGTGACGATATCCCGGGAGTCTACCCACCTGAACCTCTCCGACCATTCCACACTCCTGGGGCTTTCATCGACCCTACGCCTGTCCCTGCGGCGTCGCAACGCTCCATCATCCGTATTGACAATCCCCCCGCCTTTACCGGCGATGGGACGGGTCCTAAGCTGCGAGATTGGCTTCACCTGGTTATCGACCGCATGGCCACGCAGGCCTTCGCCTTCCCAACGGAGGAAACCAAGTTCATCTGGGTCAAATCGCTCATCCGGGCTCCTGCGTTATCCGTCATTCGTCCTTATCTGTCGCTCGAAAACCCCACTCGTTTCACCACGTGCAGCGAGATCTTCCATTTCTTCCAGGACATCTACACCAATCCTGACGAGGCCGCAGAGGCCCGCGACCGTTTGGAGACCTTCCAGCAGGGCACCCGCACTTTCTTTGACTTCTGCAACGAGTTCGTCCAGCTTGCCACTCAAGCCGGGTTGGCACGAAGCGAGTGGAAGATCCAGCTCGGGCGCCGCCTGAATTCAGAGATGCGTCGCTTCATGACCAGAGAATCGACCGATCCCGACGTGACCTTCGCTGAGTTTAGGGCCTCCGGCGTGAAGTTCGACCAACACCTTCGCGAGATCGAACGCGCCGAGAGAAGACAGCTTCGGCTGGCCGCAAGGCCCCGCTACCCGGCAGCGCGAGATCCAGTCCCTGGGTCCCGGACACCGCAACCGGTTTCAACCACAGCTTCCCGACCTATGCAGAATCCACGACCCGCTCGGGCTACTACACCGGCAGCCCCGGCCGCCACTACCTCTCGATCGACCCTCACCTGCTACAACTGTGGCCGACCGGGGCACATCTCGCCCAACTGCCCTAGTCCTCGTAGAACCGCTGTTGCTTACATGGAAGGGGAAAATGAAGGGGATCTGGAGGAGACGGATGGATTCGTGGACCCGCAAGACACCGCGGAGGACGACTTCGAGGATTCGGGAAAAGCCGAACCCTGACCAAAGCCTCCAGGTCAGGGGAAGTACCATGTATTAACGAGATAGTTCAACTCAATAGACACGCACTCCGCTCTATTCGTGACCTCGTTGGGGGTCCCAAATTCACTATTCGCGTGACCCTACGAAACAGAGGAACGGGTACGGCATATGCGTACAACGCTCTCGTAGATACTGGTGCTGGAGCATGGCTCCTTGCCGACCGCAAGGCGCTGCAGCCCTTAATCCACCACCTCGAACTTCCCGTCCAACGGTTCGAGGACAAAATACCCATTCGAGACTTCACCGGCAACACTGCCGACGTCTTCCAAGAATACTTCTTCGCTGACCTTCAAGCCGATAAAAGGATCTTCCGAGACTCTCCTTTCATGTTGGCCAATCTTGGTAACCAGAGTTCCCATCAATTGATTATCGGTTTGCAATTCCTTGCCCGCATGGGAATCGAATTAGACATCGCGAACTTTCGTTTGAAGTTCCCCAAGTCGCTGCCACCCTGTATGGAGGCCCGTGGCGACATCATCTTGCCCCATCAACGACTTAAGCCACGTCGCGTCGACCCTCGCAGCCAGGCTGACGTGGAACGACGCAATCTCCTGTGGGAACGGGAGGAAATTGACCACGGTATCGCTGAATTACAAGGCAGAGAAACTCCCCAGCCCGCAACCCGCCGCAGCTTCAATAACACCACCTGGTTGCGGGACATGGAGTCCAACCTGCGCAAGATGGACGACAAGCTACAGGGTGTTGATCGCTACATTCCGCCCCATAAGCGTCGTCGCCTACCGACACCCACTGCCAAGCAGACCACGAGCCTGGACTTCGACGTGTGCATGATCTCTGTACTCGCCTTTAAAAAAGGCTTGCATAGGGGCGCACGACGAGGCAACCGCAACGCTGGGCTGGTTGAAGGTGGTTATTTCTCTATTCAGGAGCTGGATTACGAGTTGGAACGTGCACTTGAAGGTGAGGATGAGGAGACGAGGGAATTGATCCTAGCTCGTTTACCCCCGGAATACCACCAGTTCGTCGATGTGTTTTCCAAACGGCAGAGCGATGAATTGCCCCCTCACAGGGCAATCGATTTCAAGATCCAGCGCAAGAACCCCGACGTACCCCTCCGCACCAGGCCGCTGTACGGAATGAGTGCCGCACACCTGGTTGCTCTACGGGAATACCTCTCCGAAATGCTACGCAAGGAATGGATCGTGCCGAGTGCCTCTGAATATGGTTCACCCGTGCTTTTTGCCCTCAAGCCCGGCGGTGGCTTGCGCTTTTGCGTGGATTACCGGGACCTTAACGCTGACACCGTGAAAGATCGCTACCCCTTGCCTCTGATAGGCGAGACCCTCGAACGCGTGTCCAAGGCCAAGGTATTCACGAAGCTGGACATCCGCCAGGCCTTCAATCGCATCCGCATTCATCCCGACTCGGAGGACCTTACGACCTTCCGTACTCGGCTTGGCCAGTATAAGTATCGCGTGTTGCCATTTGGTCTCAGTAACGGCCCGTCCACGTTTCAACGTTACATCAACCAGGCCCTCTTCCCCTACTTGGACACGTTCTGTACAGCCTACGTTGACGATATTTTGATCTACTCGCAAGACCCCGCAGAACATACACAGCATGTCACCCTCGTCCTGGAGAAACTTCGCGAGGCCGGCCTGCAAGTCGACATCCGGAAGAGCGAGTTCCGGGTGACGGAAACTAAGTTCCTGGGTTATATCGTCTCGACCACGGGCGTTGCAGTTGATCAGACCAAGGTTAAGGCTGTGAGCGATTGGGAGGTTCCTACTAAGGTGAAGGAACTTCAGTCATTTCTGGGCTTCTGCAACTTCTACCGCCAATTCATAGATGGTTTCAGTCGTATATCCAAGCCGTTGCATCGCCTGACCGCAACGCCCCGCTGGGAATGGACTGTCGAGCACCAACTAGCTTTCGACGCCTTGAAGAAAGCCCTGACGACCGCTCCGGTACTCACTCACTTCCAGGAGGATCGCGAGACCAAGTTGGAGACTGATGCTTCGGACGGTGTTATTTCCGCAGCCCTGTCGCAGAAAGGACCGGACGGCGAATGGCACCCCGTGGCGTACTCCTCCAAGACAATGTCCCCGTCGGAATGTAACTACTTCATCCACGACAAGGAATTGTTGGCGATCATAGCGGCTCTCAAGGACTGGGAACACATGCTGGTCTCACTCTCCGCCCAGTTCGACATCATCACTGACCACCAGGCCCTGCAGTATTTCTCGACCAAGCGCAAGCTATCCGCAAGGCAGGCTGGCTGGCACGAGCATATGTCGCAATTCAACTACAGGATCTGCTACAGGCCTGGGCGCCAGAATTTGGTGGCAGACTTGCTGTCACGCAAAGCAGAGGATTTGGCGACGCAGAAAGCGATCAAGGACCACAGCCGGATGATCACCCTCCTTCCCCCTGACCGTTTCAACGGAGGTGTCGACCCGCGGGTCGTTGCGGATTACCCAGATGTGTCCTACATGGATTTCTCGCTTTCGGAATTGGACCCCACGGTCACCGACTCCCCTCGCCTTCACGGTATCCGCTTGGTTGATGCTATCCTGGCCGCCAACCGTCACTCGCCTACTCTGGACCTTGAGCGTCAACGTGCGGCTAAGATCGATGGCGGCTTTCGCCTACAAGACGGCCTACTCCTTCACAAGGATCGGTTGGTGGTGCCAGACGTTGACAATTTACGGACCTGGCTCTGCGACGAGATTCACCGCCCTACCAGTCGAGCCCACCCTGGCCGCGGCAAGTTGCGGGCGATGATCGCGTCCCAGTATACTTGGCCTGGATTGACCTCTTTCGTCGAAAAATACTGTGCCAACTGCAGGGATTGCCGCCGCAGCACGCCTTCGCACCAGAAGCCTGCGGGACTGTTGCAACCCCTCCCAATCGGCGACCGCGTCTGGCAGAATATCTCGATGGACTTCAAGTCGATGCCCGCGGACAAAAAGGGCTATAACGCCATCCTGGTCATCGTCGATCGCCTCGGAAAACGGTCCTTCTCCCTGCCTACCCACAAGACCTGCACAGCTCAAGAGCTGGCGGACCTGTATTTCCGGCACGTCTGGCGGATCTACGGCACGCCAGAGACAGTCACATCGGATCGAGGTCCTCAGTTTATTTCGAACTTCCTGGACGAGCTGGCTAAGCTCACGGGCATTGAGCTCCGCACCTCTACCGCAGAACACGCTCAGACGAACGGAGGAACCGAGATTGTCAACCAGTTCCTGCAGACCAAGCTCCGCCCGTTCATCAGCCACTTCCAGGATGACTGGTCGGACCTCTTGCCATGCTTGGACTTCGCCATGGCGACGCAACCTCACGCGAGCACTGGACTCTCCCCGGCTGAGATCGAAATGGGATTTCTCCCGCGCATGACGTTCGACTGGGCGGCGCGCACCACGACGAAGAGTCCCCCGGCTGAATCATCTAACAGGGAGCTGGCGCAAGCGATCGCAAAACGGAGGGCCGAAGCGGTGCAATGGGCACGCGACAATCTGCAACGGGCTCAAGAGGCTCAGCGTGTCAAGGCTGATCGTCACTGGCGTCCCGTCGATTGGACGACAGGTGACGAGGTATATGTGCGAAAGGGCAACTGGGCCACAGATCGACCTCACGATGGCCTGGACCAGCCTTACGCAGGTCCCTTCAAGGTTCTGTCGAACCCGCACCCTAACGCGTACAAGCTGGACCTCCCGAAGGGCATGAAGATCCACCCCGTGTTGAACGCCTCTCGGCTGATCAAGGCGCGGAAGGATGCGGTTCCAGGTCAACTCAAGGATCCGCCGCCTCCGTTAGAAGTCAACGGCGACCACGAGTGGACGGTCTCCAAGATCCTCAGTTCGCGGATCTACCGCGGCAAGCTGCAGTATCAGATCGCTTGGGAAGGCCACGACCCAGATCCCACCTGGTATCCCGCGCGCAATCTCATGAACTCGCCTCTCCTGGTCACGGCATATCACGACGAATACCCTGGCGCCGCAGGACCGCCGGTTCGACTTGCGGCGTGGGTGCGGGCGGCAGCCAATGATGAGTTCCTGGAGCCCACGGTTGATGATGATAAGGCGGTTAGCCCAGGCTCCGACCCTCCTTCACGGGGTCGTCGTCGTCACAATTAGGTCATCAAGGGCTGGCGGCTCTTTGCGGCCTTGTTTGAGCAAAGCAATTGGTTCTATTCTTACACTCCTTACACTACGTTATCTTGTTACAAAAAAAAAAAAAAAAAAAAAATTGAAGCAAAGGCAAGCAGAGGCGGCAGGCCGAGAGCCATCTTTTCCCCCTCATTCCTCGTCGTCTCCGTCCTCATCCTCCTCGCTGTCGGAGACCAGGTCGGCGGTGCCTACGCTGCTGTCATCCGAGCCCAGGTTCATGATCTCCCGCAGGAGAGCGCGGCGGGCGAGGGCTTCGTTCTCGTCACCGAATTGGCTGGACCGGGCGTCGCTCAGGACGCTCTCTTCGTCGCTGGCGGCCTCTGGTGCTGGGGCGTCTCGGGCTATTGGGACATCTTGCTCGGCGTTGGCCTCGGCTTCGGCGTCGTTGGCGACGGGCACGGCTGGCGCAGCGGGCGCGGCCTCTTGCGCCTCCTCCATCTCAACATCCTCCCGATCCTGGCGCCGTCGGCGGCGGGGGGGACGATGCTTGCGCTCGAGCAGTTCCTCGGGCGTGCCATACCCCCCACGACGAACAATGCGACCGAATTCGCTGTCCCAGAGGTGGAATCCGATTCGGAGGAACTGGCGTCGACCCTCTTCGTCTTGACGACTCCAAGCGTCGAACCAGTCCTCCTCCACGTCATCCTCCCCTAGGGGCGCATTGAAGTCGTGGGTGGTGGCCAGTCTCAGGAGGCGGTCGATTTCGCCAAGGAGGAAGCTTTCTCGGGACGGGCCAGCCAACGCTGCGGCCGTCTGCTGGGCCAGTTCCTCTGGTGTCATGGGATTGCCGGTTTCTGCACGCTGCGCAATGGGTTAACGACATTCCGGCGATGGGCCATGGTTGACTTACGACGAGTGCGGCAGTTGTCACCGCAATCATTCGGGTGGCGGCTTGACGGCTGGCGACTTGTTGTTCTCCGAGGGTTGGCTTCTTCAAGCTGTACTCGTCCTCCTCTTCGATGCACTTCCGGAGGCAACGTTCGAGTCCCTCAAGGACGCGCAGGACTCGGCCACAGCGGGCGACTTGACGGGCGTCGACGTGCCCAAAACCGCGCTGTCGGATGGCGTGGACTTCCTCAATGGCGCGCGCGGAGAACAGCGACACAGTCTGGGCCACGCCGACCAGGTTCTCAGGGATCTAGCATGCTGCGGTCAGTTGCGGACGTCGTGTGGCGCCTGGAGTCACTCACGGCCAGGCAAATCTCGTGGCGGGTGTCACACGACCAACACCTCGATTTCGACGCCGGGCCACAGAGGCAAGCACCACGAAGGTCTTGGTGTGTCCGGGTGACACACATCGCGCAGGGTGCGACCCCTGGGATCTCTTGGCCTCTTCCTTCACGATCGGCGCGCACTCTGGCAAGGTGGCTCCACCCGACCTCTTCATTGAAGGGCCACGCCTCCTGCAGTTGGGCTAATTCGAGCGCTGCCATCTCCCCGTTAGCGATTGTGTTTTTGGTTTTTGCGTTGCGTTGCGGGGGATGGGGGATGCCTGGGGAATGGTGCACTGGAGGGAGGGCCCTACAGGGGACGTTTGGATACGGCACGGCACCGCAAGGGCCCACTCTGCGAGGTCTTGCGGTGCGGTTGTTTTGTTTTTTTGGGCAGGTACGCCCGACCTCGCTGGCGCTTGCCCGGGCTTCCCGCCCGGGGGGGGTGGTGTGACGGCCTACGCCGCCACGACGCCACAAACCGCAAGCCACCGCAGGGCCGACGTTCAACCGCTAGCGCGCACGAACGATTCTTTGTATTTAGTTCATCACCGGGCGCATTCCACCCGGTTCTTCCTTTCTTCTTCTCTTTAAGCCTATTATTAGCTATAGTACGGTAGCAATACAGCAGTGGCCTCGTCCCTGTCTTCTTTCTTCTTGCCGTGACACTCTGGGGCATTACCTGAAGAGAGGTAGCAACTTCTTAGGCGTGTACAACTTCATATGTAACAAGGGCCAGTGTCTGCTGGGGCTTGGAGCTGTAGCTCAATACACTATGGGAGGGTGCACTGGAAATGAAGCCAGAGTGTGTGAGTAAATGATAGTGTATTCCACATATTATGAAGTTGTATGGGTCACAAGAATGTGCTGAACAGGGTTAGGGTTAGGGTTAGGGGCGAGCGCGTAGCGCGAGCAGAAGTTTCGTCGGGGAAAAGAGCAACAAGAGAGTTCTACACACAATCGTAATCGTGCGTTTCGCCTGTGGCTATTCAGGAACTCTTCAAGGAATGGCGAAGACCCGGGAATATATAATTCGAGGGTCGGGAAGTTGGGATGAGGGAAGAATTCCAAAGTACGCGCTTCGGTATTTTTCGTACGTAATGCTTATCTGCCGGCCCCAGGCTGGTTGTAAAAAATCTGCTTCTTACCTCGCTCTCGATCGGCCGCTTGTGCAGCGGCCGGCGGGCGGGGTAATCACAAACTTGCTCATATGCACTCGATCGGCCGCTTGTTCAGCGGCTTACGAGCGGGGTATTCGCAAGGACTTTCCACATTTAGCAAGCCGCGCTGCATGATGCAGCACAGCCCCCCTGCGGTCGCAGTGGTCGAAAGACCACTGCATTGTGTGGCCGAAGGCCACACGCAGGGCAAAGCCAGGGCAACGAATCACCTTCAACCAAGGAACCTAAACAGGCGCTCACACAGGGAGAAGGCTTTCCGCGCTTATTGAAGGCTTTGGGACCGAAGATAAGGAACTACGTCGATGGCGTTTTCCGAGCGAAAACTTAGTGCGCATCGTTTATTCTTGCGTCATCCAGGCCTTGGATTGTGCAACTTCCTTAGTGCATCGCGTCGTTACATTTCAAGTTCCGATCTTTACCCCGATTAGGTGCCGGAACATTTACTTCGTGTAACGTACATATTACGCAATGGCTATCTATAGACCTTTGGCTATCGTCGGTAACCGCTGATCTCCGACGCCTCGGAGATAGGGGTACCGGCCGATAATTGCCGATGCTATGAAAGTTACTATTTTCGGCGGTCTTAGGTTAGGGTTAGGGTTAGGGTTAGGGTTAGGGTTAGGGTTAGGGTTAGGGTTAGGGTTAGGGTTAGGGTTAGGGTTAGGGTTAGGGTTAGGGTTAGGGTTAGGGTTAGGGGCGAGCGCGTAGCGCGAGCAGAAGTTTCGTCGGGGAAAAGAGCAACAAGAGAGTTCTACACACAATCGTAATCGTGCGTTTCGCCTGTGGCTCTTCAGGAACTCTTCAAAGAATGGCGAAGACCCGGGAATATATAATGCGAGGGTCGGGAAGTTGGGATGAGGGAAGAATTCCAAAGTACGCGCTTCGGTATTTTTCGTACGTAATGCTTATCTGCCGGCCCCAGGCTGGTTGTGAAAAATCTGCTTCTTACCCCGCTCTCGATCGGCCGCTTGTGCAGCGGCCGCCGGCCGGGGTAATCACAAACTTGCTCATATGCACTCGATCGGCCGCTTGTTCAGCGGCTTACGAGCGGGGTATTCGCAAGGACTTTCCACATTTAGCAAGCCGCGCTGCATGATGCAGCACAGCCCCCCTGCGGGCGCAGTGGTCGAAAGACCACTGCATTGTGTGGCCGAAGGCCACACGCAGGGCAAAGCCAAGGCGACGAATCACCTTCAACCAAGGAACCTAAACAGGCGCTCACACAGGGAGAAGGCTTTCCGCGCTTATTGAAGGCTTCGGGACCGAAGATAAGGAACTACGTCCATGGCGTTTTCCGAGCGAAAACTTAGTGCGCATCGTCTATTCTTGCGTCATCCAGGCCTTGGATTGTGCAACTTCCTTAGTGCATCGCGTCATTACGTTTCAAGTTTCGGACTTTAACCCAATTAGGGTGCCGGAACATTTACTTCGTGTAACGTACATATTACGCAATCGCTACCTATAGAACTTCGGCTATCGTCGGTAACCGCTGATCTCCGACGCCTCGGAGATAGGGGTACCGGCCGATAATTGCCGATACTATGAAAGTTACTATTTTCGGCGGTCTCAGGTTAGGGGTTGGGGTTAGGGGGGGCGCCCTCGAGACGAGTCAAAGGACTCATCCGTCCTCGGGGTCTAACGCCCAACCGGTAACTCTGAGTGTCGGGTTTAGTAACATTGCGATCGATGCGATGGAACAACTACTGATGTAAGGCTGAGGCGATTCACCGGCTCCCTCTCGTAAGAGGGCGTCATAGGCTAGCGCCAGACGTCTATAACCTCACTGCGGCTACTTCTCACGACCCTGCTGACGGTCCCCCCTACGCGGGGTTCTCATGGCTCGAGTCATATTTCAGCGGCTTCACTATCAAGTATCATCTTGTTCAGGAGGTTAATATGGTCATACATATTCCTCCCCCGTCGCAGCGAAGTGACTACCTGTTCGATGCCAGGTAATTCGCCTTTTGAATACTTAAGCAGTATTTCTTTGACGGGTTCCATCCTTATATATTCCCAGACTGGATTGTACTCTGTCGGTAATATGTGGTTAACCGCCACCCTTTCGGCTTTCGCGTCCAGGGCCTCTGAAAACCACTTATCCAGTTCCTTCGGCGGATAGCCTCTCCGTAGAAGGTTTGCGTAAAGACGTTTCTCACACAGCTGTCTGTCGACGACTCTGCTGCAGATAAGTCTATATCTCATGCGCTCAGCTTTGATGAAAGCCCTTTTAACGGATAAGGGATGCGCAGATGAGAAGGGAATGTATAAGTGCTTGTTAAGCGCTTTCTCGAATACACGGGTTGCGGGACTTCCGTTAGATAGTAGTATCTCGACATCAAGAAAGTGAATCGATGAGTCAGATATTTCCCAGTTCACCGTTAGACCTGGGTACTTGCACTGACGCGTGAATTTCACGGCTTCATCGTGAGTTCCTTGGAAGAGTACGAATATATCATCGATATAGCGTCGAAACAGCTTTATCGCGTTGTGTTTGTACTTGAAATATTGTTTCACGTATATGCCGCAAAACAGATTTGCGATGACCGGGGCGCAAGCCACACCCATCGCGAGTCCGCTCTTTTGCTTATACGTGACTCCTTGGAACTCGAAGAAGTTGTTTGAGAGGACGTATTCCATCATAGATTTAATCCACTCCTCCTTCAATCGCCTTTGTACCCGAGGCAGCGTAGGATAAATACGGCTGATGGCATCCTCCTTGGGTATGTTGGTGTACATTGCGGAAACGTCTCCGGTGAGCAGCCAACAGTTGTCAAAGGGTCCTTCGAGCGACCGAATTTCTTCGATCAGTTCTTCCGTACTATTCAAGATAGTGCGATATTCGCTCAAAAGGGGTTGCAGCGCCCAGTCTACTACTTCGCCGACCCTGGATGTAATCCAGCTGTGGCTCGGGACAATCGGCCCCGAGCTCCAAGGTGTCTTATGTACCTTCGGGATGACGTGAAAAGACGGCACCCGTCGAAGACTGCCTTGCAGATAATCTCGTATCTGAGCGGGTAGGTTTGTAGTGGACGTAATCTCTGCGAGACCTAAGTCAAGTATTCTAAAGTGGATTTGCGTTAGCTCGTAAGCTGCCGCATTTCGCAAGTGAATTCTACATTGTTCGATATACCAGTCCTTGGTAAGCACTGAGAGCCCTAGATTTTTGTCCGTAATCTTGACGAGGTACTGCTTCTCGGTCAAGAAGGCTCTTGCGTTTCGCATTGCTGGGTTGAGTTCGACTCTCGGCGGTGCTTTCTTAGCGATACGTTTCGCGTGCGCTACTAAGTATGCCCTTGCACGATTGAGTGCGTTCTCAATATTCTCAGATGCTAGTGGAGGTTCCCACTCTGGTTTCGGTATGTAGAATTCCGGAATATAACTTGGATTTTCCGGCCGGTCTAAGAATTCATACTTGATCCGGACCGATCGAATTAGCTTCTGTGTTGCTTCTTCGACTACTTGGAAGGACGGCGCGACATGAAAACAATATTTTCCATTAAAAGCGAGCATTTGTTCAATCTCTCTAGGTAGAATGACGCCAGGTCCGATAAAAACTTCTGCTTGTGAAGCTACTCTACTCTCGATATATCTCTGTGAGCTATTAACGAGGAGAAACCTGGCCTGTACACGCTCGGTCGCCTTCCAAAATGCGCCGGGGAAAGAGTAAATGTCAGTGGGTTTAAACCGCTTCGACTGACTGTCAACTAGAGATCCTAGTTGTTCTGCTTCCTCTTCTTCCCAGTCCCGCTTCCTTTTCCGACCGTTCTTGCCCTCTTCCGTTTCTTGACTCCAGAGGATTTCGGGCCCAGTGGATGGGACTTCTTCGAAGGTTTCGCGCTTTTGGGCGATTTGCCTTTGCTTTTCTCCTTCGACTTCGAAGTGGTTTTCGCTTTGCCTGCCACGAAGGGAAAAGTCAGTAATACGTTTCGACACCCCACTTGCGGAACGCTTACCAGATGAAGTTTTTTTGGTCTTGAGCGACAACTTCTTAAACTCTCGCTCGACAAGAGTCTTAACGGTTTTGGCGACGTCGGAAGAATCGAGATCCTTCATGGTGACGTCGGCTTTCTGTCGGGCTTCGATTTTAGCTTGTCTTGCGACAAGCTCGGCGTGGTGCTTGGTCTGGCCAAGGGAGGTCGCCCGGCGAAGCCAGTGCGCGCCCATGTGGCTACAAGTCCGAATTTCCATGCGAAATGGGTTTGGATCGGACGAGAAAGCTGAACCCGTAAGAACAGAGTTCAAATCAGCACCGTCGGGATTCGACGCCGGCGAACAGGCGTCGTAGATCGACTTAACGATCTTCGCGTTTTTCGCAGTCAGAGACTGCTGAGACACCAGCCCGAGAAGAAATGTTTCCTCCTGAGCCTTAGTCTCTTGAAACTTCGAAAGCATGTCTGCTTTCAAAGTGTTCACGCGGGTGGTGATATCGTTGTTAAACGATCGCCAATCATCACCACCGCTAAACTCCTTGCTCACTTGGAGCGAAGGAACCCTCAAAGCCGCATTGATGGACGGCGGAAGGGTTTTGGTGGCAACATAGTCCGAGAAGCTCGAGCGAGCCTTTTGGACGTGTGAGAGTTTCACACCCAGTTCGTAAGCCTCCTTAAGCGCGAGCTTGTAGAAGGGCTGTCCGATCCGGGGGATGCACACCAGCAAGTCAGGGAGGGAGCCCATCATTGCGAGATTGTCGGTGTCGTGTTTGCCGATGGGGGCGGACACGGGGACGGTGACGGGAGGGGCCATGATGAGGGTGGAAGAGTGAAAAACTCGACGAGAAGAATGGGTTAGGGGCGGGCGCGTAGCGCGAGCAGAAGTTTCGTCGGGGAAAAGAGCAACAAGAGAGTTCTACACACAATCGTAATCGTGCGTTTCGCCTGTGGCTCTTCAGGAACTCTTCAAAGAATGGCGAAGACCCGGGAATATATAATTCGAGGGTCGGGAAGTTGGGATGAGGGAAGAATTCCAAAGTACGCGCTTCGGTATTTTTCGTACGTAATGCTTATCTGCCGGCCCCAGGCTGGTTGTGAAAAATCTGCTTCTTACCCCGCTCTCGATCGGCCGCTTGTGCAGCGGCCGCCGGGCGGGGTAATCACAAACTTGCTCATATGCACTCGATCGGCCGCTTGTTCAGCGGCTTACGAGCGGGGTATTCGCAAGGACTTTCCACATTTAGCAAGCCGCGCTGCATGATGCAGCACAGCCCCCCTGCGGTCGCAGTGGTCGAAAGACCACTGCATTGTGTGGCCGAAGGCCACACGCAGGGCAAAGCCAGGGCGACGAATCACCTTCAACCAAGGAACCTAAACAGGCGCTCACACAGGGAGAAGGCTTTCCGCGCTTATTGAAGGCTTCGGGACCGAAGATAAGGAACTACGTCGATGGCGTTTTCCGAGCGAAAACTTAGTGCGCATCGTCTATTCTTGCGTCATCCAGGCCTTGGATTGTGCAACTTCCTTAGTGCTTCGCGTCATTACGTTTCAAGTTTCGGACTTTAACCCAATTAGGGTGCCGGAACATTTACTTCGTGTAACGTACATATTACGCAATCGCTATCTATAGAACTTCGGCTATCGGCGGTAACCGCTGATCTCCGACGCCTCGGAGATAGGGGTACCGGCCGATAATTGCCGATACTATGAAAGTTACTATTTTCGGCGGTCTCAGGTTAGGGGTTGGGGTTAGGGTTAGGGTTAGGGTTAGGGTTAGGGTTAGGGTTAGGGTTAGGGTTAGGGTTAGGGTTAGGGTTAGGGTTAGGGTTAGGGTTAGGTTTAGGGTTAGGGTTAGGGTTAGGGTTAGGGTTAGGGTTAGGGTTAGGGTTAGGGTTAGGGTTAGGGTTAGGGTTAGGGTTAGGGTTAGGGTTAGGGGCGAGCGCGTAGCGCGAGCAGAAGTTTCGTCGGGGAAAAGAGCAACAAGAGAGTTCTACACACAATCGTAATCGTGCGTTTCGCCTGTGGCTCTTCAGGAACTCTTCAAAGAATGGCGAAGACCCGGGAATAAATAATTCGAGGGTCGGGAAGTTGGGATGAGGGAAGAATTCCAAAGTA